>CM064548.1:52869361-53469361 GCA_032716605.1 Paralithodes platypus
GAGAAAGTTCACATCAGTCAGAAGAATATATATAGTTAGCAAGGGAAATGAGAAGTCGCTCTGCCTAATGAGTTCTGATCAAAAAATGGCTAGACTTCCCTTTTTATACTCGGCCCTCTAGTGAGCCCAACGTGAACTACTAAGGACCGCCCACTGACAATCATTACGTAATTTCTCTCTCTCCTCTGGGATAGACAAAGGCTTTCCTAGCACTGAGGGGAGGGGGGAGGGGGGGGGAGTGCTAGTGAGTTAGGCCCACCTCCCGCATGGCGCACCCACTGACCCCCAACTGTGGCTGCCGCTTCTCCCATCATTACAAATAAGGATTACACACAATACTTATAACTAATGATATAAAATAGAACTCGTTGACTCAGATGAAAACAAAATACATATTCATATTACTTATAGTACAACGGCTCACATGAACTAAGTTAGGAAACTCTACATAGACTACAGCCAAAGTTCCTGCCCTGACGATCCTAGCGAGAGTGGGGCATGACTAGGCGTTCTGTACAGCATGCTCACACTGGACATGCGTCACACCTCCCCCAAGATTTTACTTGCTCAACCCTGAGCTAAAATCTGACAAACACAGAACCCCATCAAGCCCCTCACACCCAGCGACCCAGCGACCGCATGGCACTAAAACAAAGCTGAGTTTATCACCAAAACGCATCTTATTATTAACCAAAAATTCACATTTTATAACTCCTCCCAACAATAGCAAAAAGACACAATATCATGCTCCCAGAGCGAGCTTACAGCAGCTCAGCCGTTTGATAGTTTGTGGACTACTCAAACTCTATAGGCTATGACAAACTTATACGATTACCTATATCAAAAGAAAGAGTTTTTTATATGATTTTTATATTTTAATATGTTTTTCCCGGCTGCACTATAAGGGCAGCCTATTTTCCTCCACTCAAACCCACACACCTGTGATAGCCTACGACTGATCATCCACCCTTGATAAACAATCCGCGATCACATTGTCACATCCAGCAATATGACGGATGTCCAGGTTATACTCCTGCAACATCAAAGACCACCTGGTCAGTCTCATATTGTGATTGTGAAATTGATTCAGGAATCTCAAAGGGTGATGATCAGTGTAGATAACCACGACTGGGCCATAGGCTGGAACATACACCTCGAAGTGCCTGAGCGACAGCAAAATCGCCAGTAATTCCTTTTCTATTGTAGAATAGTTCTTTTGTGCAGCATTGAACTTCTTAGAAAAGAAACTTACTGGGTGTTCCACACCTTCATTGTCTGTCTGTAGCAAGACGGCACCAGCCCCTACACCACTAGCATCTGTTGCCAGCTGAAAAGGCCTGTTAAAGTCTGGGGCCCTGAGTATCGGGTGAGTACATAGCAAATGTTTCACCAAAGTGAAAGCCTTTTCACACTCAGGTGCCCACAAAACTTTTTGTCTTTAGATAACAAATCTGTGAGAGGTGCCAACACCGTTGAGTAACCTTTTATGAAGCGTCTGTAGTAGCCTATCATACCCAAGAATCTCATAATCTGCTTCTTGGTTGTTGGGTGCGGAAATTTATTGATAGCCTGTACCTTGTTCTGAGGAGGGCACACCTGTCCCCTTCCCACTACAAACCCAAGGTACTGCACAGTGGCTTTTACGAAGTCACACTTTGCCAAATTTACTACCAGACCTGCTTCACTAAGTTTCCGGAACAAGGTCTCAAGGTGCTCACAATGGCTCTCAAAGTCGTCATCATAAATGACTACATCGTCCAAATATACGGTGCAATTTGGAATGTCCTTTACAATTTCATTCATCAGGTTCTGAAACGTTGCTGGTGCATTCTTAAGCCCGTAAGGCATAACATTGCACCGGTAGGTACTCCCGTCCACAACAAAACCACATACCTCTTTAGCACGCTCGGACAAAGGTACTTGCCAGTAACCTTTTACTAAATCTACTTTAGACAAAAAACGAGCATTACCAATTTTGTCAACACTATCATCAACCCGAGGAAGAGGATATGGGTTAGTTGGAGTCAAACCGTTTAACCTACGGAAATCAATACAAAAGCGTACCTTGCCATCTGGCTTAGGCTGCAGTGTTACAGGGGAAGTCCACTTAACTGTGCCTTTCTCTATCAACCCTCTACCGAGCATATACTCCAACTCATCCCTCAGAGCTGGTAGTTTTATGGGGGGCACACGGTACGGGATTGACTTAAAGGGTAGATGGTCCCCCACGTCAACATCATGCATAGCCTGAGTAGTGAGGCCTGGGTGTTCAGCAAATACAGTGGGGTATGAACCGAACAACTGACGGATAGCATCAAACTGCGGCTCAGGCAAATGAGCTATAGTCTCGTCAGCCCTTAGGCTCGAGTTCCCCGCCCACTGATCCGCTGAAACATGTTGATCCCAGCTATCCTCCTCTGAAGCTTGACTGTCCCCCTCTCCTTCTCCACCACGGCCGCAACAAGCCAACACAGGGACAGTGAGAGGCTCAGAGGGGCGCCTCACATACTCTTTAATAAGGTTCACGTGACATAACTGGTTCTTTTTCCTCCTGTCTGGAGTGGCAACAAGGTAATCTAAGTCTGAAATTTTTTCTACAATTTTATAAGGTCCAGTGTACTTCGCAGAGAGGGGGTTACCAACCAAAGGCAACAAAATTAATACCTCTTGTCCTACAGTGAACTTCCGGAGCCTCACTTTGCGATCATACCTGTCCTTCATCAAAGCTTGTGATTCTGTCAAATTTCTACCTGCCATCTCCAGACTCTTAAGGCATGCGCTCACGGCTTTCAAGCACATACTTTAATAATGGACAAGGCTGCACAGTCCCCTCCCAAATTTCTTTCAGCATGTTAAGGGGGCCCCTGACACGGTGTCCAAAAATCAGCTCGTTTGGACTAAATCCCAGGCTCTCACCAGGTACCTCCCGAGCAGCAAACAGCACATAAGGCAATCCAAGATCCCAATCCATACCGTTGTCAGCACAATAACACCTGAGCATGCTTTTAAGTGTAGCATGCCACCGCTCAAGCACCCCTTGACTCTCAGGGTGATACGCTGACGATACTACTGCTCGTATCCCATGCTGTTGCATTGTTTGCTTGAACATGTTGGAGGTGAAATTAGATCCCTGATCAGACTGAATCTCCTCCGGGTACCCGTACCTTGAGAAGTACCACAACAAGTTACTGACTACCGTCTTAGCCATTCCATTTTTCATAGGGTATGCATCGGGGTATCTAGTGGCAACATCCATTATGGTTAACAAAAATTTATTTCCCGCCTTAGTGGGAGGGAGTGGACCAACCATGTCAACAATAATTTTACTAAAGGGTGGCCCAATCACAGGAATAGGGTGTAACGGAGCCTTAGGAATAACTTGGTTCGGTTTCCCGACACGTTGACAAATATCACAGGAGTTTATCCATGATTGCACATGAGACTTCATCCCCGCCACCAAAACAATTTCCCCAAAGCCGCCACCGTTTTTCTCACCCCTAGATGTCCTGCCAGTGGTGTGTCATGCGCCAACCTCAGTAGGCTATCCCTGCACTCCCGTGGCACCACCAACTGGTCCACTACTCCGGACCCCTTTTGCCAACTACGTTTAGGGTCTTGAAAACGCCTATACAGGATGCCTTCTAAATAAAAAAAATCTCCTGGCTGTGCATCGCCGTCCTCGTCGAGCTCTACAGCTCCATTAGCACACGTTTGGAGCTCAGGGTCCTCTAGTTGCAACCGACTTATATCTGAGGGTGCCAAGCGATCTAACTGCTCCCGGAGCAATGCATGACCTTCCCCGATACTGGGCTGCTCCCTCTGTCTCTCTCGATGTACATAACGTTGCTGTCGTGGAGACTCGTCATGCCCAGCCTCGTCACTCTCGATGACAGGCCCAGGGGCTACTCCAGAATTAAGTAATGGTGCTAATACTGAATCACCCAGGAGAGCCGCCGAGTCAAAACTCTTAAAACCAACTCCAGCTTTAGCCTCCTCCTGTTGATCGTTCCTCCGCTGGTCTGAAGGCGGAGGACTAGGCTGTGACACTTTAGCTGCCCGAGCTCGGGTGACAACACACGCCATGGGTTGTGTCTGGCACCGCTCGACCCACTCTTGCTCTTCCCTACTCACGTCGGCCGGCCTCTCGGCAACGACTAAGGGTAGAACCTCGGAAGCGGGCATTGCAAAGTCGTTGCCGAGAAGAAGGTCGACGCCCTCCACTGGCAGTTTCTCCACAATCCCGACATCCAATTCACGTGCCACACCATCCACCTCCAACTCCAACCGCACCAGCGGGTATGACCGAGTTGCATTAATACCCTGCACCACTACCACCCGAGCCGCGTTTATAGGGTAGCCAGTCAAGTTTTTTATCAGAGTCTGGGAAGCACCTGTATCACGCAAGACCTCTACTCCATGCTTGCGCCCTGCCCACATCACGCAACCCCGCCCTCTATGGTCGCAAAAAACATCCTGAGCAGGGTTCGAGCCTCCCAGGTGCTTCTGCATTGGCTGTGCCTCAGCCTCTGACGAACTGCCCCAGGCAAACTCAGATGACTTCGGAGACACACCAATGTTGCAGGCCAAAGACACAGCTGCTGTAGGTGGTTTGCTAGGACAGACTCTTGCAAAGTGCCCCTTTTTATGACAATGATAACACTCCACCTCCCCTTTGGGCTTCCCTTGGTACTGGGAAGGGCCCGGCCCCTTCTTAAATGGGACGGTGCTAGTCTTGTGGTCAGTCTTGGTATCATGGCTCTTGTACTTGTTTGCATAAGGTATATCACTAACTCGGGGGGGTGGGGCGTCACGCCCCTTGTTACCTGCCTCACTACGCTGGGCAGACCCGCACCCACGAATTAGTGATAGCCGGAGGTCAGCCATCTCAGCTGCCTCCTGTAGAGTTTTTGGGTTCTTTTCTTTAATAGTTAAAGTCATTTCTGCACCAGTACACTTATAAAACTGCTCGAGCAGAAACAGCTCAGTCAACTGTTCGGCCGTCTCAGCTTTCTCAGAACGTGTCCAGTTTTTAAGTGCATCTTTTAAGTCCCGGGCATGTTCAAGAAAGGTCACCTCCCTAGTCTTTGTAACACCCCGAAACTTCAATCGATATGTTTCCGGTTGCAACTCGTATGCCCGTAGGACAGCTCTCTTCAATTCTGGGTAGTCAATGCAAGACTCTAAAGGCAGTGCATCATAAGCCTTCAGACCCTTACCCGTAAGTCTTGAGGAGACTAGAGCTGCCCACTTCTCTTCAGGCCAATTATGCTCCCTACATTTCTTCTCAAAACGATTAAAAAATTCTGTGACTTCAGTTTCACTAAATACCGGCACCAATTTGACTAATTGGGCCAAGGACTGTTCTCTTACTTGGCCCTCACGGCCCATCCAAGTCCCTGTCGACTCTGCACGAGACTTATCTAAATCTAATTTAGCACAATATTTCTCCGAGTCGTACTTAAGCTCAGCCTCATGCCTCCTAACCTCAATCTCATGCCTCCTCGTCTCATCCTCCTGCCTCCTGGTCTCATTTTCATGCCTCCTGGTCTCATCCTCCTGCTTCCTAGCCTCAATCTTAGCAAGCTCAAGTCTAAATACCATATCTGGAGACAGACAGGAAGAGGGAGCTGCCACTACTGAAGGAGGGGGGGCAAAAACTGGGGAACCACCATGTGCACCACCCGAGGGCACTCCAATCTGCCAATTCTCATCCCTCTGTGGGAGAGTGCTAACCTCCGGTAACTGAGTGGACGGCACTGTGGGAGTCGAGTGAGAGGGGATCTGGGGAGGAACCCCCCCAAACGCCCTCTCCTCCGAAACCCCATGTCGCCCACGCAACACCCAGGAAATCAGCTCCCCCTTGGACATCCCTACTACATTGGAAATTCCCAAAACCTTGGCTATCAGGTGCAAGCCACAAACATCCACCCCAGTCAGCCTCTCCTCCGTCACGTGGTACCGCTTACTCACAAAAACTCTAGCATCCTCCTCACTGGTTACTAACGGCACACCTTCAAATGGCATCTCTCGCTCATCGTCAGTGCTAATGCACGACATACTGAAGTCCACAAAAAAATTCTCGAGACAAAAGTGTTTAACTTCCTATGCAAGCACTAATTACTAAATTAACTGGAGTCTCTTAAATGCTTTACTAATTGCCATACAAAAACAAATATTCTTCAATATGCACGCTAAAATACAAACAAACAAATGTTGTACAACTCTGCAAAAATTTATACTGTTCACAAAATCCTAAGCAAGGTCGCCAATTGTTACGACCTGGCACTCGGGTACACAAGGGCTCTCAATCAGGACTCTAATACGGCTCGCTGCCACAACGGAAACACACGATCCCAACCCCTGAGTACTGCCAGCCGAACAAAAAACACCAATACCCTCCAGAGTTCAATCTGCTATTACGGGGTATACAAGAACTCGGTACTAGTGTTCAACAACAGACTAATAAAGAGACAGGAATTCTCTAGTCTGGTCAACAATCAAACAAAGAAGTAAGAAACAACAACACCAAAGAATAGTGTTGGCCGAAGCCGAAGTAATCCACCCTTGACTAAGAACTTAAGAAGTCCTCCACCCTCTACTTCGGATCGGCACTATTACGTTACGTTAATTAATAGTCCTTAAGCATCGAGCAAGGAATCTTCTGAAAAAAGTTAGATGCTTCTCGGATGCTCGTAAGAAGTACGTATCGGATTTTGAACAGTAATTCAATAAGAAAAACACTGGCAATTAAATACTATTACAGGTTTAAATTGGCATAAGAATAATTAAAAGAATATGCAATAGTAAATGGCAAACATTAAAAAGAAGTACTCCGCAAATGCAACGGCAATAGCCTACTCGGATTGTGCTCGTGGGCCACTAATCACTAAAGTAGCCAAGCTTGCAACACATGAAATCAATAGTGCATAAACAATATCATACATAAGGAAAGCTTCAATACTATTCTGTATCTACTAATCGAGTAAAGTCTAGCTGGGGTACTGTGGGCAAAAGGTAGCAGTGACTGAGCAAAAACGGCTCGTAGCCTAGCGAAGTCCTCACAACTGTTTAAAGTATTACGTTAAAACTAACAAGTGCACTTTGAGAAATCCAGATCCCTTGTATCTGGTTTTCTCCCGGCTCCTTGACAAAGTAAAAACAAACTGTTAATAAAATACAGGGTGGTTAGGCTCTTGCCCTCACGCACTGTAAATTATTAACTCAACACAGTCAGCCGCGAAGACAACCTAGGCTTCACTGAACCGAAACGAGTATGCAGGTTTATCGCTTAACCACTGCATCAAACAACAACTCGTAACACAGAAAAGCCTTACCCCAGTCTAGCATTACCTAGACTAGCAGAAACCAGGAATAATAATAATAACACACAGGGAAATGCATAGACAAGTGCAACAAACATAAATCAATCCTATTCTAAGTTAACCCTTCCAAAATAGGCTATCTAATAGGCATGTATCTCATGAGAACTCAAGCGATAATACGTTGGCTGACTAGCTCTGCACCAACGGGACCATGGAAGTTAAAAAGGGTAGGGAAAAGAGGAGATAAGAATGTAAGGTAGTAGAGAAAGTTCACATCAGTCAGAAGAATATATATAGTTAGCAAGGGAAATGAGAAGTCGCTCTGCCTAATGAGTTCTGATCAAAAAATGGCTAGACTTCCCTTTTTATACTCGGCCCTCTAGTGAGCCCAACGTGAACTACTAAGGACCGCCCACTGACAATCATTACGTAATTTCTCTCTCTCCGTTGGGATAGACAAAGGCTTTCCTAGCACTGAGGGGAGGGGGGAGGGGGGGGGGAGTGCTAGTGAGTTAGGCCCACCTCCCGCATGGCGCACCCACTGACCCCCAACTGTGGCTGCCGCTTCTCCCATCATTACAAATAAGTTTTACACACAATACTTATAACTAATGATATAAAATAGAACTCGTTGACTCAGATGAAAACAAAATACATATTCATATTACTTATAGTACAACGGCTCACATGAACTAAGTTAGGAAACTCTACATAGACTACAGCCAAAGTTCCTGCCCTGACGATCCTAGCGAGAGTGGGGCATGACTAGGCGTTCTGTACAGCATGCTCACACTGGACATGCGTCACAGGGGGAGTCTAGGAAAGGAGGCGGTGTTTCTGGGGGTACTATTAGCGGACGAGGTCGAGACATTACTCAGAGGACACGCGGGGAAACCCGCTGTGTGTATAATCAACACTCTGCCGAGTTGGTCTAAAAAAAATATGGGACACTGGCTCTGTATCTACCGCGATGCTCATAGAATAGTATGTCTGGATAGCTACAGCCTAGACCCTCGAGTATATTCTGATTATTTTAAACGACTCGAGAGACCCGGGGTCCCCATATTTAAAAATGCATTTAGACTCCAGGGAACCCGTAGCGACGTGTGCGGGGCCTATGCCATGTATTTTACTTATCACATCACCCATGCGGGCCCCGGAGAAACGTTAGGGAAGATACGCAACGAGTTCTCCAAGACCGACTACTCTGGGAATGATGAGCGTGTCTTGCGTTTTGCATATAACAAGTTTAGCATGCCCACCTGTCAACAGACCTTCAACACATTGCCCGTAAGTACACAGAAGACTCTAGTATCTCTCTCCTGCTTATATTCATTAAATCTCGCTCTTAAGGTATATGAATTGAGGGGTAATTATTCTACCGTATTACCGTTCTCTCTAACCCTAATTTTCTCCACTCTAGATCGTGAACCACCCCGCCCGCCCGCCCGCCCGCCCGCCCGCCCCGCCCGCCCGCCCGCCCGCCCGCCCCCGGTTCACTATAGTCACTCGCTCGCTGCTGAGGATGCCGTGACTATACCGTCACCCGACCTATTGCAACTTTACAATAGCACCATGGGTCGTGAATGAAACTTCTTAACTTTATGGGAGAATTTCCTTAATGTATTTCTGTACATTGTCTAGTTAGCATTTTAATATTCTTAAGTACCATACTTTCTAGTGAAGATATATTTGTAACTCTGTTATTTAACATAAAATTAAATAAACAATTAAAATGGGCTCTGTGTTTCATTATCAATGCACTTATATTACTTATACATAAAGGAAGTGTATAAAAACGTGTGTGGAGACACTAATTCAATATTTATTATGCATTGTTTATACAGTATATACAATATCACCATTTGATACCAATATATATTTTAATTTTGGTGACACTAACTTAATATTAATCATGATTTATTTTCTTAATTTATTATTTACATAGGCTACATGCATACATATATTTACAAAACAGCATACTGTATATCACTGTGGGTATTCCACCTTTGTCATTCATGTTGGTGGTACCCTAACCCGTCAACCACCGCATTCAGACCTCATGACCTATGAGCTACCTGCCAAGAAAGCTAGCGCGGCTAACGTCTCATTATCACTATCATCCTGGAAATATTCCAGTTGAGCCGCTTCTGTTGCTAACATTTGATACTCTTCTTCCCGAGCGACGGCTGCTACTATCCTTTCATCCTCTTCCTCCTCACACTCCCCCCCTCCCCATTCATTAACACCTTGAGGGGGGTAGTAGTGCTCAACTAGAACATCTCGCTCAGCCCACAGTTCATATGTTTTTTCCTCCAATTCACCATCAACTTGCCTACCCATTACCTCGGCCAGTCTCACACCTACAGCCTCCCTTTCTCTTTCATTACCGTTATCTTGACTCTGATTCTCCCCCCGCAATATGTCTTGACTCTGATTCTCCCCCCGCAATATGTCTTGAACTGGCCCCGCGGCTTGATTTAGGTTATCGGGGTGACCGTAAGACCGTGACTCCAAGGCATTTATGTAGTATCTTTTGTCCTCTACGATAGATATACCCCTTTTGGGATATTTCACAGTGCTCATTCTAGAACCCCGCACTGTGAATCCATGATAGTCAAAAGTGAATGGTCTCTTCTCTAATAGGGCGTCCTTGTACCGTTGGTGCGTTATCTTTCTCTTAATGGACTTGGGGACACCCTTAGCCGAACTCAACCGGTCGCCGTCTGTCAAAAGGATAGAGTAGCACTTGGGTCGCACACCTACAAACTCGGAAATGACCCGTTCCCCAACTTCTGACTTGAGGAGGCCGAGTTTACCCTTGTTGACCGTGCTGTAAAGAGGGTGAGAGGGGGAAAAGTTACTTGTATCCATGTAGCTTTTTAGTGGTTCTTTGGCATACTCGGCAAATAGGTCGGGTGTTTCAATGACCATTATTAAAGAATCTGTATCGCAGTACACTAGTTTCACTCTGTCACCGTAGTTAGCCTTCATTTCATTGTAAAAAAAATCATAGAGACGTACTTTGGACAGCTCGAGGATATAGTACCCAATGTAGTTTGGATGATTCACCATGGTGGATTTTTTATTCCGAACCACCACTACCCGCTCCGGGTTAAGAGGCATAACGCGTTTAAAATATGGGCTCCGCACCAATTTCATGAAACGATCGCGGTCACCTACAATTTCAACATCTTCATCATACTTTGCCACGTTCATTAGACAGCGTCCAAAAATGCTATTGGAAATACACTTTATCGCGTTCTTCTTGATCGGGCACGTAGCGTTTTTTCTGGCTTCTATATTTCCGCTGATGAAATTAGCGAGAAAAGGTTCCTGTTTGAACGTATACACTGTACGAACCCTTTTGACAACAAGCCCGAGTTGGATCAGTAGTTTCAAAAGTGGTAATGCGAAGAGCATATTTTCTTGAGCCGCGTGTGTCCCTATTAGTTTCACGTTCTTGCTAGGTGCTGCACGGTTTTCTTCCGGGTGGTTTATGACACATCTCGGTTTGTTATATTTTGCTGCCGGATGATCAATGGGAGATCGTCTGTCTTCTCGATGACTTCTCGTGAGATGGCCTCAGTGTCACACAGAATGAGGTACCCGTCATCACCGTCGGTTACATGCTGGCTTAAGTCGACATTTAGGAATGTCTCAAGTTCAGTTTCATTGAGTTCTCGCATTTCCCCACAAGGCAGTTTCTCTTCCATTACGGTCGGGTACAGACTATTAAAATCTACGTACGCGAGGAATGTACTCTTATCACTGTTGGGATTGAACTCGGGGTTTGTGTAAATGTTGTTGGCTCGCACGTAACGACGCACAACACTTGTGAACCCCCCACGTACATTATTCTGAATGCGTTGGTAAATTTCAGGGTTGCTGAGTACTTCCAATTCCTTCTGTGTTGTCAACAAAAAAGAGTCATAGGCGAACCCGGGGAGGGAGACGTAGTTCACTGGGTCTAATCGCCACTGTTTTTTTAGGATACCACGCCACTCGAGGAAGACGTCACACAAGATTCCCACGTCTACTCTGACGTAGAGGATTAGATAAGCCTTGAGGGTTTTGCGTCCAGACTCGTTCCAAACAGTCTGAGCATGCTCATAGTCACTCAGGGGAAGTTCAGTCTGGTGGAGGTGGTTAAAAAATGCTTCACGAAGGGGGAGTTGAGTTTCAGAAAGATGCTGCTGCGAGTCCGGTAATCATAGCACATCACTTGTTTACCCTTGATTAGTAAGGGTAAAGCGCGGGGGGGCACATCCTTCAGCATGCTAAGCACGTATCTAGGCTCATTCTCACTGTTCATAAATTGCTGGGCTAAATCAGCGAGCGAACCCGACATGAAAGCATAACTATCAATAAATCTGAGATCGTCAATAATAACTTCATGGTATTTTTGAGCGGAATGCTTGAGAATTATTTTTATTTTTTTCACGGGGGTTGTTAGTTCATGTAATATGAGTGACAGGTCATAGTTTGCATTATGAGTGATGAGGGTGAGTTGGAGCTTTTGGTTTTTCATTAAAAGATTACACTTACGGCAATATGCACCTATGTAGTTCATGCCCTGTTTCTCGTGATCATGGTGTTTATTTCCATTTCCTTTGCCCTTTGGAAATGCTTGTTGACAAAGTTTGCAGTGACTTTGATTCTTATGGTGTAATAGATCTTGCTCACTCTTTTTTATCTTGTGGTACCCATTACAAAATTTCCACTTTCTCCATGATTGTTTCATTGTCTCGATAAAGTGATTCACAGCATTATTTCCACAGTACGATCCACATACAACTGTCTCCTCTGCCCTATTTACAATTATATAAGCATAGGCTATGGCGAAATGTTGTCGCTGAACGCACTTGGCTGCATCTATAAGGGGCTTTACTAGCATGCTTTCAAAGTCATAAAAGGCAATGTAAGACGTTTCATATGCCTTACCCGGATTCATGAATTTTAATGTAGCCCCGGGTGGGGGGAATTTTAGCTTGGTGAGACTTACTGGACATGTTTCTCTGTGTTCTCCCAACTCTCTTTCATTTTTGCACGGGTACAGACATATATTGCAAAACTTCTTAGGTAGCCGTGAATGTGTGAACAGGTTCATGTACTTGTTAAAGTCTTTAATGAATGCTAAATGTCTATTCCCCAACAGCAAACAATGAACAACTTCCTTGTCTTTGGCCCCCTTTCGCACTAGGACAACTTCACCTCTCTTAGCTGCCAGTTTTTCAAGACTGTAAATACGAATGCAGATATTATTGAGAGTCTCAAGTTGTCGAAGCTCCTCCCAGGTTATGGTGCCTTCAATGTTACCCATATTCACATATTGACGGCAAATATTTTCCCATTGCCCTCTGATGGGGTTGTCCCCGTTAGTTTTTAGGTACCGGTACGCTGTAATGACCTGGAGAACGCAATCTGTGGGACCCGACGGATTAATGATCTGGCTTTTTCCTGGAATACCCTTGGGATAGGGTACATACTCCCCGAGTCTGGAATTCAGCTGTACTAAGCCGAAGAAAAACCTAACATTCACTATTTCATCTAGCACAAAGCCACTACCCTCTTCCTCTAACATTTCATGTTCGAAACGTGTGGTAAAATATTCAATCAAGTAGTCGATATAATTTTCAATTTCGTCAAAACTAATGATCTGTATTTCACTACGCATAAATTTGTCTTTGTAGGTAGGATCATCACTATCGGGATTTTGTGCGATTAAGCGAAGGGTCATGTCCACGTATGATTTTAGAGCAGGGGGTTTAGCTTTGTGGTAACGATTGAATACTGACTCTATGATCGAAGCCATGTGTCCCCTGTTGTTTGCAAAAAAAAGATGTATGTCATCTGCATCACACGGGGGCACGGAAAGATCAATTTGAATCATGGCATCGTCAAAGTAGTCTACTATTTCCCGGACATGTGGGGAGGTTTCTCCTTCCGAGTCAGAGCCAGAGTCTGAGGAAGAACAGGGGAGATGACGGCGGGGGGGGGGGCTTAACACCACTACGACCCGGTTGTGGTGAATTACCCCCGTCTGGTTTAGATTGAAGCGTTGCCGATCCCCTTCGTCCTTTCCCTCTGTGATGGTGTTGTTGTTGATGCTGTGTAGTACCACTAGGTCCGGGCTGGGGTGCACTGGCTCCTGGAGTCCTGGTGCATTACAGGTGGACCCTGTTTGTGGCGAATTGGAGATATCTGCAAGAGAAAGAAAATATAAGGCTTTACATCACAAATACAGTTAAAAACATATATTTTTGTGAAGCGTTCATTTAAGGTATTATATTTATTGTCCGCTTGTAAGAGGACAGCATAGTTGATAATTGCACTATACTATGCACATATAACATACACGTGTGTATATACATATATTTTCCTCCATATGATATACAGTATATTCAAGAATACTCACTAAAAACATATATTTTTGTGAAGCGTTCATTTAAGGTAATTATATTTATTGTCCGCTTGTAAGAGGACAGCATAGTTGATAATTTCACTATACTATGCACATAATATACATACACGTGTGTATATAGATATATTTTCCTCCTATTGATATATATTCAAGAATACTCACTAGGTGTAGGTGGGGTTATTCTATTTCTCTTTCGACTTCCTAGTGTAGTACCACTAGGTCCGGGTTGGGGTGCACTGCCCCCTGGAGCATTACAACTGGAGCCTGGTTGTGGTGGGGTGGGGATATCTGCGAGAGAAAGAAAATATAAGGTTTTACATCACAATTACAGTTCAGATCATGTATTTTAGTGAGACATTCATTTCATGTAATTTTATATATGTATATACAGGTATATATTATTATGTATGTAGTCCACTTGCAAGATAACCGAATGGTTGGAATAGTTTAACATTTCATTATACCGTGCGCACATACTGTATACACGCGTGTACACACGCACGTACACACACACACACACACACACACACACACACACACACACATTTCACACGCACACACATGTGTATACTGATATATTTTCTTACTATAGATTATTTAAGAATACTCACTAGGTGCGGGTAGGGGTATTCTCTTTCTCTTCCGGCTTCCTGGTGGTACCGGTGGGTTACGGGCACGCCAGCCAATCACCGGTGACGGTGAGACCGAGTTTTCACTCGATGATGACGGTGGGGTGTTGGGGCTGTTTGGTTGTGATGTCACCTGGGACTGATCTGTAAGTGGGGTGAAATAGGGTTTTAGGCGAATAAACACTAATGCATTGTATAATAATAGCACTCATAATAATAATAAATAATAAGAAAAAGGGGGACTAAGGGTACTATACGAATAATATAATAACTATAATATTTGGATATATACCGGGGTCACATTAATTTAAACAAATCATATCATGGGGTTCACATGTAAATGTTTTATATATGCCGGTACGGTATTGAACAAGTAGAGTATAACACTTACCCTTAGATAGAGATATTCCTTTGTAACCAATGCCAATGTCGTTTGGGATGCATTTTCGACGGTGTCTCTCCATGTTGTCTAGGGGTTGATATCCCTCGCACCAGGAACATCTGATACATAGATGCCCCCGTGTGGAGGGTACCCCACACTGGGAACATCTAACTAGGTTACTCATTTGTTCTGTTATGTGTGCTTGAGGTAGGTCAAGCTGTCTTTATGTATGGGAAGGCGAGAGGATGCCTATTGATCTTTAAGACATTATTTTTTAGAATTCGGGTGGTGGAGGGAGAATCGATGAGGAGATACATAAAACAAGGTTAAGCTCATTAAGGATAGTGGCCCCACTATAGATATGGAAATAAGATAAGTTGAGGTAAATATTGATTTATGGGTGCAGGCAGGCAGTATTTTGGTACGGAGGGGGGCGGTGTCAGGAGATATAAGGGTTGGTATCTTTAAATCTGAACTCTAAGAACAGTAGGATACTTGAGCGAGCGAGAGCGAGAGCGAGAGTGAGAGCGAGAGCGAGAACGAGAGAGAGAGAGAGAGATGGATTTTGAGATGTGTCAGGTTGTGTTTATGTACGGGAGGGAGAGAAGATAGTTTTAGGTAATTTTTTAGAACTTGGGTGATGGAAGAGAATCGATGTGGAGATATATATATGGAAAAACAACGAAAGTATGATGAAAAAGAGAGAGAGAGAAACTACTGAGGGGTCGCTGTCAGACCGATATAGATAGCGATATAGATATAGATAGCCGATTGATTTACGGGAGCAGCTGACCCAAAAGTATTTTTGGTACAGAGATGGGTGAAATCAGGTGGCTTGGCATCTTTAAATCTGAACTCTAAGAATAGCGTGGAAAAAATATGATGAAAGAAAGGGTCGCTGTCAGACCGATATAGATAGAGATATAGATATAGATAGTAGATTGATTTATGGGAGCAGGTGACCCAAAAGTATTTTTGGTACGGAGATGGGTGAAATCAGGTTGCTTGGTATCTTTAAATCTGAACTCTAAGAATAGCGTGGAAAAAATATGATGAAAGAGAGAGATACAGAGAGAGAGAGAAAGGTTTAGGCTAGGCTAGGCTAGGTTAGGTTAGGTTAGGCTAGGCTAGGTTAGGTTAGGTTAGGGAGAGAGAGAGAGAAAGGGTTAGGCTAGGTTAGACTAGGCTAGGTTAGGTTAGGTTTTTTTATTTTTTGTTTATCTTGACACTTGATCACGAATGAGGTCCAGAGGAGTGGGCGGTGCACCGTGTGTGTGTGTGTGTGTGAGAGAGAGAGAGAGAGAGAGACGAGAGAGATAGAAAGAGAGAGAGAGACGGTCATATTTAAAATAGTAAGGATGTATGAAAGTTAGCCAGTGACAGTATTTGCCTTTTATAATTCCCACGAGGACTGATTTATCAGATGCCCTGCCCACTCAGGTAGGTCACCTTTTCCACCACTACCGGACAACCGTCGCCATTTTGGACACTTCTCCACTCTGGAGCAGGCTCCCTCCGGTTAGGTTACCCCTAACTGGTACCCCCCTTTTTGTTCATAAACTCTAATAGCGTAAAAAACATTATGGCATTGACATTAATCCATAAACTCTACGGATGTAAAACCAAAATTACAGAGGCATTAAACCAATAAAGTCTACGAACGTAAAAAACAAAATGGCAGGTTTTTTTTTCTGGCAGGGGCTTTTTCAATAAAGTCTACGAATGTAAAAACGGAAATGGCAGTTTTTTTTTCTGGTAGGGGCTTTTAAATAAAGTCTACGGATGTAAACACGAAAATGGATTTTAATTTTTTTTTCTGGCACGGGCTTTTTCAATAAAGTCTACGAATGTAAAAACGAAAATGGCAGGGTTTTGTTTCTGGCAGGGGCTCTTTCAATAAAGTCTACGATGTAAAAACGGAAATGGCATTTTAACTACTACTTGTTCAAACATTTTAATTGTAGTAATTGCAATAACTTATTTCAAATCAGGCATTTTTCTTGATTAGTTATGTTGGTAGTTTATAGGCAACTGGATTTTTATTTGATTATTCACAAAAGATCAAACTTAACTATTTGAAATAATCTGATATCAAATAATGCATTCATAAAAGTAATACATGATCCTCAAGAATTTGGAGAATGCCCAAAAAATATTAGACTGAGTCTCAGAAAGGAACTTAACCTGAGGAGCGCCAATACCTCACGGAAGTGTCTGTATAGCGAATGCGGTAGGCCTCACGGAGGGAAGTCCATAACAAAAACAAGAAAAAAAAACATAGGCACTCAAATGGAAGCAATGTGTGATTAGGTGACATATTCACCCTCTACTACCTCCTTCCTCTCCCCCACATGTGTCCCACCAATCTCTCTCCTTCCCCCCTCTTTCTCCCCCCGTTTCCCCTCTCTTTCTCCCCCAATTTCCCCCCTCCTCAATTATTGGCTATTTTCCTCTTATTTTTGTAATTCCTCCCTTTCTCTGCACGAAATATGATGAGTCATTGTCTTGCACACTTCCTCGTGCCCTTCACATGAGCAGAAGACACCTGGGCCTATCAGTCTGCCTCAAGGAGGCCCAGGAAGCACATCTATGTCGCTCTCTCTCTCGCCTACATCCATGTCCTTCTGCCATAATTATATTTTTTTCACTAAATATTTGCCATTTACACCTATTTTCTTGTCTTCCCTGTTCACATGGTCATCATAGAAGTACAATATACGCATATGGAGCAGAAAAAAGGCTTTATATGGTAAATGAAACAAATTTTGTCAGAATCGAAGGTAATAAATTCGCATACGCGGGCGTTTCAAAAGCATGAATGGTGGTTCCTCGGGTTAAAATGAAGGTATCCCTCTTATTTATGCATGGAACCGCGATTAGCACACTACATGCACGGATACGCGATTAGCATATTCGATACTTTAGAAATCAATTGAATGAACACTCAATACTCGAAATGTGTATAAATTGGGCTAGAATAAGTTTTGGGAGTGGCGTGCTTAGTGAAACCCTCTCTCAGTCAACTTAGCTCACCGTGGTAGGTAGAGAAAGCCGAGAGCCCCAGTACGTCTTACTGGGGCAGGCAGGCAGGACAGTGCGCTGGACGATCACTTTAAGCATACCGGATATTTTGCAGGGTCTGTAGGTTATTGTGTTTAAAATACTATATGATAAGGTTTTTATCTTTGAATATATATATTTTTTAACATACGTAATTTAGTGTAAGCTATTATTTGTGTACTGTACACCTCATTAGAATATAAAACCGTGACAAGTGCTATAATTCTTATCAGATGAGTGACCATTTATATATATATATATATATATATATATATATATATATATATATATATATATATATATAAATATATATACAGTGTATATATATATATACGGTATATATACTGTATATATAACATTATATACCGGTATATATATATATATATATATATATATGTTTCTAATCTCTCAGTGGGGTTCGAACCGGACTGCCGTGGTGTAGTTGATTAAAAGCGTCGGCTATCGTCCTGACGTGCTACCGCGGCTTGAATATTGTAGCGTATTAACATCCCCATACAAAGCAGGTGAAATAGATGACGTAGAGAGTGTACAAAGAAATTTCACTTCGCATATAAGTTCGATAAAACATCTACACTATTGGGAGCGTTTAAGAGCACTGAATCTGTACTCACTGGAACGTAGAAGAGAAAGTTACCTAATAATATACACGTGGAAAATCGCAGAGGGTTTAGTACCAAACCTACATACTCCGATAGTCATGAAATTCAGTGATAGGAGAGGCTATGCGAAATCCCCCGGATGAAAAACAGGGGTGCTATGGGCTCTGTGCGAGAGGGCTGGTTATCACACAGAGGCCCATGTCTCTTCAACAAACTCCCACGGCGAGTAAGAGACATGAGGGACATCTCGTTAGACAACTTCAAGAGAGCCCTAGATGTCGAACTGCAAAAAGTGCCAGACGAGCCCATCCTCGCAAGGGAGCGAGCTGTCGCTTCAAACAGTCTACTGCACCAAATCACCACCCATAACGAGGGGCGTCGCGCTCCTTGGTGCCACTAGAAGAGCGGCGAACACATCAAAAGGTATAAAAAGGTAAGGACGGTTGGGGGTTCGAACCCCACTGAGAGATTAGAAACATTTAGCGGCTCACGTGTATTTGTGATATATACTCAATATATATATATATAATTATATATATATATATATATTTTTTTTTTTTTCTATATTCCAACTACTCCCTCTCGGGCATAGGCTGAGAGCCTGTACATTCCACCGCTCAACACGGTGAAGCACGTGAGGTCTTGTTCCAGTCTGGGGAGTGAGACATGTGAATCATCCATCATGGCTCGAAGCAGCTCCATCTCTGAAGCGGCTGGTTGCTTCGCTCAAGTGCTTCACCGTCTCACCCTCCAGACTCAGACCCTCACTCTCAGAACGCCACCTATTGAGCAGTGAACTCACTAGGCATTGTCCCCCTGTAACATATTTTGAATATGGGAATATTCATACAGTTATTTAATCAGGGAACAATGAGGGTATTTTTTTGGCATTTCGGTGGGCTTTGTGGTAATGCACTGATACTAGGTACAGCACAAATTCAATCCCAATAATATCTTCCCATTGACATATCGGGATTTGAACCCGGGTCCATTGGATTACCAATCCAGTGGCATGACCACTTCACCACACCTCCCCAAATATATATATATATATATATATATATATATATATATATATATATATATATATATATTGTTACGAGGGGAGGCCAGGGAAAACAGATGCTCTAATAGCCTAGCCCACAGCACTGGAAAAAAGAAACCGCCGTAGCAAAAAGACAATAATGCTGTAGACCTGCACCCTACACTGCCCACATACTGCACTACCCTGCAACAGACACGATTTTAATATCTGACTCAAATACCAAGACACGCAGGTTCTCTAGGAAAAGTGGTTATCTTCCTCTTTGCTCTATTAAAGCAGTGACAAGGAGACACAAAACATATCTATTGTCCCCGAGTTTGGTTGATAGTGCGTTTAGTTTTCAAGAGTACTTCTAAGATTATTCTAGGCTGCACATAAATGCAACTAGGTTGACATCTCAGTAGGTTGTGGGGTGGGTTTCTAAGAGCCACCGAACAAACCACTGTGGATGTCAACCTCAATAATACACAAGATATACATAATATAATAAAGGACAATGCAGTAGAACAATGGAAAAAAATGGACGGAAACAGGTATGAAGCTTATATCTAAGATTGCGAGAGAAAAGGAAAGAATGCAGTGATTAAACTTAAAATGACTCCAGCCCTGCTATGCGTCGATCTAATTTAAAACAAAATAAATAAATGCGGTATTTGAGGGAAACAAAGGAAGCAAGCCTAACAACATCAGACAGTTTGTGTTGTCCTGGCGAGAGACATGACTGAAGTGAATCCCGCACCCGCGAGAGTCGAGCTAGGGGCCCGCGTGGCAATGAAGGGCTCCAGGCGTCGCTAGAATACTTAATTATCTCAGGTGCCTGTGCTCTCATTAACAACTCAAAAGTAATCAGGTAAAACATGAGACAACATTGTGTAAACTTATGATAACGAAAACAATCGCACAAAGGCTAAATAAGCTAAATAATTATACTACTAGCCAAACGGCAGCTTGACTATAGGCGCCACCCAAGGGCTCGCTCAAGGGAAAGAAAGAAAAAGGTATAGCAAGCGACTGGCCTCTCCCAGGGCCATATCAGGTACTATAACACTCCCTAACAACTGACATAGGTTGCAAACTCAGTCGGGAGTGACACCCTCACACCCAGGGGAAGTCTGTTGGTGCATCTTGAAACAGCAGACTGCTTATACTTCAATAACACTACAAGACATACACCTCCCCGTGGCGTAACTGATAGCGCGTCTGGCTCACAACCAGAAGGTCCCGGGTTCGAGGCCCGGGCGGGGAAGAGACATTTGGGCAAGTCTCCTAATGGTGTAGCCTCTGTTCACCTAGCAGTATAAATAGGAACCTGGTATAAGTGGACAAAGTTGTGACGTCCCATCTGGGGTTGGTGATCGGTTACAAGGTGAGATGGGTATCGTACTGGTCAACCTAAGCCTTCGGGTTAGACAGGTACCGTAGTGAGAATGGTATCATACAGATTAACCCTAAGCCTTCGTTTCCAGGTGTCGCCAATTGGCTAAATTACAGACTACACACACATCCACAGCCATTCCAACGATACATAAACACTTAACATGCATTTCACGCAATACATTCCCAGTTAAGGAGGCGCAATAATAATGAGCTTGGCTCGCATTGCTTGCGTGGATTCCCCTTGAGGAACAAGCAAGTGAATACAACTACAGCCTTTTTTCTAGTATTTTTATATTTTTTATATTTTTGTATTTAAATATTTTCTTCTACACAGAAACATAGCAACTCCTACTTTACGACCCTACGCTGGGCTACATACGGCAACCAACAAGCACCAGACGTAAACATGCTAATCAAACCAAAGTAGGAGGCTACACCAAAACAAACTGACGACTAAGATTTCTCCTTACAACATACCCTCATGTGACAAACAATCAGCCATAACATTATCAGTGCCATTAATATGCCACACATCCAAGCTGTGTTCCTGCAACAAAAGAGCCCACCTAGTTAGCCGCTGATTTTTGTACTTAAATTTCTCCAAAAACTGGAGGGGATGGTGGTCGGAGTAGATCTTAAAAGTCGGGCCATAGGCTGGTACATAGGCCTACACCTGGGCAGAACAATAGCCAGGAGCTCCTTCTCTGCCACTGAGTAATTCCTCTGGGCTCGATTAAACGTCTTTGAGTAGGACACTGGATGCTCTATCCCTGCATGGTCTTGCAGCAGTACCGCACCTATCCCCACATCACTAGCGTCAGTAGCTAGGATAAATGGCAATCCAAAGTCAAGAGCTCGCAGGATGGGATGGTGTGACAGGAGAGACTTAACTCCTGCAAAAGCCTCCTGACAGTCTTCTGTCCACTTGAACTTGATATCTTTCCGCAGTAAATTAGTCAGCGGAGCAAGCACAGTAGAGTAGTCTTTAATAAATCTCCAGTAGTACCCAATCATTCCTAAGAACTGTTGCAGAGATTTGCGAGTGGTAGGAGGAGAGAAACTAGCAATAGCCTCCACCTTTGCCAAGGGTGGAGACACCTCACCATGCCCTACCACGAATCCCAAGTAATTGACAGTAGCCTGTACAAAGTCTCATTTCTCCAGATTTACAACCAAACCTGCTTCACTAAGTCTTTTGAAAAGAAGCTCAACATTAACAACATGTTCTCGCCAGGTGGTATAAAAAATCACGACGTCGTCAATATAAACTACACAATTAGGGATATCATCTACAACCCGGTTCATCAATCGCTGAAACGTAGCCGGGGCGTTCTTGAGCCCGTAGGGCATCACCTGACACTGGTAAACGGCCCCGTCCACCACAAAACTAGCAATTTTCTTGGCTCTCTCAGTCAACGGGACCTGCCAATAACGTTTCACTAAATCCACCTTAGTGATAAACGTGGCAGCCCCGATGCGGTCTACGGAGTCGTCAACTCTAGGTAATGGATAGGCATTTGTCTGGGATAATGCATTGACCCTCCTGAAATCAACACAAAAGCGGATCTTGCCATTCGGTTTAGGTTGTAAAGTCACTGGCGAAGACCACTCACTATATCCCTTCTTCACCAGACCCTTCTCCCACATGTAGTCCAGCTCTGCTTTTAAGGCAGGCTGCCAAGCAGGATTTATACGGTAGGGGGCCAACTTGAGTGGTTTACTGTCTCCAACCTCTATGTCGTGCATCGCTCAGTATGTCAGACCTGGAGAATCACCAAACACGCTGGAGTACTGCCACAGCCTATTGAAGAACTCATCTTGTCGCTTAGGATGCTGCAACTTGTCTCTAAGAGCAACATACCCATTGCCCTCCCACAACCCAGCCGGGACCGCAGCTTCTAAATGGTCAACCTCCTTCTCCTCCTCCATCCCTACTACAGCCAGGTCATGAGAGGGACAATCTTTGCCACCCGTGCAGTCACTCCCACAATTCATAAGAACAAAGGGTTCTCTCCCGATACCAGACATACGCACCCCCTCATTCCTTGCGGCTACACCTGCCTGCGCAGCATCGCCTCCGTCAGCGCCACGGCCAGATGTAGTCGGTCTATGGTAGGGCTTTAACATATTAATATGGCAGAATTGGGAGGCTTTGCGACGGTCGGGCGTGTCTATTACATAGTCAACCTCACCATCTGCTTAACGACCTTGTATGGGCCACAAAACTTAGCTGCTTAGGGTCGACCTTGAGCTGGCAACAGTGCCAGCACCTCGTCGCCCACCTTGAATGCCCTAGATTTAGCATGCTTATCATAATGGTACTTCATCTTGCTTTGTGCTGACACTAGATGCTCTTTAGCTAGCTGCAGGGCAATCTGCAACCTCTCCCGAGTCTTCTGCTCATACTCGAGCAGAGGCACAGAGCCCCCTGCCGCATCACTCTCCCAGGCATCCTTCACCACATCCAGGGGGCCCCTGACACGATGACCAAACACAAGGGAATTAGGCGAGAATCCCAAAAACTCTGAAGGGACATCACAAATTGCAAAAAGAACAAAAGGTAAAGCGGTCTCCCAATCCCTCTCAGGCTGCAAGAAAACGCTCAAGGGCTCCCCGTGATTGTGGATGGTACGCGCTTGACAGCACATGGTTTACACCTAACTCTGAAAGGGTTTGCTTGAAGAGATTTGATGTAAAATTAACCCCTCTGTCAGACTGGATTTTATGTGACAAACCAAATCTAGTGAAGAAATGCAGAAGGTGTTTGAGAACAACCTTGGCGTTCATGCTGCTAACCGGAATAGCCTCCGGGTATCTAGTTGTGGCATCCATCAAATTAAGCAAGTATTTATATCCCACACTGGTGGGTGGTAAGGGACCAACCATGTCAATAACATGAGTAAATGGCAGTTCAACTGCAGTTATAGGGATCAGAGGTGCTACGAGTATTCCTTCGTTGGGTTTTCCAACTACCTGACAAACATGACATGACATAAAAAAAGTAGCCACCAATGCATGCATATAGGGCCACCAAAAATGAAAATGCAGCCTTTCAGTAGTCTTACACACCCCTAAATGCCCCTCCAGTGGTGCCTCATGCGCTAGCCTAACCAGCTCTTCCCTGAACTAAGCAGGCACCACTAATTGCTCCTCCCCCATGCCTGAGCCCGTATCCGGCGTCCACTGCCGATACAACAATGTCCCTTTTACAATAAATTTCTCTGGACCGTTCTTCCCACCAGTCGTGCCAACCTTCTTAAACAGGAGGCCCAGACTCGGGTCCTCTTGCTGCAACTTGCTCAATTCATCTCTAGGTATCTCCGGCAAGGCAGTTACCTCTGACCTCTCAAAAATATCTGCGGCACTATGTCAGACTCCTCGTCCGGCACTAGGTCACCTCTACTAGTCTCGGTAGCCTCACTGGGGTCAGCCACGCCCACCGCTGCCTACGAGTTAGCGTCATCTAGTAGTGCATCATGGGATGGCCCGCACTAATGGCTGTCGGCCCCCGCATCCACGAAATCATCCTCCTGGTGTGCCACGTGTGCCATTGATCTGGTCACTGCACACACAGGGTAGATAGAGTCCATGTTATCTTCCTGCAAACAACCACCAGTAGGGAGCACAAAAGCAGCCTCAGCGACGACTATAGGAGGTGGGAAAACCACATCCCCTACCAAGTCAGTCCCGAGCAAAGAGTCCACCCCCTCAACTGGCAGAGTGTCCACCATGGCCACCTTCCCCTCGGCGGTCAACAATGGGCACTCTAGGGTCACCGGAACTAAATCACAGCATTGCTCACTGTTAATTCCCCTGCAAATAACAAACTCTCCGGTGCTAATAGGTAGGTCCCCCTGTCAGGTTCCGACACATGGATTGCTGCGCACCAGTATCCCTAAACACATTGACAGGGTACGTCTGCTCCCCGATCCGTACTGATCCATCATGTATGGATGGCCGACACCAATCAGGGGAAGTCTGGTTATGCTCAGGTGGTGATACCATCTGGGGCGGCAAAGTGCTTACAACCCTGCTTCGCGCTGGCCTACACTGCCCCCCAGACTCGCCAGTACTTGGCTTGCCTTTCACAGGCACCTCCCCTAGTGTCGCCACCAACTGGACAGCCTTGGGTCTCTGGGTAGCCTTCCACTTAGTACACCGAGGTTTAGTATGACCCACTTGTTTGCAAAAGTAACATCGCACTTCCGTAGAAGCTCGCTGGTTGTCAGCCTTGTTATAATGTGTTTTATTTGTAGTACCTTTGGGCGATGATGGGCGAGCTGATACTGTGGCTGCTTGGTACACAGATCAGCCTCTCCTGTCACCAATGCTCCCCTTGCCACTGCCACGCTGGGCTAGTGCAAAGTCATCAGCCCAAACTGCTGCTTCCCTTAACCCTTAACTGTCGGCGCGCAACATAAGTCGAGTTAAATAAAGCTGGACTATGTGGCGGCGCTCGACATAGGTCGTGTGGCAATTTCAGCACGTAATGTTGCTGAGAGAGAGAGACAAGTGGTGGCAGGAGAGTAGCGAGCGTATGACTGCTCCAGACCACCGCGGCGAACCTACTGACACGGATCCCACCTCCTCCCTCCCTCTCTCACTCGCTATATATGGAATTGTATGGGGAAAGTGCCTAATTACATGCTTTTTGCACTCGCGTTGCACGGTTATTGCAAGAAAACTAGCCATCATAAAAGGATCGTTATGGTGTCATTCGAAAGCTCTGTTTATGCCCTTTCAGGGATAGATACTTGTTTTACGTTCTGGGTCTTATTTAGGCATGAAAATGATCACGTAAACAGCCCTATTTTGGCTAAAAACACCCCGCTGGGCGGTACATATAAATAAACCGCCTAGGCCGCTAATAAGGTGTTAATGATTTAAACCGCTTTTCTTTTAATTTTGCCCCAATGTTCTTTTCAACTATGCTTGTAAACTGCTCCATCAGCCAAACCTCACACGCCACCTCCAAAGTATCAGCTGACTCTGAGTGCAGCCACTTAGCTAGAGTATCGCGCAGGTACCTGGCACATTCCACGTGCGAGTCCCCCTGCCGCTACCGAGCACCCCTGAAGGCTAACCTGTAAGCCTCCGGACGCAGCTCATAGGCTTTTAACACAGCCTCTTTAAGTACATCATACTCCAACTCCTGCACTTCTAGGCGATCGTATGCATCAAGAGCCTTGCCTTTCAAGACATTAGACACCAACAATGCCCAGCGTTGCCTCGGCCACTGATACTCGTGGGCCTTCTTCTCAAAACGTAAGATCCACTCTGTGACCTTAAGTTCATCGAAGGCCGGCACGAGTTTCAGCCGTCGAAACAACAGCACCTCTTCTGCCTCCTCTTTAGATAAATGACCAGCATTATTTCCTTGTCGTATTTGCCCACTAGTTTCCAACTTTGTCTTTTCCAAATCTGCCTGTATTCTCTTCTCTTCCATCTCTATCTTCCTTAACTCAATTCTCTCTTCTTTCTCTCTCTGTCTCTCTTCCATCTCCATTCTATTTAGTTGGAGCTCCGCTCCGGTCCACAGTAGAATGGTAGCTAGCCTGACTGATAGGATGCTGTGGCACATGCTGGATGGTGCCATCATCCACAACACAATTACTAGCTTCCTGAAGACCATTATGCTGTGCAACTACCTTACACACCTCTTGAACTAACTCTGGCTTGGCCATACCACTGCAGCTCCAACATACACCTCTAACACACATCTTAATTCATCACTACTCCTGCCAGCAACCTCTTCTTGAATAGGTTGGGTTCTAAAATACTGCCAAACGTCCTCCCTCCCCACAATATGAACAGGAATGTAATCAACATGCGACATCTTAGCAATAGTTGTGGACACGGGTAAATGAAATAAGAGTACTATGTACGTAGACTTTCAACTGCAAGAAAATATTGAACAATCTAAAATAATATAATTACTTCACACCACAAGACCTGTATACTATCACACTATCCTGGCCTGAGGTCGCCACTGTTATGAGGGGAGGCCTGGGAAAACAAATGCTCTAATAGCCTAGCCCACAGCACTGGCAAAAAGAAATTGCCGTAGCAAAAAGTCAACAATGGTGTAAACCTGCACCCTACACTGCCCACCGTACTGTTGCACTACCCTGCAACAGACACGCTCTTAATATCTGACTCAAACACCAAGACACGCAGGTTCTCTAGGAAAAGTGGTTATCTTCCTCTTTGCTCTATTAAAGCAGTAACAAGGAGACACAACAAATATCTATTGTCCCCGAGTTTGGTTGATAGTGCGTTTAGTATTCAAGAGTACTTCTAAGGTTATTCTAGACTGCACATAAATGCAACTAGGTTGACATCTCAGTAGAATGTGGGGTGGGCTTCTAAGAGCCACCGAACAAACCACTGTAGATGTCAACCTCAATAATACACAAGATATATATAATATCATAAAGGACAACGCAGTAGAACAATGGAAAATAAATGGACGGAAACAGGTATGAAACTTATATCCAAGATTGCGAGAGAAAAAAAAGAAGAGTGCAGTGATTAAACTTAAAATGACTCCACCCTTGCTATGCTTCGATCTAATAAAAAACAAAATAAATAAATGCGGTATTTGAGGGAAACAAAAGGAAGTAAGCCTAATAAGTAACAACATCACACAGTTGGTGTTGTCCGGGCAAGAGACAGGACTGAACTAATGAAGTGAATCCCGCACCTGCGAGAGTTGAGTTAGGGGCCCGCGTGGCAAGGAAGGGCTCCAGGCGTCGCTAGAATACTTAATTATCTCAGGTGCCTGTGCTCTCATTAACAACACAAAAGTAATCAGGTAAAACATAAGACAACATTGTGTAAACTTATGATAACGAAAACAATCGCACAAAGGCTAAATAAACTAAATAATTATATTACTAGCCGAATGGCAACGTGACTAAAGGCGCCACCCAAGGGCTCGCTCAAGGGAAAGAAAGAAAGAGGTATAGCAAGCGACTAGCCTCTCCCAGGGCCATATGAGGTACTATTATTATGTTCCTTCCAACAACCAACCATACTCCTAAAATCGATTAATGAAATTTACAAACACATGTGGCAGTCCGTGGATTCGAATCCAGGATGCTCACACCGAAAATCAACACCTTATACATCGCACCACGAAGACAGTTAAAGGTTGGTGGACACTGCCTACGATTTATTATGCAACTTCGAATCCTGCATATCAATCTAAGCATGTACACACATCCCAACTGCAACTCACGTAGGCTATGCATATGTGAATGGAAAGAGCAATTAATGGGGCCTTAACCACTTAGGGAAGTCGTCTCGATAAATTACTCCTGAACCAATATCAATTATTATGTTCCTTTAACACACACTAACTACTGACATAGTTTGCAAACTCAGTTGGGAGTGACAATATATATATATATATTTGTATTCAAATATTAGGACTAGAGACTTCAGTCCTCTTACTATGAGCTACACATATATTCTCTTACTATGAGCTACACATATATTGTCATCTATATTTGTTATTGACAATTATAAATTTGTGTGTGAGTTTTCCTAATCTAATATTGTAGATTGGGCTTTCCTCTTTCTATTGAGATATGATATATTGTACTTAACGTAAGTATTGTTGCTGACAATCGATATAGAGGGAATACTTCGGTCACGCATGCATAATATACTGTATATTTGCCAAGTGCCGATTTTTTTAATATTCATATAAAACAACTATTGGTGTTAAATACATTTTGATGATACATTTGAAATGAGCATAAACAATGTTTCTTTCATTATTATACAGAACAACACTTTTTATTATACACATAATGTTTTCTTTCACACTAAATATAATAGGATATCAAAATTACATAAGAATCATCCATAAGCTCACAAGGGAAAAATATAATAATGATATACCTGTTGGTGCTCAAACGCTCACATGATATACCTGTTGGTGCTCAAACGCTCACATGATATACCTGTTGGTGCTCAAACGCTCACATGCTCGAATATAAAACTCGTGATGTGATACGCTACTGTCAGGGGTAAATGTATTTATGGAAATCAATATGTACGCAAGTTCTTAGATTGAATCAAACTTCATTTGTATACATAGTGAGATTAATACATTGGATTCATACAAATGGAAATGGCGCCGCCCGGGTGACCGCCAAAATGTACAAAATTGAGCGCATAATCGACTGTGATACACTGTAGAATATGCACGGTTGATGCTTGATGCACATGTTTGTTATTATGGACCTCTTGCGATGTTGATGCTGTATGGGTTAAACAAACTTCAAAATACAAATATCTGGCAAATAAGGAGATTCAAGTCAGCCTGAGAGATAGATTATAAAAAAGTAGGTTTGATCATTAATGACTGTAACTGTAGCTTCGTCAATGTTTTCAGGAAGTTCCAGTGTTGATGATGTTGGTGTTGGTGATTTACACAACATGGACCAATTACTGGACCACCTGGGTACTGGCCGCTGGACATTCTTTATCTTTACTGTCGTTGCTACCTGTGAGTTCTACAAGATATATGTTACCAACATAATAACATAAAACACATACAAATAATAATAATAATTATTATTATAATAATTATTATTATTATAATAATAATTATAATGATAATAATAATGATAGTAATAATAATGATAGAGATAGTAATGATAATACAACAAAAATATTAAACAAATAATATTAATAAAGTAGACATGCCGTTTTGCCCAAAATCAAAACGGCAAACCCAACTCTGCGATGGGTTACCATCATCACCACTTTGCGGTCCATTCCAGGGATACATTCGAAGTAGAAAGAGAGGGTTTGTGTAGAGCACTGTACTCAATGGAGGGTGTGCATAATACTGCAGTACCTACACTCTTCTTGGACTGCTGCACTCAAAAACTATTGAGAGAGAGAGAGAGAGCGAGGGCAAAAGAGAGAAAGAGAAAGAGGGGGGGGGGAACACGATATAATCTAGATAAAGAAGTATTGGTACAAAGGAGTACAAAGGAAATCAAGCAACAACAGATCTAGTGACCCTTCTAGGTTGCTTGTCCTCCAAAACACTGAGGATCAAGTGTCCAAACAGTGGTTTAGAGTGGGTAAGGGAACATTGGAAAGGGAATTACTGCCCTGGAACTAATGTCCGTGGCTGGATTAGGAAGTTAGTAGAGGACAGATGGGTTAGTAACTGAGGGGGGGATAAAATACAGTTATTCATTTACAAACGCAGTCAGTCGCGGGTTTGATGCGAGATATTTGTCTAGGCGGAGTTTAAATGAATCAACGGTGATGCAGTCTATAACGTTTCGGGGAAGCCCATTCCACAAGTTGACAACTCGATTGAAGAAGAAATTCTTAGATTCGTGCGAGTTAAAAGATTTACCAATAATTTTGCAACCGTTTCCTCACGTGTAATTAGATTGGTCGATAGTGAAGTACTTACTACAGTTCATATTGTAGATGCCTTTGATGATTTTGAGACACTTGAATTAAGTCACCTCTTAATCTGCGCTGGGTTAAAGGAAATAGATTTAATTCTCTAAGACGCTCTTCGTATGGTTTGTTCTTTAGGCTAGGTATCATTTTGGTAACTCTATGTTGAACTCGTTCTAGCTGTTTATATCTTTTTGGTAATAAGGGCACCAGGATTGAACGCAGTATTCCAGAAGAGGGCGGACTAAGGAATTGTAAAGGGTTAGGATAACTTCTTTGGATTTATGCTCAAATGACCTGCCTATAAAGCCAATTATTTTGTTTGCATTCGTAACAACTTCTGAACATTGTTGACTCGGTTTTAGGTTACTTGATATTGTTACTCCCAGATCGGTTTTTCTGTTTACATTCTTAAGCTGAGTGCCATTCATCGAATAGTTTGCTTTCTCATTTAGGTATCCGATATGTAGTACTTACATTTATCCGCATTGAAACTCATTTGCCAAATTTGGGCCCAACATGACAATTTATCTAGATTGTGTTGCATATTGTCAACTTGTTCTTTTGAGAGTACGCTATTTGCAATTTTTGTGTCGTCAGCACATTTTGAGATTGTACAGGTGAGACCCTCATCTATGTCGTTGATGTTAATTAGAAAGATAATTGGTCCTAGTACCGATCCCTGGGGTACCCCGCTACTTACATTGGTCCATTTAGATGCCTTACCGTTTATGACTACTCTTTGCTTTCTGTTGCTGAGCCAATTTTCTATCCATTTCAACACACCGTCTTGTATTCCATGCGCTTTTAGTTTTAGCAGTAAACGTTTGTGGGGAACTTTGTCAAAGGCCTTTTGAAAATCAAGGTATATAATATCTACAGCTTTACTCTCATCGTAGAGGTTGAGGATATCGTGGAAGAAGTCTAAGAGGTTTGTTAAACAGGAACGTTTTTTACGAAAGCCGTGTTGAGTATCTTTAAGTATGTTATTTTCCTCTAAGTGATTTACGAGTCTGTCTCGTATGACTGTTTCTAGCATTTTACATACAACTGAGGTTAAGCTAATTGGACGATAGTTACTGGGTAGGGGATTTGCTGCCTTTTTTTAATATCGGTGTTACGTTGGCTAGCTTCCACTGATCAGGCATAGTTCCAGACTGCAAGGATTTATTGAATAGTAATGTCAGTGGTTTGGAGAGCACATCCTTAGCTTCCTTTAGAACTCTCGGCGAGATTGTATCAGGTCCAGGCGTTTTATTTACCTTGAGTTTATCTAAACAATTCAATACTTCTCTCTCTGTAACGGTGATATTGCTTAGAACATCTGAATTATCAATCTGAATCGGCGATGGTGTAGGGATATCACTGAGGTCTTCTGTTGTAAAAACTGATGCAAAGAAGGTATTGAGGGCATTACTCATTTGTACTTCGTCTTTGGTGTATTCTCCATTTTCATCGACTAACGGTCCAACAGTTGAAGTAACTACTTTTTTCTTTCTGATATAACTATAGAATTCTTTCGGGTTTGTTTTACTTTGATTCGCAATATGTAACTCTAAGGTCTTTTTACTTTGCTTAATTAACTTTTTGGCTTTGCGTCGTAGCTCTACAAATTTCACCCGTTCTTCGTCATATTGTGAGGATTTTAATCTATCAATAGCAAATTTTTTAGCAAGCAGGCAGTTTGAAATATCTTTATTCCACCATTTGGGCTTATTATTATGGCCTGGACGCCGTATTTTCGATGGTATGCAGTCTTGCACTGCTTTTAGGTAAGTGGTTTCGAATAACTTCCAAGATGTATTTATGTCGTTATTGTTAATTAAAATGCTCCAGTCAGTTTCTTTAAACATAGCTCTAAGTTTATGGAAGTTTGCTTTCTTGAAATTAGGGACTTTTTCGATGCTACTATTTGGTTCGTTACTAGTAAACTTTAAAGTTAAAGTTATCGTACGATGGTCGCTGTTACTGAATTCATCACCAACATTCATATTCTCTATCAATTCTTCTTTTGTTGCAAGTACAATGTCAAGAACGTTATTACCACGGGTCGGCGTTCGAACAAATTGATAAAGCGAACTCTCTTGCAAGTTCGTATACAAGTCATGTCCGGAGTGTGAAGTAAGAGTATCGCCCCACTTGGTCACAGGTAAATTAAAGTCGCCAAAAATTACGGTATCTTGTGAGTTACTTACATCTGCAATTTGTTTGTAAATTTCTTGGTCAGTTTGCACTGATTGAGCTGGAGGTCTGTATATTAACGCAAGTATTAGTTTTGTACCTTTATTATTCTTTATTAGCACAAAAGATGTGTCGACGTTCACAATTTGAGGTTTTGACAAGAGGGTCGGGTTAAGACTTTCTTTGATATAAAGTAAAACGCCACCTCCATTTCGATTTATTCGGCTTTTCTCAAACATTACATAACCGGGAAGTGAATACTCTGCTAAAAAGTATCTATCTTCTGTATTGAGCCAAGATTCTGTTATGCCAATCACATCATAATTTTCTGTAAACACTAGCTCCTCTAAATCTGAAAATTTGTGATGAAGAGGCAGGTGGGTAGGTAGATATCAACACGACTACTGTCATCATCACCATTACTATGATTATCATCACTAATACAATTACAATTATCACTACTACTCTCATCATCACTACTACTGTCACCATTGGCACTACCATCTTAATCACTACTATCATCATTGATACTACAACTATCAACCATCATTACTACTATCATCACCACCATCTTACAATCATCATTACTACTGTTAACATCATCGTTACTACTATAACCATCATCATTACTACTGTCACACATATTACCATCATGTATCCTATCACCATCATCACCATTACTATGATCTTCATCATCACAACTATTGTCATCATCACTACATCTTTCACCATCATCACTACTACTCACCATCATCACTAATACTCACACCATCGTCACTACCATCATCACTACTGTCATCATTATCACTACAACTACCATCATTACTTGTCACTATCATCACTACTGTTATGACCATCATCACTACTACTAGTACTGTCACCATCATATCTACTACTGTCACCATCATATCTACTACTGTCATCATCATCACTACTGTCATCATCATCAATACAACTACAACCATCATCACTACTATTATCACAATCATCACTACTATCACCATCAATCCCACTACTATCACCATCACTTCTAATGCCAACTAAATTACCGGTAACTTAACCTAGCAAATACGGAGCGAGATGTTTTCGCCCCAGAACGAATGCATTCTTAGTGTGTGAGCCCTTTCGGGGCTCACACACTAAGAACGCCATCATTGCTGGGGGGGGGGGGTAACACCATATTTTTGGACCTAAAATCATAACTATTGCATAAATTAAAAAAATCTGTTTTGACTGACGTTCGCATTCACGCAACAAATGTTCGTGTGAAATTTGGTAAAAATCCGTCCAACGGTCTAGGAGGAGTTTCGGGACAGACGGACGACAACGACGACAAATTTGTTTGGTGGTACCCACTATACGGGGGGGCGATACCAAACTCTGCTTACGCAGAGTTGATTAATAGTGAAGAAAATAATGACAATAGCCTGTGTATTTGTGTGAAAATAAAATCACTCTTAAATCCACCATCCACTTCCCATTTTTATAAGAAGGCACTTATACAATATTTAATCTTCTCCAAGCCTGTTTATTACTGGAGGCCCTTTTTAAACTGAAAAAAGTCGTCCACAGGAGCCACCATAAAGATAAAAGGACGTCACCGGTACTGAATGGGTTAATGTTCTCATAGGACCAATCAGTAACCAGTTGAACCACAGGTGATGGGCTGGTCTATCAGAGTGAGAACTGAGCGATCTCTGCCATACCCATAGCTCTTACTCTGACTGTTCCTTTTACTTATATATTTTCTAGATCTCAAGTGACGGCGTCTCTTCCGTGGATTGACCTCCCAATCTACCAAGATTGGAAGCCAAAGCGTCACATTTTTTTTTCCTTTGCCCCTCAGCTTTCTCTTCATAATTGCTGAGGGGCACAGGGCCCTGGGTGGGGCTTTGGTTTCCCGGGCGTTTCTGTCGCCCTCCTCAGCTCCCCGCCATGGACTGGCTTCGGTCACCCAGGCTTTATTGTGGTCGGCAAGGAGGGTTTTGTTGGGGGCACTCGGTTATGGCCTTGGCCTTGCTCGGGGCCTTGGGGCTGTTCGGCCAGGCAGCTTGGGGAACAACAACAACAACAACAACCACAGTCTCGGGTTCAGGGTGTAAAATTGGACCAATGTTGTTCCAAGACTTGAAGGAATATGAGAAGGAATAATAGAAATTTAGCTTAAGGGGAGACTGACCGTTTGTTTGGTCTATTAATTAATTTATTCATATATGTTCTTAGTTTCCTCGCTAGACCTCCATCAAGCTTAGAAAAACACCCCCTACTGTAGACCTCCCTTCAAGATAAATTTGTACATTTTTCGGTAGAAAAATGTCCCGGCCGAAAGCCGGTTCTTCTTAAAATTCCAGGCTCGCTATCACTCTCCAGGAAAAAATAGACACCTAAATGGCACGAAAGGTCTTAAAATTGACAACGAAATGTGGCGAAAGGTGTTAAAATCGCCAGACTAATGGGCCGAACGTCTTATAATATCAAAACTAGTGGAGCTAAACATTAGGGAGAAGGGGGTCCAGAAAAACGGTCTGCCTCCCCTTAAAACAGCTTTGATTTGTCTATGTTTTTACTACCAAAGCCATAATTTGAACAATAAACCATAATAATTGTATCCCTACATGTACACTCGGTCAAAAAAGTATCTACACCCCTACCCTGATAATCTGGTGTGTACAGCTTGTTAGGGTTGGCATCTCTACCTGCAGTTGTATCCATCTATACTACTACCTACCTATAATACCTAAGATCTACAACCAAGCTGTACACAAGATTATCATGCTAGGGGTGCAGATACTTGTTTGACCGAGTGTACAATGATAAATACTAAAGGTAAGGGACTCGGCTTTCGTTTAAGGGGAAGGTCGTTACTTTTTCTCCCTCGTGTTCAGTACCATTTACTTTGAGATTTTTAGCCGTTCGTTCCATTAGTTTGGCGATTTTAAGACCTTTCGCTGCATTACTTTGTCAATTTATAGACCTTTTGTGCCATTTACTGTATATTTTAAGACCTTTCGCTGCATTACTTTGTCAATTTATAGACCTTTTGTGCCATTTACTGTATATTTTAAGACCTTTCGATGCATTACTTTGTCAATTTATAGACCTTTTGTGCCATTTACTGTATATTTTAAGACCTTTCGCTGCATTACTTTGCCAATTTATAGACCTTTTGTGCCATTTACTGTATATTTTAAGACCTTTCGCTGCATTACTTTGTCAATTTATAGACCTTTTGTGCCATTTACTGTATATTTTAAGACCTTTCGTTTACTGTATATTTTAAGACCTTTCGCTGCATTACTTTGTCAATTTATAGACCTTTTGTGCCATTTACTGTATATTTTAAGACCTTTCGCTGCATTACTTTGTCATTTATAGACCTTTTGTGCCATTTACTGTATATTTTAAGACCTTTCGCTGCATTACTTTGTCAATTTATAGACCTTTTGTGCCATTTACTGTATATTTTAAGACCTTTCGCTGCATTACTTTGTCAATTTATAGACCTTTTGTGCCATTTACTGTATATTTTAAGACCTTTCGCTGCATTACTTTGTCAATTTATAGACCTTTTGTGCCATTTACTGTGTATATTTTAAGACCTTTCGCTGCATTACTTTGTCAATTTATAGACCTTTTGTGCCATTTACTGTATATTTTAAGACCTTTCGCTGCATTACTTTGTCAATTTATAGACCTTTTGTGCCATTTACTGTATATTTTAAGACCTTTCGCTGCATTACTTTGTCAATTTATAGACCTTTTGTGCCATTTACTGTATATTTTAAGACCTTTCGATGCATTCGCTTTGTGCCATTTTATTTCGTGCATTACTTTGTCAATTTATAGACCTTTTGTGCCATTTACTGTATATTTTAAGACCTTTCGATGCATTACTTTGTCAATTTATAGACCTTTTGTGCCATTTACTGTATATTTTAAGACCTTTCGCTGCATTACTTTGTCAATTTATAGACCTTTTGTGCCATTTAGGTGTCGGTTTTTTCCCTGGAGAGCGATAGCGAGCCTGTAATTCTAGGAGGAACCGGCCTTTGTATTTATTTATTCATTCATTTACTGTATAATATATACATTATGTTAAGCTTCCTCCCAAACCTCCATCAAGCTTAACAAATACTCCCAAGATCCCCCCAATCTAGAACATTTGTACATTATTCGATAGAAAAATTTCCCGGCCAAAGACCGGTTCCTCTTAAATTACAAGCTTGCTCTCACTCGCCAGGAAAAGAATGACGCCTAAATTGTACAAAAGGTAATAAAATCACCAAACTAATTGAGCGAACATCTTAAAATCTCTTAACTAATGGTGCTAAACATTAGGGAGGAGGGGGTTCAGAAAAAAAAAAATCTCCTTATGTCGAAACCAAAATTATTGACAACCGGCGGGTGCCCAACCCCGAAAAGGGTTGAAATAAGGGAGCTATGCCCCCGCCAAAGGCGACTTTCTAGGGCCTTTCTTACCTGATGTTGAGAGGATTGGGTTCTAGTCATGTGGTGATTGGCTGGTCTATCAGAGTGAGAATTGAGCATTCTCTGCCATACCCATAGCTTACTCTGACTGTTCCTTTCGCTTATATATTTTCTAGATCTCAAGTGGTGGTGTCTTTTCCATGGGTTGACCTCTCTACTGCTAGCCTAGAAGTTGGCAGACTGGGAGCCAAAGCGTCACATTTTTTCCTTGCCCTTCAACTATCCCTTCATAATTGTTAAAGGGCACAGGGCCCTGGGTGTGGTTTTGGTGTCCCGGGCGTTTCCGCAGCCTCCTCAGCCCCTTGCCTGGGAGCGACTTCGGTCACCTGGGCTTTCTTAGTGGTAAAGCCGAGAGAGTTCTATGGGGGTGCTTGGTTATGGCCTTGGCATTGCTCGGGACCTTGAGGCTGTTCGGTTATACAGCCTGGGGAACAACAGCAAGAACAACAACTATTGACAACTTGAATGCCTGAACAACTATTAACACTTCTGCTTAATCCCCCCCACCCAATGTTTTGATATAGTTGTTCTGGTATTCAAGCATTTATTAGTCCTAGTTTTGACTTCAATCAGAGAAGAAGTGGGAAGAAACTTTGCCATTTCACTTCAATCGCCTTCAGTGAAATAAGATATAAATTGAAAATATCTGGGGTATCATTGAATGAGCCTTTCGCCAATGTTTACAAGATGTCGATCACGACCGTTGTGTTCGCTTCTAATTTGACCACTTATTAGTTGATCGAGGACTTCGCCCCCACTCACACCCGTAAAATTTATTGTCATCATCACATACTGTATATTGCAAGCAGGGGGCAAATAACCGCTGACTGTGGGATCATTTAGAAAAAACGTGGTCCAACAGCCATAGCCGCGAGCGTGCGAATATTACCAGGAAAGTCTCCTTCAATATTATCAAATCTGACACACTGTTGTAAAGCTTTGAAACATTAATTCCCTTTTTCACATATGCCCGAGTTGGTGTTATCCCGTTAACCCTCCGCCTTCGGCTGTCATAGTATGCTCCTATACCCCTGACTCGGGCCTTTTGCCCATATCACTCGATCTTTACACCTTCATAGATAGCAATAAAAGCATGCAGAATTGTCAAACTCAATGGGAAAATGGAGAACTTACTGTTGTCGTTATCCAGGCGTGCAAGTGACATTGCTACATTGCCTGGCAATGTTGTTATAGTGTTGTGCAGATGACGAGTTTACGCGTAAGATTCAGGCTGTGTTCGGACGCTTCGCCGTGGCCCCGGCTAGTACGCACTAAGTCACTCATCATACCAGTGACAATTTATCCGAGAGGCGATCTAATGTTTTTTAAAGTTATTATCTATTACTATAATGATATTATTGCTTGGTATGCATTATTGCATATCAGTTTGTATTTGTGGCATTCATGGGTGTACGTTACACGATTTTAGGTGTCACTTGCATTTAGTAATATGTTATTATTTACTATTATCATATTATTACTTGTTATTCATTCTTACGCGTCATTTTCACTTTTTTTCTTCAAAAAGACCTCCGTCTACGTATTGTGAAAACCATGTCATCCTCCAGTAAATTGCGTGGGCGAGTGAGTGAAGTGAGAGCAAGTAAATTATATGATGGATACATGTTTTTCATAATATGTGTTGCTAGCCCCAAACGCGCGAGCAACTGTGGCGTTCAACCATCCGACACATCCCCTATTATTATTTATGTACAAATAATGTGTATTTTCACTTTCTAATAGGTTATTATATATTACAGCAGAACTTTTTATGTGTGGCACTTATGGGTGTACGGTACACAACTTTAGGTGTCACATGCACTTATAATTATTATGTCACTTTTAGGCATTATTATGATATATATTTGAGTCACTTTCGCTCACTGTTTTTGTTTGTCACTTGCTCTTTCACCGATTTATTAGTGTCACTTTCACTACGGTTTCAAGTCTTTGGCACTTCAAAATGGTTTGTGAATATGATAGTCAGCAAAGCACGGAGCTTCACATAGTGGAACTTTGCAGTCCAGGCACTCATATGTTGTGTTGGTGTTTTTTGTGGGCCCGTGGACAGTGTTGCAGCACACATGGCACTGTTGTGGGGTCTTGTGGTTGGTACCAGGTACTAGAAGAAGGGGGTTGAGTCTGTGCTTCCTCTGATACTCAGCACAGAGTGTGCGTTCCAAAACACCTGCTCCTGCTTGTGACTGGGCTCTTGGTATTGGTGCCTGCTCTGCATACTGTCCCAGTAGATCCAGAATTACTTGTTTCTGGAAGATATGCAAGTTCTTGTATTTCCTTGGTGTTGTGGGGTTGAGAAGCTTATAGATATTATAAGCATTGAGGATGGACACATCCATCATGTGCAAGAAGAACTTCTTGTCCCACCTGCAGGAGGTCCTCAGGCAGTCTACGAAGCCAACCTGCATCTCGGACTTGTCGACAAGCCGCATGTTGACATTGTAGTCCATGACGGCGTCCGGCTTCATCACCCTTTCCTTCGTCCTGTGGTCGACTTTGTCGCTGTTGTTACGACCGGGACTACGAATAAAACAAGGGCACTCAATGATTGGACTAGTAATAGGGCACTATGCAACAACGGTACGCTAGATCCAAACCCTCGAACTTATATGCCAGCGAACAAAACACCTATACCCTCCAGGGTTAATCCTTAATCCAGGGTATCCTTAACTGGGAATAAATGTACTCTACTTCAGGCTAACCTGCACTGGTATAGCCTGATAACAAACAAGATGCAAGTTACGTTAAAATGCATAAAAAATAAAAAGGAATCTATGGAAAGATCAATTAAATCACTGCAAGATTTAATACAATAAAAAGATGCTTCAATACAGTTACTCTAAACAACAATAAACTCTTCACTCCTATCTGAAAGAAAGTGAAGTATAGTCCTACAGCATAGACCTGGAAACTTCTGAAGAAAGTCTGATGCTCATAAGATGCTCGTACTGATTTAGAACTATATAAAGGCAGGAGGCAGGACACCACACGTGTAAATCGAATACACTAAAAGATAGGACATATAATGTTAACTGACACGAGAATACTATAAATGCGCAACGGTAGCAATGCTCGACACTAAAAGAAGTACTTCCTCATCAACGAAACGGTCTGCTATGGTTGTGCGGCTCAGCAACAACCTAGACTAATAAATGCTGTGAATAATAATGCGCACACATCAAAGAGCTTATATTAAATACTAACAAGTGTCTACTCGATTTATAATGTCTAGCTAGAATACTCTAGGTAAGGAACTGGGGTTGAGCAAGACAGGTTCGTAGCCTAGCGATGTCCTTAAGACTGCATCCTTTAAGTTACGTTAATTGACTAGGGGGCTCTCTCGATAGATCCAGATCACAAGTATCTGGTTCTATCCTGGCGACCCTCTAAAGACAAGCAAAGAGGCATCAAAGTGTGGAACTGGTAGAGGCCAAAACCCTCAGTCAACACAATGCTGCACTCGCAAAGGACGCAACCGAAAAGACAACCCAGGCTACCACAGGACCGGTCGAAGTCGTGTAGGTATAAGCAAACCGTACACACATCGGAGACAACGACTACAGTTACTTTATCCCAGTCTAGCATTAAATAAAAGAGCAGAAACACTAAACCAATAATGGAGACACACAAAGTTCTTAACCTATACTAACTAAGAACCCTCAAACTTATTCTAAGTATATGTAAATATCTCTGAGGACGGCGCATGCAATACAATGGGCCAGCTATGAAAACCGTATGCAGAACCCAAGGGGAGTGTTGTGCAGTTAATAAAGGTTAGAGTATGGAAAGAGAGAATCGAGTGAGAGAAACAGTGATAAAGGTGGTGATAGGGAGAGAGTATGCAAAGGGATGTTAGAAGCACGCGCGCCAAGCCTGTCCTGACGAGGACAGCTCCTGGGGACCCTCATGGAGGAGGTAAGTTACACAGGAGACCGCAAAGGCGCGATGGTCGGCCAATCACGGGCCGAGACATCACAAGACAGCAGGCGTCCTATGACACAGCAAGACACGCCGTCCAATGGCAAGCGAGAGGCAGGAATGCACCCGTACATACAGACACTTACTACCTCCTAGCTCTGAAAGGCTTTCTCATTCACACGCTGGTACTATTATCACTACTGTTGATATAAAATATAACCCGTTGTCACAGACGAAAACAAAGACCACCACTGGACTGTCTGTGACAATGCGATTACTAGGAAAGAAAGAACAACATTCTCTGACAACTGTAGCCCATTTCGATGTCCCTGGCGAGCGCTAGTGGCTAACGAGAGGCGATTCTGCCAACGCTGGTAGACGTCACACTGTCCACGAGCTGGCCCTTGTGGATGGTTGATATGACATTCACCTTCCGCTGGTTGTGCCAGTGAATGGCTATCATCGACTCGTGTTGCTTGGTGAATATGTCCTTCTTTTTGGTCTTCGAGCATTCGGGCATGGTCTTCCTGTGCGCTCATACTGTGCCAACTGTCTGGGTTTGCTTGGTTTGCAGGTACTCGGTAAGGTGAGAGGTGTATATAGTAGTTATCGGTATACAAGATGTGGTTCTTGTCAAAATACCGATCCATCATCGCCTTTACCACCGCCCCACCACACCCTATTTCTGGATCTTTTTGAACTTCGCCCTCCTTGCCACTGTAGACGATGAAGTCGAGGACATAACCCGTCTTGCAATCGCACAGCACAAACAGCTTGATCCCAAAACGATGCCTCTTCGATGGGATGTACTGCCGGAAGTGAAGTTTCCCCTGGAACAGTACCAGAGACTCGTTGATGACCACTTTCTGGAACGGCTTTAGGAAGCTAGTGAAGTTTTCCCGCATCAGATCATAGAAGGCCCTAATCTTCCACAAGCGGTCTGGGAGGTGCAGGTTGGTGTTCGTGACGAAGTGGAGGTTTGATAGGATGCCAAGGTAACGATCACGGGGCATAAACTTGCTGAATGCAGGAGCGGAAATGAGGTCGCCTGTAATCCACTAGTCCTGAAGCCGGTGTTTTTTCACACGGGCCATGAGCATAGTGAGGCCCATGAATATATACATTTCCCCCATCGTTACTGCGGACCAGTCCTTCATATGGCCACTTGTCGTCTTTCAATTCAGGTTTTCGTTGAGGGCCTGGTGTTTATTTGTCTCATCACAAACGACACTCAAGACCTTCCCGTCATTAAAGGCCTTGAATAATTAGCCTGGGTATGAGTTGGGGCCCTCAGGAAATAAGGGATCGACGCTTGCTCCATGCTGGGCATCATCGAAGATACTGTCTTGGGGCTGGAATGTGGTGCCGTCAGTCCAGGCCCAAACATTGGCGTGTCTCCCTCCGCTAAGCTTTGCTCCACGGCCACGCGGAGCACCACGGGCACCCGCAGCACGACCGTGGCCTGGGATACCCCTAGCAGCACCTCGACCTCGGCCTCGACCACGACCACTTCTAGGTGCGGGGTCATCTGGATCATCACCATCGTCATCTGATTCAGTGGCAGTGGCACGCGGGGCATATTCATGTGACTCATCGAGGTCATACGAGGGGTTCAAATCACTTGATGGTGAGGGACAGTCAAAATCACTTAATAGCGAGATATCAGGCGTTATTTCTGGGTCCCCAAGGCATGGCCGTTGAGTGGGAGGTGAAGAGGCTGATGTGTCACTTGGCAGAGATCTTTTGGTGGGGTGACGAGTAGTTGAGGGCCCCTCACTTGAAGGAGTTGAAAATAAGGCCCGACGGGATGCTAGGGTTTTTTTGTGGCTTTTCCCTTGTGTTGGGACGAGGTAGCACTACTATAACCACTGGTGAATGGCTGTGGGTGGTCAAGTGGATGCGGCACGGGCGCCCTGGGCTGCAGGGACGCCATGGGTGATTCATCGCCCCCATCTTCCTCACCATCTCTCTCTGCTGTCTCCACTCTTGCTCTCTTCAGCGCAGTTTCCAGGATAGCCTTTCTATAAAAATAACTATCTAGGCCTACCTTTGCAGGGGAAGGGGCTATGAGAGCACTAGGGGTGCGAGAATGTAGCTTCGAGGATAGCACAATTCCCAGCTCACTCACAGGACGTCTTTCACTCTCATCATCACAATATTCACTTTCCATGGCAGTACTCTCTTATTCATCGTCTTTATCATCGTCACCATCACTAAACCCAGAAAATTCATGTGGATCTTCAAGTTCTTCAGTAACTCTTTCACCAACATCTCCCAGTAAGTTTTCTTCACTATCACTATCCATTTCATCAAAATCGGACAATTCTGTATGATCTAATTTAGTTAGCACTCTCATAACACCACCAGGACTTAAATTGTCATTCGTTTTCACTTTCTTCTGAGTATGCTAAGGCGTACGTGTTGGTTGGGCCGAGGCAGAGCTATGCGCAGAATCAGACACAGGCTTTTCACTATTTTCGTATGTATCCATGATGGCGTCCTGTTAACAACTGAAGATGCGGCCGCGCGTAAGCGTGGGTGCGCTGCAGTCGCCCTCATAACAAAACAAAATAGCGCGAGATGTTCAAAATGACGTAATTCATGCGCGGGAGTATAAGAGGCCTACCAAGGTCCACGGTGGAAGTCGTGTGGGGAGTATAAGATGCCACCCGAGGTGGAAGGGTTAATATCTCAACTTTATCATGAAGTAGTGTACCAGCTACTTGTGCAGGCGACTATACCTGTATTACACCTATTGCAGTGTATGGATGTCTGGCGATTCCGGCCATGGCAGGGGCCTTCATAGCCCCAAGGATGGACTTTACCTGCCGTCTTCCAAATTATCTCACCTGGACCAACCTTACACAACACTCCAACTCATCCACTGCATACAACTCAGCCCTCACCATCATGCCTATGTAAACTGTTACGTGAGCTATTACCATCATAGATTTTTTGTTTAAATAACTGAATCCACTTTATGTATAATATAATGCGCAGTCACATATAGAAGTTAATATTGATTTTCTAATAAGAATGATTGTATTAATAATCTCAATACCTCCAGAGACGAGTGTGTGTACTGGGTGAACAGCTCTGATGGTTCGGGGTGGCAGGAGAGCTGTACACAATGGACCTTTGACCACTCAGTATTTGGCCATACTCTCACCTCAGAGGTCAGTAATGTCACAATCATTAGTTTACATAATATATTACTGCAGATCGTCAGATATTCTTTTGTTACATGGATAATATAGTTAACTCCTTCTGTACCAGCGACGTCTTTTGTATTATATTCTGACTATATTTAGACGATTTTTTGCAGCTTAAGAAGGATCTGTGGTCACTAGTTCGAAGCCTGTTAATCGCTGGAGGCTCTTCTTAAACTGAATGAAAATGTCTATTAGTATACAGCATAAAATTAAAAGGATGGAACTGGTACTGAACGGGTTAATTATATTGTGAATATAATGAAAATACCGTCCTAATATTAATTCAAGTTAAATTTGAATATTTAATACTGTACTTTGGCTTTACTACTTTCATATCAAAGGTTATAAACCAACGGAAATACCAATACACCTCCTTCACTCATACATCTACTATAGTCTGTTTATTTCCAACTGACGATAAATTGGCATGTTCCTATCTTGATTCCTGTTTGATTACGGATATTTTGAATAGCCAAACCTGCTATTAATTAAGAACACTTGGTATTTACAGTATGCAGAGACATATTTGTTATACATATATATATATATATATATATATGCTTCATGCTTCATGCTGGAAGTTTGCTCACATTCAACCTGTCCCAAAGAAGGGTGACCGCTCTCAACCTTCCAACTATCGTCCAATTGCTCTTATCTCTTGTCTTTCTAAAGTTTTTGAAACTATTCTTGCTTCCAAATTTCTTAAGCATTTCTCTTCTCATAATCTGCTCTCAGATCGCCAGTATGGCTTCCTTAAGGGTCGCTCTACTGGTGATCTTCTTTCATATCTTACTAACTCTTGGTCATCCTCCTTTCGGGACTTCGGTGAGACTTTTTCTATTGCACTAGACATATCGAAAGCCTTCGATAGAGTCTGGCATAAATCTTTAATTTCTAAACTACCCTCCTTCGGTTTATATCCCTTCATCTGTGACTTTGTCTCTAATTTCCTTTCTGGCCGTTCCATAGCCGCGGTTGTGGACGGCCATTGTTCACTTCCTCACCCTATAAACTCCGGTGTTCCTCAGGGCTCTGTCCTATCTCCTATTCTCTTTCTAATTTTTATAAATGATCTCCTTAACTGTACCTTAATTCCCATCCATTCATACGCAGACGACTCAACCTTACACTACTCCATTAGTTTTTCAGAACGCCCCAGCCAGCAATCCCTCAACGACAAACGTAATGAAGCCATAGAACTCTTAAATTCTGATCTAAATACTATTTCCAATTGGGGCAGAGAAAACCTTGTTAACTTTAATGCTTCCAAAACCCAATTTCTCCATCTATCTACCCGTCAGGATCTCCCAGCGGACTATCCCTTATTCTTCAGCAATACAAAAATCAACCCTTCATCTTCTCTCAATATTCTTGGTGTCTCTTTTTCTTCTGCTCTCATTTGGAAGGACCATATTACCAGTCTTGCTAAGGCAGCCTCCCAGAAGCTGGTTGTGCTCAACCGCCTTAGGGGGTTCTTTTCCCCTGCACAGCTTCTTGCTCTGTACAGGGGCATAGTGCGCCCTTGTATTGAGTATTGTTCACATGTGTGGGGAGGTTCCTCTCACACCGCTCTCCTAGACAAAGTTGAAAGGAAGGCCTTTCGTATCATTAACTCCCGTCCACTCACCAACTCTCTGCAATCTCTCTCTCTCTCCGCCGCAATGTTGCATCTCTCTCGCTATTCTATCGCTACTATAATAATCAGTGTTCCTCAGAGCTATCCCAGTGCATACCACCTCCTTTACGTAGGGCACGTGGTACCCGTCTTGCAACTCAATCCCACCCCTACTCTGTGCAACTCTCCAACCCAAGAGTGAAACGTTACTCTCAAACTTTCTTCTACTCAACAGCTGAGCTCTGGAACTCTCTCCCAGAATCAGTCTTTCCCTCTTCCTATGACTTAAATTGCTTCAAACTCCGTGTGTCCAGGCATTTTGGCTCGAACGTCCCTTGATTTTGGCCCTGTCACTCTTTCAACTATGGGGGAGGCACTCGCTATAGGCAGTTATGCCTTTTGCCTCCCTCAATCACATAGACAAAAAAAAAAAAAAAAAAAAAATATATATATATATATATATATATATATATACCGGTATATATATATATATATATATATATATATATATATATATATATATATATATATATATATATATATATATATACAGGTATATATATATATATATATATATATATATATATATATATATATATATATATATATATATATATATATATCCATTTATAATCGAGGCATCAGCTGCCTAGGGATTCAATTAACCGTCAGCTGAAAATATACAGACTATACATAGAACCCTTTTCACCAGTGGGAGACTTTTGCATAATAGTGGGATTCAACATTCACTAAATGTTGAGAATAGAACATATAGTACATAGTGGAGATCACTACTCTAAACGAGTGAATCTCTGAATGTTTGTTTTCAACCTGAATCATGAACCATGTGTAAACCTAGAACTAAATATTATGTTTATAAAAAGGCTGTAAAGACCATTTCCTTAATTAAAGGAATATGAAATAAATTATTATAATAATAAAACTAAGAAACCTATTCCTGCACATCCATTGCAGTTCTTTGGTCTTTGTTCCACATTGGAAGGCAATACCTTCACTCGTAATCAATGGTAATAAGTTTACAATGTTATAGGCTTGGGTATTCTCCACAGATGTCGCTGGTGTGTGGCCGTTCCTTCCTGGTGCCCCTCTACCAAAGTATATATATGGCTGGCACCAGCGTAGGGTCAGCAGTGGGAGGCCTGTTATCAGACAAGTGAGTACAAAGGAAAACAAGCAACAACAGTTATATTGATCCTTGCGAGGCTGCTTGTATCTTGGGGAGACTTTAGAAACCAATCGAGTAGGGCAATCCACAGGGGACGCCTCATAGGCATGTGATAGGGATTTGCTGGAACTCCTGTTTCATTTGCCTGGCTCCCTTCACTGTTTCTGTTTGTGTCTCACCTACACAGAGAGTAATTCAGCTAACTCTCACAAACACCTCCTCCTCCATTTCATTACACTAGAGATGATTGGAAGTTGCACAACGAACGATTACTCAACGTGAAGATTGAGTGAAATAGAGAGCAGCTTAGTAATAAAAAGCCATTACTCAGCCCCCCCCCCCCCTTTTGATAGCGCCAGCTGTTGTAAGCAGTGCAATACATAAAATGAAGGAAAGAAAAGCTGCAGGATGCTCTGGTATTGTAGCTGAGATGATTAAAGCCTCAGGTGATATAGGAGTGAGTTTGGTCACAGAACTAATAAACTCCATCACTAGAGAGGACAGAATCCCTAATGAATTGCATAAAAGTGTAATAGTAAACATATATAAGGGCAAAGGGGATTCGTTGGATAGTGGAAATTATAGGGGCCTAAAAATGCTTGACCAAATCATTCATGAAGGTCTGTGAAAGAGTCTTTGAAGGTTTGATCAAGGAAAGCATTTTTATCGACGATATGCATTTCGGTGTTATGCCAGGACATGGTACAATCGATGCTATCTTCATAGCTAGGCAGCTGCAAGAAAGAAATCTAGTTAATAATTTGTATCTTGTGTTTGTAAACCTGGAGAAGGCCTTTGATCGGGTGCCTAGAAAAGTTTTACAGTGAGCTATGAGAAAACTTGGCATAGAGGAGTGGTTGGTGCATGTGATAATGAAGATGTACGAGGACTCACGAATGGCAGTGAGGGTGAAGGGTGTACTGAGTGAGGAATTTACAGTTCACGTCGGAGTACACTAGGGCTCTGTGTTAAGCCATCTCCTCATGGTTCTGGAGGCACTATCTGGTAATTTTAGAGCTGGGTTCCCCTGGGAACTTCTATATGCAGATGACCTAGTACTTATCGCAGGGATGCTGAGGCCAAGTTCAGAAGATGGAGAGAGGGCATTGCAAGTAAAGGATTAACCCGTACAGCCCCAGCGACGCGTCTGACGCGTCGGCGATGTATGTAACGCACAGCCCCAGAGACGCGTCTGGCGCGTCACCCTAATTGCGCCGACCGTAACCTCAGGTGTAGCCATTCAAGAGGGCTCAGATTTGTATGGGAACTGTGTACGTATCCCACGCAACCGTGCCGATGGTTGAAAACTCTCAAAGTCCACGTGCGTGCGCGTGAGCGCGCAATAACCTGTTTTTTTGGGGGTAATTGCCTTCAATTGTTTACTCTTGTAAAATACGTTTTCGGGGGCTCTGTAGGACCATTCTTTAAGCTTTTTGAGCGGTTTTTCATGGTTTTTCCTTCATTCCTAACCCATTCGCTATTGTTTCTGGAATAAAACCATTTTTTGAAAACCGGCCGGGTTCTGGTGAACAAACATTACAAAACTAGCCGGGGCTCCACGGGTTAAGAGTTAATGTGAATAAAACCACGGTATTAAACAGTAAATTAGGGTCGGTGGTGGGGCTAAGGCCGCCACTATCACCAGAACAAGATGCGGCTGGGGAAAGTTTAGAGAACTGTTGCCACTACGTACCATGAGAAGACGCCCTCTCCCCTTGAAGGGAAAGGTGCACACTTCATGCATAAGAAGCACAATGACATATGTTTCAGAAACGCTGCCTGTCAATGTGGATGATATCAAAATAATTGAATGCAATGAGATGAGAATGGTAAGATGGATGTGTGGTACCAAACTGCAAGATAGGATATCAAGTGAAGAGCATACTAGCAGGCTTGGATGATTTGGAAATGTGGAGAGGATGGATGAACTAAGTTTGGTGAAAAGATGCAAGTCCATAAACATGGAGGGAGCAGTTCCAAAGGGCAGACTAAGAAAGACATGGGATCAGACCTTGCGGTTTGATTTTGAATCGAAGAACCTGACAAGTGAAGCAGCTCTGAACAGGGCTGCCTGGAACCTGGAACCGCCCTTCATGTGGAGCACTTGGTCTTTAAATTTGTATATGAATGTATGTATTAACAATAAACAAGCACACCACACTTCTCTCCAATAAACCAAACAAATATCTATCGCTCTTTCAACTTTGATACAGGCAGCTTTGCCTTTTGTTTGCTTCATACACATAGATAGAAAAAATAACCTACCTAGTAAATATTGAAAAATAAATAAATCATTGTTGGGAGGCTATTCATTCATAACACGAGACTTCCGGTTTTTAAGGGGAAATTTGTATTTATTCCTTCATTTCTTTATTTATTTATTTATTACTATTTATATTTCCTCCTAAGACCTCCCATAAGCTGGAAAAAAACCCTAGACCCCCCTTCGAGATAAATTCGTATATTTTTTCGATAGAACAATATCCCTGCCAAAGAACGGTTCCTGCTAAATTACAGGCTCGCTATCGCTCGTCAGAAGAAAAAAAAACAAGACACCTTAATGACACACAAGGTCATAAAATAGATACACTAATGGGGCGAACGTCTTAAATGTTTAAAGCTAATGGTGCTAAACATGAGAGAAGGGGGGTCCAGATAAACCAAAACTCACCTTAACTTTGGTAACGTTCAACACAAACATCTAACGTAATACATTATAGTTTTACGTAAATCTCGAGACTCGGAGAAATAACATTATTATTATTTGTGTTGTTTTGTCTCCAAACACCATAATTCCCGAGAAGGGGTGGCCATAAACATTTGGCGTTTGTCACGAATCGCTAGGTCAAGTTGCCCGAGCTTGACATTTACCAATAACATTTTGGCAGTGCGGGCTCGATCCGCTGACGCTTTGTTCAGCAGCCGATGCTCTACTGACTATGCCATGGTTCGTGACTAACATTAATAACAAAAAATAAATAGTTAACTTAATGAGAACTGAATACAAACCACTAGAGTGCTGGTTATCCAAATTAAAACAGATACCTACTCCTTCTGTACCGGCGACGTCTTTTTATTTGTATTCTACCTATATTTAGACAATTTTATACAGTTTAAGAAGGGTCTGTGGAGGTAAAAAGGGCTAAGTGAGAGAGTTCGAAGCCTATTAATTGCTGGAGGCCCTTTTTTAAACAGACTAAAAGCTTCTCATAGAAGCCAGAATAAAGGTAAAAAGACAGCACCGGTACTAAAAGGGTTAAAGAGTTAGTTACCCTTACTGACACGGAAAACAAACAGTCATGGTAAATGTAAATAACCCTAATTAACATGAACATAGAACTTTAAAACTCTAATTACCCATATAATCCTTATTGACCTAGAACTACTAAGCTCCATATTGATAACTAGGCTCCTCCTTCTGTTGCGCTAACATCAATATAAATCACAGTAGCCATATTTCAGTGTACACACTTTATCAAACCTTGTCCCATGCTATAGAAACTGCTACGGCTCAGTGATTGAAGTGGGCTATACATACAGTATATTGAATGGTCTAACGTCGTTTTCTCTTATACATATAACCTAGAAAATATACCTTTGGCAAGACTAGATCCGCTGAACCTGGGGAAGGTCCTAGAGACCTAGACCCATTAACATTATTGGGTATTGCTATCAACATAGGCTAATTGCTTATTGCTTATACTAATATTGTCCTTATCAGCATCCAGTAATGGAATATTCCATAAAGAAAGAAACTATATAAAATAGGATGCCTTTCATTAATTCCTTCATTATTATTTACAGAATTGGGCGTAAGTTAGTGTACGTGTGGTCGACGATGATATTTGTGGTGATGACAGCAGCTTCAGCCTTCCTGCCCAACATCTCCCTCGTCATGGCATCCCGCTTCATACTAGGCATCTTCCACATGGCTTCATTTCTAACTGGCTACACTTTAGGTTAGTCATTTGTTGATAATTCTATATAATGATCATATGTCTTAACCCATGGGACCCCAGCGCCACAGCGAATGCGTCGGCAGTGTATGTAACGCTAAACCCCAGCGCCGCATACGTTGCGTCCGCTACTTCGAAATGATTTACTCTTGTCCTATGGTAGCTAGAGGGTTGAGGATGGTATGGGAAACTACCTTATGATGTTGCCGAACAGTGGCCGTATGCGCAACCGCCTAGCCCATCCACGCGGGTGAGTAAGGGTGGATGGGGAAAGCCAGCTTACCCACTTATCCCACCGCCACTTTTGTGCTTATTTATTCTTATCTTATGGTAGCTAAAGGGTTCAAATTCATATGGGATATACCTTATGATGTTGCCCAACAGTGGCAATACTTATCAATTGGCAATACCCAAGTCCCGCCGCGGTGGGGAGTGGGGAGAGAGAGCGCGGGAGTGGAAGGACTGGGTGGCCTCCCACCTCCCTCCCGGCCCAGTTACCTTGTTTACCTCGTCGCTTCACTATGTTTATTGCTCCCCTAACGCTTCCCATAACATAGTTGACTCCCCACCAAGTGGGGAAGAGGAGGAGGAGGATGATCCAGACCCCACGGCATTCCTCAAAATTCCGCCAGTTCATGGTAGGGATAAGAAGAGACGAGATAGTGTGTCATGTTGCTACGTACACAGCAAGTTTATGTGTACACTGGTCCTCCCCCACTCCCCCTGCCTTCACCACCACCTCCCCTGTCTCTCCACTAAGAATATGTCAAAACCCATAATTCTAAGTCAAAGGTGCCTAAAACAATGTGTAACACTCGTATTCTAACTATAAAATATACGGTAAAGTATAAAATCAATAAACAGAGTACATGAGAGAGGCATAATAAAAGTGAGAGTGAGTGAAGGGGAAGTCTGGTGTCATTCAGCTGGTAGTGTGTACGTGCGTGAGTACATGAACAAGGTGGCCGCCAGCCCGCCAGTCGTCATGGTAACCACGACGCGCGCGAGTCTTGCCACACCCTCGACTCTTATAAAACTTGAATCTATGCACTTATCACACTGTAACTTCACTTACAATGACAATATGTAATACATGTTGCTAATATCTGAACTATGAAGGCACACATGATGCTCGGGTGGTGTAAATAACCGTCACTCGAAAATTGGACGCATGGTACATCTGCCATGCTGCCGCGCTCACCTGTGTCTTGCTGGGCGGGAAGCTTTGAGTCCGCCCGGCATCAGCTGATGACTGAGGCTGCCCCCCCCCCCCCCCCGAAAATGACCGAGGTGAGTGTTTTTTTGTGTTATTCTTCATTTCTCACCCATTTAAGCTATTTAAAATAAGAAAAGGCTAAATCAGCTGGTCTCTCAATGTAAATTTATTTTTAACTAGCTGGGGTTCAGTGGGTTAACCTATAAACGGCGACCGTCCTCAATAGAGGTTTTTCTGGTGCACTGCGACTGCCCTCAATAGATCCAGAGCATAACATTTTTTTTAGAAAACATCACAGTGGCACTCAAAACAAAGCAATTTGTGATTAGGCGAGATAGTTTCCCTCCATTACATGCTACCACTCCTACATATGTGCCCCCTCCCCTTCCCCTTCTTTTCCCCCCTCCTCAATTATCAGTAATTTTCCTCTTTTATCAGGTAATTTTTGGCGCAAATTTCCCTCACCCAGTCTTTTTAACATGGGTGAGGCAGCTAAAAATACTTGCAACTCAGAGACTTCTACTCAGACCAGTCAGTGTCGCTCTACAGCTCAGAGAGGATGGATATAAGTACCCCCAGCTCTCGCCTCATGATACGACCTTGCGGCAATAATGCGTATTTTTCACCCCTCAAATGTTATTCCCACTTCTTTTATTGCTCCTAAATGTTCATATGGTCATAATATAAGCAAAATAGGCATATATGGATAAGTAATAATCATTTACTGTACTGTATATGGTACTGTGACAATTTTTGTCAGAATAGAACCAAATACCTTCGCTTTGCGGGAGGGTTTGAACTACCATAGCTTCGCAGTTTATGAGTTAAGCAATTCGAACTTTCCAAATATTCAAATATTTCTGTGAAGCTTGAGAGCATTGTTAAAGTGTTTCCGTGGATTGTTCAGGTTTGGTATTGGTTTCAACCACTGTTTAATTATTTATTTTAAACGTTCCACCTCTCTTTCCATACATAGGCCTCCTATAGCCTTTCCATTCAATTCTTGAAAACGATAATTTCTAGAGTTTATGTTCCAGATTATGAATAAGATGATGAGTCAGATGAATTTTGCAACCAGCTTGACAAATTCAGGATTCTGAGAGTATTTGGCTGTCTCAGTCTGACTGTGTGCAGCTTGACTTTTCGAATCTGAATCGTCACTGTCTCGACTCATAATCTTGAACTCACTCTCTCACGATACCTATTGAGCTTCTCACTCAATAGGTACTGTCATCTTTTTGCATATTTTGAAAACGGTAATATCCATACTATTGGAAGTAATAAGGGTGATTTTCATAGTGTGTCAGTGATCTGATTTTGGGACTTTATGAATACACCTCAGAAGCATGACCACTTTACCACCCCTCCTGGTCACAATTATTCACTTCATATCCAAAGGCAACCTAAGCCAATTGATTATTTTTTTACAAAACACGGTCTTATGGTTGGTGGTAACTGCTGAAACTGTTTGTATAAAATAAAATTGAAACTATGTTTCCAACTGTCGTTGACTAGAAATTTCGTTAATTATGATCTCCTACCATCATCATCCTGTTCCACACTCTGGTGCTATTTTGCTTAAGCTTCAAGTACCATAATTCATGTTAGGGCTGGTCGGAAAAAACTAACTTCCTGCCAAATATCTTCAAAATTAGATAATACTACTCACTCCTTAACCCCGGAAGGGCGAGAACACTCTTAAGAGGTTTTGGTAGGCAAAGGCGACGATCCTCTTAAGAGGTAAAGCCTAAAAAATGCCTTTTAACCCGGGAACGGCGAGAACACTTAAGAGGTTTTGGTGGGCAAAGGCGGTGATCCTCTTAAAAGGTAAGGCCTAAGAAAAGTATTTTAAAAGCCCCACAGCATCACTTAAAATAAAAGAATAGGTGATTAAGTGAGAAAATTCCCCTCCATACCTCTATCACTCCTCCACATATGTCAAAACCTCCTCCTTCCCCCTTTCAATTATCACCTATTTTTCCTCTTATACCCTTGTTTATCGGTTTATTTACCGTGCCAACATCTCCAATCCATTTCTAAGGCGTGGTCATGCGCCTACCGAGTGCGTGTTGTGAGAGAGAGTATGAGAGAGAGACTCAGTCTGCCTCTAGGCTTGGGAGAGGAAGGGTGTACGTCGCGTCTGCCTAACATTTCATGAATGAACGGTCGGCAATAATTTGCGATTTTCACCCTCCAAACACTATTCCCACTTGTTTAATTGCAGTTACATGTTAATATCTTCATATTAAACATATAATAGGGTGGATGGGACTCGTTAGCCTTGGTTGGCAACCCATCTAGGGGAAACTACCTTATAAAAATACGGGTGGATGGGACTCGTCAGCCTTGGTCGGCAACCTGTTTAGGGGAGTAAACCTGATACAAATCCGTACTGCTTATCTAAGTGTAAGGCAGGTTAGTGGATGGACTAGCCGAACACCACTGTAGAAAATATAGTGCTAACAAGATACATAGAGGGCCTCGGAATTGGACGGATCCTAAATTGAGTGGTCAATCCTGTAAGTCCTTCAGTAAACTGGCTCTGGTTGTCCCTCTTACAGGGAATAGGTCCGCTTGGGGGCCTTCTGTGTATGGCCACCCTCATTAAGGGGAGTAAGGCGTCCGGCAATAGATAGATAGATAGATAGATGAATAATTAATAACAATATTTATCGTAAAATTACGATTTTAGACGGGAATGAAGCCTAATATGGCCGCCCAGTAGTAGGGTGTTCACTACACACAGCTCGCCTTTTAAAGGTTAAAAGGTCCCAGTAGCACTTAAAACAAGGGAATATGTGATTAAGTGAGATAATTCCCCTCCATCCCTCCTGTAACTACTCCACATGTGTCAAAACCCCCTCCTTCCCCCTCCCTTCAATAATCACCTATTTTTCCTCTTATTCCCTTGTTTATCAGTGTATTTACCGCGTCAATATCTCAAAACCGGTTCCAAGGTGTGGTCCTACGTGTGTCTACTGCGTGGGGAAAGAGAGAGAGAGACAGGCTTCAGTCTCCCACTAGGCATCGAGAGAGCAGGGTGTTGGCCTTGCATGTCTCTCACCTCATGAATGAACAGCCGGCTACAATTTACGATTTTCAACCCTCAAATGCTATTCCCACTTGTTTTAACACCTTACGAGCGGCCTATGCGGTTTATTTATATGTACCGCCCAGCGGGGTGTTTTTAGCCAAAATAGGGCTGTTTACGTGATCATTTTCATGCCTAAATAAGACCCAGAACATAAAACAAGTACCTATCCCTGAAAGGGCATAAACAGAGCTTTCGAATGACACCATAACGATCCTTTTATGATGGCTAGTTTTCTTGCAATAACCGTGCAACGCGAGTGCAAAAAGCATGTAATTAGCCACTTTCCCGATACAATTCCTTATATAGCGAGTGAGAGAGGGAGGAGGGAGCTGGGATTCGTGTCAGTATGTTCGCCGCAGTGGTCTGGAGCAGTCATACGCTCGCTACTCTCCTGCCACCACTTGTCTCTCTCTCTCAGCAACATTACGTGCTGAAATTGCCACTCGACCTATGTCGAGCGCCGCCACATAGTCCAGCTTTATTAAATACGACTTATGTGGTGAGCCGCTAATTAAGGGTTAATGCTGTTACATTTTAATATATTCATATTAAACGTACAATAGACGCATATGAATAAGTAATAATGAAATTTATCGTAAAATTACGAATTTAGGCGGGAATGAAGCATAATGTCGTCGCCTGGCAGTAGGGTGCTCACTACATACAGCTCGTGCTTTAGAGGTTAAACTCTGCAAAGGAATACCAATGAAATTCAAGTTTTCTGACTGCATTTGTGCAATAAATTTTAGAATAGCATACAGTATACTAAAATCTGTGGGCATTGGTAGCGCATTCGACTTGCAATCAAAAGGTCACAGGTTCAATTTCCAAGCAGGGCAAGATGGATGGGCAGTTTCCTTATATATCCTTTTGAATAATAGAAAACTCAGGAAATCCACAGTATAAAGAGAGAAGTTCTACCAAAGGTTACCACAGGTGGCGTCCACGAAGATTTAGTTCAATTCGTTATAGTATCTCTGGCGATGATGGTGGTAAAGAGTACTTCTCAGGAGTACTCGTAGAAAGAGGTGCAGATGGTCTAAGGCTCGGTATCGTTGAAGACCCCTTTAGTGTGGTAATAAAGATACTGCTTTGGCAGTGTCTGATACATGCCTATTGAGGGTTGTATCAAGTAAAGTAGTCATAACTAATTGGTTGGTTTTATTGTGTGGTGCATTGGAGGTAAAATTCCTTCTGCTTACACTTCTCCTCCGATCATAACCTTATCTCTGTTACCTGTCTTATCTCTCCAGTACAGTCTTCTGACCCTCCCAGCCGGCAGCGCTTGTGGCATTTTGTCGCCGCGGACTGGGAGGCTCTTTGGCAATACTTCTTCGATTTTCCTTTGGCAGGATTTTTCCTTCCGTGGCCAGGGACCCTCAGAGAGTACCGAGTGAATTACCGTGGTAATCCTCAGGGGCATGGAAGCATACATCCAATTTTCGATCTCTCAAACTAACTCCCAAACATCTTGGTTTACCAATGTTTGTTCTACTGCTGTCTACAATAAGGAGAAAGCATTCAAACGGTACCGCTGCTTTCAAACTCAAGAATCTCATACTTTTTTGGTCCTGCCCAGAATCAAGCCAAATCTGTTCTTCGACTCGCCAAAAACTCTCATCAATAATATTGTCGGGAATAGTATATGATGACCCCGACACTTTGGAGTCCAATTGGGTATTTGAATTTGGCTGTATTGTATAGTAATTACGATTTTGGCTAATATCTTATTTACTGTAGTATATTATTAATTGTAAGTTAATTATTAGCTGTAATTCATATATCTGTACATCAGCTCTGGATGTATAATGAAAGTAGCTCATAGATTCGAAATATTATCCGAACCGGCAGCCATGTTGTAAGCTCACAGCTGAGTTCAGGGCTTGACCCTTGGTCTCTTAAATTCAGCCGTACCTACAACACCTCCCTCCGGCTTTGACTCCACCTAGAGTACAAAGGAGTACAAAGTAAATCAAGCAACAACAGGTCTAGTGACCCTTCTAGGCTGCTTGTCCTCCAAAACACTGAGGATCAAGTGTCCAAACAGTGGTTTAGAGTGGGTAATGGAACATTGGAAAGGGAACTACTGCCCTGGAACTAATGTCCGTGGCAGGATTAGGAAGTTTGTAGGGGACAGATGGGTTAGTAACTGAAGGGGGGGGGGGATAAAATAAAGTTATTAATTTACAAACACTGTCAGTCGCGGGTTTGATGCGAGATATTTGTCTAGGCGAAGTTTAAATGAATAAACGGTGCTGCAATCTATAGCGTCTCGGGGAAGCCCATTCCACAAGTTGACAACTCGATTGAAGAAGAAATTCATAGATTCGTGCGAGTTAAAAGATTTACCAATAATTTTGCAACCGTTTCCCCACGTGTAATTAGATTGGTCGATAGTGAAGCACTTACTACAGTTCATATTGTCGATGCCTTTGATGATTTTGAACACTTGAATTAAGTCACCTCTTATTCTGCGCTGGGTTAAAGGAAATAGATATAATTCTCTAAGACGCTTCTCGCTTCTCGTATGGTTTGTTCTTTAGGCTAGGTATCATTTTGGTAACTCTACGTTGAACTCGTTCTAGCTTGTCTACAACTTTTTGGTAATAAGGGCACCAGGATTGAACGCAGTATTCCAGAAAAAGGCGGACTAAGTAATTGTAAAGGGTTAGGATAACTTCTTTGGATTTATGCTCAAATGACCTGCCTATATAGCCAATTATTTTGTTTGCCTTCTTAACAACTTCTGAACATTGTTGACTCGGTTTTAGGTTACTTGATATTGTTACTCCTAGATCGGTTTCTCTGTTTACATTCTTGAGCTGAGTGCCATTCATCGAATAGTTTGCTTTCTCATTTTGGTATCCGATATGTAGTACTTTACATTTATCCGCATTAAAACTCATTTGCCAAATTTGGGCCCAACATGACAACTTATCTAGATTGTGTTGCATATCGTCAACTTGTTCTTTTGAGAGTACGCTATTTGCAATTTTTGTATCGTCAGCAAGTTTTGAGATTGTACAGGTGAGACCTTCATCTATGTCGTTGATGTAATTTAGAAAGAAAATTGGTCCTAGTACCGATCCCGGGGGTACCCCGCTACTTACATTGGTCCATTTAGATGCCTTACCGTTTATGACTACACTTTGCTTTCTGTCGCTGAGCCAATTTCTATCCATTTCAACACACCGTCTTGTATTCCATGTGCTTTTAGTTTTAGCAGTAAACATTTGTGGGGAACTTTGTCAAAGGCCTTTTGAAAATCAAGGTATATAATATCTACAGCTTTATTCTCATCGTAAAGGTTGAGGATATCGTGGAAGAAGTCTAAGAGGTCTGTTAAACAGGAACGCTTTTTACGAAAGCTGTGTTGAATATCTTTAACCCTTAAAAAGCGGCTCACCACTTAAGTCGAGTTAAATAAAGCTGGACTATGTGGCGGCGCTCGACATAGGTCGAGTGGCAATTTCAGCACGTAATGTGGCTGAGAGAGAGAGACAAGTGGTGGCAGGAGACTAGCGAGCGTATGACTGCTCCAGACCACCGCGTCGAACCTACTGACACAAATCTCAGCTCCCTCCTCCCTCTCTCACTCGCTACATACTCAATTATGTACCGAAAGTACCGAATTACCTGCTTTTTGCACTCGCGTTGCACGGTTATTGCAAGAAAACTATCCATCATACAAGGATCGTTATGGTGTCATTCGAAAGCTCTGTTTATGCCCTTTCAGGGATAGATACTTGTTTTACGTTCTGGGTCTTATTTAGGCATGAAAATGATCACGTAAACAGCCCTATTTTGGCTAAAAACACCCCGCTGGGCGGTACACATAAATAAACCGCATAGGCCGCTAAAGAAGGGTTAAGTATGTTATTTTCCTCTAAGTGATTTACGATTCTGTCTCTTATGAGTGTTTCTAGCATTTTACATACAACTGAGGTTGAGTTAAATGGACGATAGTTACGGGGTAAAGATTTGCTGCCTTTTTTTAATATCGGTGTTACGTTGGCTAGCTTCCACTGATCAGGCATAGTTCCAGACTGCAAAGATTTATTGAATAGCAATGTCAGTGTTTTGGAGAGCTCATCCTTAGCTTCCTTTAGAACTCTAGGTGAGATTGTATCAGGTCCAGGCGTTTTATTTACCTTGAGTTTATCTAAACAATTCAATACTTCTCTCTCTGTAACGGTGATAATATTACTTAGAACATCTGAATTATCAATCTGAATCGGCGACGGTGTAGGGATATCACTGAGGTCTTCTGTTGTAAAAACTGATGCAAAGAAGGCATTGAGGGCATTACTCATTTGTACTTCATCTTTGGTGTATTTTCCATTTCCATCGACTAGCGGCCCAACAGTTGAAGTAACTACTTTTTTCTTTCTGATATAACTATAGAATTCTTTCGGGATTGTTTTACTTTGATTCGCAACATGTAACTCCAGGGTCTTTTTACTTTGCTTAATTAACTTTTTGGCATTGCGTCGTAGCTCTACAAATTTCACCCGTTCTTTGTCATTTTGTGAGGATTTTAATCTATCATTAGCAAACTTTTTAGCAAGCAGACAGTTTGAAATATCTTTATTCCACCATTTGGGCTTATTATTATGGCCTGTACGCCGTATTTTCGATGGTATGCAGTCTTGCACTGGTTTTAGGTAAGTGGTTTCGAATAATTCCCAAGATGTATTTATGTCGTTATTGTTAATTAAAAAGCTCCAGTCAGTTTCTTTAAACAGCTCTAAGTTTATGAAAGTTTGCTTTCTTGAAATTAGGGACTTTTTCGATGCTGCTATTTGGTTCGTTACTAGTAAACTTTAAAGTGAAAGTTATTGTACGATGGTCGCTGTTACTGAATTCATCACCAACATTCAAATTCTCTATTAATTCTTCTTTTGTTGCAAGTACAAGGTCAAGAACGTTATTACCACGGGTCGGTGATCGAACAAATTGATAGAGTGAACTCTCTTGCAAGTTCGCATACAAGTCGTGTCCGGAGTGTGAAGTAAGAGTATCGCCCAACTTGGTCACAGGTATATTAAAGTCGCCAAAAATTACGGTATCTTGTGAGTTACTTACATCTGCAATTTGTTCGTAAATATCTCGGTCAGTTTGCACTGATTGAGCTGGAGGTCTGTATATTAATGCAAGTATTATTTTTGAACCTTTATTATTCTTTATTAGCGCAAAAGATGTGTCGACGTTCACAATTTGAGGTTTTTACCATAGGGTCGGGTTAAGACTTTCTTTGATATAAAGTAAAACGCCATCTCCATTTCTATTTATTCGGCTTTTCTCAAACATTACATAACCGGGAAGTGAATACTCTGCTAAAAAGTCTCTATCTTCTGTATTGAACCAACCACTACCACTAATTATATAAATCTTCAGTCCTACATCACCAGTCTTCAATAAGCTAAGTTCATAATGTATTGATATTGTATTATGTGAACATTCTTACATGTCATTCGTGTGAACAAGCTGTATGAGGTAACTGGAATTCTACCCATCGAAATCATCATATTTTATCTTGGTAATTAACTTCTTTTACTTATTGTCGGGATTAATTCATGTACCAGTGATTGAATAATTCAAATATATATATATTCCACACAATAATTGGTCCTTCGAACCCTGGTACTAATATATTACAGTGATAGTGTTGTTTACAGCCATGTTCACTTGCGGGTATACAAATGGCTGCCGTGTTAGGTGTTGGGCCGACTGCCCTTGCTTTGTTTTAGTTGCCTAGCTTTCTCCTCATGTTTTTTCGGGGGTACCCCGTCCCTGTTTTTTTTTTGGGGGGGGGACTCTTTTCCCCGTTTTTTTGTTTAGACGTGGTGCTCCTTGGCATTGTTTGAGGGTTTGCTAGGCTGGTAATATGTGTGGGAGGGTCTCAGTTTGGTTCCATTTCACACGGTTGGGCCTGCAGGTGTCTGGTTGTTTCAGCTTATCACTGTTTGTGATACTTTGTGTCTTAGGTGTAGTGAGACTCTAGTTATTATTTTACTGGTGGGGAGGGTTTCTCATGTGACATATTTTGTTTACATTTTTTAGCCAGTTACTTATAGTTACAGTCATGAGAGTCGGTCTCTGTTGATTCCTAAGCGATTGACAGTCAGGAGTCAGACCTCATGATTGTGGCATGGGCAGCTAGGCTAAGCTAAACTAAGTTGTCTAATCCGTAATTTCTTGTCATCTACCCTTCTTTCTGAATGGATATCCCTCGTTTTTTCTTATATATGTCCATCATGACTCAGATAAATCATCCTACTACAGCTAGTTACATATCCAGATTGGGACCACAATTCCATTGCCACATAATTTAGATTTATTTATGACTTGTTTGCTTGTATTTTTGAGAGTTAATATAATAAGAATATATACAGAGTGTCCATAAAGTATCTTTACAATTTAAAATATTTATTACAAAAGCAAATGAATAGACAAATATGTGGAAATTATTACAAAATGAGGAGTAGATATTGAAGTTTTGTTTTGCCTCATTTAGTACACCTCTACATGGGCACCATTAGTTGCACGAAGCACATCAAGACGGTACTCGATTTCTTGCCATGTTCGCTGTAGCATAGCCTCATCAATGGTCGCAATGGCATCAGTGATCTTTTGCTTTAGGTCAGTGATGTCCCGTAGTATAACGATGGCATTTCTAAAGAAGCTGGAGATTTTGAAGGGAGGAATGAAGGGAAGTTTGAATAAGTGCTTAAGAGATCTTGATGAATTTTTAGACACTGTTTCGGCTGATCAGATTAAGGGCAGGAAGTTTACTGTATCTAAATCGCTTGCAACATATGAGAATTATGCCAAGCAGATATACGATTTGTTGTCAAATCCTGAAGAGGTGGAGGACGAGACGTCAGCTGATCTAATGCTGATGACATTTATTCTGTGTTAGCCTGACTATCTTTAACCCAAGAATCGCTCAATGTTAAGGAAGCTACCGGTACTCCAAAGGCAACTGGATGTAACCTTCCAAAGCTTACTCTGCCATCCTATTCTTGGGATCCAACTACCTGGACTGGATTTTTGGATGTTTTTGAGTGGTCCGTCCATCAGAATAAGACTCTTACATCCATCCAAAGGTTTACATATCTCCGTGGACAGTTAAAAGGGGAGGCATTGGAGCTGATAGAGGGGTACAAGCTGGAAGCTACAAGCTATGAGTCTGCAGTGGATCAACTAAAAAGAACTTCTGTGAGAGAGGAAGTAATCAAGACTGCATTAATAAAAAAATTCTTCGCTCTAGATCCTCAATCATAATTATGATGTGACGGAATTAAAGGAGTACTATGCTTTTTTTGAGAGCCTCCTCCGATCAATGGAGATGATGGCCATAACTAAGGAGGAAATCTACAGTGTGAATATTCTGAATAAAATACCCTTTCCTCTTAAAGAAATTAAATCTAATGTCGCTAAATCTAAGCGACACTCCACTGGATTTGGAATCGTTGGTGCAGGTGTTCCAGACTGAGGTGTTTAACATGGAGAGTACTGGACAATACCGACACGTGGAGGTGTCTCCATCCACTGCTGCTTTCCCGGTACAAACTTCTCAAAAACAGAAGAGGACGATATCATCAGGTTGTAAGTTGTGCAGTGTGCACGGTCATCTGTGGTATCACTTTCCTAAATATCCTAAGGCTTCACAGAAAATTGGCAAGGCTAAATCACTTCACTTGTACACCAGTTGTCTGGCAAGAGACCACTTCAACACTACTTGTACTAATTCCTTAATTAAATCCTGTAAGTATTGCAAGGGAAGGCATTGGTTTTCCCTTTGTACCCAGTCTGATCGGCACGACGGCAAGGAAAAGGGGAGAAATAACAAAGAGTCACATGATAAAAATATAAGCGAGAGTAATCAAGTATTTGCTATGTCCATTGCTTCTAGAGAATGTAAAATGCTTCCTACTAAGATGCCCAGTGGTGGGGAGTAATAATAAGTGTATAATGACGCGAGCCTTACTTGACCAGTGCTCACAGAGGTCATTTGTTCTGCAGCCATCACCAGCAAGGGTCAAGAGAATTTGCGTCTCCATGGTTTCACTGGTGAAGTTGAATCCAGTGACTATGATGTAGTGGAGATTTCCTATGTATATAGAAGAAATGTATGTTCCATCAAGGCTGTGGTGGTCGACAAACTTCCCAGTTTCTATGTAGCATCAGAGATTCAACCACAATTGAAATATCTCAGGAGCAAGGGTTTTAAACTGGCTGATGATCAACTCTCTGCTAACAATGGAATTATGCTATTGGTCGGAGCTGATTATTACTACGACCTGGTTCACCCTGGATATCGGCGGATAGATAAGCTGATATTACTCCCCACAATACAAGGGTATGCCATTTCTGGATCCTATGCAACTTCTTCTCAAGACACAGCAGTGGAGGTAGTTACGGTCCTTAACGTAGCAGTAAGCCCCATAGACAAATATGTTAGTACTACTGTTCTTGATAATCCATGCACTGATTTAGATAAACTATGGGACCTAGATAATATTGAAATTGACCATCATGAACTTGATCAGGAGTCCAAGCTAGTGTTGAGCTCATACAAAGACACTGTAACGTATGATTCTGGCAGGGGTCAGTATGTGGTAAAGCTCCCTTGGAATGAAAATAAGAGTAAATTACCTACAAACTTTAATCTAGCACTTGGTAGGTTACGGGGCCTTCAGAAGCAGTTTGTCAAGGATCAAAATTATTGTGAGACTTATGCGGCAGTACTTGAAGAGAAGGTACAACGTGGGTTTGTTGAAAGAGTAGATCCCGGTGATTATGTGGAAACCATTCATTACCTTGCTCACCATGGGATAAAAGAGGACAGTTCCACCAATCCTCTTCGTATTGTATATGATTGCTCATCTAAATCTAGTGATCGCTCCTATAGCCTGAATGATTGTCTCTATACGGGTCCATCCTTGGTCTCTGATCTCGCACAAATCATGTTACGCTTCAGTTGTCATAAATTTGCCTGGGTGGCCGATATTGAGAAGGCCTTCCTGATGCTTCAACTACATCGTGAAGACAGGGACTCTACAAGATGTTTATGGCCATGGGACCCAATGGATTTAGATTCAGAGTGTCTAGTCTACAGATTCAGAGTCATATTATTCGGAGCGACCTGTTCCCAGTTCCTTCTCAACGCTACTATATTGCGACATCTTGAGGAAGCTGGGCTAGATCCTGACTTCAAGAATGATATCAGGCAGGGGATCTACGTGGACAATGTTCAGGACACTGGAGACGATGAAGATATGATGCTGAAAAGATGCTGGGAGATCCGCAATATATTTGCCAAGGCTATAATAATAATAATAATAATAATATTTATTCAGTTAGCAATTTACAGAGTTGGTACCACATAGTATGTTACAAATATGACATGTACCAGCCTTGCATAATTCCAAATAAGGATAGCCCAATAAGGTCGTTAGGCATATTTCCATTGGGGTCCTTGTGGGATTAGGTTAGCTGGGGAAATGGGGAGGATAAAGAAATAGATACTTTAGAGAAAGTATTTCTAGGGGGTTATTTTAAGATTCCTTACATCCTATAGTAAATATCAGTAATCCGTAATCAGTAATCATTTCAGTTTGGTTTGTCTATCTCTTATGTCGTATTTAGTAGTAGACATAAGCTTGGTGCTCCCTTCTCGCAGCTGTCCGGTTCAGGTGTTCCTTCATGCTACGTCTGAAGGAATACAGTGTTCTCTTTTCTCAGACTGACTTGGGTAGGTCGTTCCAGTCTTTGATGCCAGTGAAGAAGAATGTTTGCTTACCCTGTCCTTGGATTCTCTGGACCTTAAAATTAAACATCCTGTTTCTTGTATTATGTCCACTCCTCTCATTTGCTTTAACAAAATCATTCTTTAGATACTCTGGAGCTCTGTCATAGAAAATGTTGAAGGCATTAGTGAGCCTGATTTGTTTGGCCCTGTCAGAGACATTGAGCATACCTAGTGACTGAAGTTGTTCCTGGCCAACATGTGATCTGGGTCCTAGGTTCAGCATGAACCTAACCATTTTATTTTGAGTGACCTGAAGTTTGTGCTGTGCTGATTTAGATGATGCAGAGTACCAGGATGACACAGAATAGTCAAAATTACATTGAACAAGCGCTTGGCAGAGGGTCTTTTTGGTCGCTGCGGGCAAGCATCCCACCTGTCTATACAGGTATTTTATACGTGCTCTACACTTACTCAGGATAGATTCCAAAATTGTTTCACCTGACAAACTTGCGTCCAGTTTTAGTCAGAGATATTTAACTTGTGACACGGTTGTTATAGGATTATCATTACAATTGACCGAGAAGCCCACAATGTCTTTCAGTTTGCGTTTTGTTCCACATAAGATGGCTTCCGTCTTGCCCAGGTGAAGAGATAGTCTATTGTCCACTAGCCATTCACTACATGATTTTAGTTCTTTGGAAAGTGAAGCGGCAATACTTATTGGGTCTTTTCCTGAAACCAGAAGCACACTGTCGTCTGCATACAGTAATAATTTACATGAGACGCTCAGTTCCATGTCATTCACATAACAGAGAAAGAGTAAGGGACCAAGGATGCTTCCCTGCGGGACCCCACAGTTAATTGGCATAGGATCAGATATATTATTGTCAATTTTGACTCTTTGGGTTCTACCACTAAAATAAGATTTAAACCAGTTCACAGACCCTATGCCCATTGCTTGTAGTTTATTACATAGGATATCATGGTCTACTGTGTCAAACGCTTTTTGTAGATCAAGAAGAACCATACCGGTGTAGTTACCTTTAGACATTTCTTTACGAATGTGATCCGTTAAGTGGATGAGACAGGAGTCTGTCGAGTATATGCATCTGAAACCTGATTGAAACTTATAGAATAGATCATTTTGTTTGAGGTAGTGTTCAATTTGGGTGTATACCGCTCTTTCAAGGTTTTTAGATACAATACATAATATGCTAACTGGTCTGTAGTTGCCAACTTCTAGTTTATTTCCTTTCTTGAATAGAGGGGTTACAATAGCCTCCTTCAGTTCAGCAGGTACAGTGATGGTGTTAATTGACAAGTTGATGATGTGGGTTTGGGGGCCTGCTATACCAATGGCTCCATCTCGTAGCAATTTGGCAGGAATTTTGTCTGGTCCTGTGCTTTTATGTACATTTAGGTTAGACAGGTCGTCAAAAGTGTATTTTGGTGTAACATTTTGCAATCCAAATGTGTTCGGGTGTATGTCTTTATCTCTGTAGTATTATCTCATTTGTATTTAAGGGAATGGGCCACTAATAGTGATCATTTGAAAAGTCAATTTGCTTCTGACAGTGTAGCTACTGAGAATAGTGCAGTGAAGATTTTAGGTCACAAATGGGACACTACCACAGATTGTGTATCCTTCTGTCACGCACCCTGCGACAGTGAGATTATGACCAAGCGATACTTCTTAATCTTGTCTGCATGATTGTTTGATCCCCTCGGCTATTTGCTGCCTGTAACTATTCGAGCTTTTATGTTTTTACAGCAATTGTGGCGGCTAAAACTAGAATGGGACACACCACTCCCGACAGGGCTACAAGATACTTGGCGGTTAATTCGGTTGGACCTTTCCACTTGATGCAATGTTCAACTTGATTGTCAAGTTATAAGTGGTCAACATGTGGATCTACTTGCCTTTGCCGATGCCAGTAATAGTATGTAAGGTACCGCCATATACTTATATAATGGTAGTGAAGCTAAACTAGCTATAGCAAAGGCCAAAGTAGCCCCCATTAAGAAAATTACAGTTCCTAAATTAGAACTTACTGCATTTCTTCTGTCTGGTCGTCCAATCAAGTTTACACTGGTTGCTTATACAGACATACTACAGATTGATAACGTCTATGTCTGGAGCGATAGTCAAATTGCACTTTCTTGGGTACACAACCAGAAGGTGCTACCTGTTTATGTTTCAAATTGCAGTGATGAGGCACATAACTTAGTTCCTACAGCTAAATTTCGCTATGTGAATACCAAGGATAACCCCGGTGACATAATTTCCCGGGGAATCTTGACACAACAGTTGTTGTCATCCTCTACTAGGTGGCTAGGACCCACATGGCTTACTTCTCCAACTAAATGGCTACAGGATTTCAGGGAATGCATATCTGATCCTTCAAGTCGGCCCCAAGATGATGTGTTAAGTAGTTCGACTGTGAGTAATGCACATCAGGATAACAAGTTGGTAGAGTGGGAACGTCATGGGAGCTATGATCAAGTAATATACGGATATTTGCATGGATATACCGTTTCATTGACAACATGAGAAGTCGGGCTCGCAGATCTTTCCTTAGTGAAGATTCGAAGCAAATCAGACTTCATGAATTGAGATCAGCAGATGCAATATTGATATGTTTAGTACAAAAGGAATCATATCCTACTGAACATAAAATATTGAACAAGGAGTTGAAGGCCAAACCCTCAAACTTAATGAGGCAGCTAGGAAGGTGACATACTTAAGTGTAGAGGCAGGATCCAGAAGGCGGACATTAATGATTTTGCGAAATATCCTGTCCTCCTTAGCTCCTCTCATTTAATTACCAAACTGTTGATTCGCAAATGCCATGGGATTTGCCTGCATTTTGGCGTAAATTATGTTCTGGCTTATATGCGACAACGTTGGTGGATCCCTAAAATTAAACAAGCCATTGAAGGGATCCACAATAGCTGTACCATCTGCAAAAGATTACAGGATAAGCCTTACTCTCCAGTTGATCTACCTCCATTACCTGAGTTCAGGGTACAAAGAACTGAACCATTTCAAGTAACCGGGTAAACTTAATCCCTTTCCTAAATTATCAGTGACCAACGAAGATCTACAAGCCCCTACGTTCTGCGATGCTGACGCCACACATCGTCGCTTCCAATATATGAACAATGTGTCGGATGATTTATGGAAAGGGTGGTCACAGGAATATCTGCTGTCTCTTCTCGAGCGTCACTCTGATATAATCAAAGGGATAAATAAACGGTGGCCTCGAATCGGGAATATCGTATTGATTCATGAAGAGCGTTCTAGATTGTATTGGAAGCTTGATAGGATCGTCAAATTGTTCCTGGGAGTTGATAGTAATATTAGGGTTGCTGTGTTACAGACTTCGACTGGGATTACTACTAACCCAGTCATGAGGTTATATCCCTTGGAGCAGGATGTAGAACCTGAAATTACCGGTGTCTCTACTGATACACCTCCACAGGGGAGTGCTGGTTCTATTACAGATGACAGTGCTCCTCAGGGTGGAGCTGGTGATTCTAAGAAAAGTTATCCTCCTCCGGCTCCCAGTGGCGCTCGCCCCAAAAGGAGGGTGGCTATGAGTTCTGTAGATCTTTGGAGATCCAAGATTACCCAAGGTGATCTTTGAATCTTTGATATCCCTTTTTGTATATAGCTAAGGTATATTTGCTTTTGGTGGCGGACAGTATGTCGGGAATAGTATATGATGACCCCGACAGTTTGGAGTCCAATTGGGTATTTGAATTTGGCTGCATTGTATAGCAATTACGATTTTGGCTAATACCTTATTTACTGTAGTATATTATTAATTGTAAGTTAATTATTAGCTGTAATTCATATATCTGTACATCAGCTATGGATGTATAATGAAACTAGCTCATAGGTTCGAAATATTATCCAAACCGGCAGCCATGTTGTAAGCTCACAGCTGAGTTCAGGGCTTGACCCTCTCTTAAATTCAGCCGTACCTACAACACCTCCCTCCGGCTTTGACTCCACCTAGAGATCACCAACCACTACCACTAATTATATAAATCTTCAGTCCTACATCACCAGTCCTCAATAAGCTAAGTTCATAATGTATTGATAGTGTATTATGTGAACATTCTTACATGTCATTCGTGTGAACAAGCTGTATGAGGTAACTGGAATTCTACCCATCGAAATCATCATATTTGATCTTGGTAATTAACTTTTTTACTTATTGTCGGGATTAATTCATGTACCAGTGATTGAATAATTCAATTATATATATATATTCCCCACAAATATATGCTCTGAGCTTCCCAACTCTAGTTCTTCCCAAGCTTTCTGGCATCTAGCCAAAAACTTCTCCAACCATTTTGCTTCCTCATCTTTCCCTCCTTTTTGCCACCTTGAACTCTTCACCCCAATTTGTGCTAAAAACTCCATCCTGAATGATTCCGGTGTTGTTCCTCCCTCTCCACCCCCCTCTCTCTTACTTACGCTATGCCTATTATCATAATATCTTCTAAGGATATACTTTTTGCCCTCTCTGGGCTTAATACTAAGAAGGCGTACAGACTTGATGGTGTTTCACCTGTTGTACTCAAAAACTGTTGTTGTTGTTGTTGTTGTTGTTGTTCCCCAAGCTGCCTGGCCGAACAGCCCCAAGGCCCTGCTGTTCTTCCATACTGTCTCCCTACCTAGGCAAAATCTATCATCTGTCTTTCCTTTAACATCTTTCCTTCTTGTTGAAATTTTGCTCTCGGGCAACCTGTCCCAAAGAAGGGTAACCGCTCTCAACCCTCCAACTATAGTCCAATTGCTCTCATTTCTTATATCTCTAAAGTATTTTTTAGACTATTCTTAATTCAAAACTTCTTAAGCATTTATTTTCCGATAATCTACTTTCAGATCGCCAGTATGGTTTCCTTAGGGTCGCTCTACCGGTGATCTTCATATCTGTCTAACTCTTGGTCATCCTCCTTTCCAGAATTCGTTGAGATCTACTCCATTGCGCTAGACATATTGAAAGTCTTTGATACAGTCTGGCACAAATCTCTAAATTCTAAACTACCTCCTTCAGTTTCTATTCCTCCATCTGTGTCTTTATCTCTAATTTCCTTTCTGGCGATTCCATAGCTGCAGTTGTGGATGGCCATCGTTTACTTCCTCAACCTATCAACTCCGGTGTTCCTCATGGTTCTGTCCTGTATTTAGTTATCTTTCTAATATTCATTATTGATCTCCTCAACTGTACCTTTAGTCCTATCCACTCAAATGCTGATTACTCTACCTTACACTAATCAATAATTTTCCACAACGACCCAACATGAATTCACTCCAAAACTTAAAGTACGTGATGAGAGCATAACACGCCTATTTTCTGATCAATTAAATATCTCCGATTGGGGCAGAGAAAATCTTGTTACTTTCAATTCTTCCAAAGCCCAATTTCTTTTTTCTACCCATCACGATATTCCACTAAGGGTAGGTGTGGTGGAGTGGCCATGCCACTGGACTGGTAATCCAATGGTCCCGGGTTCGAATCCCGATGTATCAATTGGAAGATATTATTGGGATGGATTTTGTGCTGTACCAAGTATCAGTGCATTACCACAAAGCCCACCAAAACGCCAAATAAATACCCTCATTGTTCCCTGATTAAATAGCATTGTATGAATATTCCCATATTCAAAATATGCTACAGGGGGGCAATGCCTAGTGAGTTCATTGCTCAATAGGTGGCGTTCTGAGAGTGAGGATCCGAGTCTAGGTGGTGAGACAGTGAAGCACTGAATCGAAGCAGCTTCAGAGATGTGGCTGCTTCGAACCGTGGGTGGCAACCGTGCATCCGGGGCTGGTTGTATCACACAGTGCTTCACATGTCTCACCCCCTAGACTGGAACGAGACCTCGCGGGCTTCGCCGTTCAATGTAAGGTTGAATGTACAGGCTCTCAGCCTATGCCCGAGAGGGAGTAGTTGGAATATAGAAGACAAAAAAATAGCGAGTACATCACTACAAGAGCAAGTTAATCTGTCTCCCAAGGAAACTAATCGCACATATAACAGCGCACTATCGTCACGTTCAAGGAATTAGTCAATTTGGGAAGTCCGGAACGTTCTGGTAAATTTTACAAATTCTGTATGAATAACGAAATTACAATATATAGCAAAATGTTATAATTAAATAAATTTGCAATTTGACAAGATATTAACAATAGTACAAAATACATACAGCACTCACTAACGATAGTGCTACCGGGTAGGTACCCGTAAGCATAGAGCATGCCTCAAGTGACCCCTACCAATTACTACCCTACAAATAACCTACATTTATAGTACAAATAAACTAAGGAAATTGATAAAGCAAACCATTGATACTATTGACAATGAATATACATTATTAATTAGAAAAATCAAAATAACTGCAAAATATGAATGAGCAACAACAGATTTAAACAAAGAGTACTCTTTTAACAAGAACAATTCATTTTAAAAATCAATACTAACAATAGAAAAAGATAAACAAACTTGAACACATCAACGACAGTATGCGCAATTCTACCATTCCTGAAGGATCTTGTGTAGTAGCTAATATAGCTCAAATGATTGTTTGGATAGTGTTGACCCCTATACAGGACATTCTTGGTAAATATAAAAATATGATCAAGGCGATGAAAAACAAAGCCGAGAAAAGTGTGATAGCCGGAATAATTTCTAGGCTAAGAGCAATTTCCTACAGCAATGGCAGAGCTCAGGAAGTCAATAACTCTGTTAACAAATTTGTGACAAAGATAATGTAATGTTTGTAGATAATTAGAACAAATTTGAAGGGAAATCGTCTATGTACAAAAGAGATGGCATTCATCTCTCCAAAGCTGGTGTTAAATATTTGAGTGATATCCTAAGCACAGTTGTATTCGAAGTACACGAATGTATGTCTAAGCCAGATAAAGATATAGTAATGACCATAAGTCCGGAGGATTATTGACTCCAATCCCTCCCACCTCCTCCACAAAACATATAAAGTAATCCCCCTTCCCCTGTAATTACTATAATTAACCGTTGAGCAGCCCCAACTGGTCTGTGTCCATTGCATGAGGTTCGACTAATCATATGCCTTTATGTTGCAACTTAACCATCTCAGAATTCAGGCTAATTTCTCCTTTATGTTCGGATGATTCATCAACCACTATTGCGTCTAGTTGATAAAAATAAATTCTGAGTTTATAGAGCAGTGTTACTATAGGATATTCCCGATAGGCCTGTTTTTCGGTAAACCCATGAAAATATAACTCCTCAGTTCCTTTTGATTCATTGGAAAGGGAGGATAAAACAGAAGGCTTCACATTATGATCTCTGAGAACACTGATTGAGGACCGATTTGACCTAACGCATTTGTTTTCCCTGCCTTTTACCGGCAGCAGTACAGTAGGCAAAATTACAGATTGTTTACCTGTAGCAACGGACATTGAAGTTGACGTAGCAGCAGTGTGCTCTCTCTTATGGTTATCCTCCGCCGGCCTGCCTTCCTTCCTTTGTTTTTGTATGCATAAAGCCGGTATCACACGAGCGCTTTTTCCCTCAACATTTATCCTCAGCACTGGTCTGGCAAAGGGTGCACAGGCGGCAGTACGTGTGGAGAATGAGCAGAGCGAGTTCTTTGACCTGAGTGTCGGGTTGAAACAGGGGTGTGTGATGTCCCTGTGGTTGTTTACTGTTTATATGGATGGAGTCATGACAGAAATACTAGGAAGAGCAATGGATGTTGGTGTATCGCTGAAAAGGGAGGGAAATGAGTGGAAGCTGCCTATACTGCTGTGTGCGGATGACACAGTTCTGATGAGCGATAATGAATGGGAGTTGCAGGGTCTGGTAAATGAGTTTGGAACAGTGTGCGAAAAACGGAATTTGAAGGTAAATGCGTGGAAAAGCATGGTTATGGTCTTCGAAAGGGGTGAAGTAAAAAAGTGTGAGGTGAAGTTGAACGGTCAGGCTATGGAGATCGTCAGCTCTTTTAAGTATCTGGGCAGTGTGTTGAGTAAAGATGGGACTGTGGATAAAGATGTGCGGGAGAGGGTGCAACAGGGGAAGAGGGTTGTAGGAACGTTGAAAGCAGTAACACGAAATAGAGTGGTCAGTATGGAAGTGAAGAAGTCCTTGCATGACAGTGTGGTAATCCCGACACTAACTTACGGAAGCGAAGCATGGACGTTCGTGGAACGACTCAGACCAAGAGTGAGAGCGGTGGAAATGAGTTACTTGAGAAGTGCGTGCGGAGTTAGATGAAGGGATAGACAGACGAATGAGGAAGTAAGGAGGAGGTGTGGTGTGGAGGTAGATGTGCTGCAAAATGTGAAAAGGAACAACTTGAGATGGTTCGGCCATATGGAACGTATGGGAAGCGAGAGAATGACTAAGAGGGTGTACGAGAGCGAGGTGGAACGACAGAGAGGGAGAGGTAGACCTAAGGAGAGGTGAAAGGATGGAGTGAGGAAGTATATGAATGAAGGCGGTGCTGGTTGGGAGGAGGGGCGTCGACTGACTGCGGACAGAGGTGCTTGGGGCGGTTAGTTCGTGGCCACCCCTTCGGGGATCATGGCATCAGGCAATAGATAGATAGATAGACTGGTCTTGGCAGCTTATGAGGTAAACGTTTGAAATATTTTGATCTCCTAAATTCATCTACCATCAGTCTAGTCTCCGATACCAGAGTAGAATATCCCAGAAATGTTGCCAGAAATTTTTTGATTATTGAATGTTGACTATAAAAGCTTTCGTGTAATGGCTTAAGGAATGGAAGTGTTTACCCTTGCAAATTTTGCAGCTCCTTATATTAGGGTTAGTACATCCAAGATGGCAATGCTGACTTGACAAGCATCCAATTGACGGGCTCTTTTCACTTTAAGAGGCCCTGATTTGTATTTCAAACATTTATACCACTACCCAAGACACAGCTGAAAATTTTTATATCACTCTGGGTGGGGAACGTTGCAGTAGCCATTGGCGTACTTTCCATTTCTCTTGACCTTCAGCCTGGAAATATTGGGTGAACTTCTTATAATCTAGACATAATTCTCCCATTTCGCGTTTTATAGTTTCCTTTAGTGGTGACGGTAGTTTGTTTATGAGTGTCACCACACAGAATTCCTCCAAACAAAGTCAATGGCTGATAATCAACCTCATCACATTCTCCATGTTCGCGTAGAAATTCTTCAGATCATCGGCCTGGAATCTGGGTGTAGCCAGTTCATTAACCCCTTGAGTACCAGCGACGCATGTTATGCGTCGGCTATTTATGTAACGTTAAACCCCAGCGACGCAATGGTTGCATTCACGTTAATTACTCTTGTCCTATGGCACCTAGAGGGTTCCGATTTGTATGGGAACTGTTTTAGTATCCTACGCAACAATACCGATGGTTGGAAACCCTCCAAATTCAGCCGCGTGCGCGTGGGCGCGGACGGGAGTGAATTTCCAGTATTTTGCCTACCCATTTCCCCATGTTAACCCTCTCTGACATATGACGCAATTTTGAGCCTATTAGGGATACTTTAAAGCTTTTGTTACCATCAGGGGTATTTAGAAACCTTTAGTTTAGTTACTTCAACCTATGCAGTTGTCTTTGAGTTAGCTGTGGGCAGAAAACTAATTTTGGAGAGGTAATTATACGAGTGAGAGAACTCTATTTCTTATTGCTAATCTGGCAACCTCTGCGTCATATGAGCGTGAAAGGATTAATAGCGACTTTCCTCCGCCCCACAAGACCCCTAAATGACCTAGGTGAGCATTGTTGTGTTGTTTTTCCTTCATTACTAACCCATCCCATGTATTTTCAGGAAAAACAAACAAAAATTACAACCTGCTGGTCCCACGTTGTAATTTTTTTATAAATCAGCTGGTGCTCAATGAGTTAACCCCTACTGTACCATAGCATAGTAGATTAAAAGTACCCTCCAGTACTACAGACTTGTTGCCAAAAGCAATGAGACAACACATTCTTGGCTCAAGAGTTGGTGGGTAACTGACTCAGCCGGCATGGAGTAGCTGTTAGGGACCATAATAAGTGTTGCCACCTCCTCACAGCAGTGCCTCCAAATCATGTTAGCAGCTCCAGCTAGATATTAGCAGAACAAGGATCATATATTACTGACAGCAGAGAGCCGTTGCTGGTACTGGTGGGTCACTTTTTTATTGAAGGCTGTGAGTCGTCACTGGTTTTTAAGGGGTTAAACTGTATGACATAAGCCGCCTTTATTCGATATGGATGCCTGTATGTATCTTGTAGGAGTTCAATCTCAGGGTATAACTTGCGCTCTATACAATGAAGCCTTCAACTAACTTATGTGCTTAACCCAGAAGCTGACCCATAAGGGAGGTTAGCTTTTGTATATCATTCAGATCATAACGTTGCGTCACCATTACATTTTGGAAGAGTCAGATGTGGCAGCTTTCCGTTAGAAGATAGCTGCCACCTTTATTCGAACATATGGACATTAATTAATAATTCAATGTATAATAATTAGCATCAGGTAACTGAAATTGAGAATAATTCACATTTGCTTTAATGAAATGATACCTTAAGACTTATTCAGAAGTACATCTAAGATATTGAATGGATTAAGTAGTAAGTAGTATAACACAAGTATGAAGAGTCTGTTTTCACAATCACGAACTGGCCTATGACCCCTTATTATGATACAAGTACACACCCCAAGTTCTCCTTAATATAACCTCGGGTCATGCCCTCTGAATGACGTACAACCATACACCATAGGCTGTCTATCAATCTTAACCAATACCTGTCGAGAATTATATACCTGGGTGAGGTTTATACTCTCTGACACACCTTAGATACATGTTAAACACCCCCCCAGCACATGTATAGGGATACATGCCCCTCTCACGTGATGGTGGGTGGCTATGATTTGATGACATCAGTCCTGACATAGGTGATTCCCATGACCTGAGAGGTCAACTGTATACATTCTGGCACCCCTCGGTCTATATCAGTTGTATCTAATACAAGGAAATACAATGATAATAATATAAGCTGTTATAATAGGGATATCAGTATAAAAGATTAAAATACATGTACTCCCTATAAATAAGTAATTAAAGGAATAAGATTGGATAAGTAAGCTTGAAATGGGAGTATATGACAGCTCTGGTCGAGTTGGCTCCTTCTTGACCTCGGAGGTAGACATGCTTCCCTTCAGAGTAGCGATGATGACTAGGGCATCTTTTCTTGACTCCATGAAATACTTGTCTTCTCGACCTGGAAGCAGGTCCTCTTGTGTGGCCTCATATTTGTCCACCTGTTTCTGTATACTGAGCAACCTGGCTTTCACCTCAACTCTAGATGCTATTTCAAGATAATCATCACTATCCAAGGTTAGGACTGTCAAAGAGCCCTTAAGACCAGCCTGACGCCGCTGAAGAGTAGTAGCCTTGACTTTGGGAAAAACAAGAAATGTAGATACCTAATCAAATTACAAATTGTAGACAATTATATTCTAACAAAATCATTCTGGAGCTGAAAGTAAAACACACTCGCGAAAATCGGAAGAAAATTGTCTCTAGGAAATCTAGACTCGCATAAATTCGGGAGGCAAAAAAAGTAGTTTAAATTAATTAATTATATTTATTAAATCTTGAGTTGAAAGTAAAACAAGCTCGCCAAAAGCCAGGAGGGAAAGTAGTATTGATTTCTGTAAACGTCTATCGGCACATATGGGGAGGCTGAACCCTCCGCTGAGCCCAGACATCAAAATTTCAAATTTTTGTGTTCTTGTGTTATAATGCTTCTTTCAACATAGGAGAATAGCATAGGAAGGAACACAAAAAACATATCGCATCCATAACCCCCCGGGCCGGGGGTTCGACCTCGACCCACGAAAAAGGATTTGTTTTTTCTTTCAGCCACCCAAAAAAAATGTTTGTGTCTGTAGTGTAAAGGGCTGCTGTAAGCAATAGAAATAATCATATGAGGGCATAAACACCCATATGACATCCCTAGGGCCCCCTTGGGGGGGCCCCAATATCATGGATTTTGGTAAAAAATTGTCTCATAAAACCAGTGAAGCCTACCCATGACGAAAATTTTCTTTAGTTGGTCATTAATCTCGATCTTCTATGTGCGCGCTATGGCAGAAAACGGAAGCTAAGGAGGACTAACAATTTTATCTGCCCAAAAAATAGCTTTGACTGATGAAAATCTATGAATTTGTGTGGTTTGCTATCATTTTGTTGCACTTACGAGTGCCACTATATTTTTATGTATTGCTCAAATGCATTCCCCTTTTAATAGAGTACATAGGGGTACATAGGAACGCCTGTACGTTTAGATAAATGCAGTTTTGCCGAAAATGTCCGAGTTTTGACCATTTTGGTGTCAAATCAGCTGTAACCAAAAATAATAAGGTAATATATTTTTTTCAGCACTTTCTATTATTCAATAGGGGTATATTTAAACGCTATGTTGTAGGGGATGCTTGTACGCTATGCCATGCAAATATTACGGGAAATTTTAACAATTTTGAGTGACTAAATTATTTTACGAAAGTGCAATGTAATTTTGCGCTCGCGCAAGCACATAGAGATCTGATTTTTTCAGCGAGTCTTAGTATTTCCATATGTAATAAGATGGTATAATGCCAGAAACACAATCTCTTTTACAGGCTGACTTGGGGGTGTAATGTTCAGCCTCTCCTTATTAATTAATTTAAATAATTAATTAAGTACCGGTATTAGACTAAACATAGAAAATATTACTCCAATATTTAATAAAGGTAATAAGGCCAAAGCAAGTAATTATAAACCAAATAGTTTGACTTCAATAGTAGGACAAATTATGGAAACCATTATAAGAAATAAGATAGTGGATTATCTAGAATCAAACAAGTTGATCAGAGATAGCCAACATGGCTTTAGGTCCAGTAAGTCATGACTGACAAATCTGATTGAATTTGATTATAACAGACTATTTACTTATAATGACTCGACTAAATCACTAGATAATTATAAGCTATTTGGACTTCCAAAAGGCATTTGATAAAGTACCACACAGAAAACTGTTGAAAATATTAGAAATTATAGGCATCAATTGAAACATCCATGCATGGATAAAAAAGCTGGTTAACAAACAGAAGGCAGAGAGTGGTAATAAATGGATTAGAATCTGACTGGGAGCCTGTTTATAGTGGAGTGCCTAAGGGATCACTCTTGGGGCCAGTTTTGCTTCTTGTCTATATAAATTATATTGATATAGGACTGAATAACTCCATCTAAAATTCGCTGATGACACAAAGATAGGAAACTCAGTAGTAACCGAAGAAGACAGAAACAAACTAAAATCATATATAAATAAAATAGTTGAATGGTCAGAAAAATGGCAGATGCCATTCAATGTTAATAGATGTGAGATCTTACAAATCGGTAGTAAAAACAAAACATATATAAAAACAAGATGAAAAACCAACCAATAAAAACTACTGCACTAGTTAAAGACCTGGGGTACTAATATCTGAAAACTTAAAAACCTCAGAACAATGTGTTATCATATGTTTTTCACCAACCGACTTCACTTCTAAACTCAATTTAATGAAAACAACAAATACATGTGGCACTCCAAGCCAATAGAGAAGCATTTCCCAACCAGGGGGAAATTTCCCCCTGGGGGGAAATTTGAAGCTACCAGGGGGGAAATAATTACATGATTACACTGCCTACTATACTACTACTACTACTAGCAATAAAACAAAAAATCTCGAAGATGGATTTTCTCATGCCCGAGAGAGAGAGAGAGAGAGAGAGAGAGTGTAGTCACAGTGTGTTTCGACTACTCTTTCCCTTGTCCACATGAAGGGGGGAAATCTGGATGGTTGAACTGGTTGGAGGGGGAAATGACAGAAAAAAGGTTGGGAATCGCTGCAATAGAGCATTGGGGTTTATCAAAACAAAAAATACTTATAAAAATTAAAACATTATAGTACCGTTATACAGAAGCATAGTGACGCCTCATCTTGAATATGGTGTACAATATTGGTCTCCTTATCTAAACTATAGGTTTGATTCCCGGAGGGAAGTAGAGAAAACCTAATATTTAGTAGGTCTCCGTAATCATTGACGATATTGCCTATTAGTATAATAGTCTCCATTTAACATACCGCGTCAGCATTTTTAATCTACCGCGCGGAAGGATCATGGAGTACTCTTCATAAGTGCACACTTAATTCCCTAATGGGATCGTCATTATGATCGGGTACCCTACAGAAAAAACTCTGTAAAAAATAAAAAATAAAAAATAACTTAATATTTGTTATCATATGACTTTCCATATGTGGATTTCTTGCGTTTTGCTACCCCGACACCAGGCCCTCTAGCGGCCATCTTCGTCCTTCATTGAAATATCAAGAAAAAAATATAGAAATCAACGAATCGGAAGTAGGATGATTGGGAGGGACATTTATCGCCAATGATTACGGGGCCCTACTAAATATTAGGTTTTCTCTACTTCCCTCCGGTAATCAAACCTATAATTTAATAGTGGCCCCTTCATCATTGACGATATTGCCTGAATACCAAGATTGGAGGGCGACATTCGTGACAATATCCTTAACCTCAGGGGACAAATAATCCATATAAATTTTTATTTTTTTTATTGTATGCAAACAATATATTAAAAATACAAAAGATTGCAAGCAGTGCGTGACATCAAGAAAGTCTGCTTACTCATGACCAGATCTCACTTCAAGATCTATGCATGATACTTTGTGGGGACACGCATGTGTTCCCTTAAATCGAACTATAATTCTGCAGAATTTCGTTCTCACCTTAACACTATTTGTACAATATAATCTGTTTGTACAATCTGATAATACTGCATAGTTGCAACTTATGCTAGATTTCTTCTTAATCTTAACATAAAAATAAAATATATTGAACTGTATAACCAGTTTGATCACAGCTCGTGATTTATCACAGTCTCCGGCGGACGGGGACCTAGTGAGGTATGGGCTATTCCGCACCCCCCCCCCCCTTTTAAAACAAAACTTATAATAGAACATAACCTACTGGACCCGTTGTCGTAAAGCTACACAGGTACGCTTTGGTTTATCTAGACTAGACTCTAGTCTAGATAAACCAAAGCGATCTAGATTCTAGAGCGACCGACAGGTAACGTGTTAGGAAAGTATGATTGGAAGCCCAAAGTTGAGTATTAGCAATGTCTTCTATAGAAAAATTCTGAAGGAATCTAAGAAAGACTGCCCATTTCCTGATGTTGTGAGCCCTGCCCACTACGCCGGGGTTACTTTCCTTAATAATGTCTACTAGCAAGGAAGCTAACTTTCTTCTCGTAACACGATTACCTGCCTGATTCACCCACAGAGCACCTGGTTGGTGAGGATGTGCAGCCCTCATAAACTTAGATAAGGCCTGCACAGGGCATAAAATATGATGAGTGTGTCCGCGTTTCAATGCCGGAACAGAAAATTCAGAAAACACATGATTGGAATACTCGTTCTTTGCAATAAATGTGGGAGACGGCGCGATTTGTACATGATCGTGTAGCCTCCCAAACCTAAGGCAATTAGGTTTGTTACTCATCGCCACCAGCTCAGACACCCTATTTCCAGTGGCGAGAGCCATGAGGAATACAGCCTTCCTCAAGAGTGAATCAAAATCCGGCGTATTATTAAATTTACGCGACTGAAGTAGTGATAAGACTTTGTCAAGTGACCAGGTGGGCATGAGCTGACGGGGTGGTGGGCGCAGCTTGAAACACGCCCTCATAAAGCCTTTCTCCTCCGCCTGCGGTATGGAAAGGCCTGTGAGATAAAAAAAGGGAGTTCTGACAAGCAATTTTTTAAAGTGATTACTGAAAATTGTTTGTGCTCAAATAGATAATCTAGGTATTTGAAAATCAAGGCTCCCGAGACATCTGTTTGCCCTGACTCTACAATCCAGGTCGTAAAAGTTTTCCAATGTGACTGGTATCGTCTCCTGGTAGACATAGTATATTGGTTCAAAAGTTTATTTGTGACACTTTCCCCAAATTGAGCTAACCATTTTCCCTTGTAAATGTCCATAAGGCAAAACTGAGCGAGGTCCGAAGGTTGCCAATCATCTCTAAGTGGAAGGCGGAGACCGGGAGTGACACCGGGGTCTTGCACCATTCCTACAATTGATGGTACCATGCCTGAGCCGGCCATAATGGTGCGATCATCGAGACTAAGCCCCGGTAACCCCTCAGTTTGTGAATCACCCTGCACATTAATACAGAATCTGGTGGAGGAAAAAGATAAATTGAAGTCCACTTGTTCAAATCCTCCAACAATGCATCTGGTCCCCCCGCCGGGGTCACCCCTCGGCGAGATAGGAAGAGAGGGAGTCTGTGATTCTCCTCGGATGCGAACAGATCCACTTGTGGACGGTAAGGCCTTGCAATCATCTTGTCGAAGACGGTTTGTTTGTTAGCCCATTCTACTAGGGTGCTCCGCCTCCGAGACAGAGCGTCTGCCCAGGCGTTCAACACGCCGGCGAGATAAGCTGCATGCAGATGAATGCCCAGCGATTCGGCCAGGGCAAAAAGTCTGTTCTGACAAAATTAGCAACTCTTGAGACCTCACTGAGCCCTGCTTCTGAATACAATGGACTGCAGTTAGGTTGTCCATACGGAACGCTATTGATTTTGCTTGCAAAGACATACCGTGATCTTGGAGGAAAAAGAGAGGAACTAAAAGCTCTTGCTTGTTGATGTGACAAAGAGTGTCTTGGGGCCAAGTGCCTTGCCCTTGATGGCCTAGATTCGACTGATAGCCCCAACCTAGAGCCCCTGAAGCATCTGTGTCTACCCATACCGTAGGCTGGGGAGAAACCCATGTCGTTATTGAGTAAAGCATCGCCGGCTTGGCCCAGACCGATAGCAAGCTGTGGATTAATGGTGGAATTGGACATAATTTCTTCTCCGGCGAGAGAGGAAAAGCTTTGTTGCCTTCCAAGATTAGTCTCTTTACTTTCAACCGGCCCAACTTCACAGTCAATTGGATCCAGTTGAGAGAGCCGATCAGAGAATCCCACATTTTCCTGGTCGTATTCCGACTGTGGAGAAAGAGGAAAAGTTTCCTGCGAAATCTGTACTGATTGTCCACATTCTGAGTAAGAGTTAGATCGGTGGTGTCCCAGACCAGCCCTATCCACTGAATATTCCTTGTGGGAACAAGGCGAGACTTCGCCAAGTTCACCTTGAACCCTAGGTTGTGCACATGATTTAATACTTGGTTTACATGGTTGTGACATAACTCCTCTGACTCTGCCACCACCAGCCAGTCGTCTAGATACCAAAACACCTGTATACCCAGGGCTAACAATGGCAAAAGGGCTTGCCGGACTAATTTTGTGAAAATTCTCGGTGCCAGGTTCAACCAAAAAAAACATTCTTTGAAAGACATAAGTCTCTCGCCTGATCCTCAGAGCGAGGAATTTCTGGAACCTCTTGTTTATAGGGACATGCCAATAGGCGTCTTTGAAGTCTACTGAGCACATCCAGCCTTGCGGCGGAAGAGAGAGCCTGATCTGATTGACTGTAAGCATCCTGAAGGGTGAATTCATTATAAATGTTTTCATACGCGAGAGATCCAATACTGGTCGCATTTGCACACTGTCCCTTTTCGGCACTAAAAAAAGTCTGGAGGTGAATACTGGGCAAATTGGTTTGACTGGGACAAGGACTTCTTTTGAGATAATTTCTTGGACTAGGGCCTCCACTTCCTGTGAAACATTGTTGCACTCCAGCGCCTGACGCAGTCGAGGTCGCCGGAGCCACCGCCAGGTGATTCCTTTGCTTACTACTATCCTGGCCCAAGTTTTCCTGGGCCATGCCAAGCGGAATAACTGGAAACGACCCAGTCTGCAGACCGGGCCTGTTCGGTAAAGCAACTCTCGAATCCGGTACACCTAAGCACGACACTGGGAGATTGAGAGTTTGGGTGGCTAGTTTTTTGGAGGGGGAGATGGGTTGGTATCAGACGGCTGGCTAGTCTTAGCTGACGTCTGCCCCTGATTTGGCTTCTGGTGGGGCTTACCTTTATATCCTGAGTATTTACCTTGTCTGGGTTTGGGCAGAGTACCTCCCGGCTGAGGATGGGTTCTGGGATCTCGAAAGGATTGTTTAGCATGCGGCTGGTTAGGCTTACCTCCGCTTTTTGGCTTGGGCAAAGGTTTCTTAACAGGTTCCTTCTTAGCTTGGGAGGTAACCTGCTTCCACCCATTTATCAAATTAAAAACTATACTTCAAGTTTCCGAGGTAAGAAGGGAGGCCGTGAGGACCGGCGAAAGAGTTACCCGGCGACCAATGTCATCCGGTAACTTGTTCACTAGGTGCACTCTCAGATCCTGGCGGGCTCGAACCGCTTCCATGATTGCAATTCTGATGTCACCTAAGGTCTGAATAGAGTTTTGCAATAAAAGTCATCTCGATAAATCAGTGGCCTTCCTAACCTGAGGGTCAGCAATGGGCAAGATAGTTCTGGTAAGTGAGACAGCAATCTGGCGACTAACTAGATACTGAGAGAACTGCCGGTAGGCTTTGTTTCTTAGTTTAAAAACCCTTTCAAGGTGAGCTACCGGAGGAGTACAAAAGGGTTCAACTAATGAGTTTAGGGCTACTTTGGGTGCCGCCAGGAAGGCAAACAAAGCTGGTGACACCCCATCAGCCTTAGAGACAGGCAACGAAAAATACTGATGCGTTTCCTGTGGAACATGATGTGAGGACTTAGACGTGATTGTTGAAGCAAATACCTGAGCCTCTAACTCCCAATCTATCCAGGGACCTACCCCTATCCGCCCCATCTGCAGGACTGGTGTATGCGTTTGGTCTAGTACTGGAAGTGTATCCATTTCCGGCGTAAGAGCATTTAAAGCCTTGACATCATTGATGCCATCAGCTTTTGACCAGTCTGCAAAGAGTCGTGCAGAAGCGGCGGAAGGGACTGCCGGGGCAGCAGTATACACAAAGAAGTCTGGATTATATGAACTGGGATAGCCTTAATCGATACATCCAGCAACCTCCCTGCCTCATCTTTAGCTCTAAACTTCCTGCTCTTGTTAATCTCAATTTTCCATTCACTAGGGACCGGAGGGTCCCCCGAAATGGGGGGTTGTGCTAATTGTGGGTTCAGAGGCGTCGCCTGGACCCAAGAACAGTCAGGGCCATAGAGGAGAGGCATGGGGCCTTTCTTCTGTGGTACCTTATCTAAGGGGGGAGGAGTGATATCTGCAATTACCCTCACATTGGTGGTAGTAAGTGTGGCCGGCACTGTAGTGCCTGGAACCGCGGATACCGCCGGGGTCAGAGAAGGAAGAAAACCTGGAGGCTCTAGAGGTCTTATCATTGAATGACTGGGGGCAACTAACGGTTGACAAGCAGGAGGATCAGAAGAGACAGGGAGGTTATACGGTTGCATAACTTAATGTAATATATCACTGATTTCATCCGAAGTAACACACTTACTGTGAGAGCTCCTCGAAGATTGGGAGCTTTCCTCAGACTCTTCACCTGTAATAGTCTGTTGAGCCGGGGCTAATGGCACTTCCTCTGGCTCCCTACTTAACTCAGAACTATCCTGTTGTGGCTCCGGTACCTGTTCCGCCGGAGGCCACATCAAATCTGGGACTGATGAAGGTAACATGTCCATAATATCCTCATCCCCTAGTTCCTGGAATCCCCTTATGTTTCTATGAGAAGGTTCTGACTGATGCCAGCACCCCCCTGCCGTGGGTGGCTGAGAGTCCTGAATTATTTGAGGGCTATCAACAGCTTGTGACCCTGACGGAAAACCCCTACATTGTTCAGCCAGGACCCGTCTTGGGCCGGCGGACTGGACACTACGTGGCACATAATTTAATTTTTGGGATTGCAAAGGTAACATGAGATGGTACACTTAATGATTGTTAACGACTAGGAGTGGAACCCGTGGCCTCTATCCCCCATTCCGAGTCGCCAGAATCGACGTGAGGCGGCTGCGGGGTCACCTTCCGGCTCCCACTACGCGGCGTACCAGCCGATGACTCAGAGTCATCTTTCCAGTGCTTGAGGGACTGGGAAGAGTCAGTTGAAGAGTGCCGAGACTGTCTCCGAGGGGATTTACACCTGGACCTAGATTTCCGCTTCGGAGAAGGTGATCGTCTCCGCTTCGGACGGTCGGGGAGGGGAACCTTAGTAAGTTCGTTGTCAGTGCCACTACTGCTACTCACTACCTCTTTCACGAGGGCTTTCGACTTTACATTAGACTTAACAGATTTACAGGAGGCGAGTTTAGTTAGAGGCAACTTGATAATTAACTTTCCCCAGAGGGCCTCGTCATCGCAATGAAGCGCCTTATGGGCTGTGTCTTTGGCATAAGAATTAAAGGTAGCTTTTATCTCTTGTAGTGCCGCCAAGCACGATAAGCCTTTCTTTGTGAATGAAGAGTTTTTCAGATCAGAGCAAACAGAGCAACGCCGCGACACCCACAAGCCTCTAGAGTGGTCTAAACATTTGACACATTTCAAACATAATTTATGAGCGAAAATGGGCAACATTGAACAGGTAGGAGTAGCGCATCATTCAAACCGAGGCATGATGGATAAAAAGGGCACCCCCCCCCCCCCACCCACAGGAATCAGCCCCCCCAACGCCGCCAGTTCTGCAGTCACTAAGCAGCCGGGGATTCTGGAAATAGAACATTTCCAGGAATCAATGCTCATAAGGATAACCTGCGAGGTGTTAATACATCCTACCGTGAGTCCGCCGGAAAATTTGCTATAGTTCCACAACTACTCTAACCTTCCGCTGGACTCGCCGTGAAAAAACCTGGGGTTTTTCCATATAAGCTGATTGAAACTGCTTACCTATGGCAAGTGCCACAGGCCCATTGACCAGTAGTGTCTGATTATCTCTTACTAAAACACTAGAGAGATAATGAAACGAGTTTGCCTAACGAATCTTAACACTTGTACACTCGACTATCGTGCCGCAGGGCAATTTGTTGCGTGACTATTACGGTCAGGGCGAGTTAACTCGGCGGACCGAGTTCTAAGCTCCCGTAGGAATCTGCACTTCCGCCGGAAGGGATGTGATTCAGCCTTACCACGCCGAGACATTTGGTTGCTCCCTACCCGTTTTGAAGACGGGTAACCTGGGCCCTGCTGCAAGAGCCGCCAGAGAAAACAACCAAAATTTTAGAGAGGGGAGACAAATGCACAGCTTCCCTCTCCAAAACCCACTGTACAATTATATAAATATATATATATATATAGGGACGTCTCCCAAACCCCCAAAACATGCAAGCACACATGTCCATCACTAGGGGCACACAAAGGCAAAAAATAAATACAGAGAATTCAGAATCCTAAATTACCTGTAGCCTAGACTGGAGACCCCTAACCAGGCTGACCATGAGGTCCTAAGCAACATCACAGCAGACGACGCTCCGATGACCCAGCCACAGCATACAGACGAGGGGAGGCCCATCAATAGGGGCCTATAAGCAAATTACGAACTCTGGAAGGTGGAGCACGACGTGCAGGCACCCTTAGACCAGAGCATTTGCTAAATAGTATAATAAACTATATGCCACTGCCTCAATATTGACGGTCTGCAGAATAAAATTGTAGAATGGTAGCCTCCTAGCTATGTATCAAAAGCTAAAGGCGCAAACACAACATAAAATAACACACGTGGCGCGAAGATCCTGTGATACGTAGGCGCCTGTTACAATAGTACCCTAATTTACACACTTCCTGCAGACATACCAATGGGGTAGCCGTTGCTAGCTAATCTAAACCTTGTTACTACAACGCAGGTGTATACAAATGAGCAAGGACTCACTAGAAACCGCTGGAACGAAGAATAAAGCGGAGCACGGCGAAACCTGTGTTGCTAGTATGGCCGCGGAAGGAGGAAGGACGAAGATGGCTGCTAGAGGGCCTGGAGTCGGGGTAGCAAAACGCAAGAAATCCACATATGGAAAGTCATATGATAACAAATATTAAGTTCTGTTTTCTTTTTTCTTTTTTACAGAGTTTTTTCTGTAGGGTACCGATCATAATGACGATCCCATAAGGGAATTAAGCGTGCACTTATGAAGAGTACTCCATGATCCTTCCGTGGGGTAGATTCAAAATACTGACGCGGAATGTTGAATGGAGACTATTATACTAATTGGCAATATCGTCAATGATGAAGGGGCCACTATTAAATAAAGACAATGAGGGACGTGAGTCAGTACAACGTATGGCCACAAAGTTAATACCATCACTAAGAAATAAATCATATCATGAAAGATTAAGAAAATTAAACTTTTTCTCACTTATGAGAACATGATTGAGAGGTCAATTAATCGAGTGTTTCATGATATTTAAGGGCTTTGACAAAATTGATGCTGAGTTACTGTTCAAAATCGATAATAGTTCATCAACTCAAGGAAACGGGATGAAATTAAAAGCCAGGAGGGTCAAACTCAATGTCACTAAGTTTGTTCTACCCACAGTGGTGCAATGTAATACAATCGGCGCATTCAAGAGGAATCTATAATATAAGTTTAAATATAAAAGTAGATTGAGTATCCATAGTAATCATTATTTTTCAAATTCAATTTCCCGTTAAAAAATTTCTCATTCTACCGGGGGCCTTTTTTCCCAGCTGTATTTCATGCCGACCATTGGTCAGAGTGAGTGATGGGTGGGGAGAGAGCCTTCTAGGGTGCTAGCCTTACTTTCCACTTAGTAGCACATTTTGTTAGATTTAATTCAGGACTATATATACATACATACTGTGCATACACAAATTTAAAGACCGAATACTCCACACCAAATGAAGTTCTGGTCTCACGTCATAATGGCGGTGTTTCAGGCAACCCTGTTAAGAGCTGGCTCACATGTCAGGTTCTATGATTGAAGATCAGACCGCATAGTCCGATCCCACGTCTTTATTTGTCCGCCCCTAGGTGCAGCTCCCTCCACATTCATGGACTTGCATCTTTTCACCCAGCTCTGTTCATCCATCCTCTCCACTTGTCCAAACCATCCAAGCCTGCTATCAAACAATTTTGTCTTCATACTATGACTTACACTGCTTTAAACTTTGTGTGTCCAGGTATTTGGACCCCAACGTCCCTTGAATTGGACTCTCTGTCACTCTTTATGCTTTGGGGAGACACTCGTCACATGCAACCTGCTTTTGTCTCCTTCATAGACATAGACTAACAAATGGCATAAGCCAACCTCGTTAAAGGACAATTGAGATGCCTTTGTCACATTGATCAATCATGTGGTGGGGTCTTTAACTCGGCAGGTGCGACACACATTTTTTAAGCGTCCGCCAGTGCAAGAGATTTACCTTCAATTCTGACAAAATTTGTCATATATACCCTATAGAGCAATGTTACTGCTATATATGTGCATATTTTAATTTTATAATGAACATGTGAACATTGAAGAAACTGAAAATAGGTGTAAACACAAAATATCCGGTGATAAAACGTATATATGTGACGGGAGTGGTGGGAGGGAGATGGGAGGGAGCGTGACATAGGTCCACCCTCTCGGACATCTCTCGCGATACTGGCGAGACAGGGCCGTCTCTCATGCATGTATGAGGGTAGAAGGAGTTAGGGGTAGTGTAGAGGAAGGTGACTAACCGTATTTGAGGTAGGAGGGAGTATTTATAGGAAGTGAGAGATGGAAAATATAGGATAATTGAGGAGGGGGGAAGTGGAAGGAGAAATGGAGGGGGAGGGGGGTGTAAGACACATGTAAGAGGAGGACATGAGGTGGTGATAAAGAGATAAACCACCTACTCACATATTGCTTCCATTTCCCTGGCACTGGTGCGTTATTTTTGTGTTTTTATTTTTTTGTTTTGTTATTTATGTGCATATATACTGGAAGGAGCATCGCATTTGCTTGATCAAATTTTCCAAAAGGAGTGTTGTAGCCCTTGGGTAAAGGGAGTGGTTGTATACTTCACCTACATCTATGGGGAGAATGGTAAAGTAATTATCCTTTTTTCAGGACGTGTTGTGGTTGATGAATACTTTGATGTGGTGGTTTCTCGAAGTACTGACCCTTAGGCATATCAGTGAACTAAGCTTGTTTGAAACAATTTAGTGCATATATATATATATATATATATATATATATATATTTTTTTTTTTTTTTTTTTTTTTTTTTTTTAATACATACGAGGTTGAAAGAAATGGCAATTTCTGCGTTGGAAATTTTATTATTCAAAGTTTCCAGGTCTCTGATGAGTTTTCGCTGGGTGGCAGGAAGTAGATGAAGGAGATGAGCAAAATTCATGGTGATACAGGGTTACATTAAAGTACATGAAGATACAGGATATACGACGCGTTTCACTGGACAACCAGCATTATCAAGTAAGGAAGGAATGATATAAAAGGTAAACAGGAAGGGTATATATAGAGGGTGGAGGATCAGAGGAGGCGGAAAACAGGGGGCAAAAGTCTGCTATTGGTGGAAGGGTAAACTAGGAGAGAGAAAGGGGGTAACCGCTTCACGCATGCGCACTGGATGCGGGATGGTGGTCAGTAGGTGGGGTCGAAGCTGATTGGCTGCGTGTCGAGGGGCGTGGCCTAAGTTGTGTGGCGCCTGCAGAAGACGAAGCTGAAGGAGGTAGCGCGGGGGGCTGCGTCAAGGGCACCGGGGGGCGAGGAGGGGTGTTAGGTCCTGTAGGGTAGTGCCTTTTGGCAGAAGGAAGGATCTGAAGGTCCAGAGTTTGGTTGTTGATGTTGGGATGTAAGGCTTGGATATATAAAGCTTCGAGTATAGGTAATCTCCTTGGGTCACTTTCTTTATCGAGTATGGTGGTGTGTTTCTCTAACTCGTTGCGTGTGAGGTGAGGGTGGTTAGGGGTGAGATAGTGGTCTTTGATGGCTCCAGCCTGAAGGTGAAGAGTTAACCGACGTGAAAGACGAGTCTGCGTCATACCAATATAGGAATGAGGTCCACAGTCCTCATAATTACAGGTATGTTGGTAAATGACGTGATCGTCGGTCATCGGGCTCTTTATCTTGGTGGAGGCTGGATTGTTGCGGAGAGCGAGGTTGGAGGTCTTGGGGGATTTGTAATAAATTATTAATTTGATTTTGTTTTCCAGGTTGGTTGGGTAGACATGCTTGGAGATTATTTCTTTTAAGACGGCCTCGTAATTTTTGTGTTTAGAGGACATGTAATTGCGGTAGAAGATCTTAATTTCATTGGGGGGGTCAATGTTGGTAGGGCTTTGGGTGTACCATTTTTCAAGATGGTGGTTGATGGTGCTGGAGATGTCGGAGTTGGAGTATCCGTTATTTACTAAAACTTGGGATAGTCTTTCTAGTTCCTGGTGGGTGTCGGCCCAGGTAGAGCAGTGCGTGAGGGCTCTCCTAACATAGGCGGAGATGAAGGATAGAAGATAACGGCAGGGGGCATTCACTATCGCCGTTGAGGCATTGTCCTGTGTTAGTTGGTTTAATGTAGACGGTGGTTTTGAACCCATGGTCGTTCAGAGCTACGAGGATGTCGAGGAAGGGGAGTTGTCCATTGTTAGATTTTTCAAAGGTGAAGTTAAGTCCGGAGGAGGTCATGAAGCGACGCTGGAGTTCCTGTAGTTCGTGGAGGTCCTTGATTTGCACGAAGATGTCATCCACGTATCTACAGTAGACGGCGGGTCGTTGGGCAGCTAGGAGCTCTTCCTCGATGGTGGATGACGTGGATGACATCTTCTGTGCAAATCAAGGACCTCCACGAACTACAGGAACTCCAGCGTCGCTTCATGACCTCCTCCGGACTTAACTTAACCTTTGAAAAATCTAACAATGGACAACTCCCCTTCCTTGACATCCTCGTAGCTCTGAACGACCATGGGTTCAAAACCACCGGCTACATTAAACCAACTAACACAGGACAATGCCTCAACGGCGATAGTGAATGCCCCCGCCGTTATCTTCTATCCTCCATCTCCGCCTATGTTAGGAGAGCCCTCACGCACTGCTCTACCTGGGCCGACACCCACCAGGAACTAGAAAGACTATCCCAAGTTTTAGTAAATAACGGATACTCCAACTCCGACATCTCCAGCACCATCAACCACCATCTTGAAAAATGGTACACCCAAAGCCCTCCCAACATTGACCCCCCCAATGAAATTAAGATCTTCCACCGCAATTACATGTCCTCTAAACACAAAAATGACGAGGCCGTCTTAAAAGAAATAATCTCCAAGCATGTCCACCCAACCAACCCGGAAAACAAAATCAAATTATTAATTTATTACAAATCCCCCAAGACCTCCAACCTCGTTCTCCGCAACAAACCAGCCTCCACCAAGATAAAGAGCCCGATGACCGACGATCACGTCATTTACCAACATACCTGTAATTATGAGGACTGTGGACCTCATTCCTATATTGGTATGACGCAGACTCGTCTTTCACGTCGGTTAACTCTTCACCTTCAGGCTGGAGCCATCAAAGACCACTATCTCACCCCTAACCACCCTCACCTCACACGCAACGAGTTAGAGAAACACACCACCATACTCGATAAAGAAAGTGACCCAAGGAGATTACCTATACTCGAAGCTTTATATATCCAAGCCTTACATCCCAACATCAACAACCAAACTCTGGACCTTCAGATCCTTCCTTCTGCCAAAAGGCACTACCCTACAGGACCTAACACCCCTCCTCGCCCCCCGGTGCCCTTGACGCAGCCCCCCGCGCTACCTCCTTCAGCTTCGTCTTCTGCAGGCGCCACACAACTTAGGCCACGCCCCTCGACATGCAGCCAATCAGCTTCGACCCCACCTACTGACCACCATCCCGCATCCAGTGCGCATGCGTGAAGCGGTTACCCCCTTTCTCTCTCCTAGTTTACCCTTCCACCAATAGCAGACTTTTGCCCCCTGTTTTCCGCCTCCTCTGATCCTCCACCCTCTATATATACCCTTCCTGTTTACCTTTTATATCATTCCTTCCTTACTTGATAATGCTGGTTGTCCAGTGAAACGCGTCGTATATCCTGTATCTTCATGTACTTTAATGTAACCCTGTACCACCATGAATTTTGCTCATCTCCTTCATCTACTTCCTGCCACCCAGCGAAAACTCATCAGAGACCTGGAAACTTTGAATAATAAAATTTCCAACGCAGAAATTGCCATTTCTTTCAACCTCGTATGTATTAAAGAAAATGTATTACCTATATATATATATATATATATATATATATATATATATATATATATATATATATATATATATATATATATATATATATACAGGTATATATATATATATATATATATTTAGGGGAGGTGTGGTGGAGTGGTCTTGCCACTGGCCTGGTAATCCAAAGGTCCCGGGTTCAAATCCTGATGTATCAATGGGAAGATATTATTGGGATGGAATTTGTGCTGTACCTAGTATCAGTGCATTACCACAAGCCCACCGAAACGTCAATAAAATACCCTCATTGTTCCCTGATTAAATAGCACTGTATGAATATTCCCATATTCAAAATATGCTATAGGGGTGCAATGCCTGGTGAGTTATCTGCTCAACAGGTGGCGTTGTGTGTGTGTAAGTGTGAGAGTCCGAGTGTAGGGGGTGAGACAGTGAAGCACGGGAACGAGGTGGCTTCAGAGATGGGGTCGTTTCGGGCCATGAGTGAGCACCGTGCCTCATGTGAAGGCAAGATGGCAGGTGCTCGTTGTACTCTATGTGCTTCACATGTCGCACTCCCTTGACTGGAACAAGACCTCACAGGCTTCACTGTTCATTGTAAAGCGGTGAATGTTAAGGCTCTCAGCCTATGCCCGAGAGGAAGTAAGTTGGAAAAAAAAAAAATATATATATATATATATATATATATATATATATATATATACAGTATATATATATATATATATATATATATATAATATGTAGTAGCAGTGAAAATAGTGTGATGCCTAAAGAGTGACACAGAACCAAATTCAATGGACGTTGGGGTCAAAATGCTTGGAAACACAAAGTTAAAAGCAGTCTAAGTCATAGGACGAAGGGAAGATTGATTGAAAGAGAGAATTCCACAGTTCACTAGTTGAGTAGAAGAAAAATAGAAAATGTGCTAATGCTTGGGTTGGAGAGCTGGACAGAATAAGAGTGGGACTGTGTTGAAGGGCGGGTGCCTCTTACTCAATGCTAGGGAGGGCGTATGCACTGAAAAAGCTCTGAGGAACACTGATTTTTGTAATAGCAATAAAAGAGTGAAAGAGATGCAACATTGCAGCATGTAGAAAGAGATTGTAGGGAACTAGTAAGAGGAAGTGAGTTGATGAGGCAAAATGCTTGTGACTCGACTCTTTCGAGAAGTGCGTTATGGGGGGAACCTCCCCACATATGCGAACAATACTTGATACATGGGTGCACTGTGCCCCGATACAGAGCAATCATTTGTGCAGGGGTAAGAACCCACAGAGACGGTTGAGTACACCTAACTTTTGGGAAGCTGTTTTAGCAAAAGTGGTAATATGACCTTTCCAAGAAAGGTCAGATGAAAATAATCCAGCAAGAACATTGAGCGAAGATAAAGGGTTGACTTGTGTATTGTTAAAGAGTAATTGATAGTGATGGGTAGATAGAAGGAGAAATTGGTACTTGGAAGCATTGAAAGTAACAAGATTGTCACTGCCCGAATCAGAAATAGTTGATAGATCAGATGATAGGCGTATTATGGCCTAGTCACATGACTTTTGAAGTGATTGCATGTTGGGTTGTTGTGAAAAACTAGTTAAATAGTGTAAGGTAGATTCATTAGGCATATGAGTGGATGAGACTAGAGGTACAGTTGAGATCATTACTATATATTAGAAAGAGAACTGGAGACAGAACAGAACCCAGAGGAACACCAGAGTTGATAGGTTGAGAAAGTGAGCGATGGCCATCCACAACTGCAGCTATGGAATGGTCAGAAGGGAAATTAGAGAAAAAGGCACTGATAGAGGGATAGAAACGTAAGAAGGGTAGTTTGGAAATTATATGTTTGGGTCAGACTCTTCGAAGGCTTTCGATATGTCTAGTGCAATAGAAAAATTATCACCGAAGTCGCGATGGGAGGATGACCAAGAGTTAATAAAATAAACAAGGAAATCACCAGTAGAGCGGCCTTTAAGAAAACCATACTGGTGTTCTGAGAGTAGATTATATGGAGACAAATGCTTAAGAAATTTTGAATTAAGAATAGTTTCAAAACTGTAGAGATGCAAGAAATGAGAGCAATTCGACGATAGTTGGAGGGTTGAGAGTGATAACCCTTCCTTGAGACAGGTTGAATGAGAGCAAACTTTCAACAAGATGGAAAGATGTTAGAGGGAAGAGAGAGTCAAAAAAGTTTGCCTAGGCATGGAGTCAGCACAGAACAACAGTGTTTTATTACAACAGGAAGAACACCATCCGGTTTGTACGCTTTCTTAGTATTAAGCCCAGAGAGGGCAAAAAGTACATTCTTAGAAGAGATTATGAATTAGATTATGATTATGTAAGTAGGAGAATGGAGAGGGAAGAGTAGCGCCGGAATCATCCGTGATGGAGTTTTGAGCGAATAGTTCAGCTTTGTCAAAGGTAGTGCCGTCAGAGTCGAAAAGAGGAGGGAAAGACGAGGATGCAAAATGGTTGAAGAGGTTTATGACTAGACACCTGAAAGCTTGAGAAGAGCTAGAGTTGGAAAGTTCAGAACATTTGTTATTGATGAAAGAGTTTTTGACTAGTCGAAGTACAGATTTGGCGTGATTCCGAGCAGAAACATAAAAAGCACGAGATCCTTGAGTTTGAAGGTGATGGTACTGTTTGAACGCTTCCGGCCTCCTTAATGCGGACAACAGTAGAACAAGCATGAGTAAACCAAGAATTGTTTGCATTAAACTGAGAGAAAGAAAATGGAATGTAGTCCTCCTTGCTCGAAAGGATTACCTCGGTTATGCACTTGGCACACTACGAGGGCCCCAGCAACTGAGGCAAAAATAATTCCATGGGAAATAGAAGAAGTACTGCCAATTAAGAGCCTCCCAGTTGGTAACGCCAAAATGCCACAAGCACCGCTGGCTAGGATGATCGGATGGCTGTACTAAAGAGATAGAACAGGTAGAAAAGGTAATGTTGTAATCAGAGGACCCCAACGGATAGAAAAGGTTTACAGCGTAAGTAGAAGGATTTGAAGTTAGAAATAAGTCAAGAATGTTGGACCGATTTCAAAGGCGGTCAGGAATTCAAGTAGGGTGCTGAACTAACTGCTTTAGGTTATTTAGGATAGACAGATGTATGCTTGTTCACCAGGTTGGTCAGTGAAATGGAAAGAGAGCCATTGGCAGTGGTGATGTAGTTTTTATCACCATGCACTCCTTGCTCCAGAGCTGGGTGGGTGCCCTGATGATCAGGGACTTCAGTGAATAGTTGCCACAGATTGCTAGACCGCACTGTCCACCAACAGCACTGAAGTCTGCCAATAACACACACTGGTTAGCCCAAGACTCGAACCGTCGACCTCATCTACGACCTGTGGCAGTGGTGAACATTGAAATCTCCTAAGATGGAGATTTCTGTGAAAGGAGAGATGGATAGAATGCATTCCACATTAAAAGTTAGATAATAAAAGAATTTTGGATAGTCAGTAGATTTAGGGGAGATATAAACAGTGCAGAAATATTTAGTTTGAGAGTGACAAGAAAGCTTTAGCCAGAGACTTGAGAATTCAGAAGAATCAAAGTCGGAAACACGAGAGAAGGTAAGATTGTTGCTGATGGAGGTAGAACAGGTGTATAGGGCCCAACCGGAACCTCTGATAACAACACACCACCACAGGGACTACAACACAGACTATCAGGTAAGGAGACACAACACAGCGGATGGAGGTAGAACAGGTGTATAGGGCCCAACCGGAAACTCTGATAACAACACACCACCACAGGGACTCCATCACAGACTATCAGGTAAGGAGACACAACACACCACCACAGGGACTCCAACACAGACTATCAGGTAAGGAGACACAGTACACCACCACAGGGACTCCAACACAGACTATCAGGTAAGGAGACACAACACACGCTGGTAGAACAATTTCCCCCTACACCTCTCTGTTTTTATGTTCCCTTACTGTTCCGGTCTTGTAGACAGAGACAGTGTATTATTTTGGGCGAGTATCTACCATTTCTCTCTCTCTCTCTCTCTCTCTCTCTCTCTCTCTCTCTCTCTCTCTCTCTCTCTCTCTCTCTCTCTCTCTCTCTCTCTCTCATCAGCAATTTTGACATGTATTTTAAGTTGCCGTCTATTCCTTTAAGCTAAGTTTATATAGGCTTTGTAATGAAAATGTAAGGGGATGAAGTATAGAAAACTGGCACTACTAGGGGACACTACTTGAAATATTTATTAGTAGTATACAAAAACACCGTTACTATTACTAGGATTAACGGAGAGAGAGAGAGAGAAAAAAAAGAGAGAGAGAGAGAGAGCGAGAGAGAGATTTCTGGATTAGATTAGATTAGATTGAAAAAAAGTGTATTGTCATAAAGTACATCAATATTACAATAGTATCCTATATTATATCGTACAAAAATCCTATATACCCTATGACAACAGGGAACTGATGCCATCCGGCATACATGTTCCCTTTAAATTTGTTACACTAATACAAGTCAGTCATCAAAACAGAGTGCAACAAATAAAACAATAACAAAAGAACCTTATTACAATTACAATAAATTCCGTCTAGAATAATAATCTGTTCACACTCGACACTACTTTAAAGATCATTTATTTCACTCTTCACTGAATATTCTTTAATTTTCTTTTTAATGTGTATAAATTAGTCTAAATGTATCTTATCTAGTATATTATTCCATATTAAAACTCCTTTGTGCCTAAATGTGTTTTTTCAATACATTTGTTCAGGCAATGTGAATATTTAACTTATGCCTCTGCCTGGTTAAATGCTGATGTAAAGTATAATTTAATTTTCCCTCATGTTTAGCCATTTACGTTTTGTAATTATTGTATGACGTTCGCTCCATTAGTTTGGCTATTTTAACCCTTCTTTGGTGGCGTGCATCATATGTCGAGTGAAAGAAATTTGGACTATGTGGCGGCTCACAACATAAGTCGTGTGGCATTTTCAGCACGTAATGTTGCTGAGAGAGAGAGACAAGTGGTGGCAGGAGAGTAGCGAGCGTATGACTGCTCCAGACCACCGCGGTGGACCAACTGACATGAATCCCACCCTCCTCAACCCTCTCACACTCGCTACATAGTGAATTGTGTGGGGAAAGTACCGAATTACATGGTTTTTGCACTCGTGTTGCGCGGTTGTTGCAAGAAAACTAGCGGTCATACAAGGATCGTTGTGGTGTCATTGGAAAGCTCTGTTTATGCCCTTTCAGGGATAGATACTTGTTTTACGCTCTGGGTCTTATTTAGGCATGAAAATGATCACGTAAACAGCCCTATTTTGGGTAAAAACACCCCGCTGGTGGCTACATATTATTTACCGCCTAGGCCGCTCGTTAGGTGTTAAGACCTTTCTCCCCAATTATTTTACAATTTTAAGACCTTTTGTGCCACTTAGGTGTCGACTTTTTCCTGAAGACCGATAGTGATTCTGCAATTTAGAAGGTACTAGCCTTTTGTCGGGGTATTTTTCTACCGAAAAATGAACACATTTATCTGGAAGGGGGGTCTGGGGGTATTTTTGAAGCTTGATGGAGGTCTAGCAAGGAAACTAACAAAATAAAAATATATACATAAGTATATTTTCAAAAGGGTGATAAGTCAATAGCATCAAATTACCATCCCATTAGTCTCCCATCAATATTAGGAAATAGGAAAGTTGCTAGAACCAATTATTACTAGACAAATTTGAAATCACCTTGACAATTTCAACTTGATTAATCCATCTCAACAAGGATTCACCCAGGGGCGCCCTTGCCATACTCATTTGCTTAGCTTTCTCTCAGAGGTATATGAAGCAGTAGATAATGACAATTCATATGATATTGTTTAGCGGCTCGCTTGGTGTAGTGACTAGCGTCTCGGACTTCCACCCAGAAGGCCCGGGTTCGCGCCCACGCTCGGCGCATTAAAGATTTTTCACAAGCACTGAGTCGTTACCATCCCTCATGAGCAAAGGGATGGGGAGTAGTACAGGACCCCAATGGAAATACGCCTAATCGGCCTTATTGAGCTATCCTTAGCTAGCTTAGCATGCGCTAGCTTTAAGAACTATTATTATTATTATTATTACTTAGATATCAGTAATGCGTTCGATAGAGTTCCTCATAAGAGATTAATGAGGAAGGTAGAAGTACATGGAATAGGTGGGTCGTTTCTAAAGTGGATTAGGTCATGGCTGATTGGTAGGAAACAAAGAATTAGCATAAATTATATTAAGTCAGATTGTGGTTCAGTAAAAAGTGGCATTCCTCAGGGTTCTGTTTTGGGCTCCCTGTTGTTTGTATATATATATATATATATATATATATATATATATATATATATATATATATATATATATACGACCTTGATTTAGGCATAATTAGTAGGACCAGTAAATTTGCAGATGATACCATAATGGGGAGAATAATAGACTCGAATAGTGACGTTGAGAGTATCCAAAGAGATCTAGATACTTTACATGAATGGTCAATAAATTGGCAGATGAGTTTCAATATTGATAAATGCAAGGTATTAAGGATAGGTAAGTTGACTATAGATGCGAAATATAAGCTAGCAAATGTAGAATTAGGTAATTCAGACTCTGAAAATGATCTGGGTGATCTCGTTAGCAATGATCTGAAACCTAGAAAAGCATGTATAAGCATTCGAAACAGGGCAAACATGGTTCTGGGATTTATATCTAGGAGTGTAAGTAGCAGAACTGCTAAAGTCATCTTGAAGCTTTATTCATTTGGAGTACGCAGTTCAGTTTTGGTGTCCATATTATAGAATGGATATTGACTCTCTGGAGGCAGTCCAACGAATAATGACGAAAATTATCCACAATATTAGAAATCTATCATATGAGGAGAGGCTGAGAACCCTTGGCTTGCATTCATTTGAAAAACGAAAATGTAGAGGAGATAATTATGATAGAGGTGTTTAAGTGGATGAAAGGTATCAATAAGGGAAATATTGATAAGGTATTAAAGCTTAACAACGGCTTCAAATTGGATAAATTCCGCTTTAGAAATGATATAGGTAGGCACTGGTTTGGGAAAAGAGTTGTAGAAGTGTGGAATAGATTGCCTAGTGTAGTGATTAGCACAGGAACGGTAGAATATTTCAAGTGCAAACTGGATAGTCATATGAATTATATGGTTTGGGTGTGAGTGGAATCTACCTCATGTGAGCTGGTCGGCCTTATGCAGATTTCCGGTTTCATATGTTCTTACATAAACGCAACATCCTTCATAGTAGGAGGATACAGAGAAGGGTTTACTATCAATAGTCCCATACAACTGGGTTTCGGTAAGACAAAGAAGATCAAGATTGGCAGATGAGAGGTGGTGTTCAACAGAGTGGAAGTTAAAGGAAAGGCCACCACAAATGTTGCAGAACATTAAAAAGTTGCAGTAAGACTCGAAGATACCGGTCCAGAGCATTTTGACGGGTCGGCAACAGGGGCCAAACCACCTTGAGCAACTCAGCCCCCCCCCCCCCCCCCTCTCCCAATGAGAACTCTGAGGCATGTCGCTGGTCTGTCATTTTCTATATTCTAAGGAATTCTGAACAGGTATTGTAATATGTAGAGTATTTGTAGTATTGTGCATTGAAAGAGAGAGAAGCTATGGTGTGTTTCAACATTTCCAGCAATGATGGTGGCCTTTGGGACTCTGTTAAGACACTAGTAGCAATCCGATTCAAGGGAAACAATAATGGATATGTTACAGAGAAGAACGGTACAGAAACCCTACCTTATATATTGCATTCCTTTATTGTTATATGTTACAGAGAAGAACGGTACAGAAACCCTACCTTATATATTGCATTCCTTTATTGTTATATGTTACAGAGAAGAACGGTACAGAAACCCTACCTTATATTGCATTCCTTTATTGTTATATGTTACAGAGAAGAACGGTACAGAAACCCTACCTTATATATTGCATTCCTTTATTGTTATATGTTACAGAGAAGAACGGTACAGAAACCCTACCTTATATATTGCATTCCTTTATTGTTATATGTTACAGAGAAGAACGGTACAGAAACCCTACCTTATATTGCATTCCTTTATTGTTATATGTTACAGAGAAGAACGGTACAGAAACCCTACCTTATATATTGCATTCCTTTATTGAATTTGTTTCTGTCTTACTCTGTCTTTCTCTCTGTTAAGTAATGGAGACCACAAGGAGGGTAGTGCGGCCTGCAGCGGGTATGATGGTGTTGATACCCTGGGCCTTGGCTCTTATGGTGTACGGGGGTCTGGGCTACGTTATCAAAACCTGGAGACACCTACAACTGGCCACCTCACTGCCATTCATACTACTCTTTCCGGCATTATGGTGAGATCAAACTTTACATATTGTTCAATATCATCTCTTTGATTATGCTTAATGAAATTGCTTAGCATAACCCAAAGCAAAACATTCTGTAAGTTATAATAAAATATCAAACACTTGATACAGCATATATTATTTTAACCATGAGAAACCCTTCATAGAGTATGTCGATTGGGACCTATTGGATTAGTTCCCACACGTCTAATGGATGTACATGCAATTGGGTGATTGTCTTTCCAAAACCTAAGCATTGTAATATTATGGATATTTGACATGTGGACACACATTTAAACAAACAATACGATACTCTCATGACCTCATAGCATAACATGATAACATTCTGGTTGATAAGAAATTCCCCCCATTGCCTTTAAATCTCTGGCTTTAGGTACCTGGGTGAGTCTCCACGGTGGCTGATGGTGCAAGGCAAGGTGGAGGCTGCTCAGGAGGAGGTCAACAGAGTTGTTAGGTGGCACAGGGTCCACCCTCCACCACCCAACACTCTCCATAACATCAGTCAACATCTCTACAGACAACAGGTGTTTATATATATATATATTATCTGAACGTTTTTTGTTATAAAAATAATAATATTAATAATAATAATAATAATAATAATAGTAATAGGTTTATTTCGAGGTGGGAGCTAAGGAGGCTGACAATACATAATTCCTTTACCTAACTAATCCTAAGTAGTCAATAGATTGGGTGAGGGTCTGATTACAGGACGTTTCGACGGTGTGCCAGTTCGACGGCGCTAATTGGACGGTTCGACGATACCGTCGAACCTCCGTCGAAATGTCTATTATTTTTATTATATTTGTATAGTGCTTTTTTTACTATTTGTTACCTATTTATATATTCTTATGTTTGAAATATAGTAGCTAATAGTAATTGTATATTTACAGATATATTGAAAAGGGGTTACAATCAGGCTTTTCGTTTTGTAGATAGGCCTATATGTTTTCATATAAATTGTCTATGTTTACAGTTCGTAGTTCATGTTTTTTTATTAATTTAAATTATAAAACATGGGGGTTAGTTGTTGTTGTTGTTGTTGTTCCCCAAGCTGCCTGGCCGAACAGCCCCAAGGCCCTGAGCAAGGCCAAGGCCATAACCGAGCGCCCCCACAGAACCCTCCCCGCCGACCACAATAAAGCCTGGGTGACCGAAGCCACTCCATGGCGGGGAGCTGAGGAGGGTGCGTAAATGCCCGGGAAACCAAAGCCCCACCCAGGGCCCTGTGTCCCTCAGCAATTATGAAGAGAAAGTTGAGGGGTAAGGGGAAAATGTGACGCTTTGGCTTCCAATCTTGGTAGATTGGGAGGTCAATCCACGTTAGAGACGCCGTCACTTGAGATCTAGAAAATATATAAGTAATAGGAACAGTCAGAGTAAGCTATGGGTATGGCAGAGATTGCTCAGTTCTCACTCTGATAGACCAGCCCATCACCACATGACTAGAACCCAATCCTCTCAGCATCAGCTAGGAAAGGCCCTAGAAAGCCGCCTTTGGCGGGGGGATAGCTCCCCTATTTCAACCCTTTTCGGGGTTGGGCACCCGCCCAAGAACCTCAATTCCGTGACCATTCTCTGGCTAAGATGTTTTGACAATTTATTTGACTTCTTTGGACCTTTTATACACAATTTAGCTCCCCGGTCCCTCCCAAAAATCCCGGCATTTTTTTCCAGCGGGCCAAATCGAAGATGGCCGCTGCCGCCATCATGAAAAATTAACTTTTGAACTTGAGCACCTAGATTCATTTATGAATACACTTTTCTGGGTAAATCGACCATGGGGATTCCAATTCTGACATCAGTTTGGTGTTTTGACATCATTTTGACCCAAAAATCCAAGATGGCCACAATTCGGCGGAGCGAAAAACGTGATTATTGAAAAGGATGGGAAGATATGGGGTAATTCCAGAATAAGCTTTTTTAATAGCTGTAACTTGAATAGTTATCAAATAAAATGTTTAAAACATGTAACAAGAAATTATTGTACACTAAAAAAAAAAAATTGGCTATTAAATTACACCATAACAAAACTAAACCACATTAAAAGTCACCATTTGTCTTTTCGTGTTATGCTGCACATTATTATGACATCGAGTCACATGATCAGTCCGAATCAGAGCATTCTGTCTCACTGTATTCTGAATCATCATCTTCCGGTGAGTCTCCCTTCCTCCCTTGTCTTTTTCATCGTCTTTCCCATCATCATAGTCACTCTCATCTTCCTCACTTGCTTCAGCTGGGCTTGGTGCAGGTAGATGCCTTGGAAGAGCAGGTTGAGTGTGGTGGACAGGCCGACAGCGACCATCCACCAGTTCCCAGTGTTACGACTGAGGTTTAAATATATCAGGGCTCTTATTCATTGGACTAGTAATGGCATAAATGTTACAACAGAAAGCGCTAGCTCCAACCTCTGATGTATATTCCCAGTGAACAAAGAACACAAATACTCTACAGAGTTCTATATGCAATAATAGGCTATCAAACTCTCAATAAATGTGCGTCTACTCTAGGCTTAATGTTATGTGAAACAGCCTATTACTACCTATAACCGAAGGTGCTTGGCTATGGTATGCAAAGTAAGGTGGTAAGAGAAGTTACAGCTTACGTTACTTTAATCAATAAATGTCAGGCACTCCTGCATGAAAGAAAGTGCACTAAAGTCCTTCAACACTAACAAGGAATCTTCTTTAAATGTTAGATGCTATAAAGATGCTCGTATCGGAAATGGAACCCAAAAAGGCAGGCAGCGGAACAATGCTCGTGCAGGCTATGCACACAAAAAGGCAGAATATATAATGCAGTCGGGGCCAAGAATATCCTAAACACTACAACAATAATAATCGCCACGACAATGCAGTATTCCTATCAACAAAAAGAGCCTAAGTCATTTGTGTCTCCATACATCAAACTAGGCTGTAAATGCTTGTGTAATCATAAATGGGTATGCATCTAACTATCTATATGCTCAGGCCCAATCCCCATTTTGGGGGTAGCCGGCTCAAGACAGAGCAAGAACAGGGAAAACACAAAAACAACGTAAAACAAAAAATAAACACAGATAAAAAACACAAACTCACACACATCCAGGTTACCCAGGAGAAGACCCAGAGACCAGGGTTACCAAGGTCGCTCCAGCACTCCCCCGGCCCCTGACCACCCGGAGAGGTTCCGATCTCGGCAGGCAGACATGCAGCGGAGCCAAAGCCACAAGCCCTCCCACCACACTTCCAGGCACACCCTTCATATTAATCGTCCCCCCGGCCAGGCGCCTGATGGACTATTATCTAGTCGAACTTGCGCCCGACCCCTTACTCCAAATGACCACGTGTTCACTCAACTATTCACAAGCATTCTCCATTCACTCCTGTCCACCACCACTTCCCCTGCCTGATCTATAGTCATTCCTCTATCATCCAAAGCCTTTCTTACACAGTCTCTCCATCTCAATGGGGGTCTTCCTGCCCTTCTATCTCCCCTTGTACCTGACTCACATATTCTCTTTGTAAGCCTTTCATCTCCCATTCGTTCAACATGACCATACCAGCTCAGCACCCTTCTGTCCACTCTGGCTGACAAATGTTCCTGCTGCCCCACTCTCCTACGTATCTCTTCATTCCGCAATCTGTCTCTACGAGTAACTCCACACATACTCCTCAAGCAGCTCATCTCCATCACATCCAGCCCTCTTTTCTCCTTTTTCTTCAGATCCCATGTCTCAGCCCCATACATCACTGTTGGCACAACAATTCCTTGATACAGTGCACTTTTTACTTTCACTCCGAGATTTCTTGTCTTCCACATACTTCCCATTGCTCCGAAAACCTTCCTTCCTTCACACACTCTCTGTTTTACCTCCACTTCCATACCTCCACTCCTGCTTATCGTTCCTCCTAGATATTTAAAACACTCTACTTGTTCCAATATTACCCCATCCAGCCTCACATCTAGATTCACCCTATGCTCTCCCCTATTACACACCATTACTTTACTTTTATTGACGTTCACCTTCAGTTTCCTCCTTCCACAAACCACACCAAACTCTTTGACTACCCGCTGCAGTTTCTCATCAGAATCCGCCACCAATGCTGTGTCATCAGCGAACAGCAACTGATTCAACTCCCAATCTCTACCATTCTTTCCTACTAAACCCAATGGGTATGCATAAAAAGATTAATTAGGCTAATATACTTAATGTCTACGGTGACTGATAAAGTCTAGCTAGAGTCAATGATACGAGATACTGGTGCGCATGGCATGCCGCATAGCTTAGCGCAAATCTCAAGTCTGTGCGTCAAATATTACGTTATAGGGAAGGGTAGCTCTCTTGAGAAACCTTAATACCGAAGTATTAACCCGTTGAGCCCCGGCTAGTTATAATATTTTGTTCACCCCAGTCCCAAGCCATTTTCACTTATTTTTTTTGTTTGCTAAAATGGAAGACAAGGATGAGAAATGAAAAAAAAACAAAAAAAAATCACCTCTGACATTTTTTTTTGGGGGGGGGGGCCGGTGGGGGGTTGGGGGGGGGGGGAGCTTCAAAAAAATTTGTTGAGCCAAAATGGAAGAGAATGGTGAGAAATGAACACACAAATAAAAAAAACTCATTTCGGTCATTTGGGGGGCGGGGGGGGGGTTTCAATAGTTCGTCTCCCCCGCATGACCACCCGCCCGGGAGCACTAGGGTAAAAACTGAGTATGGCATTGTACGGCATACATCCTTAGGAGTATCTCACATAAATCTCAAGCCTCTAGCTCCCATACGACCGGAGTAATGAAGGTTCAAAGTGGCGGTAAACTAGGGGTGTAAACTATCCCCACTAAGCCCACCACCACCAGCCGCGCGGCTGTCTCGGCCCGCTCACACCTACTGGCCCGGCTCCCCCACACACTACGGTACCGCCCCCTCCTATTCTCCCGCCATTTCCTACCTTACGAGCCACGTAAGTGTTTTTTATATGTCGGACGCACGTGATGCGTCGCTGGGAGTTGGTGATCAAAGACTGCCGACGCAACACGTGCGACGCTGGGTCTCAACGGGTTAAGCGTTCTCCTGGCGTACCTCAAAGACAAAGAACGAGCTTAGAACAGTGCAGAATGGTATAGGCAAAAAGCCCTCATTCGTGCATGCTCTATTCTCAATGGCACACAGACTAGAATTTACTCAATCAACTCCAGTTCTCAGGTATGTCGTGCAGCTTTTACCTAAAGCCAGCACTCATAGGAAACAATACCTTATAATATCAGACCCCTAGTCTAGCATTATCTAATCCAGCAGAACACTAATAATTACAGGAAGCGGTACTAAACAATATGAATGCCAACCAATGCTTCGTGATCAACTTATCTTAACAACTAAACATACATAGGTTATATCAGACATTAACGCACAATACAACTGGCCAGCATGAAGCTGATTTTTGCAGAGTTAACCAGAGGGGATATGGTATTAATAAAAGGTGGTGAAAGATATGGAAAAAGAGAGAGGTAGGCAGAGGAAAAGATTCTCAGGTGCAGCTAAGGGGACAGGTATCAAAGGATAAAGATAAATGCATTCTAGAAACCAGATCTGAGGGAGAGAGTGGCGAGGAACCAGTTTATATACCGGGACTAGGTCGAGCCGCGTGGGAAAAAAGCGGTAACAAGTCCTCTAGCCACTAGCAAGGGAGCTAGCAACATGGTAAGGACCTCTCTCAACCAACCCCCATGAGGCAGCCAGCCGTGACGTCATCGAGCGGGGCAAAAACACTGCGCGCCCCCCTCTCACTCTGTTCTACTCTCTCTCTCTCCCAGATCCCATCATTACTAGTTAATGATGTGACACATGTCCAGTGTGAGCATGCTGTACAGAACGCCTAGTCATGCCCCACTCTCGCTAGGATCGTCAGGGCAGGAACTTTGGCTGTAGTCTATGTAGAGTTTCCTAACTTAGTTCATGTGAGCCGTTGTACTATAAGTAATATGAATATGTATTTTGTTTTCATCTGAGTCAACGAGTTCTATTTTATATCATTAGTTATAAGTATTGTGTGTAAAACTTATTTGTAATGATGGGAGAAGCAGCCACAGTTGGGGGTCAGTGGGTGCGCCATGCGGGAGGTGGGCCTAACTCACTAGCACTCCCCCCTCCCCCCTCCCCTCAGTGCTAGGGGAGCCTTTGTCTATCCCAGAGGAGAGAGAGAAATTACGTAAGGGTTGTCAGTGGGCGGTCCTTAGTAGTTCACGTTGGGCTCACTAGAGGGCCGGGTATAAAAAGGGAAGTCTAGCCATTTTTTCATCAGAACTCATTAGGCAGAGCGACTTCTCATTTCCCTTGCTAACTATATATATTCTTCTGACTGATGTGAACTTTCTCTACTACCTTACATTCTTATCTCCTCTTTTCCCTGCCTGTTTAACTTCCATGGTCCCGTTGGTGCAGAGCTAGTCAGCCAACGTATTATCGCTTGAGTTCTCACTAGATACTTGCCTATTAGATAGCCTATTTTGGAAGGGTTAACTTAGAATAGGATTGATTTATGTTTGTTGCACTTGTATATGCATTTCCCTGTGTGTTATTATTATTCCTGTTTTCTGCTAGTCTAGGTAATGCTAGACTGGGGTAAGGCTTTTCTGTGTTATGAGTTGTTGTTTGATGCAGTGGTTAAGCGATAAACCTGCATACTCGTTTCGGTTCAGTGAAGCCTAGGTTGTCTTCGCGGCTGACTGTGTTGAGTTAATAATTTACAGTGCGTGAGGGCAAGAGCCTAACCACCCTGTATTTTATTAACAGTTTGTTTTTACTTTGTCAAGGAGCCGGGAGAAAACCAGATACAAGGGATCTGGATTTCTCAAAGTGCACTTGTTAGTTTTAACGTAATACTTTAAACAGTTGTGAGGACTTCGCTAGGCTACGAGCCGTTTTTGCTCAGTCACTGCTACCTTTTGCCCACAGTACCCCAGCTAGACTTTACTCGATTAGTAGATACAGAATAGTATTGAAGCTTTCCTTATGTATGATATTGTTTATGCACTATTGATTTCATGTGTTGCACGCTTGGCTACTTTAGTGATTAGTGGCCCACGAGCACAATCCGAGTAGGCTATTGCCGTTGCATTTGCGGAGTACTTCTTTTTAATGTTTGCCATTTACTATTGCATATTCTTTTAATAATTCTTATGCCAATTTAAACCTTTAATAGTATTTAATTGCCAGTGTTTTTGCTTCTTGAATTACTGTTCAAAATCCGATACGTACTTCTTACGAGCATCCGAGAAGCATCTAACTTTTTTCAGAAGATTCCTTGCTCGATGCTTAAGGACTATTAATTAACGTAACGTAATAGTGCCGATCCGAAGTAGAGGGTGGAGGACTTCTTAAGTTCTTAGTCAAGGGTGGATTACTTCGGCTTCGGCCAACACTATTCTTTGGTGTTGTTGTTTCTTACTTCTTTGTTTGATTGTTGACCAGACTAGAGAATTCCTGTCTCTTTATTAGTCTGTTGTTGAACACTAGTACCGAGTTCTTGTATACCCCGTTATAGCAGATTGAACTCTGGAGGGTATTGGTGTTTTTTGTTCGGCTGGCAGTACTCAGGGGTTGGGATCGTGTGTTTCCGTTGTGGCAGCGAGCCGTATTCGAGTCCTGATTGAGAGCCCTTATGTACCCGAGTGCCAGGTCGTAACAAATGGCGACCTTGCTTAGGATTTTGTGAACAGTATAAATTTTTGCAGAGTTGTACAACATTTGTTTGTTTGTATTTTAGCGTGCATATTGAAGAATATTTTTTTTTGTATGGCAATTAGTAAAGCATTTAAGAGACTCCAATTAATTTAGTAATTAGTGCTTGCATAGGAAGTTTAACACTTTTGTCTCGAGAATTTTTTTGTGGACTTCAGTATGTCGTGCATTAGCACTGACGATGAGCGAGAGATGTCATTTGAAGGTGTGCCGTTAGTAACCAGTGAGGAGGATGCTAGAGTTTTTGTGAGTAAGCGGTACCACGTGACGGAGGAGAGGCTGACTGGGGTGGATGTTTGTGGCTTGCACCTGATAGCCAAGGTTTTGGGCATTTCCAATGTAGTAGGGATGTCCAAGGGGGAGCTGATTTCCTGGGTGTTGCGTGGGCGACATGGGGTTTCGGAGGAGAGGGCGTTTGGGGGGGTTCCTCCCAAGATCCCCTCTCACTCGACTCCCACAGTGCCGTCCACTCAGTTACCGGAGGTTAGCACTCTCCCACAGAGGGATGAGAATTGGCAGATTGGAGTGCCCTCGGGTGGTGCACATGGTGGTTCCCCAGTTTTTGCCCCCCCTCCTTCAGTAGTGGCAGCTCCCTCTTCCTGCCTGTCTCCAGAGATGGTATTTAGACTTGAGCTTGCTAAGATTGAGGCTAGGAAGCAGGAGAATGAGACCAGGAGGCAGGAGGATGAGACGAGGAGGCATGAGATTGAGGTTAGGAGGCATGAGGCTGAGCTTAGGTACGACTCGGAGAAATATTGTGCTAAATTAGATTTAGATAAGTCTCGTGCAGAGTCGACAGGGACTTGGATGGGCCGTGAGGGCCAAGTAAGAGAACAGTCCTTGGCCCAATTAGTCAAATTGGTGCCGGTATTTAGTGAAACTGAAGTCACAGAATTTTTTAATCGTTTTGAGAAGAAGTGTAGGGAGAATAATTGGCCTGAAGAGAAGTGGGCAGCTCTAGTCTCCTCAAGACTTACGGGTAAGGGTCTGAAGGCTTATGATGCACTGCCTTTAGAGTCTTGCATTGACTACCCAGAATTGAAGAGAGCTGTCCTACGGGCATACGAGTTGCAACCGGAAACATATCGATTGAAGTTTCGGGGTGTTACAAAGACTAGGGAGGCGACCTTTCTTGAACATGCCCGGGACTTAAAAGATGCACTTAAAAACTGGACACGTTCTGAGAAAGCTGAGACGGCAGAACAGTTGACTGAGCTGTTTCTGCTCGAACAGTTTTATAAGTGTACTGGTGCAGAAATGACTTTAACTATTAAAGAAAAGAACCCAAAAACTCTACAGGAGGCAGCTGAGATGGCTGACCTCCGGCTATCACTAATTCGTGGGTGCGGGTCTGCCCAGCGTAGTGAGGCAGGTAACAAGGGGCGTGACGCCCCACCCCCCCGAGTTAGTGATATACCTTATGCAAACAAGTACAAGAGCCATAATACCAAGACTGACCACAAGACTAGCACCGTCCCATTTAAGAAGGGGCCGGGCCCTTCCCAGTACCAAGGGAAGCCCAAAGGGGAGTTGGAGTGTTATCAATGTCATAAAAAGGGGCACTTTGCAAGAGTCTGTCCTAGCAAACCACCTACAGCAGCTGTGTCTTTGGTCTGGTACATTGGTGTGTCTCCGAAGTCATCTGAGTTTGCCCGGGGCAGTTCGTCAGAGGCTGAGGCACAGCCAATGCAGAAGCACCTGGGAGGCTCGAACCCTGCTCAGGATGTTTTTTGCGACCATAGAGGGCGGGGTTGCGTGATGTGGGCGGGGCGCAAGCATGGAGTAGAGGTCTTGCGTGATACAGGTGCTTCCCAGACTCTGATGAAAAACTTGACTGGCTACCCTATAAACGCGGCTCGGGTGGTAGTGGTGCAGGGTATTAATGCAACTCGGTCATACCCGCTGGTGCGGTTGGAGTTGGAGGTGGATGGTGTGGCACGTGAATTGGATGTTGGGATTGTGGAGAAACTGCCAGTGGAGAGCGTCGACCTTCTTCTCGGCAACGACTTTGCAATGCCCGCTTCTGAGGTTCTACCCTTAGTCGTTGCCGAGAGGCCGGCCGACGTGAGTAGGGAAGAGCAAGAGTGGGTCGAGCGGTGCCAGACACAACCCATGGCGTGTGTTGTCACCCGAGCTCGGGCAGCTAAAGTGTCACAGCCTAGTCCTCTGTCTTCAGACCAGCGGAGGAACGATCAACAGGAGGAGGCTAAAGCTGGAGTTGGTTTTAAGAGTTTTGACTCGGCGGCTCTCCTGGGTGATTCAGTATTAGCACCATTACTTAATTCTGGAGTAGCCCCTGGGCCTGTCATCGAGAGTGACGAGGCTGGGCATGACGAGTCTCCACGACAGCAACGTTATGTACATCGAGAGAGACAGAGGGAGCAGCCTAGTATCGGGGAAGGTCATGCATTGCTCCGGGAGCAGTTAGATTGCTTGGCACCCTCAGATATACGTTGGTTGCAACTAGAGGACCCTGAGCTCCAAACGTGTGCTAATGGAGCTGTAGAGCTCGACGAGGACGGCGATGCACAGCCAGGAGATTTTTTTAATTTAGAAGGCATCCTCTATAGGCGTTTTCAAGACCCTAAACGTAGTTGGCAAAAGGGGTCCGGAGTAGTGGACCAGTTGGTGGTGCCACGGGAGTGCAGGGATAGCCTACTGAGGTTGGCGCATGACACACCACTGGCAGGACATCTAGGGGTGAGAAAAACGGTGGCGGCTATGGGGAAATTGTTTTGGTGGCCGGGGATGAAGTCTCATGTGCAGTCATGGATAAACTCATGTGATATATGTCAACGTGTCGGGAAACCGAACCAAGTTATTCCTAAGGCTCCGTTACACCCTATTCCTGTGATTGGGCCACCCTTTAGTAAAATTATTGTTGACATGGTTGGTCCACTCCCTCCCACTAAGGCTGGAAATAAATTTTTGTTAACCATAATGGATGTTGCCACTAGATACCCCGATGCATACCCTATGAAAAATGGAATGGCTAAGACGGTAGTCAGTAACTTGTTGTGGTACTTCTCAAGGTACGGGTACCCGGAGGAGATTCAGTCTGATCAGGGATCTAATTTCACCTCCAACATGTTCAAGCAAACAATGCAACAGCATGGGATACGAGCAGTAGTATCGTCAGCGTATCACCCTGAGAGTCAAGGGGTGCTTGAGCGGTGGCATGCTACACTTAAAAGCATGCTCAGGTGTTATTGTGCTGACAACGGTATGGATTGGGATCTTGGATTGCCTTATGTGCTGTTTGCTGATCGGGAGGTACCTGGTGAGAGCCTGGGATTTAGTCCAAACGAGCTGATTTTTGGACACCGTGTCAGGGGCCCCCTTAACATGCTGAAAGAAATTTGGGAGGGGACTGTGCAGCCTTGTCCATTATTAAAGTATGTGCTTGAAAGACGTGAGCGCATGCTTAAGAGTCTGGAGATGGCAGGTAGAAATTTGACAGAATCACAAGCTTTGATGAAGGACAGGTATGATCGCAAAGTGAGGCTCCGGAAGTTCACTGTAGGACAAGAGGTATTAATTTTGTTGCCTTTGGTTGGTAACCCCCTCTCTGCGAAGTACACTGGACCTTATAAAATTGTAGAACAAATTTCAGACTTAGATTACCTTGTTGCCACTCCAGACAGGAGGAAAAAGAACCAGTTATGTCACGTGAACCTTATTAAAGAGTATGTGAGGCGCCCCTCTGAGCCTCTCACTGTCCCTGTGTTGGCTTGTTGCGGCGGTGGTGGAGAAGGAGAGGGGGACAGTCAAGCTTCAGAGGAGGATAGCTGGGATCAACATGTTTCAGCGGATCAGTGGGCGGGGAACTCGAGCCTAAGGGCTGACGAGGCTATAGCTCATTTGCCTGAGCCGCAGTTTGATGCTATCCGTCAGTTGTTCGGTTCATACCCCACTGTATTTGCTGAACACCCAGGCCTCACTACTCAGGCTATGCATGATGTTGACGTGGGGGACCATCTACCCTTTAAGTCAATCCCGTACCGTGTGCCCCCCATAAAACTACCAGCTCTGAGGGATGAGTTGGAGTATATGCTCGGTAGATGGTTGATAGAGAAAGGCACAGTTAAGTGGACTTCCCCCGTAACACTGCAGCCTAAGCCAGATGGCAAGGTACGCTTTTGTATTGATTTCCGTAGGTTAAACGGTTTGACTCCAACTAACCCATATCCTCTTCCTCGGGTTGATGATAGTGTTGACAAAATTGGTAATGCTCGTTTTTTGTCTAAAGTAGATTTAGTAAAAGGTTACTGGCAAGTACCTTTGTCCGAGCGTGCTAAAGAGGTATGTGGTTTTGTTGTGGACGGGAGTACCTACCGGTGCAATGTTATGCCTTACGGACTTAAGAATGCACCAGCAACGTTTCAGAACCTGATGAATGAAATTGTAAAGGACATTCCAAATTGCACCGTATATTTGGACGATGTAATCATTTATGATGACGACTTTGAGAGCCATTGTGAGCACCTTGAGACCTTGTTCCGGAAACTTAGTGAAGCAGGTCTGGTAGTAAATTTGGCAAAGTGTGCCTTCGTAAAAGCCACTGTGCAGTACCTTGGGTTTGTAGTGGGAAGGGGACAGGTGTGCCCTCCTCAGAACAAGGTACAGGCTATCAATAAATTTCCGCACCCAACAACCAAGAAGCAGATTATTCTTGGGTATGATAGGCTACTACAGACGCTTCATAAAAGATTACTCAACGGTGTTGGCACCTCTCACAGATTTGTTATCTAAAGACAAAAAGTTTTTGTGGGCACCTGAGTGTGAAAAGGCTTTCACTTTGGTGAAACATTTGCTTTGTACTCACCCGATACTCAGGGCCCCAGACTTTAACAGGCCTTTTCAGCTGGCAACAGATGCTAGTGGTGTAGGGGCTGGTGCCGTCTTGCTACAGACAGACAATGAAGGTGTGGAACACCCAGTAAGTTTCTTTTCTAAGAAGTTCAATGCTGCACAAAAGAACTATTCTACAATAGAAAAGGAATTACTGGTGATTGTGCTGTCGCTCAGGCACTTCGAGGTGTATGTTCCAGCCTATGGCCCAGTCGTGGTTATCTACACTGATCATCACCCTTTTGAGATTCCTGAATCAATTTCACAATCGCAATATGAGACTGACCAGGTGGTCTTTGATGTTGCAGGAGTATAACCTGGACATCCGTCATATTGCTGGATGTGACAATGTGATCGCGGATTGTTTATCAAGGGTGGATGATCAGTCGTAGGCTATCACAGGTGTGTGGGTTTGAGTGGAGGAAAATAGGCTGCCCTTATAGTGAAGCCGGGAAAACATATTAAAATATAAAAATCATATAAAAACTCTTTCTTTTGATATAGTTAATCGTATAAGTTTGTCATAGCCTATAGAGTTTGAGTAGTCCACGAACTATCAAACGGCTGAGCTGCTGTAAGCTCGCTCTGGGAGCATGATATTGTGTCTTTTGCTATTGTTGGGAGGAGTTATAAAATGTGATTTTTTTTTTTAATAATAAGATGTGTTTTGGTGATAAACTCAGCTTTGTTTTAGTGCCATGCGGTCGCTGGGTGTGAGGGGCTTGATGGGGTTCTGTGTTTGTCAGATTTTAGCTCAGGGTTGAGCAAGTAAAATCTTGGGGGAGGTGTGACGCATGTCCAGTGTGAGCATGCTGTACAGAACGCCTAGTCATGCCCCACTCTCGCTAGGATCGTCAGGGCAGGAACTTTGGCTGTAGTCTATGTAGAGTTTCCTAACTTAGTTCATGTGAGCCGTTGTACTATAAGTAATATGAATATGTATTTTGTTTTCATCTGAGTCAACGAGTTCTATTTTATATCATTAGTTATAAGTATTGTGTGTAAAACTTATTTGTAATGATGGGAGAAGCAGCAGCCACAGTTGGGGGTCAGTGGGTGCGCCATGCGGGAGGTGGGCCTAACTCACTAGCACTCCCCCCTCCCCCCTCCCCTCAGTGCTAGGGGAGCCTTTGTCTATCCCAGAGGAGAGAGAGAAATTACGTAAGGGTTGTCAGTGGGCGGTCCTTAGTAGTTCACGTTGGGCTCACTAGAGGGCCGGGTATAAAAAGGGAAGTCTAGCCATTTTTCATCAGAACTCATTAGGCAGAGCGACTTCTCATTTCCCTTGCTAACTATATATATTCTTCTGACTGATGTGAACTTTCTCTACTACCTTACATTCTTATCTCCTCTTTTCCCTGCCTGTTTAACTTCCATGGTCCCGTTGGTGCAGAGCTAGTCAGCCAACGTATTATCGCTTGAGTTCTCACTAGATACTTGCCTATTAGATAGCCTAATTTGGAAGGGTTAACTTAGAATAGGATTGATTTATGTTTGTTGCACTTGTATATGCATTTCCCTGTGTGTTATTATTATTATTCCTGTTTTCTGCTAGTCTAGGTAATGCTAGACAGGGGTAAGGCTTTTCTGTGTTACGAGTTGTTGTTTGATGCAGTGGTTAAGCGATAAACCTGCATACTCGTTTCGGTTCAGTGAAGCCTAGGTTGTCTTCGCGGCTGACTGTGTTGAGTTAATAATTTACAGTGCGTGAGGGCAAGAGCCTAACCACCCTGTATTTTATTAACAGTTTGTTTTTACTTTGTCAAGGAGCCGGGAGAAAACCAGATACAAGGGATCTGGATTTCTCAAAGTGCACTTGTTAGTTTTAACGTAATACTTTAAACAGTTGTGAGGACTTCGCTAGGCTACAAGCCGTTTTTGCTCAGTCACTGCTACCTTTTTGCCTACAGTACCCCAGCTAGACTTTACTCGATTAGTAGATACAGAATAGTATTGAAGCTTTCCTTATGTATGATATTGTTTATGCACTATTGATTTCATGTGTTGCACGCTTGGCTACTTTAGTGATTAGTGGCCCACGAGCACAATCTGAGTAGGCTATTGCCGTTGCATTTGCGGAGTACTTATTTTTAATGTTTGCCATTTACTATTGCATATTCTTTTAATTATTCTTATGCCAATTTAAACCTTTAATAGTATTTAATTGCCAGTGTTTTTGCTTCTTGAATTACTGAATTACGGCTGGCAGTACTCAGGGGTTGGGATCGTGTGTTTCCGTTGTGGCAGCGAGCCGTATTCGAGTCCTGATTGAGAGCCCTTGTGTACCCGAGTGCCAGGTCGTAACAATGATGAAACATATTCTTTACAGTTAAATATATAAAGCCTTGACATGGGTGAAAACAAAGAGCCTTTCTGGACTGCCCATGACACAAGCTTTCATATGAAATAAAGCACACTCTAATACATAAATTGTAGCCCCATCCACTGCCCTGGCGATCCTAGCGAGTCACTGTAGGACAAGCCATGCGGTTCTAACGGAGTGGTCAACGTCACACCAGCCATGTCCGATTGGTGAGGGATGATGCTTCAAGGAGGGATGCCGCACTAGATATGCCAAGTAGTTTGTATCAAGGCAGTGTTGGCGTAGGCTATCTGCATCTGGAGGGAGACGTAAGAATGACTTGTTCTTCATGCTCTTCCACTTTGTGGCGCGGGCCTCAGCCATGGTCTTACTCTTGTGGTCGCCGTAGATGACATGTCGTGTGAACTCGAAGAGATCCTCTACCACCTCCTTCTCAAGGTCAAGGCTATCTCCGCACCGTGAGAGCTGTCGTTGTGCCACAGGGCTCTTCATCACCTGGTCATACACCGACTTCTTACCCTTGCCATAAAAGCTTGAGTTGGTATCGCATCCTGTCATACAGCTGCTGTGAGATGAATGCTGCTGCGACATAGGCATCCGTATCAGCGGCATCAATAACAACAGGGCCAGTGTAACCCGACTCTCGCAAAACTGCATAAACAGAGAAGAGGACAGTGTCAGCCCAAGATTGGTCAAAGCTGCAGTTCTGCATTGATTGCTGGGTTGACAAGTTGGTACAGTTCGAGCCAACAGAGTAGATAATCTCTGCATCGATACTTGGTGCAAAGTCAGTCAGGCACCTGCATATCAGGTTTTGCAGCCGCCTCTTGTTGCTGACGCTACAAAGCAGCGTGTTGAATGCTCTGGCAGAGGGGAATGGGTCACCTAATTGCATGTAGATGTTTGGGACATGCGTATTACTCTGTACCCGCAGGTCCCTCTCATCATCTTTAGTTGAGTAAGCAGCATCATATGGGTCATTCACACAGATGATTCTTTCAGCATTGCCATGTCTGGCAAGGATATTGGATGACAGCTTGTGGACATAGTCTGACCACTTGTATGGGGTACCATCTTGCGTTTGTCTATCTTCTGCTGATGGAATTGCCATCCTCCAGATCATTCCCATGTCAATTAGCGCGATGTAGGGTTCTTGCAGATCTACAGGTTGCAGAGAAAGCTTCTGGATGAGCTGGCTCTTCTGAGTCTTCCTGTAGGTGCCATTGGAGTTGAATAAGGCCAAACTTTCCTCGACAACACGATGCTCCAACAACTCAAGTAGGTCGACATGTTGACTGACCTCAACCAAGTCTATAACAGCTTTAACACCTTACGAGCGGCCTATGCGGTTTATTTATGTGTACCGCACAGCGGGGTGTTTTTAGCCAAAATAGGGCTGTTTACGTGATCATTTTCATGCCTAAATAAGACCCAGAACGTAAAACAAGTACCTATCCCTGAAAGGGCATAAACAGAGCTTTCGAATGACACCATAACGATCCTTGTATGATGGATAGTTTTCTTGCAATAACCGTGCAACGCGAGTGCAAAAAGCAGGTAATTCGGTACTTTCAGTACATAATTGAGTATGTAGCGAGTGAGAGAGGGAGGAGGGAGCTGAGATTTGTGTCAGTACGTTCGCCGCGGTGGTCTGGAGCAGTCATACGCTCGCTAGTCTCCTGCCACCACTTGTCTCTCTCTCTCAGCCACATTACGTGCTGAAATTGCCACTCGAGTTATGTCGAGCGCCGCCACATAGTCCAGCTTTATTTAACTCGACTTATGTTGCTCGCCGCTAAATAAGGGTTAAGAGCTGTCCGTTCTATTTCAGCAGCTCTTGCCTTGAGGTCCTCACCAGGATTCTTCTTGTCTGGTGCCTTGGCAAATGTCATGCATTTCCTCAGTGCATAGAGGGACGTATTCTTACTAAACACTCGTTCTCGCAAGAAATTGGTCAACTTCTCTTCTCCTTCAGCAAGGGCTGAGTTGAAGTCCGCAACAAGCTCATCAGTGGCAGGCATGGCTGACTGTAGGGTGTGGAGGGTTGGTGAGGCTGGGTCAAATGGGTAGGAGTCAAACTCATTCATGCATGCGATCAGGTTCTGCACGCACTGTTCATCTTCTCGCATCCGTTTTGGAGCACATTCCGTGTACTTCCTCTTGGCTTCTTTTCGGTTGGCAAGGGCATTGTGAGCCACCCGAATCCGGGCCACATTGTTCACATTTCTGGAGTGCACCAGCAGCTGCTTCTCATTTTGGAGGATAGAGAGCCAGCCGGACTTCATTTTGCTGCCCTTGTTCATGGTACACTCGATCCACATGTCCCAGGCTATATTGGAGTAAGGGTTGCCTGTAATGGACTGAGAGAAGTCAGTCCGGAGAAAGGCAACCTGATCAGCAAGGAGAGTTGTCAGCATCGCCCAGAAATCTGGCAGCCACCTCCCGTATCTATTGTTCTCATATGCTATCATCCATGTCAACATGGCACGCAGAGAGCTGACATACTCGTCCCAGTTGCAGATATGGACTGCATGAACATTCTGCATGAGAGCATCTGTCATGGCCAAGAAGTCCCTCCAGTAGTCTGCCATGTCACTAGCCTCCACCTGGTTGAATAAATTTGTGATGAGGCTCTCAAGTTTGACATCATCCTGCAGTGCTGCATGAGCATCAGCACGGGATTCTTGGGATTGACTCATATCTCTTAGAATGTCAAGGTTCTCCCTAGTCTAATCAGCCAGGTCAAACGCGAGCCTCCCCTGCACCAGCTGACTGACGAGTGCCTCATACATGAGCCTCAAGCAACGTAGCCCCCTCTTGTAATGCTTGCCTTTCAGTGCATGGTCAACAGAGCCATCGGCAATTACTCCACCTGCTACAAGTACTTCTTCTAGCTCACTTGTAACACTTGTAGATAGCGCTCATCATTACACACTGTGTATGAAAGGGACCAAGAAAGGGCACTATGTCACGGAAATCGTTTGGGTTTTCAGCCTTGAGCTGGGTGATGAGGACGTACACGGGATGATCTCCCACTAAGAAGGCAAAGGGCATGTGCTTAATGGCAATAATGGTAGACAGTTTGTCCATTACATCCTTCACAACTGACTTGTTAGGTGGTTGATTGTAATGCCCCACACCCAGCCGACCATCCCCTGACGACCCCACAAAATTACCTGGACCTCGGCCTGTTACCCTTTCTATTGATTTCTGCAACATTCGCAGACTTTCCTCTAACTTTCACTCTGTTGAACACCATCTCTCCTCCTACAAACCTGATCTTCTCTTCCTCACCGAAACTCAGGTGTCTTTAGCAACATCCAGCAGCCCCTTCTCTGTATCCTCATACTTTCTCTATCCTAGTTTCAAAGCCAGAGGCGGATGTTGTGCATACGTGCACAACAAACTCACTTGCTCTCGTCTTCCCGATTTCGACTCCTCTGAATTCTCAACTATATGGCTCAACCTTTCCTGTCATTCTCTTACTAAATATTTCTGTGCTGTCTATCTTTCACCTAACTCTACCAACTTTCTCAAATTCTTTGACTATTTAAACTCTACAGTGGAACACATTCTATCCATTTCTCCTTTCTCAGAAATCTCCATCTTACGAGATTTCAACGTTCACCACCGCCAATGGCTCTCCTCTCACACTACTGACCCAGCTGGTGAACAAGCCTATGTCTTTTCTATCCTAAATGACCTAGAGCAGTTAGTTCAGCAACCCACCCGTATCCAGGATCGCATCGGAGATCGGCCCAACATTCTTGACTTGTTTCTAACTTCTAACCCTTCTTCTTATACTGTCAATCTTTTCTCTCCTTTGGGCTCCTCCGACCATAAACTTATCTCTGTCACCTGTCCTATCTCTCCAGTACGGCCCCCCGATCCTCCTAGCCGGCGGCGCTTGTGGCACTTCGGCGCTGCCGACTGGGAGGCTCTCTGGCAGTACTTCTTTGATTTCCCATGGAATGATTTCTGCTTCCGTGGCCTCGGAGAGTGCTGAACGCATTACCGAGGTAATCCTATCGGGCATGGAAGCATACATTCCATTCTCTTTCTCTCAGACTAATGCTAAGAAATCTTGGTTTACTCACGCCTGTTCTACTGCTGTCCGCAATAAGGAAGAAGCATTCAAACGGTACCGACGCCTTAAAACTCAAGACTCCCATTCTTCCTATGTTTCTGCCTGGAATCAAGCCAAATCTGTTCTTCGACTTGCCAAACACTCTTTCATCAATAATAAATGCACTGAACTATCCAACTCTAGCTCTTCCCAAGCTTTCTGGCATCTAGCCAAAAACTTTTCCAACAATTTCTCTTCCTCGTCTTTCCCTCCCCTTTTCCACTCTGATGGCACAACCATCACTTCTTCCTCTGACAAAGCTAAACTCTTCGCTCAAACTTTTGCTAGAAACTCCACCTTGGATGATTCCGGTGCTATTCCTCCCTCTCCACCCTCCTCTCTCTTACTTATGCCTAATATCCAAATCTCTTCTAAAGATGTACTTTCTACCTTCTCTGGGCTTAATACTAATAAGGCGTACGGTCCGGAAGGTGTTCCTCCTGTTGTTCTCAAAAACTGTGCTTCCGTGCTGACTCCCTGTCTAGGCAAACTCTTTCGTCTCTGTCTATCCTCTAACATGAGCTGGAAATTTGCTCACACTCAACCTGTCCCAAAGAAGGGTGACCGCTCTCAACCCTCCAACTATCATCCAATTGCTCTCATCTCTTGTCTTTCTAAAGTTTTTGAAACTATTGTTGCTTCCAAATTTCTTAAGCATTTCTCTTCTCATAATCTGCTCTCAGATTGCCAGTATGGCTTCCTTAAGGGTTACCCGCTCTACTGGTGATCTTCTTTCATATCTTACTAACTCTTGGTCATCCTCCTATCGGGAATTCGGTGAGACTTTTTCTATTGCACTAGACATATCGAAAGCCTTCGATAGAGTCTGGCACAAATCTTTAATTTCTAAACTACCCTCCTTCGGTTTCTATCCCTCCATCTGTGCCTTTGTCTCTAATTTCCTTTCCGGCCGTTCCATAGCTGCGGTTGTGGACGGCCATTGTTCACTTCCTCACCCTATAAACTCCGGTGTTCCTCAGGGCTCTGTCCTATCTCCTATTCTCTTTCTAATTTTTATAAAAGATCTCCTCAACTGTACCTCAATTCCCATCCATTCATACACAGACGACTCAACCTTACACTACTCCATTAGTTTTTCAGAACTCCCCACCCAGCAATCCCTCAACGACAAACGTAATGAAGCCATAGAACTCTTAAATTCTGATCTACATACTATCTCCAATTGGGGCAGAGAAAACCTTGTTACTTTTAATGCTTCCAAAACCCAATTTCTCCATCTATCTACCCGTAAAGAACTCCCAGCGGACTATCCCATATGCTTCAACAATACAAAAATCAATCCTTCATCTTCTCTCAATATTCTTGGTGTCTCTTTTTCTTCTGCTCTCAGTTGGAAGGACCATATTACCAGTCTTGCTAAGGCAGCCTCCCAGAAGCTGGGTGTGCTCAACCGCCTTAGGGGGTTCTTTTCCCCTGCACAGCTTCTTGCGCTGTACAGTGGCATATTGCTTCCTTATATTGAGTATTGTTCACATGTGTGGGGAGGTTCCTCTCACACCGCTCTCCTAGACAAAGTTGAAAGGAAGGCCTTTCGTATCAATAACTCCCGTCCACTCACCAACTCTCTGCAATCTCTCTCTCTCTCTCCGCCGCAATGTTGCATCTCTCTCGCTATTCTATCGCTACTATAATAATCAGTGTTCCTCAGAGCTTTCCCAGTGTATACCACCTCCTTTACATAGGGCACGTGGTACCCGTCTTGCAACTCAATCCCACCCCTACTCTGTGCAACTCTCCAACCCAAGAGTGAAACGTTACTCTCAAGCTTTCTTCTACTCAACAGCTGAGCTCTGGAACTCTCTCCCAGAATCAGTCTTTCCCTCTTCCTATGACTTAAATTGCTTCAAACTCTGTGTGTCCAGGCATTTTGGCTCGAACGTCCCTTGATTTTGGCCCTGTCACTCTTTCAACTATGGGGGAGGCACTCGCTATAGGCAGTTCTGCCTTTTGCCTCCCTCAATCACATCGATTTTTTTTTTTTTTTTATGAAAATAAGCCTTGCTCTTCCCCGTTTCCACATGCAAGCCAGCGTGAAACCCATTGAAAGAAGGGGTAGTCTGCTTGTTTGCATCAGGGCGTCACCATTCACGTCCAAGCGAGCAAGAGCATGAATAACGCTCCGCTTGGGCTGCGGCCCTGTACTTGATGAAAAAGTAGCTGGCTTAGGGCGAATGGCAGGTTCACCAATCTTGATGGTCCTATATGACATAACTGTCTGCATCTCAGTTGCCTTCTCAGTCAGTGCCTGCGACACATTCTTAGTATCATTAATGTGTTCATGTTCATCCGCGGTGGAAGCATCTTCCTTCTGTACAAGACGTTCCAGACGCTGCAGAAACATCCAGTTACAGCGGTGTGCAGTACCCCCTCCTGTCAAAGTGTCATTGCGAAAGTTGTCATTATCAATGATACTGATACTTGGTTCCCCCTCAGCAAGCTCGTCAGGGCAGACTGAACACCGCTTGAGGTCATGCATGGCCCAAACGTCATGCAGGAGAAGCACATTAGAGTAGCTGATCCCCATGCCAAGCTTGTAGTAAGAGTCGACAAGTTCCTTGCTGCGAGTAATCCCATGAAGGGTGATGGTGGCATTGATGGCAGTAGTGGTGGGTCGCTTTGTAATGTACTGTGTGATGAGAGAAGCGAGAGAGCGTGTTCTTGGAGAAAGATCTACCTCCTTCTTTCCCCGCAAAGCAGATAGCAGCTGAACCATGAGAGGTGAGAGCTCTTCCTCATCCTCTAGCTCCTCAATCCTCGGTGGCCATGGGATGAGTTTGATGGACTTGATGTCATCTCTGAGCTGCTCAGCTACATTATGCACCAGTTGCTCACTGCTGACACCGATGGAGAAGAGTGCTGCTTCGACATAAGTACCACCCCCAGATGTGTCATATACTAGGTCACTGTGGTTCCTCTGAGGGCGGGATTGGAAACCGATCTTGCCCCCAAACTCTCGTGTCAGGATGTCTTTGATGTAGGATGACTTGACTCCAGATGTCGAGAAACCATATCGAGATATGATAGATCTGTAGTCTTGAAGGAGGCTCTGTATTGACCTTAGCTCATGTTCCTCAAAGATGACTATTCTGATGTGATCAAAGAACATTATCTGAGCCTCACGGGAAGTGATGCTGTGCATGCGTGGGAGTTTATCATCTTCACCCATTTTCTGGTAACTACGCACATATTTTCACCAGCATTTGAGGTGATATCTGATTTCAAGTGCATAGGCTGATCATTTGCAGAATCGATCAGACAGTTGATTCTGTCTCGCATTATTTGATCTTCTAGGGCTACTGTGTGGCTCTTAAATGCTGCCCATGCGTGATCATATGAAATTAGGATCAGCTTTGATTCTGGGTGCTTGGGCGACTCTGGTTTACAGCACCAGACACATTTTGTTTTATCATGGATTGGCCCTAGACTTGACTGCAGTCGCTTGGAAGCTGGAGTTGCAGCTGGGAAACAATCATCAGACTTAGACGAAGATTGACCTTGGCTCTCATTGACCTCTCGTTTTCTTTGTCTGTTGGTGGCCTGTTCCAGTTTCTTGCCACTCGATAAGGTCAACCTACATGTATCATGTACATATTGTCCGACAGGACCCTTATCCCAATCCACAGTTGCATAGACGTCTCCAAACTTGTCAAGACCCCTCCATAACAGGGCCTTTGTCTTGAAATGTTCCCATTTTTCGGTTGAGGTATCAGACTTCATCACATGGCCTGCCACACTGGAGGACACACGGATTGGTGGACATTGTCAATAGCTATATTGTCAATTCACAACAACAGAAGAAATACCAACACCGCGGCATCACACATCACGCTCTCTTGTCGGATCATACCAATCTGTGGAAAAACAGAAATAAGTTTGTTATTTGATGCAAAATTATACAAAAAAGGAATTGGCTCACTAAGTAACATTCATTACATAGTCAGATGACTAAGTACCATTCATATGTCACCTTCAGAAGTTCCAGTGACATTAGCAGATAGATTTAGCTGAAGTAATGGCTTTTCTGATGATAATAGTTTTCCTGTTCAAGTTACATTTTCGCTCCACCGAATTGTGGCCATCTTAGATTTATGGGTCAAAATAATGTCAGAACACCAAACTGATGTCAGAATTGGAATCCTCATGGTCGATTTACCCAGAAAATTGTATTCATAAATGAATCTAGGTGCCCAAGTTCAAAAGTTAATTTTTCATGATGGCGGCGGCGGCCATCTTGGATTTGGCACGCTGGAAAAAAATGCCGGGATTTTCGGGAGGGACCGGGGGGCTGAATTTTTAATAAAAGGTCCAAAGAAGTCAAATCAATTGTCAAAACATCTTAGCCAGAGAATGGTCACGGAATTGAGGTTCTAGACCCTACTAGGTATGACTACGTAATGCATTTACGTAAATGAATCGGCTTGGATAAGTTATTAAACGGACAGGTCTTTCACACTTGCAGCAGTTGTTGTCCATTGTCGTTATGATAATAACTTAAAACAATATCCAACTTATATAGGCCTATACACATACAGTGACACACGCGTCATATGCACAATTTCGAAACAGTTAGTCTTCAAATTGAAAAATAAATAAATTGCTCTAATCACACACACACATTACATGCACACACACACAAACAACACACACACACATACAACACACACACACATTACATGCACACACACACAAACAACACACACACACATACACACAATTTCGAAACAGTTAAGTCTTCAAATTGATATTCAATTGTTATAATCCAACACACACACACATATACTGTATACGCATAATTGTTATAATCCAACACACACACACATATACTGTATACGCATAATTTTGAAACAGTTAAACCTTCCAATTAAGAAATTGTATTGTTCTAATCAACACACACACATCACACACAATTTCGAAACGGTTAAAAACTGTCAAATGAACACTTCAATGGTCCTAATTTTATACACATAGAAATTATAGAATATATGACCCAAAGCTAATAAAGCAAATAAACGATGCAAAATCAAATGTATGTCACAAAGCTTCAAACATTCCAACTAACGCGTTGTGACATTAAAGTTGAATTGTTTATCATTCGACGATAATATACAGTTTAGGAAGGTATTGTGGAACTTTCGTAATTAATATAAATCATTAAAAAAAAACTAAGAATACAACATGAACCCCAAGGGGTTGAAAAGTACAATTATACGATGACCAGTATTATTGGACAATTCGACGGTTCTGACAGAGACATTTCGACGATCGTGAGCTTAGACGTTTCGACGGCATCATCGAACTGGCGCACCATCGAATTGTCCGGTTACCAGGGAGAAAGGTGTACTAAGTGAGGAGATTACAGTTAGTGTTTGGAGTCCACCTGGGCTCTGTAGTAGGCCCCTTCCTCCTTGATGGTTCTGATGGCACTATCTAGACTCTAGATAGTGCCACCAGAACCATAGATTCTAGAGATTTTAGAACTTGGCTTCCTTGGAAACTTGTATGTGTAGTTGACCAAGTTCTTATTGCAGTTATGTGCAGGATGCTGAGGCCAAATTCAGAAGGAGGAGGGAGGGCATGACAAGTAAAGGATTAAGAGTAAATACAAACAAAACCAAGGCTATGCACAGTGTATTAAGGTGTGAAAATGAATGTAGGACAAAATTATGCATATCCATCTGCAGTATAACCTCAATTCAGTGCAGAATCTGTAGTTGCTGGGTACACCAAGGGAAGATGCGCTGTACTAGAATAAAAGGACCTCTGCCGAGGAAGAACTCCAAAATTGAGAAGTGTGTATGTATTGTGTGTAAAGGGGAGCTTGTATTGAATGACCGGCTTGAGAGTATGAACTTTGGCAATGAGTCTTTGGAGATTGTATACAAGTTTTTCTACTTGGTAGACACCATCTCTGTCTGTGGTGAGGCAAAGGCCACCACTATCACCAGAGTTAGATATGGCTGAGGAGAGTTCAGAGAACTGGGTCAAACTGCAAGATGGGATGTCTAGTGAAGAGCTGAGGAGACAGTTAGGTATCAGTAATGAGATGTGTACAAACAGGCTTGGACGATTTGGACAGTAGAGATGATGGATGAAACAAACTGGATGAAAAGATGCAAAGTCTGTGAACCTGGTGGGAGCTGCACTATTCGCTCTGATCTCAAATTTAAAACCTGACATTTTAGGCAGCTCTGAACAGGGCTGCCTAGAATTTGCCATTAGGATATGAGACTGATACCGCACCATGTGTGGAATACTCGGTCATTAAATGTATGTATGTATAGCAGCTGATGCATTGTACTGTAGAAAGGTGGTGGGTTATGAAGTTCTCTCTAATGACCAGTGTCCCTGTTTAGGTGGGAGGGATTATTGAATTTGCACACCTCTCTTTCACAGTTTTTGCTCAAATATAATTGATTGCCTGAAGAATAACTAGTGATTTGTGTTAGGATCTGCTAAATCTTAATGATCTGTATTGTAGATGGCAACAATCATATAATTCACTCCATCTTGTTTATTGTAGATGCGTATTACACATTGGATACTATGTTATGATATATTCCCTCACATTTTGGGGTATTATTCTCAGGAGGGTTTCCAGTTTCTGGTTCTTGCAAACTTCTAAGGATGCTTGGGTGTACACTGTTTCATCAATTAATGTAGTTGTGTTTAGGTATCTTGGAACTCGCCTTTATAGACTAGAGCGTCTAACTCCTGAAGAGTGAACAGGTGGTCCAGATTTGGAACAAGTGTAGCCTACATAAGTTTATTTACAAGTCGCAATCGGTAGATAACAAGAAATACAATGAAGATGACAATACAATTAAATAGACATTAACCTATGAATACAATATAACCAGTGAGAGCTATACTGGGGTATGTGGGCAATGTATGTAACACTAAACCTCAGAGCTGCATAGGGTGCGTCGGTACAATACAATATAACCAGTGAGAGCTATACTGGGGTATGTGGGCAATGTATGTAACACTAAACCTCAGAGCTGCATAGGGTGCGTCGGTACAATACAATATAACCAGTGAGAGCTATACTGGGGTATGTGGGCAATGTATGTAACACTAAACCTCAGAGCTGCATAGGGTGCGTCGGTACAATACAATATAACCAGTGAGAGCTATACTGGGGTATGTGGGCAATGTATGTAACACTAAACCTCAGAGCTGCATAGGGTGCGTCGGTACAATACAATATAACCAGTGAGAGCTATACTGGGGTATGTGGGCAATGTATGTAACACTAAACCTCAGAGCTGCATAGGGTGCGTCGGTACAATACAATATAACCAGTGAGAGCTATACTGGGGTATGTGGGCAATGTATGTAACACTAAACCTCAGAGCTGCATAGGGTGCGTCGGTACAATACAATATAACCAGTGAGAGCTATACTGGGGTATGTGGGCAATGTATGTAACACTAAACCTCAGAGCTGCATAGGGTGCGTCGGTACTGTCGACCTTATTTACTCTTGTCCTATGGTAGCTAGAGGATTCCAATTTGTATGGGATATTCCTTATGATGTTGCCGAACAGTGGCGGTACTCGGCAACTCCCAAGTCCAGCCGCGCGGATGGGGACGGGCGGGTGGTGTAAATAACCGTCACTCTAAAATAAAAGGCATCATACATCAGCCATGCTGCCTCACCCAGCTGTGGTGTGCTGGCGCGGGAGTTTTGAAGGGGCGCCTGGCACCAGCTGATGGCTGAGTCTCCCCCCCCCCCCTTTAGGATCCCCAAATGACCGAGGTGAGTGGGTTTTTTTTCCTTCATTTCTCACCTATTTAAGCTGTTTTAAGGAAAGACAAAACAAATTTGGCTGGTCCTGGAGTATACATTTATTATATATTAGCTGGTGCTCAGTGGGTTAAGGGTTTGTATGTTAGTGTATAATGCGGGTGTTGTGGAGGCGTAATTTACTTGGCAGCTGCAACAGACTTGCGAATGATGTAGCTTCAATTCTGAAAAAAATCATTTTATTTACCATGTAAAGCAATTTTACAGCTCTATATGTGCATATTTCATTTGCATAATGAGCATGTGAACATTGAAGAACCAGTGAAAAACCATATAAATGTGACAGAAGTGGTGGGAGGGAGCGTTACATAGGTCAACTCTCTCGGACATATCTCGAGATACTGGCGAGTCTTACTTACTTACTTGTTCGTCAAGGAGAATCCATGCAATGCGAGCTTCAGTTCATTATTATCGCGCCTCCTTAACTGGGAATGTATTGCGTGAAATGCATGTTAAGTGTTTATGTATCGTTGGAATGGCTATGGATGTGTGTGTAGTCTGTATTTTAGCCAATTGGCGACATCTGGAAACGACGGCTTAGGGTTAATCTGTACGGTACCATTCTTACTACGGTACCAGTCTCACCCGAAGGCTTAGATTGACCAGTAGCTTAGGTTGACCAGTACGATACCCATCTCGCCTTGTAACCGATCACCAACCCCAGATGGGACGTCACAACTTCGTCCACTTATACCAGGTTCCTATTTATACTGCTGGGTGAACAGAGGCTACACCGTTAGGAGACTTGCCCAAATGTCTCTTCCCCACCCGGGTCTCGAACTCAAGACCTTCTGGTTGTGAGCCAGACGTGCTATCCGTTATGCCACGAGCCAGGGGTTGTGCATGCATGAGGGAGGAGTGTAGAGGAGGTAGCTAAACGTATTTGAGGCAGAAGGGAGGATTTATAGGGAGTGGGGGAGGGCAAATATAGGATAAATGAGGAGGGGGAAAGTAGATGGAGAAAGGGGGGTAGGAGAGAAAGCAAGGGTATGACACTTGTAAGGGGAGGATAGTGAAACCTTTCAAAAGGAGTGTAGCAGCCCTTGGGTTAACTAGAAGAGATAGTTATATCTTCATCGTCGTGGACAGTCGCCTACAGGAACTAAATGTATAACTAACCTAGGCAAATGGGAGGGGGATAGCGTATGGGTTGTAATATGATTAGACAGTGATGTGTCTCCCAGGTGTAACAGGTAAGCTATTGTTGCAAATCTCTCTCTACTTGACACGGGTGAGTGACAACTAAAATAATTTATAGGTCTAGTCATGTCTTCTGTGTCTTTATTCTTGTCCCCAGCTGATGGCTTCATATGGTTCTGGCTCAGTAGTATTGGCAGCTTTCGGCTTTGACGGTGGGCATCTGCGAGTCAGCTAAAGATTGGTCCTGGCTGGCTCGTCATGGGCTGCACTCGGCTACTGGAAGTGCCTTGTAAAATGTTGGGTTGGAGGTACTGATCTTGTAAAGTATCAGATCGGCCTTGTAAATTATTGTCTCTGTGAGCCTACAAAGTCCCTGGTTGGTGATCTTGTAAAGTATCAGGCAAGTCTTGTAAAGTACCTGAGCTGGCTTGTAAAGTCTCCGGTTGGTCTTATAAAGTACCGGACAGCCGACCTTGTAAAGAGTTATGTCCTTTTGACCTTTGGCTGGCTGGTTCAGATATGCAGAGCTGGGCAGGTGACAGGCCAGTTAGATATTATGTAGTGACGTCAGTGAGGGGTGGATTGAGGGCGGAGCCAGGCAGGTGAGGTATTACAGAGCGCAGGGCTACCTTATGGATCGTAGAAAATGGGAGGGTAAGCTCTCTTATTCTTCTCTGGCTTCACAGTGATGGATTCTATTCTCAGTGTACTTCTTGGAGGTACATACTCTAGGGCGGGTGTAGGTGTCATTGTGGGTGGATTTCCTGGAGATGATGGCATCACAAAACTCTGTGGTGTAAAAAAAGTCATGACTGCGTGGCTAGAGTACAAAGATCTTGGAAGTGTCATTGGCGTGTAATGGTTTCAGGTGTTCGAAGGAATGGTATCAGGTCTTGGTGTGGTCTGAGAGTGTGCCGTCAGAGCGGATGATGTGTAGCACGCTCGTGGTGTTGTAAGTTTTTGGAGGTAAATAAATTGCGTGGGGTAGCTGATTCTCTTTGTTTGTGATGCCCAGAAAATGTATTTGACGTGCATGGTGGCATGCCTGGGCACTGGATATCATAGGCTGGCTCTGCATCACGGCTAGGCTGTGAGGGTTGGCTGCTTAACCCTCTCGCTCTTGCTAAAACTTAAGCGTAAGTATGTACCTCCTACTGTTCACTTTCAAGTGTTATTTGCACTATCACAAGACAATACATGTATGTTATCACTCTGTTTTAACTCACAGTAATAACCTCTACATGCAATGTATTGTACATCCAGAGATAGAGCAAGATCCATTCTATTATAAAACCAGGAAGAAAAAACCTATAAGATAACACTATAACATAGAAAATCGATATATAAGAAATATTTTATAATTTTTCCGAATTTACACGTTCATAATTTTTTTATTTGATGAACAATAAATTTGTCTCAAATGAAATAAGAACAATTTTTCATGTTCATTCCAAATGTGTCATCAGAATCAATTTTTCATCAATAGTTTTTTTTTATACGAATAAAAAAAATCAGTACTTTGCAAATAAATTGTGTTTTTTTTTTTTAATATTCCAACACTTCTCGGGCATAGGCTGCATGCCTGTACATTCAACCATTACACATTGAAAGGGGACGCCTGTGAGGTCTCGTTCCAGTCTAGGGGGTGGGACATGTGAAGCACATTTAGCTGCAACCAGCCCCTGCCATCTTGCCTTCGCAGGATGCATGGGGCTTAGTTACCCACTCACGGCTCGAAGCAGCCCCATCTCTGAAGCTGCCCTGCTCCAGTGCGTCACTGTCTCACATTCTAGGCTCGGACCCTCACTCTCGGAACGCCACCTATTGAGCAATGAACTCACTAGGCATTGGATTACCAGTCCAGTGGCAAGACTACTCCACCACACCTGCCTTATCCATGCATAACTAAAATATTAATTCCACATCGAATTTGAGCAACACGAATTTTAAGTTTACTACAACCTATAATAATATATTATGTCAATAGAAAGAGGAAAGGCCGATCTACAATAGTATAGTAGGTTGTATATAAATAATTATTATTTTTCATCCTATTTCCAATAATCCAATCAGAATGTGTCTATCGTCAATAGTTTATTTGGTATGAATATAATAGCCAAAGAGTATACCTTCGCGATTCTCACTCTTATGACTACATCATTCTTGGTGTATTATGTTCTAAGGTGTTTTTGAGCTATACATCATAGTGATATGATTATGTATGAAGGTATGTTGCCACTGTATTAATACTGACAAATAAATAGATACATGACTAATATATAGATACATATTAAAAGAAGTAAGAGGTCTATCTATCTATCTATTGCTTAACGCCGTGATCCCCGAAGGTGTGGCCACGAACGAACCGCCCCCATGCACCTCTGTCCCCAGTCAGTCGACGCCCCTCCCCCCAACCAGCACCGCCTTCGTTCATGTACTTCCTCACTCCATCCTTCCACCTCTCATTCGGTCTACCTCTCCCTCTCTGTCCTCCACCTCGCTCTAGTACACCCTCTTAGTCATTCTCTCGCTTTCCATACCTTCCATATGGCCGAACCATCTCAAGTTGTTCCTTTTCACACTTTCCAGCACATCTACCTCCACACCACACCTCCTTCTTACTTCCTAATTAGTCTGTCTATCCCTCCATGTAACTCCGCACGCACTCCTTAAGTAATTCATTTCCACTGCTCTCACTCTTGGTCTGAGTCTCTCAACCAACGTCCATGCTTCGCTTCCGTAAGTCAGTGTCGGGATTACCACACTGTCATGCAAGGACTTCTTCACTTCCATGTGTAGTGAGCCTACATAAGTTTATTTACAAGTCGCAATCGGTAGATAACAAGAAATACAATGAAGATGACAATACAATTAAATAGACATTAACCTATGAATACAATATAACCAGTGAGAGCTATACTGGGGTATGTGGGCAATGTATGTAACACTAAACCTCAGAGCTGCATAGGGTGCGTCGGTACAATACAATATAACCAGTGAGAGCTATACTGGGGTATGTGGGCAATGTATGTAACACTAAACCTCAGAGCTGCATAGGGTGCGTCGGTACAATACAATATAACCAGTGAGAGCTATACTGGGGTATGTGGGCAATGTATGTAACACTAAACCTCAGAGCTGCATAGGGTGCGTCGGTACAATACAATATAACCAGTGAGAGCTATACTGGGGTATGTGGGCAATGTATGTAACACTAAACCTCAGAGCTGCATAGGGTGCGTCGGTACTGTCGACCTTATTTACTCTTGTCCTATGGTAGCTAGAGGATTCCAATTTGTATGGGATATTCCTTATGATGTTGCCGAACAGTGGCGGTACTCGGCAACTCCCAAGTCCAGCCGCGCGGATGGGGACGGGCGGGTGGTGTAAATAACCGTCACTCTAAAATAAAAGGCATCATACATCAGCCATGCTGCCTCACCCAGCTGTGGTGTGCTGGCGCGGGAGTTTTGAAGGGGCGCCTGGCACCAGCTGATGGCTGAGTCTCCCCCCCCCCCCTTTAGGATCCCCAAATGACCGAGGTGAGTGGGTTTTTTTTCCTTCATTTCTCACCTATTTAAGCTGTTTTAAGGAAAGACAAAACAAATTTGGCTGGTCCTGGAGTATACATTTATTATATATTAGCTGGTGCTCAGTGGGTTAAGGGTTTGTATGTTAGTGTATAATGCGGGTGTTGTGGAGGCGTAATTTACTTGGCAGCTGCAACAGACTTGCGAATGATGTAGCTTCAATTCTGAAAAAAATCATTTTATTTACCATGTAAAGCAATTTTACAGCTCTATATGTGCATATTTCATTTGCATAATGAGCATGTGAACATTGAAGAACCAGTGAAAAACCATATAAATGTGACAGAAGTGGTGGGAGGGAGCGTTACATAGGTCAACTCTCTCGGACATATCTCGAGATACTGGCGAGTCTTACTTACTTACTTGTTCGTCAAGGAGAATCCATGCAATGCGAGCTTCAGTTCATTATTATCGCGCCTCCTTAACTGGGAATGTATTGCGTGAAATGCATGTTAAGTGTTTATGTATCGTTGGAATGGCTATGGATGTGTGTGTAGTCTGTATTTTAGCCAATTGGCGACATCTGGAAACGACGGCTTAGGGTTAATCTGTACGGTACCATTCTTACTACGGTACCAGTCTCACCCGAAGGCTTAGATTGACCAGTAGCTTAGGTTGACCAGTACGATACCCATCTCGCCTTGTAACCGATCACCAACCCCAGATGGGACGTCACAACTTCGTCCACTTATACCAGGTTCCTATTTATACTGCTGGGTGAACAGAGGCTACACCGTTAGGAGACTTGCCCAAATGTCTCTTCCCCACCCGGGTCTCGAACTCAAGACCTTCTGGTTGTGAGCCAGACGTGCTATCCGTTATGCCACGAGCCAGGGGTTGTGCATGCATGAGGGAGGAGTGTAGAGGAGGTAGCTAAACGTATTTGAGGCAGAAGGGAGGATTTATAGGGAGTGGGGGAGGGCAAATATAGGATAAATGAGGAGGGGGAAAGTAGATGGAGAAAGGGGGGTAGGAGAGAAAGCAAGGGTATGACACTTGTAAGGGGAGGATAGTGAAACCTTTCAAAAGGAGTGTAGCAGCCCTTGGGTTAACTAGAAGAGATAGTTATATCTTCATCGTCGTGGACAGTCGCCTACAGGAACTAAATGTATAACTAACCTAGGCAAATGGGAGGGGGATAGCGTATGGGTTGTAATATGATTAGACAGTGATGTGTCTCCCAGGTGTAACAGGTAAGCTATTGTTGCAAATCTCTCTCTACTTGACACGGGTGAGTGACAACTAAAATAATTTATAGGTCTAGTCATGTCTTCTGTGTCTTTATTCTTGTCCCCAGCTGATGGCTTCATATGGTTCTGGCTCAGTAGTATTGGCAGCTTTCGGCTTTGACGGTGGGCATCTGCGAGTCAGCTAAAGATTGGTCCTGGCTGGCTCGTCATGGGCTGCACTCGGCTACTGGAAGTGCCTTGTAAAATGTTGGGTTGGAGGTACTGATCTTGTAAAGTATCAGATCGGCCTTGTAAATTATTGTCTCTGTGAGCCTACAAAGTCCCTGGTTGGTGATCTTGTAAAGTATCAGGCAAGTCTTGTAAAGTACCTGAGCTGGCTTGTAAAGTCTCCGGTTGGTCTTATAAAGTACCGGACAGCCGACCTTGTAAAGAGTTATGTCCTTTTGACCTTTGGCTGGCTGGTTCAGATATGCAGAGCTGGGCAGGTGACAGGCCAGTTAGATATTATGTAGTGACGTCAGTGAGGGGTGGATTGAGGGCGGAGCCAGGCAGGTGAGGTATTACAGAGCGCAGGGCTACCTTATGGATCGTAGAAAATGGGAGGGTAAGCTCTCTTATTCTTCTCTGGCTTCACAGTGATGGATTCTATTCTCAGTGTACTTCTTGGAGGTACATACTCTAGGGCGGGTGTAGGTGTCATTGTGGGTGGATTTCCTGGAGATGATGGCATCACAAAACTCTGTGGTGTAAAAAAAGTCATGACTGCGTGGCTAGAGTACAAAGATCTTGGAAGTGTCATTGGCGTGTAATGGTTTCAGGTGTTCGAAGGAATGGTATCAGGTCTTGGTGTGGTCTGAGAGTGTGCCGTCAGAGCGGATGATGTGTAGCACGCTCGTGGTGTTGTAAGTTTTTGGAGGTAAATAAATTGCGTGGGGTAGCTGATTCTCTTTGTTTGTGATGCCCAGAAAATGTATTTGACGTGCATGGTGGCATGCCTGGGCACTGGATATCATAGGCTGGCTCTGCATCACGGCTAGGCTGTGAGGGTTGGCTGCTTAACCCTCTCGCTCTTGCTAAAACTTAAGCGTAAGTATGTACCTCCTACTGTTCACTTTCAAGTGTTATTTGCACTATCACAAGACAATACATGTATGTTATCACTCTGTTTTAACTCACAGTAATAACCTCTACATGCAATGTATTGTACATCCAGAGATAGAGCAAGATCCATTCTATTATAAAACCAGGAAGAAAAAACCTATAAGATAACACTATAACATAGAAAATCGATATATAAGAAATATTTTATAATTTTTCCGAATTTACACGTTCATAATTTTTTTATTTGATGAACAATAAATTTGTCTCAAATGAAATAAGAACAATTTTTCATGTTCATTCCAAATGTGTCATCAGAATCAATTTTTCATCAATAGTTTTTTTTTATACGAATAAAAAAAATCAGTACTTTGCAAATAAATTGTGTTTTTTTTTTTTTAATATTCCAACACTTCTCGGGCATAGGCTGCATGCCTGTACATTCAACCATTACACATTGAAAGGGGACGCCTGTGAGGTCTCGTTCCAGTCTAGGGGGTGGGACATGTGAAGCACATTTAGCTGCAACCAGCCCCTGCCATCTTGCCTTCGCAGGATGCATGGGGCTTAGTTACCCACTCACGGCTCGAAGCAGCCCCATCTCTGAAGCTGCCCTGCTCCAGTGCGTCACTGTCTCACATTCTAGGCTCGGACCCTCACTCTCGGAACGCCACCTATTGAGCAATGAACTCACTAGGCATTGGATTACCAGTCCAGTGGCAAGACTACTCCACCACACCTGCCTTATCCATGCATAACTAAAATATTAATTCCACATCGAATTTGAGCAACACGAATTTTAAGTTTACTACAACCTATAATAATATATTATGTCAATAGAAAGAGGAAAGGCCGATCTACAATAGTATAGTAGGTTGTATATAAATAATTATTATTTTTCATCCTATTTCCAATAATCCAATCAGAATGTGTCTATCGTCAATAGTTTATTTGGTATGAATATAATAGCCAAAGAGTATACCTTCGCGATTCTCACTCTTATGACTACATCATTCTTGGTGTATTATGTTCTAAGGTGTTTTTGAGCTATACATCATAGTGATATGATTATGTATGAAGGTATGTTGCCACTGTATTAATACTGACAAATAAATAGATACATGACTAATATATAGATACATATTAAAAGAAGTAAGAGGTCTATCTATCTATCTATTGCTTAACGCCGTGATCCCCGAAGGTGTGGCCACGAACGAACCGCCCCCATGCACCTCTGTCCCCAGTCAGTCGACGCCCCTCCCCCCAACCAGCACCGCCTTCGTTCATGTACTTCCTCACTCCATCCTTCCACCTCTCATTCGGTCTACCTCTCCCTCTCTGTCCCTCCACCTCGCTCTAGTACACCCTCTTAGTCATTCTCTCGCTTTCCATACCTTCCATATGGCCGAACCATCTCAAGTTGTTCCTTTTCACACTTTCCAGCACATCTACCTCCACACCACACCTCCTTCTTACTTCCTAATTAGTCTGTCTATCCCTCCATGTAACTCCGCACGCACTCCTTAAGTAATTCATTTCCACTGCTCTCACTCTTGGTCTGAGTCTCTCAACCAACGTCCATGCTTCGCTTCCGTAAGTCAGTGTCGGGATTACCACACTGTCATGCAAGGACTTCTTCACTTCCATACTGACCACCCTATTTCATGATACTGCTTTTAGCATTCCTACAACCCTCTTCCCCTGTTGTACCCTCTCCCGCACTTCTTCATCCATAGCCCCATCTTTACTCAACACACTGCCCAGATACTTAAAAGAGTTGACGATCTCCATAGCCTGACCGTTCAGCTTCAACTCACACTGTGACTTCACCCCTTTCGAAGACCATAACCTTGCTCTTCCCCGCATTTACCTTCAAATTCCGTTTTTCGCACACTGTTCCAAACTCATTTACCAGACCCTGCAACTCCCATTCATTATCACTCATCAGAACTGTATCATCCACAAACAGCAGTATAGGTAGCTTCCACTCAATTCCCTCCCTTTTCAGTGATACACCAACATCCACTGCTCTTGATAGTATTTCTTTTATGACTCCATCCATATATACAGTAAACAACCACGGGGACATCACACACCCCTGTTTCAAACCAACATTCAGGTCATAGAACTCGCTCTGCTCACTCTCCACACGTACTGCCACTTTTGCACCCTCATACATGCTCTTCACTACTTTCAGCAACTTGCCCTCTACTCCGTATATTCTAAGTACTTTCCACAAACCTTTTCTATCCACTCTGTCATAGGCCTTCTCCAAGTCCATAAAGGCAACATACACCTTTTGTTTCTTCTCCAGATACTTCTCCACAACACAATTCAGGGTAAAAATCTGATCTACACATCCTCTTCCCTTCCTAAAACCTCCCTGCTCGTCGCCTATCCATTTCTCCGTTCTCACTCTCACTCTCTCAATCACTATCCTACTGTATACCTTCCCTACTACGCTTAGAAGACATATTCCTCGGTGGTTACCACACACTCCTCTTTCCCCTTTGCCCTTATATAGTGGGACTATTATGCCAGTCTTCCAGTCATCGGGTGCACTCCCCTTCTCCCATGCTAGTTTGCACATTTTCCATACCCATTCTATCACTATCTCACCACCATACCTCAACATTTCCCCACACACTCCATCTGTTCCTGGTGCTTTCCCCAACTTCACTCTTTGTATGGCTTCCCACACTTCTGACCTCCTGATCCCCACCTCCTCCTCCACTACTTCTCTTCTTCTCCCTCCCATACCATATCCAGCTATGTTTGCTGGCTCTTCATTCCTTACATTTAGCAACTCACTGAAGTACTCCCTCCATCTTTCGACTCTCTCTTGCTTCTCGGCTAGCATTCTCCCATTCTTATCTTTCACACCCTTACTGTTTCCCTTGCTACCTTCCCTAACTTTCTTGACTTCTTTCCAGAACAGTTTCTTACTCTCCCTCCATTTTACACTCAGATTCCTTCCAAATTCCTCATCTACTCTTCTCTTACTTTCCTTCACTACTCTCTTCACCACCCTCTTACTCTCCACGTACCTCGCTCGTTTTTGTCTCTCGAAATCTTCATTCCCTCTACTACCCAACCACTCTCTATATGCTTTCTTCTTTTCTTCTACAGCTATTCTTACCTCTTCTGTCCACCATGCTGTACCTTTCACTCCCCTCCCTCTTCTCCTCACTCCACACACCTCCTCACATGCTGCATAGATCTCATCCTTAAACACCTGCTCATCTCCTCCACTTCCTCCATAACTTCCAGGTCGAACCCACCTAGTCGTCTTTCCACTGCTCTCCTGTACTCCTCCCTGACTTCCTCCTCCTCCTGCAAGTAAGAGGTGAACTTGGTTAACCTAGCCTATCTGACCTATTAAAAGTAGGCCTGGTCTTATACGGCGAACATATCACTACAGTAGAACCTATTTCCTAGGGTGAAAATAACTACTGGTCTTATACCCCGGAGCATCTTATACACCGGTATATACGGTAGCTCATTGTCTGAGCAAGAGAATAAAACAAACCGGAAGTCTCTACTCCTAAATATTTGATTTTATACAATTACCGGTATATATAATAATGCAAACATACATACTTAAATACAAGTTTAAATACTGTTTTGTCCACAGAGAGTGTGGTTACAGTCTCATGTCTTAAATGGCAGCTTTCCAGGTGACCTTGTCAAGGGCTACCTCCGTTGTCTAGTACTTTTATTTTAGATCAGACCAGAGTACCTGATCCCACGTCTTTCTAGGTCTACCCCTACGGGCAGCTCCCCCCTTGTTCACAGTCCGGCATTTCTTCATCCAGCATTGGTCATCCATTCTCTACACATGTCAAAGCCAACCAAGTCGGCTAGTGTACATCACTTCACTGATACTCTTAATGCCCAGACGCCTTCTTAATTCCTCACTCAATACCCTTTCCCTGAGGTTAACCCCACATATTAATTTCACCATTCTCTTCTCATTCCGTTCCATTCTATTGATATCCTTCGCTTTAACCAGTCACATCTCGGATGCATAGATCATCGCACTCCTAGCACACGAGGTATACACCTTCCCTTTAACCCACTGTGCCCCAGCTAGTTTATAATAAATGTACCACCAGGGGACCAGCAGGATTTGATTTTTTTTTTCCAGAAACAATAGCGAATGGGTTAGGAATGAAGGAAAAACCACAAAAAAACGATCAAAAAGGTCAAAAATTGGGCCTACGGAGCCCCCGAAAGTCGATCTTACAAGAGTAAAAAATTGAAGGCAAATACACCAAAAATATTTTTTTTTACGCGCTCACGTGCACGCGGATGGACTTTGAGAGTTTTCAACCATCGGCATGCTTGCGTGGGATACTTACACAGTTCCCATACAAATCTGAGCCCTCTAGTTGCCAAAGGACCGAAGTAATTGGGACCGGAGTAACATGGACGCAGCGTTTGAGTCGCTGAGGTTTAGCATTACATACATTGCGGACGCAAACGCTGCATCGCTGGGGCTCAGTGGGTTAAGGTGAAGTGGGAGTCCTCTCATGGTCAGGAGTGGCAACAGCTTTGTAAACTTCCCCCAGCCACTTCTGACTCTAGCAATGGAGTCAAATTCAGCGCCACCTCCGGCGGAAACCATATCGCCCAAATAGCAGAATTTATTTGCACACTCCAGTGCTACACTGCCAAGATCAACACTATCAGGCAGGGCATTCAACACAAGTTCTCCCTTGAAAACTGCATATTTAAAGTCAATGATTCTCGTCACAGGTCCTCCAGCCTCACTACATCTTGTGTACCCAATCACTACAGACGCAACATTAAATTGAGTTACTTCCCATCCCCTTCCCACATACTGCGCATGGATAGTCGCCACTTCTTTCCATAGTACCGTGCCCTACTCCAATAATCATGACCTTTGTTTTACTTACTGTATGTTAACTCTTAGGCCCTTGTTTGCCATACCCTCCCTCCATCTTTTGAACTTTGCCTCTGCTTCCTGTGCATTATCTACGATAAGAACTAGGTCATCTGCATATCAGATATGCATTCGTCAGATATGAATCGTAGCACTCGTAATGGTATTAGATTGAAAAGAGTTATACAGTACACTGATATTAGCTTATACTATATATATATATATATATATATATATATATATATATATATAGATATATAGATATATATATATATATATATAATATATAGGTATATATTGTATATATATTATATATATATATAATATATATATATATATATATAGTAAAAGAAAGCTCTTCCATGATACAATACCCTATCATATAATATTTTAGATAAACTCACCCATCATCTAAGTGCAATATATTTAAAAAGGACAGCCAAGCTCACTTCACCGTCCAACTGCCAGAGAAGCCCTGAGCCTCTGTCTACCTACTGCAGTTGTAAATGTTGACTGAAAGCAGTGTTGCCAAGGGTTTCATTCAATGTGCCACTACCAAAACTTATCGTAGCCAAATTTATACGCAATTCGAGTATTCAGTTTTCATTCAATTGATTTTTAAAGTATCGAATACGCTAATCGCGAATCCGTCCATTTAGGGACACCCTTCCTGAATATGTGATGTGCGGTTCCATGCGTGTGAGGGTTAATTGGTGACCTGCGGACACAAAAGTACAATTAGCTAATCCTAACCTGATGGGAGGCTTTGATTGTCCTCCATAGTGGGTGCAAACTTTGTTAATTATTGGGGGGGGGGGGGTTTCAGGTAAAAACAGCCCAAGCCCACCCCACACCACCTGATAGGAGTGACCCCTTTAGTCAAAACATCTCAGACTACCAACAGGGAAAGAAAATATATGGCATACCGTATGGAGAAATTGTTTTTAGAATGTAAAACTTGCAAAATTAACAAATCAAAACGAGGTCAAGACAATATAAAGGCAAAAGAACTAATCAAAATCGCTATGTGGAAATAACACTTTAGCTAAATATAATTTTGAATTAAAAGAACGCAATCCACCACATAGGGTGTACATTACTACATGAGCAAGTTAATCTGTTTCCCAAGCAAGCTAATCGCACATATAACAATGCACTATCTTCACGTTCAAGGAATTAGTCAATTTGGGAAGTCCGGGACGTTCTGGTAAATTTGACTAAATTCTGTATAAATGAAGAAACTAAAATTAATTTTAACATTTTGTATTAAACAAATTTGTAATCTGACAATATATTAACAATAGTACAAAATACATACAGTACTCACTAACGATAGTGCTATAGGGTAGGTAGATTCACAAGCCCTGAGCTTCTTGACACTTCCCAAGGTCGAGATATAGGTGCTTCCCAAGACCTAATCTTATCAGAGGTAGTCCCCAAGACCTCCAAAGGCACTTTCCAAGGCCTGATGTAAGATACTACTAACGGTGCTTCTCAAAACTGCAAGGACGCTTCCAAAAGTCCCAAACTCGGTACTTCACAAGGCCGAAAGGTTGTTTCCAAAAGTCCCAAACTCAGTGCTTCCCAAGACTGAAAGGGCGCTTCCAAAGGTCCCACACTCAGTGCTTCCCAAGACTGAAAGGTTGTTTCCAAAGGTCCCACACTCAGTGCATCCCAAGACTGAAAGGCTGCTTCCAAAGGTCCCACACTCAGTGCTTTCCAAGACTGAAAGGGTGCTTCCAAAGGTCCCAAACTCAGTGCTTCCCAAGACTGAAAGGTTGCTTCCAAAGGTCCCACACTCAGTGCTTCCCAAGACTGAAAGGTTGCTTCCAAAGGTCCCACACTCAGTGCTTCCCAAGACTGAAAGGGTGCTTCCAAAGGTCCTACACTCAGGTGCTTCCCAAGACTGAAAGGGTGCTTCCAAAGATCCCACACTCAGTGCTTCCCAAGACTGAAAGGTTGTTTCCAAAGGTCCCACACTCAGTGCTTCCCAAGACTGAAAGGTTGTTTCCAAAGGTCCCACACTCAGTGCTTCCCAAGACTGAAAGGTTGCTTCCAAAGGTCCCACACTCCGTGCTTCCCAAGACTGAAAGGGTGCTTCCAAAGGTCCCAAACTCAGTGCTTCCCAAGACTGAAAGGTTGCTTCCAAAGGTCCCACACTCAGTGCTTCCCAAGACTGAAAGGGTGCTTCCAAAGGTCCCACACTCAGTGCTTCCCAAGATTGAAAGGGTGCTTCCAAAGACCCACTCTCAGGTGCTTCCCAAAACCTACTTGGCACTTCCCAAGGCTATCACCAACAGCCTAGTTCCAATAACATAAGCCAGCAACCAGAGACCCGGACTATCGCTTTCCCAAGACCTCATACGCCAGAACCATCCATGAGAAAACAAAAAACTCCCTACCACACCAGGGAAATACATAGACTTGCCTTTAACTAACAAATAACTAATTATTGATCTTCGCTTGAAGACCCTTCTAGTCCAAGGAAGAAGGCATATAATAATGGTGTAATGGTTAGAGCGTGTAAGTTCTGTATATGTGATATCCTGGGTTCGAATCCTGGGAGAATCACATGTTTTCATTAATTTAATTTGGGGTGTTTTTGGTGATAAGAACGATATCAAAAATACTATAAATTATTTCTGCTTTCATACTACTTGTACAGCTACTGACAATTGGTGTGAGGTCTTGCGATCTTCCGATGCAAGTATGTCCTTTTAGATTGATGTTAACATCAAAGCAGCCATGCATCAATAAATACAATATACAGCTGATTAGATCTGAACAAGATCGGAAGAGCTCACGAATATTTGTCAGCAGCTGTACAATAGGTAGCCACACAGAGTGAGTTATTGAACAAATGCAACCATAGGATATGAAATGCAAATTCTTGCAAACGGACAATATTCATTCTGGAGAAGTGGACAAAATATATTTGTATAATCGTGTGAACCTGATTGAGTCCAAGAAACATTTATATGTAGCCTATAATGCACTGCATGTGTCAGATAAGAAGTACTATACCTTGTTCTAAATAAGTAGGCCACAACTCTTGAACATTAAATTCTATAACTCACAAATGACTAAAATAATCCAGCTAAGATTTCTACCATTTGGGAAGGGTCAGCCAGGGAATAGGTTTGGACATTTACAGCCCATTTGTTCTAGCCTTTCAAGAGGTTAGAGTCTAGATTAATGACCTAATTGTGATGAACAGCCTATAGCATTACTTTTAAATAAAAACAAACTGAGAAAAGGTAGTTCATAATAGTTTAGGAGGCAAAACTTTTCACTGCAGTATTAACCCATTAAGTACCAGTCACATACTGTTCATTATATTCTGGCAACTATTAACCCATTAAGTACCAGTCACATACTGTTCATTATATTCTGGCAACTATTAACCCATTAAGTACCAGTCACATACTGTTCATTATATTCTGGCAACTATTAACCCATTAAGTACCAGTCACATACTGTTCATTATATTCTGGCAACTATTAACCCATTAAGTACCAGTCACATACTGTTCATTATATTCTGGCAACTATTAACCCATTAAGTACCAGTCACATACTGTTCATTATATTCTGGCAACTATTAACCCATTAAGTACCAGTCACATACTTTTCATTATATTCTGGCAACTATTAGGTGATTTTATTCAGCTTATGAAGGGCCTCCAGAAATGTACAGGCTTCGAACTATCTCAATTAACCCTTCTTGCTACCACAGATCCTTCTTAAGCTGCACAAAATTGTCTAAAATAGAGCTAGAATCAAATACAAAACATATGTCGCTGGTATAGAAGGAGTTAATGGACCGAATTGTACTTCCCATTAAACAAACAAATTAATGAATAAGAGATATTCTGTCTAATCCAAGTTGAAGTTGATAACAAAGAACAAATATTATGTATTTCTTCGTGCTATTAAACTTTATCAAAAGCTTGTGTTCCGAGTATATATCCGCTGGGAATTGTTTATGTTAGTTTGATACTTATTTACTGCTAAGAATAAATTGTGCATCCTTTTCTATAAAAGTATACTAAACTCAAAGATTATGTTGCTCTATCACACCATATAGTCAAATTGGTCTTGTTTTCTATAAAAGTATTCTAAACTCAAAGATTATGTTGCTCTATCACACCATATAGTCAAATTGGTCTTGTTTTCTATAAAAGTATACTAAACTCAAAGATTATGTTGCTCTATCACACCATATAGTCAAATTGGTCTTGTTTTCTATAAAAGTATTCTAAACTCAAAGATTATGTTGCTCTATCACACCATATAGTCAAATTGGTCTTGTTTTCTATAAAAGTATTCTAAACTCAAAGATTATGTTGCTCTATCACACCATATAGTCAATTGGTCTTGTTTTCTATAAAAGTATTCTAAACTCAAAGATTATGTTGCTCTATCACACCATATAGTCAAATTGGTCTTGTTTTCTATAAAAGTATTCTAAACTCAAAGATTATGTTGCTCTATCACACCATATAGTCAAATTGGTCTTGTTTTCTATAAAAGTATTCTAAACTCAAAGATTATGTTGCTCTATCACACCATATAGTCAAATTGGTCTTGTTTTCTATAAAAGTATTCTAAACTCAAAGATTATGTTGCTCTATCACACCATATAGTCAAATTGGTCTTGTTTTCTTATGCTTTTAAAGAGTATGACACATTTTGACAGTTTATTCTGGCTATTATTATACGATATGTTTCATATTATGAAGGGTATAATTATGGAAGTTAGAGGGTTGATTGAGCCAGCTTTTACCCTTGTAACTCCCGCAGATCTTCCTAAACTGTGTTAAATCGTCTAATGATAGCAAGAATAAACTGCCAAAATGTGACCTAAACCTCAAATAGTGGAGGAAGGACTGAATCACCTCGGACCACTTAACTTATCGCATCACCCTGGTCGACGCTATGCCAGTCTTAGACATTTAGCACTTTGATTAGCTTTAGTTTTAGCTTTAGCTTTAGCCTTTAGCCAAGGGCTGCATGATATGCGGGGGTTGTACGGGGAGTTAAGGGGCTAATGGGAAGGATGAGGATAAGGAGAATTTTGTTGGTGATCCTAGCTTTAAAACTATCAAGAGTGTGACTGTTAACTATATGAGATGGAAGGTGATTCCACTCTTCAATGGTTGCTGCGAGGAAAAATGTGTACCATAATATGTCGGCGCTTGCCTGGTATGTGTGCTATTTTCGGTTGTGGCTGCCTCTTGTGGATCGTATGTTTGTAGGGTGTAAATATGTGTCTTTGTCTATGTCTACTAGATTGTTTGTGATTTTGTATAGCATTTGTTGTCTGTGTATTTGTCTTCTTGTTGTAATGACATCCTTGTGATAATTAAACCAATGTGTACTGCATGATTGACATACAGTTATTTATATTATGTATGTCCATATTACAGAGTAGTCACATTTATTAACCCGTTCAGTACCGGTGACGGCTTTTGTGTTTGATTTCAGATACATCTAGACGATCTTATGCAGCATTAGAAGGATCTGTGGAAGTAAAAAGCGCTAAGTGAGATAGTTCGAAGCCTGTTAATTTGTGGAGGCCCTTTTTAAACTGAATATAATTGCCCTATAGTAGCCAGAATAAAGTAAACATTACGTCGCCGGTGCAGAAGAGGTTAAGGGGGGTCACCGGCTTTTATATTTTTCTCTCCTTTTCTCTCTTTCCCTGGCTTGTATCCATTCGGCCCCATTCAGCCAACTGTTTTAAGACGTTTATCCCCATCCATGTGTTGATTTCTTCCTGGTGAGCGATAGCGAGCCAGCATTGTATGGAGAAATCTGGCTTCGCTGGAGACATTTTTCTATCGAAAAATTTACAAATTTAGCTTGCTGTCAAAACAAAAGTATATATATGCTGGCTCGCTACCGCTCGCCAGGAAAATATTTACACCTGGATGGGGGTAAACGTCTTAAACAGTAGGCTGAATGGGGGTGAATGGATACAAGCCAAAGAGAGAGGGCGAGAAAGAGAAAAAAGCGTGGTGGGCTCCCTTAAGCAGAACACCTCTTGTACCTTTGTCTGCTTTACATACCACCACATCTTGTATTTTACTTAAGACAAAGGTAATGGAGTAGGTCTGCTTAACCATTTATGTACCGGTGCAGTCCTTCTAACTTTATTCTGGCTACTATTAGATGATTTAAAAAAAAAAAAGGCCTCCCAGCTATGACCAGGCTTTGAACTCTCTCATTTAACTCTTTTTACTACCACAAATCCTTCTTAAGCTGCACAAAATCGTCTAAATCTAGCTAGAATAAAACTAAAAAAAACGTCGCCGGTACAGCAGGGGTAAATAAATGTGACTATATTTCCAAAACGAACAATATTCTTACAGAGTAGTGATGATGCAGCCAGGGTCAAGAACGAGTCAGTATATACCTTGTTCTATCAACGTGTTCTCGACCTCCTCGTTCTCTTCAGGTTTGATGTTTAATATGTTTTTATACTAGTGGCACTTAACAATTTGTGGTCCAGTACGCCTATGCTTAAGGGGACGTTATTTTTTGTATATATGTATTTTCTATTACTACCGGTATATATACCTGTTTTGGTTTTCTCCCTAGACCTCTATCAAACTAAAACAAATAAAAACAAACCATCCCAAAGACCCTCCTTCACGACAAATTTGTAATTGTTTTGGTAGCAAAGTTTAGCAGCCAAAGACCGGTTCCTCCTATATAAAGACCGGTTCCTCCTATATAAATTTTTCATAAATTATATTTTGGTAAGCGTTGTTTCCACATAGCAATTTTGATAAGTTAGTTTGACTTTATATTGTCTTAGTCCCAGTTTTGGTTTGTTTAGTTTGCAAGTTTTACATTTTAATTACAAACTCGCTATCGCATTACCAGGAAGAAGAACACACGTAAATGGCAAAAAAGGTCTTAATATTAACAAAGAAATGAGCGAAACTCTCGAAATTTCAAAACTAATGGGGGTAAACATAAAGCAGAAGGGGGTTCAGAAAAACTAATGGGGGTAAACATAAAGCAGAAGGGGGTTCAGAAAAACTAATGGGGGTAAACATAAAGCAGAAGGGGGTTCAGAAAAACTAATGGGGGTAAACATAAAGCAGAAGGGGGTTCAGAAAAACTAATGGGGGTAAACATAAAGCAGAAGGGGGTTCAGAAAAACTAATGGGGGTAAACATAAAGCAGAAGGGGGTTCAGAAAAACTAATGGGGGTAAACATAAAGCAGAAGGGGGTTCAGAAAAACTAATGGGGTAAACATAAAGCAGAAGGGGGTTCAGAAAAAATAACGATACTTCCCCTTTAACTCTGCTCTCTGTTCTCTTTTGTTGTAGAGATTTGTTATAGTAAGGCAGTCTGAACGGTGTCTTTGTTATAGTAAGGCAGTCTGAACGGTGTCTTTGTTATAGTAAGGCAGTCTGAACGGTGTCTTTGTTATAGTAAGGCAGTCTGAACGGTGTCTTTGTTATAGTAAGGCAGTCTGAACGGTGTCTTTGTTATAGTAAGGCAGTCTGAACGGTGTCTTTGTTATAGTAAGGCAGTCTGAACGGTGCCTTTGTTATAGTAAGGCAGTCTGAACGGTGTCTTTGTTATAGTAAGGCAGTCTGAACGGTGTCTTTGTTATAGTAAGGCAGTCTGAACGGTGTCTTTGTTATAGTAAGGCAGTCTGAACGGTGTCTTTGTTATAGTAAGGCAGTCTGAACGGTGTCTTTGTTATAGTAAGGCAGTCTGAACGGTGTCTTTGTTATAGTAAGGCAGTCTGAACGGTGTCTTTGTTATAGTAAGGCAGTCTGAACGGTGCCTTTGTTATAGTAAGGCAGTCTGAACGGTGTCTTTGTTATAGTAAGGCAGTCTGAACGGTGTCTTTGTTATAGTAAGGCAGTCTGAACGGTGTCTTTGTTATAGTAAGGCAGTCTGAACGGTGTCTTTGTTATAGTAAGGCAGTCTGAACGGTGTCTTTGTTATAGTAAGGCAGTCTGAACGGTGTCTTTGTTATAGTAAGGCAGTCTGAACGGTGTCATTGTTATAGTAAGGCAGTCTGAACGGTGTCTTTGTTATATTAAGGCAGTCTGAACGGTGTCTTTGTTATAGTAAGGCAGTCTGAACGGTGTCTTTGTTATAGTAAGGCAGTCTGAACGGTGTCTTTGTTATAGTAAGGCAGTCTGAACGGTCTTTGTTATAGTAAGGCAGTGTCTTTGTTATAGTAAGGCAGTCTGAACGGTGTCTTTGTTATAGTAAGGCAGTCTGAACGGTGTCTTTGTTATAGTAAGGCAGTCTGAACGGTGTCTTTGTTATAGTAAGGCAGTCTGAACGGTGTCTTTGTTATAGTAAGGCAGTCTGAACGGTGTCTTTGTTATAGTAAGGCAGTCTGAACAGTGTCTTTGTTATAGTAAGGCAGTCTGAACGGTGTCTTTGTTATAGTAAGGCAGTCTGAACGGTGTCTTTGTTATAGTAAGGCAGTCTGAACGGTGTCTTTGTTATAGTAAGGCAGTCTGAACGGTGTCTTTGTTATAGTAAGGCAGTCTGAACGGTGTCTTTGTTATAGTAAGGCAGTCTGAACGGTGTCTTTGTTATAGTAAGGCAGTCTGAACGGTGTCTTTGTTATAGTAAGGCAGTCTGAACGGTGTCTTTGTTATAGTAAGGCAGTCTGAACGGTGTCTTTGTTATAGTAAGGCAGTCTGAACGGTGTCTTTGTTATAGTAAGGCAGTCTGAACGGTGTCTTTGTTATAGTAAGGCAGTCTGAACGGTCTCTTTGTTATAGTAAGGCAGTCTGAATGGTGTCTTTGTTATAGTAAGGCAGTCTGAACGGTGTCTTTGTTATAGTAAGGCAGTCTGAACGGTGTCTTTGTTATAGTAAGGCAGTCTGAACGGTGTCTTTGTTATAGTAAGGCAGTCTGAACGGTGTCTTTGTTATAGTAAGGCAGTCTGAACGGTGTCTTTGTTATAGTAAGGCAGTCTGAACGGTGTCTTTGTTATAGTAAGGCAGTCTGAACGGTGTCTTTGTTATAGTAAGGCAGTCTGAACGGTGTCTTTGTTATAGTAAGGCAGTCTGAACGGTGTCTTTGTTATAGTAAGGCAGTCTGAACGGTATCTTTGTTATAGTAAGGCAGTCTGAACGGTGTCTTTGTTATAGTAAGGCAGTCTGAACGGTGTCTTTGTTATAGTAAGGCAGCCTGAACGGTGTCTTTGTTATAGTAAGGCAGTCTGAACGGTGTCTTTGTTATAGTAAGGCAGTCTGAACGGTGTCTTTGTTATAGTAAGGCAGTCTGAACGGTGTCTTTGTTATAGTAAGGCAGTCTGAACGGTGTCTTTGTTATAGTAAGGCAGTCTGAACTGGGCCTATGCTATAGTAAGACAGTCTGAACGGTGTCTTTGTTATAGTAAGGCAGTCTGAACGGTGTCTTTGTTATAGTAAGGCAGTCTGAACGGTGTCTTTGTTATAGTAAGGCAGTCTGAACGGTCTCTTTGTTATAGTAAGGCAGTCTGAACGGTGTCTTTGTTATAGTAAGGCAGTCTGAACGGTGTCTTTGTTATAGTAAGGCAGTCTGAACGGTGTCTTTGTTATAGTAAGGCAGTCTGAACGGTCCTTTGTTATAGTAAGGCAGTCTGAACGGTGTCTTTGTTATAGTAAGGCAGTCTGAACGGTGTCTTTGTTATAGTAAGGCAGTCTGAACGGTGTCTTTGTTATAGTAAGGCAGTCTGAACGGTGTCTTTGTTGTAGAGATTTGTTATAGTAAGGCAGTCTGAACGGTGTCTTTGTTATAGTAAGGCAGTCTGAACGGTGTCTTTGTTATAGTAAGGCAGTCTGAACGGTGTCTTTGTTATAGTAAGGCAGTCTGAACGGTGTCTTTGTTATAGTAAGGCAGTCTGAACGGTCTCTTTGTTATAGTAAGGCAGTCTGAACGGTGTCTTTGTTATAGTAAGGCAGTCTGAACAGTGTCTTTGTTATAGTAAGGCAGTCTGAACGGTGTCTTTGTTATAGTAAGGCAGTCTGAACGGTGTCTTTGTTATAGTAAGGCAGTCTGAACGGTGTCTTTGTTATAGTAAGGCAGTCTGAACGGTGTCTTTGTTATAGTAAGGCAGTCTGAACGGTGTCTTTGTTATAGTAAGGCAGTCTGAACGGTGTCTTTGTTATAGTAAGGCAGTCTGAACGGTGTCTTTGTTATAGTAAGGCAGTCTGAACGGTGTCTTTGTTATAGTAAGGCAGTCTGAACGGTGTCTTTGTTATAGTAAGGCAGTCTGAACGGTGTCTTTGTTATAGTAAGCCAGTCTGAACGGTGTCTTTGTTATAGTAAGGCAGTCTGAACGGTGTCTTTGTTTCTCTTCTGAAAGTCTGCTGTTCAATTCCATACTGGTTACTGTTAATCATGTCTATTCAACTTTGGTTTAGTGTACATTTTATCCATACTAACTTCACATGTTACTAGCCACTATTAGTTACTAGTTACTAGGCGAGCTATGAAAACTTCATCATTAGCACAGAGAAAGAATGCCCCAACAAACGATTGTCGCTCATGATAACTAGAGACGAGTTATATGCGGCTAGTAGAAATGTTTACATAATGGTAGTAAAGAATCATTTGCTAGCTCAACATTACTCATGGTTAGTAACATGCCATATGTAAGAGCAGCCTACGACAACCCTGTGGCTCTATGCCTTAAACCTTAACCCAAGAACAGCGAGCATCCTCTATAGAGGTTTTGCTGTTGGACGGCGAGCGTCCTCTATATAGTCAAAGCATAAATAAATCCTTTCAAAACAACCCACTGGCACTCAAAACAAAATCAATATGTGATTAGGTGAGATATATCTCCTCCATACCTCTTATCACTCCTCCACATGTGTCCCGCCCCTCCCCTTTTTCCCCACTCTTACCCCTCCTCAATTATCAGGTATTTTTTCCATATTATTCCCGATTTTTATCGAGTTTTTTTGCGCGAGGACGGCTGGGAGAGAGGGGGGAGGATGGGGGAGTCTTTCTCCAACCCTCTAGCCAGTCTGAGACATCCCTTATGTCTCTCAGTAACATCCGAGATGAGACGGTGGAGAGGATGGATGTTGTCTCTCGCCGGTCCGCCTCAGATTACAACCGCTCTGCTAAAACATATGTTATTCACCAGCCAATTACTGTTACCACTTCGTTTATTGATCTTCGATGTTCATATATTCATATTAAAAGTAAAATAGGCACATATAGAGAAGTAATAATGTTATATATATATATATATATATATATATAGTAAATATGACAATTTTTGTCAGAATTGAAACCAATACTTTCGCACGGCGAGCAATTTGAACTACCATAGCTTCGCATTTCTCGAGTTAAAAAGTGGGTAACATCACTAAATGTTCTTCCAGCAGACCCTGGTCAATGTTCTGAGACTCTTACCTAAATCATCTGAATTATTAAACAAGTGTCTGAATTAAATTAAATGTATTCAGCCAAAACCTAGAAGAAAATAGCTTCAAAATGACACCATAATGAGCTTCGTAGTGCACAGGATTCACCCGCAGCGCTACCATAGACATCGGCATATATTCGCTAATTATTAGCAATGGCGCACTACATTTGCCTTTGGCAACCCTGGATTATCTCGCGAGATGTGAGGCCCGAGTCTCAGTGCCCAAGCAGCCATGCTGGAGAACGTAGGGTAGCCTCCCGCGCTCCTGCTCTCTTAAACTCGTGCCCACAGGCATTAAGAGGTATAAAGAGCACGTAAATTGCTTTATATTGCCAGGACGTTCCAGAACGTCTCCCGCAGCCAATGGGATAAATACATATGTTTTCCTTCCTTAACCTTTTCTATGCAGAGCTAGAACGAGTTGAAAAAGGCGTAACATCATGGTAGTGTCCGCTCAGGGGAAAACAAAATATTTACTGCACCTGAATATTAACCCATTGCCTGCGGGAGACGTTCCCGAACGCCATGGCAATTTACAGCAATTTCTATCTATCTATCTATTGCCTGATGCCGTGATCCCCGAAGGGGTGGCCACGAACGAACCGCCCCCATGAACCTCTGTCCCCGGTCAGTCGACACCCCTCCCCCCAACCAGCACCGCCTTGGTTCATATACTTCCTCACTCCATCCTTCCACCTCTCTTTCGGTCTACCTCTCCCTCTCTGTCCCTCCACCTCGCTCTCGTACACCCTCTTAGTCATTCTCTCGCTTTCCATACGTTCCATATGGCCGAACCATCTCAAGTTGTTCCTTTTCACACTCTCCAGCACATCTACCTCCACACCACACCTCCTTCTTACTTCCTCATTAGTCTGTCTATCCCTCCATGTAACTCAGCACGCACTTCTTTGGTAATTCATTTCCACTGCTCTCACTCTTGGTCTGAATCTCTCAACCAACGTCCATGCTTCGCTTCCGTAAGTCAGTGTCGGGATTACCACACTGTCATGCAAGGACTTCTTCACTTCCATACTGACCACCCTATTTCTTGTTACTGCTTTCAGCGTTCCTACAACCCTCTTCCCCTGTTGTACCCTCTACCGCACTTCTTCATCCATAGTCCCATCTTTACTCAACACACTGCCCAGATACTTAAAAGAGTTGATGATCTCCATAGCCTGACCGTTCAGCTTCACCTCACACTCTGTGACTTCACCCCTTTCGAAGACCATAACCTTGCTCTTCCCCGCATTTACCTTCAAATTCCGTTTTTCGCACACTGTTCCAAACTCATTTACCAGACCCTACAACTCCCATTCATTATCACTCATCAGACCTGTATCATCCGCAAACAGCAGTATAGGTAGCTTCCACTCAATTCCCTCCCTTTTCAGCGATACACCAACATCCACTGCTCTTGATAGTATTTCTTTCATGACTCCATCCATATATACAGTAAACAACCACAGGGACATCACACACCCCTGTTTCATACCAACATTCAGGTCAAAGAACTCGCTCTGCTCACTCTCCACACGTACTGCCGCCTTTGCACCCTCATACATGCTCTTCATTGCTTTCAGCAACTTGCCATCTACTCTGCATATTCTAAGTACTTTCCACAAACCTTCTCTATCCACTCTGTCATAGGCCTTCTCCAAGTCCATAAAGGCAACATACACCTTTTGTTTCTTCTCCAGATATCTCTCCAGAACACAATTCAGGGTAAAAATCTGATCTACACATCCTCTTCCCTTCCTAAAACCTCCCTGCTCGTCGCCTATCCATATCTCCGTTCGCACTCTTACTCTCTCAATCACTACCCTACTGTATACCTTCCCTACTACGCTTAGAAGACATATTCCTCGGTGGTTACCACACACTCCTCTTTCCCCTTTGCCCTTATATAGGGGGACTATTATGCCAGTCTTCCAGTCATCGGGTGCACTCCCCTTCTCCCATGCTAGTTTGCACATTTTCCATACCCATTCGATCACTATCTCACCACCATACCTCAACATTTCCCAACACACTCCATCTGTTCCTGGTGCTTTCCCCAACTTCACTCTTTTTATGGCTTCCCACACTTCTGACCTCCTGATCCCCACCTCCTCCTCCACTACTTCTCTTCTTCTCCCTCCCATACCATATCCAGCTATGTTTGCTGGCTCTTCATTCCTTACATTTAGCAACTCATTGAAATACTCCCTCCATCTTTAGACTCTCTCTTGCTTCTCGGCTAGCATTCTCCCATTCTTATCTTTCACACCCTTACTGTTTCCCTAGCTACCTTCCCTAACTTTCTTGACTTCTTTCCAGAACAGTTTCTTACTCTCCCTCCATGTTACGCTCAAATTCCTTCCAAATTCCTCATCTACTCTTCTCTTACTTTCCTTCACCACCCTCTTACTCTCGCTCGTTTCTGTCTCTCGAAATGTTCATTCCGTGTACTACCCAACCTCTCTCTATATGCTTTCTTCTTTTCTTCCACAGCTATTCTTACCTCTTCTGTCCACCATGCTGTACCTTTCACTCCCCTCCCTCTTCTCCTCACTCCACACACCTCCTCACATGCTGCACAGATCTCATCCTTAAACACCTTGCTCATCTCCTCCACTTCCTCCATAACTTCCAGGTCGAACCCACCTAGTCGTCTTTCCACTGCTCTCCTGTACTTCCTCCTCCTGCAACCTCTCCACCCTCCTCAGTATTCCACCCTCCTCTCGCCTCCCTCCAGCTCTCCTCACCCACTTCTTTTGTATCCTAATCTTAGCTACCACTACATAATGATCAGACAGACCCCCTCCAATACCCCTATACACCCTAGCATCCATGACAAATTTCTTCATTCGTTCATCCACACATACATAATCAATCAATGCCTTTCGTTCCACCACTGTCTCATCCTCCATCGTCAACACCCGTTTCCACGTGTACCTGTGGATCATTCTGTGTCGGAAGAAGGTGTTGGCTATACACAGCCTCCTTCCCACACTTACGTCCACAAGTGCACTACCATTCCCATTCACCTCTGATGGTACCCCCCACCCTTCCACCACTCCCTCAACTTTCCTATCACCCACCTTACCATTCATATCCCCAATTAGAAATATTCTTTCGTTCTTGTCAAACTTCTCCAGGCACGCCTCCACATTCATCCAGAACTCATCTTTCTTTCTTTCAAGTTTATCCTCTGTCGGGGCATACACACACACAATCACCCACGTTTGTATTCCTACTTTCATTCTCACCCACACAATCCTTGAACCCACAGACCCATACTCTCTTACACATTCCTTCCATTTGCTATTTACAAACAAACACGCACCTTCTCTCGCTGTTCCTTCACTCACTCCAGCACACACACCCATTCCACACTCCCACTCTCTCACATCTGAACCTTTCCATTTGGTCTCTGTCATTCCACATATATCCAGCCTGGCATTCTCTAGCACATCCAGAACCTCTCTCTCTTTTGTGCCATCATTCATGCCACTAACATTCCATGTAGCCATTCTCAGAATGTCCGAAGGAATGTCCTTAGTCGGTCGTGGTTCGTCAACATAGGTTCCGTCCGCATCCGAGGCTGTTCATTCGTTTTTCTTTGCTTAGATATTTTTTCCGGGTGGGGGTCGCAAGCCCACCGACCTAACCTATTTAGTCGCCTCTTACGACACGCAGAAGACACAGAAATGTACAGCCTTTTAAAGCCTCTTAAAGCCTGTAAAATCAAGTGCAAGGGAGCGGGAGCGTGACAGGCCACACGTCTTTCCCCCAGCCAGGCGGCCACGGCACTGAGAGCTCTGAGTCAGAGTCTCGCGGGTTATACAGTGCTGACAAACGCAAATGTAGCGCGACCTTAGCTTTAATTGCTCATTTTAGCGAATGTCTATGATAGCGCTACAGGTGAATCCCGCGAGCTACGAAGCTCGTTTTGGTGTCATTTTGAAGCTATTTTCTTCTAGTTTTTGGCTGAATACATTTAATTTCATTCAAACACTTGCCTAATGAATCATGAGTGCCTGAATGAGCCCTAATATGGCGTAAATAGGCAGAAATATGCCCATAGCCAAAGTGTTAAGTGCTAATATCACTATCAAACTAATAATGTATAGCCAACGTTTTCTCAACATGAACATTTACTATTGTATAGTGCTTAATAAACTTTGGCTATTCCTCTTGCTGTTCTATTGATAGACTGTATCTAGATAGTTGTATATGTCAATGATGCAAATGTGCTACTTTTACATTTCTTTTGTATATAGTTTAGAAACGACTGAACATTTGTTCTTATACACAGTAAAATGCAATTCCTTTCAGAACCAGAAGGCTATTGGTATTGACTTTGGTGGTGTGCCTTAACTTCTTCACGGGTGCCTTGGTCTATTATGGTCTGAGTCTGAGTGCCGTCAACTTTAGTGCCGACCCTTATGTGTACATGACACTAAGTGGTCTGGTGGAGCTCCCCTGTTACACCCTCACATGTCCCATCCTCATGAAGCTGGGCCGCAAGAAACCAGCAATAGTCTGTTTCTGGGTTACCGGGCTGTGTATGGTAGTTCTACCCTTCATACCTACAGGTCAGTAATTTAGTCAGAACTATAGTATTATTCCCTACTTTTATGAAAAAGGATGCTCATAAATGTTGCCTATTAATTAGTTACAGGTTTGGTAAATATATTTACTCCAGAAATAAGAATTTCTAGAGTTAGTCACCATCTTGGTAATAATGGTTCATGCCTGTGATTATTGCATAAGTGAATCAGAGGTGGCGTCCATAATGGCTAATTTTGCACTATGTAATATTTTATTTAACACTTAAAGAGCGGGGCCCGACTTAAGTCCGTATCTAAAAAGCAGCAAGTTAGGAGCATTATTAAGGCTTTTAAAGGGTTAAAATCGAGTGCAAATGGCCGGGAGCGCAGCAGGCCACATGGCCGACACCCAGGGCTTACCGCCGCCCACTGACTCACGCTCCCTCTGTTCTCGAGAGGCCGGCAGTGTAGCCAGTAGTGAGCGTAGCTGGAAAAAATATGCCGCTATATGCTAAACTCCCATGTTGGTGGTACCACTGCATCAAAACGACGAGTGCTACGTAGCTCGTTCTGGTCTCATTTTGAAGCTTGTAGCGCCTAGTTTTTTGCTGAATAAATTTCGTTTCATGCATATACTTGATTGATCATTCAGAAGGGCCTGAATATGCCCAAAATAGCCCAAAAAACCCCGCTAGACGAGGGTTAAATATAGACTTTAAAACTGTAAACAAATCTATCTCTCTAGAATGTGTAACCGATTGAACAGTGGAGAAGAGGTAGCCAGTACTGCTCCCACTCATCCCAACCTCACCAGTCCTATGCAGAATAAACATAAATACAACTTTACACATGTATTACATGGGTCTCCATATTATAAAAGATTGTACAGTAATGTAAAAGAAGAAAGGGATCCCGAGGGAACATTATCATTTACAATCCTAATACTTCCTCTTAACCCGTCCAATTCCAGCAACGGGTGGGAGCCGTCAGTAGATAAGTCACCCCCCAGTCCCAGCAATGGCTGGGAGCCGTCAGTAATGTACTTTCCTTGTAACTGCCTGTATCAGGCTGTGCCTGGTACCACGACCGTTTGAGCACTGCTCTCGATATGGTAACACTTCTCAGCTTATATCCAATCCTCTGAGGGATGGGAGAGCCAGTATTCCTTCATCTCTTGAGGTGGAAGGTTGTTCTATCTTGCCATTTTGGCCACATTGCTTGGGACTGAGGGGGACTTTTATTACTGTATCCTCCGGTACAGTAGGGGTTTATCCCCTCCGTCAGTTAACACGCGATCGCGCATATAAATGGTTTGGACCAAATACCGATTTTGACTCAATCGCGTATATAAATTTGGGAACTTAATGTTAACTTTAGTTAATGTATATGCGATCGCATATATAATCGCGTACTTAAGGAGTAAGGACAGTCCAGAAATACTGTAGGCTAAAGCTAGTGAGAAGGGTATCACATTACCCATTCCCTTATACAGTTCATAATGGAAGCAGCTATAGGTCTGATCTTTTTAGGTGCATTGTGCAATTTTAACATGCATTGTTATGTTGTCATAAATATAGCTGTATATCTTAAATCAGTCAACATCAATCATCGCTTCAATTGCAATACCACATTTGGAAGTGCTAGACCTACTTGGCAATTTTTTTCAACCACAACTGTTGTTATAAACATTGGCGTATACAGTATATATAATACTCACTGTTGTTATAAACATTGGCGTATACAGTATATATAATACTCACTGTTGTTATAAACATTGGCGTATACAGTATATATAATACTCACTGTTGTTATAAACATTGGCGTATACAGTATATATAATACTCACTGTTGTTATAAACATTGGCGTATACAGTATATAATACTCACTGTTGTTATAAACATTGGCGTATACAGTATATATAATACTCACTGTTGTTATAAACATTGGCGTATACAGTATATATAATACTCACTGTTGTTATAAACATTGGCGTATACAGTATATATAATACTCACTGTTGTTATAAACATGGCGTATACAGTATATATAATACTCACTCAGTCTCTAATATATTTGTAATTATATATGGGCAGAGACAGAATGGGCGAGGATGTTACCTGGTCTACTAGGCAAAATGTTCATCAACACTGCATTCACGGAGCTTTACTTATACGCCTCGGAGCTGTTCCCTACTGAAGTTCGGGCTCAGGGACTGGGAACCGCAGGTTTCATCGGTCGAATGGGCTCACTAATCTGCCCCTTTACCAACGACATGCTGGTAAGGCACATTTTTTTATCTCCGTCAGCAGCACAATACGAATCATATCTGTTGTTATAAAAGATCATCCAAAAATAATTGTTTCATAGAGAGAGAGTGGGAAGGAGGCTATGCTCTATATCCCACATGACTACACACACCATTAACCCCTTAAAGCTGGGTGATACTATATGATGTCAATAAGGTTAATGGGCAGCATCCCGGGTGACAACGCCTCAAGGGGTTCTTATCCCCCTGCACAACTTCTTGCTCTGTACAGGGGCACAGTGTGTCCTTGTATTGAGTATTGTTCACATGTGTGGGGAGGATCCTCTCACACAGCACTTCTAGACAAAGCAGAAAGGAAAGCCTTTCGTATCATTAACTACTGTCCACTCACCGACTCTCTGCAATCTCTTTCTCTTCGCCGCAATGTTGCATCTCTCTCACTATTCTATCGCTACTACAATAATCAGTGTTCCTCAGAGCTTTCTCAATGTATACCACCTCCTCTATGTAGGGTATGTAGTACCCGTCTTGCAACACAATCCCACCCCTACTCTGTACAGCTCTCCAATTCAAGACTGAAACGATACTCCCAATCTATATTCTATTTAACAGCTATGACTATGAATTAAATTGTTTCAAACTCTGTGTGTCTAGACATTTTGGCTCGAACATTCCTTGATTTTGGCCCTGTCACTCTGTCAACTCGTTACAGGCAGTTTTGCCTTTTGTCTCCCTCATTAACATAGGAAAAAACAAATATATATATATATATATATATATCACGAACATTGAATATATATATATATATATATATATATATCACGAACATTGAATAACATTACCAATGCCAGTTTAATTGGAGTCCAAGAAGAGCAAGCTGCAGGTGAGAGTTGCTATCCTATGTTAATCTAAATGTAACAGGATTATCTGGGTATGGATATGAGTGAAAAAACATCTTGCACTCCACGCCTCCAGCGGTGCGTAGGGCACAAACATCTTGCACTCCACGCCTCCAGCGGTGCGTAGGGCACAAAAACATCTTGCACTCCACGCCTCCAGCGGTGCGTAGGGCACAAACATCTTGCACTCCACGCCTCCAGCGGTGCGTAGGGCACAAACATCTTGCACTCCACGCCTCCAGCGGTGCGTAGGGCACAAAAACATCTTGCACTCCACGCCTCCAGCGGTGCGTAGGGCACAAACATCTTGCACTCCACGCCTCCAGCGGTGCGTAGGGCACAAACATCTTGCACTCCACGCCTCCAGCGGTGCGTAGGGCACAAACACATCTTGCACTCCACGCCTCCAGCGGTGTGTAGGGCACAAATGTATTTTGAATGTATTCTCATTGTTTTTAGATAAATTCCTCTAGTATTGTATTGATTATTTAATTAAATTTATGTTTTTATTAATGTATCTGCTATTGTAGAAATTTGTTTATCCGATACTTAGTATTTGATACATTCTATCGTATGTATGTCCATCTCTGCCTAGTATCCACACCCCCATGTACTAACCTAACACGTTTTTATTGTGTCATTACCCTAACCAACCTGATCTAGCCTCTAGCAAGGTAAGGGAGACGGTGATATCGGGCTTTTATCATTTGTTTATATCACAAAACCTTCATGCCGATTATAGTGAGAAAGTTATGGCGAGCCCAAACGTTCCCATTGTCCCAAATTAATTGTTTCTAAAATACAGAAGAAAAGAAAAACGTGCGGAGAAAGAGAAGAAGAAAGACAAAGAGAATGGAAGCAAAAAGAAGAGAAGAGACAACGGAAGGAGAAAACGAAAAAAGACAACACGACCCCACCCAAGGCAGGAATGTCAAACCCAACAACACCGGCCGCGACCTTCAGGACCAGCAGGGTCGCCACAGTAATAGAGACATGCCCGATCACCCCAGGAAAGACAATTTGACTCGGGGTGAAACCATCCACAGTAAAGAGAAGAGTCATCTTCTCTCAGAAGTTCTGAGAACAAGGGAAGAATAATAATAAACATTTAAAAACCCTTATGATAAGAGTATGTATTAATTTTAAATATAACATGTCACAAGACAGATTCATTATGTAACAAGATAGTGAACAGAATAAGAAACATGTTGAAGGACTTCGTCAAGATACGAAAGTTATAAAATCATCTCACCGAGATACTTCTATCTTTTAAAAGAAATAATATACACCTATGTACAGTTACACATCTTCTCGAATACTGCCATTTCTCTATTTTTTCAAACACACCACATATTCTTCCTTCCTACTTTGGAGAGTCGTAGGCCAACGAACTTTTGCCCACAGATAACAGAAAGTGACCATCAGAGGTACCAACCAAAAGTTCACCAACTAGGACCCCTATTAACTCTGTAGATTTGTTTCTTATATATCTTAATATAGAAAATATCAGTCTTACTTTTGTTTACTAGCTCTAGCATAACCAGAAATTGTTATTCCCCATATTAACCGCTGCAAAACCTACAACTTCACAACCGCGAGGCTACAGGATGCGTGACATGGCTGACCCTCAGTATTGCCAATTCAACCTCCACGTAAGAAAATCTTATAACTCCTATAGACGTGTTATTTTGTATACTCAGAGTCGAAAAACTATCAATATTAAAGTCTACTAAGAAAACCTAACATTCTCAACTACTCTAGGACTAAAATTCAAGCCCACAGGCCTTGTCTAAAAACAGTATAAAAACACAGGCGAGCAAGGCTAGGGACACACGCACCCTTTCGATGACCCCCAGGGTTGCCAACATAACCCCATGCCGACCAGCATTTACTTACGTACAATACGTATGTTCTCTATATACAACTCTTAAAGTAATGATCAATAATAACTCTAGAAAGAAAAGCTAACCTTCCCCTATAACTCTATCCAACATTATCAGTGACAAACTCTTATAGAAATAAATAATAAATCCATGACGCAGGGAAACCTCGCGTACAATACCCCCTTACCCCCTTGAACTCTCATGCTCAAAGGTCAACGAGAAACCCCCCCGAAAGTCTGTACTAAAGTTCTAATATACCCATTCCCCTTTAGTTCTCACAGTAACTTAGAAAGGCAAATAAAACCTTGATTTGCCTAACATCTGCCCATCATATTATTTTAAATTACTCTTCAAGTATAGTAGAGTAGTATCATAAAGTAACTGAGATACACTTCCCCTAACAGTGCAAAGCACACGCCCTTATATATACTATCCTTTGACGGAGAATGGGTACCCTCCAGTACTGGTGCACATTAGGCCAGGGAAGTTTGAAGGAAGGCAAGTAACTCTAAGCTTTCTCAATTGTCTGCACCCTGCTTTGGAGAAATATTATTTTTACCCTTACTAACAGTTTGGATGACGGCACCCCGAAGTCCTTACACTGTCTGTGAATATCCCATTTTAGGATCTTTGTTAATTGTGGCATAATTTTAACATAGAGACCTCTAATAGTCTGTATCTTCAATATTAAAATATTAAATGTCTAGGCAACCCTCCACTTATATTTTAATATTTTTAGTACAACAATAGTGACTATATATAAGTAACATTATTATTTCTGGCAATCCAGGAATTAATTTAATTACTTTCATTAGGCTATATTTCTTTATAATTAAAAGTTGAAAGACACAGGCACCCCTACCTTTCAACATTTCGCTATTTGAAATTATACGACCATTACTCACAGAAGATCTAAGTGCTGAAACGATCTTTTGTGTTATAAGGGTTTAGCGAGACACCCTCACAGGAACTCTGCATATATAAATACTAGGCGCATTTTGTCTGTGGCACCCCCCCAGAATTTGCGACTAAAAGGTTAACACCGCCCTGAGTTCTTTGACCCTCTTATAAAGGTTAGTGACAGTCAAGAAGAGCAATACCTAAACTCTTCTTGCGTTAGTCTGATATTGTGTTAAACCGTCATCACTGAGACACAATATTTAAAACCCTACTTCAAGAGTACCTTAACAGAACTTCATCACTGGTTAATATAAAGGTCAGGATAGTCGAGTATATTTGATAAAGCTATAGGTTTAAATACTCGCATTAGTCCGATATGGTGCCCAACAGTTTCATTACAAGTTTCGGAGCCATATTTAAGACCCCACGTCCATTAACCCAACTGTAACTTACCTTCACACGACCGGCCAACCTGGACGGCCCAAGGAGCATCAAAAGACATAATCAACTAGTGTATAATTATCTCTTCAAAGAAAAGAAAGAATATAGAAACTACCAACAATAAGTATCAGTGACGAGATCCAAATAAACAGAGTTCTTAATACCTCTTAATTAGTGAAAAGTTCGTAAAAGTGTTCAACTAGGTTAATCTACGGAAAAAGATAAATATTAAGTATGTACTAGTAATAACCATATTTAGTACGACTTTATAACTCAAAGAATAACTAATATATAAAATAAGACGGATTTCAAGCATCCATTAACTCTGCCATATTTCCGCCACGTCATAAAAATAAACAGAGTCCGTCAACCCTAAACTTTGAGTTAATAGAACCAAATGTTCCAGTAGCCTAGTAAATAGAACAATATTAATAATCTACGTGTTCAGTGATAAATACGTATAGCATACTTATTTTACTATATTAGTGAATTAGAACAATATTAATAATCTACGTGTTCAGTGATAAATACGTATAGCATACTTATTTTACTATATTAGTGAATTAGAACAATATTAATAATCTACGTGTTCAGTGATAAATACGTATAGCATACTTATTTTACTATATTAGTGAATTTATACCAAATAAGAGGATTTTCACACATTAATAAATTCTGAAAATAATCTCATTAAGTGCCGTAATATTTTAGTCCTCAAACTTGAGCTCAAACTAAAGAAGTCCATCAGTGCATAAGCTTCCATATTCCGTGCCAAGAAATATAGGAATTTATATAACCTCGTCCAGTATTATTCACGAACAAAATTAAAGTCAAGTTATATCGTGAATATTAATAAGAACCTGATTTAGTAAATTTATTATAAACTTTCGATAAGAGAATCGTGCGTATGATTCTCCAGAAGAAGATTCCATATCTAAGTTGAATTGAATATACCTGAACTCCATCTAGATCCGCAATCGTGCTGGGAGAAATTAAATTGAGTTGTACCACTTATGCTCCCGTGTCTTTAGTGTTTTTGATTATCTATATTGTAACTAGTGATTAAGTGAATAAAGCTGTACTACAAATTATATTTCGATATTATACATATCCTCTATTGTATTACTTATATGTACTTGTATGAACTCAGATAACCCAGTCTCGAAAGAACTCACCCTAACTAATAGTTAAACCTGAATCAAATCAGGGCATAACAGTTTCTGATAACGCTGTGACATAATGTTGGAGAGAACCCCGCAGCCTTTCATCCACATAATGTTGGAGAGAACCCCGCAGCCTTTCATCCACATAATGTTGGAGAGAACCCCGCAGCCTTTCATCCACATAATGTTGGAGAGAACCCCGCAGCCTTTCATCCACATAATGTTGGAGAGAACCCCGCAGCCTTTCATCCACATAATGTTTGGAGAGAACCCCGCAGCCTTTCATCCACATAATGTTGGAGAGAACCCCGCAGCCTTTCATCCACATAATGTTGGAGAGAACCCCGCAGCCTTTCATCCACATAATGTTGGAGAGAACCCCGCAGCCTTTCATCCACATAATGTTGGAGAGAACCCCGCAGCCTTTCATCCACATGCCCTAAGTCTCCCACATACCTATTATCGCCCATATGTCCGAGGAATTCTAACCCTACTTGCAGAAGGGTTTGGAGTGGCTTGGTGGTTGGCAGCGTTTGACGGAAGCCTTTGGTGCTTTTTATTTATACTCTAAACATTATAAGATTGTTTAATTCTTATTAATAGTGTTTCATAGCTAATATGCCTGGAAAGAATTTAATTAAAGGAGATTGACATATTCACAATACCGTGAATCCTTGAATGAAAAATTAAATCCACATGGTAGTATAATGTGTTTATTATGCCACGACAAGTTTCGACTCTTTTCTGGGGACTTCAGCGGTGTTCTACCGAGTTTACATATTGTAACCCTTTCAGTAGGCTTTGAATGGCAGGCCAATTTAGTCTGGCTTGCTTATGAAGCAAAATTAAGTTATTAAAGTGGTCTTAAAAGCCATTGCCAAAGTAATATCTTTTTGCACCTTAAACAAAAAGAGTCCACTGATATCCCGAATATTCTGAAAAAGACATCACCATATTGAATAATATATGACTTAGATTGTTATATATCCCAAAATAGCAGACTTTACTTGCCACCCTCTTAATCCAGGTTCCGGTGTTCTGTGGACTGTCGGTGTTCTTCAGCTGTGTCACAAGCCTGCCGAGAGGGTTAATATTTAACTCTGGTTTCCACTTTATTTTATAATCAAAGTATAATTATAAAATAAAGTGGACACAAGAGTTGAATATCAACCCTCTCGGCAGGCCAAAATGCATTTTGGTAGGGTTTGGTCAGGTCAATGATGATTCTTTTAAGTCCTTCATTGTTTCCTTTCGGCTCTTTCCAAGCCAGATAATATGATGTAATGATAGGCCGTAACACAAATCCATCCTGTTATAATCCACTCCAACCATGATCCTCCAGGTTCCGTTGTACCCGTGGATGACGTCAGTGTTGTTCGGTGGACTGTCAATACTGTCCGGGTGTGTCAGCTGTCTGCTGCCAGAGACCAAGGACGCCAACATGCCAGACATTACCGACCAACTCAACAACAAACCCACCACACTCACTCAGGCGGATGCAGAAGACTCTACTGACCTTATGCTAGCTATAAGATCGGGTGAACAATAAAAACCAAGACTAACTTTTGATAGATATGGTTTTAATTCAGCTATAATATCGTGCAAATTATCCGTCTCTCTCCCTCTTTGCCAATCTAGCATATTAAGCTATCTAAGGATGTCCCGGCTCTTTGAGTTTGTCAAAGAAGTGAACTGATATTCATAAAGAAAACATCAGTAAGTAATATATAAAGGCCACAGAGTTCCAAGGAGAACAAATATATATAATAAAGACAAGGACACAATATATATGTTGAATATGTGTCAGAATGTGTTCCCAATTATACTTCTGCTGAATAATACAACTACAGATAAGTAAATTATTATGTTTTTGACACCAACCAATTTCACATCTAAACTCAATTAATGAAATCAACAAATACATGTGGCACTCCGAGGACTCGAACCCAGGATACTCACATCGAAATTCCGCGCACTATGCATTACACTACCAAGACAGTTACAGAAATATAGACAAGCCTACGATTAATTATGCAGTTTCGAATCCTGCATGTTAATCTGAGTATGTACATACAGTATATTCCAACTGCGCTATGGTAGCCTAATGTATAGACGAATGGAAGGAGTATTTAATGGAGCACTTAACCCTTAGGAAGGCCTCACTATAAATTGCTCCTGAACCAGAATGAATTATGTGTTTTACACCAACCAATACAAGAGCAACATGAATTAAGTCATAGGGAAAACATTATCAATAAAGTTGTCCTCTTTAAATGGAGTTTATACCGATAAATCTTAAATATTGGTTAAGAATATAATATATTTATAAACTCTGCAGAGTAATTATAATACTAATTGTCAGTCAATCTATTATATAAGAGAGTGGGCTGTTATAATTCCTTCATTGTTGCAAACAGATACTGGAAACTAATACTGTTTTTATTGTCTTTTTCAGGCTCAGTACATTCGTATACATCAACAAACGCTTAGCTGCACAGAACATTATTCACACATCCTCAAATATATAGTTTGTATTATTTATATATTATTTATATATATACCAAAAACACAATTTATGTACAGTATAGATGCATACAAATATCCTGCTTAACTGAGCTCATAATAAGTACGTCTCATAGGTGGCGGGTGCCCAACCCCGAAAGGGGTTGAAATAGGGGAGCTATCCCCCCGCCAAAGGCGGCTTTCTAGGGCCTTTCCTAGCTGTTGCTGAGATGATTGGGTTCTAGTCATGTGGTGATGGGCTGGTCTATCAGAGAGACAGTTGAGCGTTCTCTGCCATACCCATAGGTTACTCTGACTGTTCCTTTTACTTATATATTTTCTAGATCTCAAGTGGCGGCGCCTCATCCGTGACTTGACCTCTCCACTGCAACCTAGAGGTTGGCAGACTGGGAGCCAAAGCTTCACATTATTATTTTCCCCTCAACTTTCCCTTCATAATTGTTAAGGGGCACAGGGCCTTGGATGGGGCTGCAGTGTCCCGGGCATTTCCGCACCCTCCTCAGCTCCTCGCCTAGGAGTGGCTTCGATCACCTGGTCATTCTTGGTCTGGGTGTTGGGCTTAACTTGCAACGGCACCCCTATTCTGTTTTATTGCACGTTTCATTGATTGAGCTCTATTTTATTGTTCCTTATTTTCCAATATTTAGTAAGTATTCTTTATTTTTTTAATTTTTCGCAGCCTTTCCCAAATAGCAGTTCTCCGATCCAGTTCTATTGGTATGGTTGATTAAATAGTTGCCATATATTTTTTTAAGTTTTGGTATACAGTAAGGGACAATATGATAACAAATGTTTGAGATTTTCTATTTCTTTATCAAATCCCACGCACTTAGTATCGCCACCAACGAATCGGTTTCTATAATTAAATTTAATTGTGTTGGATCTACACTTAACCCACTGAGCCCCAGCTAGTTATTAATAAATGTACCACCAGGGACCAGCCGGTTTAGATTTTTTTTTTCCAGAAACAATAGCGAATGGGTTAGGAATGAAGGAAAAACCACGAAAAACCGATCAAAAAGCTCAAAAAATGGTCCTACGGAGCCCCGAAAACGGATTTTACAAGAGTAAAAAATTGAAGGCAATTTCCCCAAAAAAACAAGTTTTTGCATGCTCACGCGCACGCGGTTGGACTTTGAGAGTTTTCAACCATCGGCATGGGTGCGTGGGATACTTACACAGTTCCCATACAAATCTGAGCCCTCTAGGTGCCATAGGACCGGAGTGACACTGACGCAAACGCTGCGTCGCTGGGGCTCAGTGGGTTAAATAGTAATTCCGAGCCGAAAGTGTTATCATAAATACGCACTTCTCTTATTTCTTTCTTGTATGCTCCGTACAATTGTAAACTTGTTTTCCTGCTGATTTATTCTTGCCATGGTGTATTATCCCATTCATTTATCTTCCTTTTAATACGTTACCATACTGTATATTTGTCTCAAATTTAATTTTCCTATACCGGTTGTTTTTGTTTACAATTTCTTCAATGTATTACATCCAGTTTACTGACATACAGCTTAGTCTTAGCTCGTGATAGACTTTTCCAACCAAGTTTTCTTCTTTGTTTAACAGGTAGTTCACATAACATATACTGTATGTATATCTGTTCATCAATCTTGCCTCCATTAGCGACGTACCCACCTCTGCTCTCAGCACACATGGGTGTACAGAAAGGGACTTTTAGTATAATTCTATTTATTGTATTTTCAATGTTTTGCAGTGTTTTGATCTCGCCCTTATTGTAATACACAACATCTGTGCCATGCAGGATGGAGGATAGTGCTATTCCTTTCCAATATGTGTTTTTCCGATTGGTACTCTATTGCAACTCCTTGATGTTATAAAGGTATTTGGTTAGCCAGATTATTTGCTTTTTGTATAATATCCATTTTATATTGTACAAAGCAATATTTTGTTATTTGAAATAGTTACTCCTAAATATTTAAATGTCTGTACTTGTATACCTTGGATTTTCTTTGCTTGTTCTTTTAAATTATATATTATTATGACACTTTGTATTGGTATTTATGTTCAATCCATGCTCTCCTACTATATTTATGTCCAATCCATGCTCTCCTACTATATTTATGTTCACTCCATGCTCTCCTACTATATTTATGTTCAATCCATGCTCTCCTACTATATTTATGTCCAATCCATGCTCTCCTACTATATTTATGTTCACTCCATGCTCTCCTACTATATTTATGTTCAATCCATGCTCTCCTACTATATTTATGTCCAATCCATGCTCTCCTACTATATTTATGTTCAATCCATGCTCTCCTACTATATTTATGTTCAATCCATGCTCTCCTACTATATTTATGTTCAATCCATGCTCTCCTACTATATTTATGTTCAATCCATGCTCTCCTACTATATTTATGTTCAATCCATGCTCTCCTACTATATTGGTATTTATGTCCAATCCATGCTCTCCTACTATATTTATGTTCAATCCATGCTCTCCTACTATATTGGTATTTATGTCCAATCCATGCTCTCCTACTATATTTATGTTCAATCCATGCTCTCCTACTATATTGGTATTTATGTCCAATCCATGCTCTCCTACTATATTTATGTTCAATCCATGCTCTCCTACTATATTTATGTTCAATCCATGCTCTCCTACTATATTTATGTCCAATCCATGCTCTCCTACTATATTTATGTCCAATCCATGCTCTCCTACTATATTTATGTTCAATCCATGCTCTCCTACTATATTTATGTTCAATCCATGCTCTCCTACTATATTTATGTTCAATCCATGCTCTCCTACTATATTTATGTTCAATCCATGCTCTCCTACTATATTTATGTCCAATCCATGCTCTCCTACTATATTTATGTCCAATCCATGCTCTCCTACTATATTTATGTTCAATCCATGCTCTCCTACTATATTTATGTTCAATCCATGCTCTCCTACTATATTTATGTTCAATCCATGCTCTCCTACTATATTTATGTTCAATCCATGCTCTCCTACTATATTTATGTCCAATCCATGCTCTCCTACTATATTTATGTCCAATCCATGCTCTCCTACTATATTTATGTTCAATCCATGCTCTCCTACTATATTGATGTCCAATCCATGCTCTCCTACTATATTTATGTTCAATCCATGCTCTCCTACTATATTTATGTTCAATCCATGCTCTCCTACTATATTTATGTCTAATCCATGCTCTCCTACTATATTTATGTCCAATCCATGCTCTCCTACTATATTTATGTCCAATCCATGCTCTCCTACTATATTTATGTTCAATCCATGCTCTCCTACTATATTTATGTCCAATCCATGCTCTCCTACTATATTTATGTTCAATCCATGCTCTCCTACTATATTGGTATTTATGTCCAATCCATGCTCTCCTACTATATTTATGTCCAATCCATGCTCTCCTACTATATTTATGTCCAATCCATGCTCTCCTACTATATTTATGTCCAATCCATGCTCTCCTACTATATTTATGTTCAATCCATGCTCTCCTACTATATTTATGTCCAATCCATGCTCTCCTACTATATTTATGTCCAATCCATGCTCTCCTACTATATTGGTATTTATGTCCAATCCATGCTCTCCTACTATATTTATGTCCAATCCATGCTCTCCTACTATATTTATGTTCAATCCATGCTCTCCTACTATATTGGTATTTATGTCCAATCCATGCTCTCCTACTATATTTATGTCCAATCCATGCTCTCCTACTATATTTATGTCCAATCTATGCTCTCCTACTATATTTATGTTCAATCCATGCTCTCCTACTATATTTATTATTATATCTATACTTCTTTTATCTTAATCAATAGACGGAGAGAGACTTAATCCATCGTCCGGATAGAATAATGTATTAATATAGAACATATTATCTTTAAATCCAATACCTGATGAATGAAGTTATTTGATATTATATATGCAACTAGTTTAAAGAGGGTGGTAGATCTCTTACAACCTTGTTTTATTCAACTACGTATATACATTTAATTTTGAATGTCATTGGTAAATTGTATGATGTTTTATCTCCATTATATAATTTTGCAATGATCTCTATTATGAGTTGGTGGACTTAGAAATTTATTACAAAATTCTATGAGTTTCTTTCTTATAATTGAACCAAAGGTTTTTTGAAAAATGATTGATGTTACTATTAATGGTGATTTATTTGAATTATTGATGTTACTATTAATGGTGATTTATTTGAATTATTGATGTTACTATTAATGGTGATTTATTTGAATTTAACTACAGCCGTATTTTTTATAAATTCCGGTCAATATGTTATTGACCGGAATTTATTTTTTGTATTTATATTGTTATTTGTAAATTTCATTAATCGATTTTAGGAGTATAGTTGGTTGTTGGAAGGAACATAATAATTCATGTAAACATGTTCAACACCATGAGTTTTCTGATTGTTTAGTATATTCTTAAACATGCAATAATTGACCCTTCACATTAACCTGTGACACTGCCCTTTTTGTAAGATTACATGTCTTGCTTGTGTGACCGTTCTATTGGTAAATAATATATGTGTGCCTAATTTGGTGAAAGTTACCATTACATTTAAGAGACATTACAAAAATAACTAACCTTGACCTTTGCCCCTTATTTTGACCTGCATAATGTTTATCAAATAATTAATTATTGTCATTTGCATGGGACATGCAACTATGCAACTATGAATTAGTAGTAAAAAGGTAATTAAAATAACGCAAATAAGGAAGACACTCACACATAGAAAAAGGAAATCTCCATAGGAACAAGATGCAGAACAGACGAGAAGACAAGAACGGAAAGGAGAAACTAAAGCAAGGAGAATAATGATCGACAACAAGGGAAGCAGAGAAAGAACAAGCTCCAGGCACTACATTCCAGACCCCCAGACCACCACCAGAAAGACCAATGTCCAGAGGAAAGCAGAGAAGAAGAAGTTAGACAAAACGGCAACAATAAAGCCTAAACAACAAGGAATTAACAGCAAACCAAGAAGACAAGATAGCTACCACCAAGGAGAAGGATTCCCCGGACAAATGGAAGGAGAACTAAACCAGAACCGAAAGAACAATCACAGACGGGAAACAGAAATTACCAAATAAACGAATTGCCCCGCATCCCAAAACTACCCCATTTCATCAAGAAAAAGAACGAGAAAGAAAAGAACAAAGGCAAGACAGAAGAGGAGGGAAGAATAACATTAACAACAACACAATATGCCCGCGGAATGATACCACGTGTGCAGAACAATTCCCGGAACTCCACGACGAATGCACATCACTACTTCCATAAAAATACTACTTTCACGCTCCCTACAGACACCAGACGAGATGCCCGGATGGCAGCCACTATAACAGAACTTCCCTCAACACCCGGAAAGAATATTAATAGACCATCAGCTCCACAAGCAACTATTAACGCCTTAAGAGCGGGTGGTGTGTATTTTACACCGTACCGCACAGCGTTTTTTTTTTAACCCTAAATAGGGTTGTTTCCATGCTCATTTTCATGCATAAACAAGACCCAGAGCGTAAAACAAGTATCTATCCCTTAAAGGGCGTAAACAGAGCTTTCCAATGACACCCGAACCATCCTTGTACGACCGCTGGTTCTCTTGCAACGATCGTGCAACACGAGTGCAAAAACCCTAAAATAAGGTAATTTCCGTACATAATTCCTTGTGTAACGAGTGAGAAAGGGGGGATAAGGGTGGGATACAGTTCAGTAGGTCCACGGTGGTCGTGGGGAGCGGTCATAAGGTTACTACGCTCGTCCCACCGCTCAGCTCTCTCTCTCAGCAACATTACGTGCTGAAAATGGCACTCGACAGCTGTCGTGCACCGCCACATAGTCCAATTTTATTTCACTCGACATATCTTGCGCGCCGCCAATTAAGGGTTAAAAGGAAAATAATATTCAGCCAGGGAAAGAAGGATCACCATCACCATCATAGAAACAGGTACTTACATCCTCCTTCCACCCAAAGGCCAAATCACCTGGTCACCAGCTTCTAAGGGGACCCTCCTAATCCCTTTAGATCTGCCCTGACTGACTTGTGACCTTTTGATCCCAGAACATCTACCCCAGGATATCTCAGCTAATGTCGTCACTATCCCGACGAAAGCTGAACAGGGCAAGCAATTCTAGGGCTTTTACAACACTGACATGTTAGTGGTGATAGCTCTAGAATTACCCTCCCATTCAGTAGATTGAAGGCATGCTTAATATCTCAATAGGTCAGAGGAGTTATTTCCCTATTAAGGAATCTTTGTTATTTTTGTGTCATGATACAGTAATAACATCGAAGTCACTAATAGGCTGCAATTTTAATAATAGAAGTCTAAACTCGCGGACATGTCCCCACCTGACTTCTATAATTAAATCCGAAACTTTGACTACTGAAGGATACTTGGCATGCCAAGGTCACTCGAATAGTAACAGGGCTTTGCGAGAGACCTTACCCGGCACTCTGCAAACAGAAGTCCTTAGTACTTTTGTTTTACTGACATGTTAGTATGCAATTGTAATTAAAAGGTTTAAAACACCGCCCCGAGTTCTTTGAACCTCTTACAAAGGTCAGTGGTAGTTGAGGAATATAATATTGGTCATGATCATTATCTCCTCGCATTAACCCGATATCTTGTCACTGTGGCATGACATAGGCATTATATTAAAGACCCTACACCAAGAGTACCTGAACAGAACTTCATCACCAGTTAATATAACGGTCAGGATAATCGAGTATCCCTAGCTCCCCTGCTAAAAATATAATCGCGTTTGTCCGATGAGGCCCAGTGTCATGATACTTAAGGGGCCTCATTCAAGACCCTATACCCATTAACCCATCTGTAAATTAAACAACTAATCCACACGACATGCCAACCTGGACGGCCCAACGGAGTTTTTACCTCAACCTTTTTACTCCAAGTGTTAATTCTGGAGTTATGATAGAAAACCTGCATCAAGTCGATACCAGTGAGGAGGTATCTAAAGCTAGAGGTCTAATATATCAACTCTGCCTAACTTCCACCAGTGCGTAAGGTGTGCTACAAAGTTAGAGTCCTAATATATCGACTCTGCCTAATTTCCACCAGTGCGTAAAGTGTGTACTATAAAGTTAGAGTCCCAAGATATTGACTGCCTAATATCCACCAGTGCGTAAGGTGCACTATATAGTTATCTATCTATCTATTGCCTGACGCCGTGATCCCCGAAGGGGTGGCCACGAACGAACCGCCCCCATGCACCTCTGTCCCCAGTCAGTCGACGCCCCTCCCCCCAACCAGCACCACCTTCGTTCATGTACTTCCTCACTCCATCCTTCCACCTCATATTCGGTCTACCTCTCCCCCTCTGTCCCTCCACCTCGCTCTCATACACCCTCTTAGTCATTCTCTCGCTTTCCATACGTTCCATATGGCCGAACCATCTCAAGTTGTTCCTTTTCACACTTTCCAGCACATCTACCTCCACACCACACCACCTTCTTACTTCCTCATTAGTCTGTCTATCCCTCCATGTAACTCCGCACGCACTCCTTAAGTAATTCATTTCCACTGCTCTCACTCTTGGTCTGAGTCTCTCAACCAACGTCCATGCTTCGCTTCCGTAAGTCAGTGTCGGGATTACCACACTGTCATGCAAGGACTTCTTCACTTCCATACTGACCACCCTATTTCTTGTTACTGCTTTTAGCGTTCCTACAACCCTCTTCCCCTGTTGTACCCTCTCCCGCACCTCTTCATCCATAGTCCCATCTTTACTCAACACACTGCCCAGATACTTAAAAGAGTTGACGATCTCCATAGCCTGACTATATAGTTAGAGTCCATTATATCTTGACTCAGTGTAAACCCTCGTTCATTTTTGTGCTTAAAGTGTTATATATATAAATATCAAATAGCACACAGTTATCCGACTCATCAGTGTTGATAATCTGTCATTTTGTTATATTGTACAAGAGGCAAGCTACTTAATTGCTGAGGGGCACAGGGCCCTGGGTGGGGCTTTGGATTCCCGGGCGTTTCTGCACCCTCCTCAGCTCCCCATCATGGAGTGGCTTCAGTCACCCAGGCTTTATTGTGGTCGGCAGGGAGGGTTCTGTGGGGGCGCTCGGTTATGGCCTTGGCATTGCTCGGGCCTTGGGGCTGTTCGGCCAGGAAGCTTGGGGAACAACAACAACAACAACAAGAGGCAAGCTACACCTATTTGATATACCTGAGCTCCTTCTAGATCCTCCATCGTGCTAGGATAGTAAATTCTGTTGTATAACATTATCATTTAATTTATCTATGCAAGTATAAGTAAGAGTTAAGCTAAATAAAACTGTTCTTTATAACTATACTCAGTGTTATATATATCTTCTATTTGACTTCCATGCATGTATTGTAAGACTTCCAAATTCCCCAGTGAAGTAGAACTCACTATAACCAATATACAAACCTGGTAAAAACCCTGGTATAACATTGGTGGCAGACGGTGGTTCTTGATTCAAGAAAGAAGAGATCATTTAGTACAAAAATGAGAAGCAATAGAGCATTGTATAACATTAGAAGTATGGCAGTTAATCGCTCTCACATTCCCATTCCTAAATATGATGGGGAAACGTTCGAAATAGACGTATACCTGGATATGGTAAAGCCAGTACTCGTTCTGGCATACAACCAAGACCGCGAGAAAATCGCTGTATTGTTGACACACTTGGGAAAAGCCGTTTCCCTAGTTGCCACCCAGGTAATGCCAGAACTTACCTGAGATCAGTTCAGATCTATTGTGATTGGCGCCACTAGGCCCTTTCGTCGCCCATGCCCAAATGAAGGACATAAAATACGAAGGAGATTTAGATCTCACTCTAGCCTCCATTAGCCAACAAATAAAGGCTGCTTATTGTTACGAGCGTACTTTGCCGATAAGGGGTGACCTACAAGAGGGAGCAGTATCAACACCTCCTGACCCACGTGAAACTCCCTGAGTTTCACCTTGTGGTCGTACCTGTCCTTCATGAGGGCCTGAGATCCTACCAGATTGCGGCCAGCCAACTCCAGACTACGCAACATTCGTTCTCTACTCTCAAGGACATACTTAACCATCGAACATGGTTTAGCGGTGCCTTCCCATATCTCCTTTACCATGTGGAGAGGCCCTCTGACGCGGTGTCCAAACACAAGCTCATTAGGGCTAAACCCCAAACTCTCCCCAGGTACCTCTCGTGCAGCGAATAACACATACGGCAGGCCAAGATCCCAGTCCTTGCCGTTCTCAAGACAATAGCAGCGAAGCATGCTTTTTAGAGTGGAATGCCACCTCTCTAACACCACCTGACTCTCTGAGTGATAAGCAGATGACACTACAGTGACTATCCCGTGCTGCTTCATTGTCTGAACGAACAAGTTGGAGGTGAAATTCGATCCTTGGTCTGACTGTATCTCCTGCGGGTATCCGTACCGGGAGAAGTATAATAGCAAGTTACGGACCACCATCTTCGCCAAACCATTTCTCATCGGGTATGCGTCTGGGTACCGAGTTGCTACGTCCATGACTGTCAAGAGATATTTATTTCCTGCACTTGTGGGGGGAGGGGGCCAACCATGTCGACTACTACTTTACTAAAGGGAGGCCCGCTGACGGGAATTGGGTGTAACGGAGCCTTTGGGATGCACTGGTTAGGTTTCCCGACCTTTTGGCACACACTGCACATTGCCACCCATGACCCAACTTGTGCTCTCAAACCAGGCCACCAAAACAGTTTCCCCAAAGCCACCACCGTCTTACGGACACCCAAGTGTCCCGCCAGCGGTACATCATGATCCAACCTTAGTAGGCTATCCCTGCATACCCTCGGTACGACCAGCTGGTCTACCACTCCTGACCCACCCTCCCAACTTCTCTGCGGGTCTTGGAATCGCCGATACAAGATGCCATCAATGAAAACAAAATCTCCAGACTTTGCATCCCTGTCCTCTTCGAGTTCAACAGCACCGTTACTACACTTTAGAACCTCCGGGTCTTCTAGCTGCAATTTGCGAATATCTGAGGGAGCTAGCCTGTCTAAGTGTTTGCGAAACAACTCATGCCCTCCCCCAACATCGAACTTTGCATCCCGTTGCTCTCTCCGTGTATACCGTTGCTGCCTCTGAGTCTCTTTAAGCCCTGCCTCTACACTCTCAGCGACAGGTGGTGGTGCTTCTCCAGACTCTAATAAAGGTGCTAATACTGAGTCCCCGAGAAGCGCTGCTGGTACTAGACTCTCCACCGTATCAGCTTTCAGCACCTTCTCGTGACCGTTCCTCCGCTTATTTGAAGACTGTTGGTTAGGCTGTGACTCCCTGGATGCGAGAGATCTGGTTACAACACACGCCATTGGTTGCACCTGACACTTCTCAACCCACTCCTGTTCCTCCTTACTCACGTCGACCGGCTCCTCGGCAACGACTAAGGGTGAAACCTTAGAAGCAGGCACCGCAAAGTCATTGCTGAGAAGGAGGTCGACGCCCCCAACAGGCAATTTCTCCACGATTCCCACATCCAGTTCGCGAGTCACACCGTCAACTTCAAGCTCCATTCTAACAAGCGGGTATAACCTAGTTGCATTAACTCCCTGCACCACAACTACCCGTGCCGTGTTTATGGGTCTACCAGTGAAATTCTTCAAGAGTGTCTGAGAAGCACCTGTGTCACGCAAAAGCTGTACCCCGTGCTTCTTGCCCCCCCAATTCACGCAGCCATGCCCTCTATGGTCGCAAAAGGCATCGCGGACAGGGTTCGAGCCTTCCGGATTCTTCTTCACTGGCGGTGTTCCATCCTCTGATCTTATGCCTCCAGCAAACACAGAAGACTTCTGGAACACCCCAATGCTGCGAGACAATGACACAGCCGTGGGAGGTCTGCTCGGACAAGCTTTTGCCATGTGCCCCTCTTTGTGACAGTGATAACACTCAAATTTCCCCTTGGACTTATACTGAGGTGTAAAAGTCCCCTGCCCTTCTTAAACGGGGCGGTGCTAGATTTGTGATCAGTCTTGGTGTCATTGCTTTTAAATTTATGTGTGTCCATATTCCGGGGAGGGGGAGGGTAACGCTCAGCCATCTCTGCTGCTTCTACGAGAGTTCTTGGGTTCTTCTCTTTAAGGTTTAAAGTCAAGTCGCCGCCCGTACACTTATAAAACTGCTCTAGAAGCATCAACTGTTTCATCTCATCAAACGTAGTTGTCTTCTCTGATCTGAGCCAGTTTCCCATAGCGTCGGACAGGTCCCGGGCGTGCTCCAAGAAGGTACTGTCTCGCCCCTTAGTCACACCCCGGAACCTTAACCTATATGTCTCGGGTTGTAGCTCGTATGCCCGCAGGACAGCCTCCTTGAGCTCCTCATAAACAACGCAGGACTCCAAAAGCAGTGCATTGTAAGCCTTGAGCCCCTTACCTACGAGTCTAGAGGACACTAGGGCCGCCCACTTAACTTCAGGCCACTGATGCTCCCGGCACTTCTTCTCAAATCTATTGAAAAAACTCTGTGACACCAGACTCGTCAAATACAGGGACCATTTTGAGAAGGTGCGACAGAGACTGATCATGCGCACGGTTTCCAGTACCGAGTCGCTGTCCCGTCGTCTCAACACGAGACTTCTCTAAATCCATGTCGGCACAGTATCTTGTAGATTCTAGTTCAGTCCTAAGCTCAGCTTCCCTCGTCTGTTGCTGCATCCTAGCCAGCTCTTTTCTCTCTTCTATCTTAGCTAGCTCTATCTGCTGTTGACTCTGATGTTGCATCTTTGCCATCTCGAGCTGAAAGAGCATCTCCGGGGTCAAACCTTGAGGAGGAGGAGGAGATGCAATGATGTTAGAAATACCCGGTGATCCCCCCAGGGGCAAACCACCCTGCCAGTCACTACTCACCTGCGGAAGCGTGCTCAGGGTCGGTACTCCAATAGGAGGATTGGGAGTCGAGTGAAGGGGAAACTCGGCCAAAGGGCTCTGAGCACTCACCCTACCTCGTACGCCAGTCACCCCACCCAGCACACACGTCATCAGGTCATCCTTGGTCATGCCACTAGTACATACATGACCGATAGCTGCGGCTAAGCACTGGAGACCGTACCGATTCATACCCACCAACCGGTCGGAAGTAACAGGCCATTGTAAAAAATTCCTTGCATCCTCCTCACTGTTCACCAAGTTAACCCTTTACCGGGCACTCATAGAAATACTTATAAATTAAATATTTTGACCCTAGACCATGAAAGTAGACTTAATTCTAAGGTATTTTTGCTTATGAATTTTTTTCACATTTTTGTATATTGAATTAGAAAATCGAGGTTGACGAAGTGATCATATATGGTCAACCGCCGGTCTAGGGTAAAACAAATCTTGAATTATGCTATATTGAAAATGTAAATATAAGGTAAACAAAATACACAGAATAACAGTTGTATCATTATATTACCCAAAAATAAGCGTTTTATTTTAATAAGTATATAAATAGATTATATATGAATATTTTAGTTTAGGTACTTTTCACAACCCAGACACTGTCTGGTACCCCATGAATAATTAATTCCAAAAACAAATTGGGCATAGGTTCCCCCTGAACAAGTAATTCCAGCAACATTTGGGCATAGCTTCCCCATGAACAAAGAATGCCAGCAACATTTTGGCATAGGTTCCCCATGGACAATGAATTCCAGCAAAATTTGGGTAGAGGTTCCCCCTGAACAATGAATTTCAGCAAAACTTGGGCATAGGATCCCCATGAAAATTGGTATTTCTTTATGTGACAGTACTCATATCTCAAAAATAACTTCTGTATATGCCTCACAATATCAAAAATATATGTGAACTTACTAAAATATTTGTGAACTCACTAAACTTACCAAAATCATATTTATTTTACTGTGCACTTATGAGGAAATAATAGAAATCGGTAATTTATTTCTATGTTGAACATTCTAGAATCCCTACCCAAGCTGTGGCCATGTGCCATGCTGGTTTGGGTAACTATCATCAAAGTTATATGGTTTTATGTAACTTGGGAGTACAACCCCTTACCGGGCGAAATGATTATATTTAGTAATTTCAAGTCTATAGGCTACCGGGCATAAGTCCATATATGATCACTTGGGCTTTACCCCTTACCGGGCGCATGTCCATATTTGATCATTCACTTTTTCGCAAACAAATTTCACCAAATTCCGTATGTTCCACGTAAATGACAACTATATCAGGTTATAGTACAACTATTCAACTGCATAATATCAGATTATTATCAACTTACCGATATTATGTGATGAGCTAGGGTCGAGGGCGTCAAGAGAAAAATCGCTGAGATCCTACTTTCTTCATGTCTGGCCTGCAACTGAACTTCGAGTTGCTCTCAACCAATACTGAGATGGCATCAGCTCTTACACCATACCCACGTGAGTAGCCTGATCATCGGTGATTGGCTGAGGCATGATGACGTGGTGGCAGACACACACCGGGTGGCTTGGAAGTGCCATTTTGGACGCCCATTTAAGTTACCATATATGGTTCCTCGCCCGGTAAAGGGTTAACAACCTGCCTATGCTGCTGCTCCTCAGCTTCTACATCACGTACTTTGTCTTCATCCTTCACTGATCCGCTATAAGACATGATGCTCACTGAAGATTTTTCACTTTGATACACAAAAAAGAAGTACCCCAAACTCTTATACCACAATATTCACAATAAAACATTCTCGGAGACAGCTTAAGTGCTATATTACTTTGCTAAAATAATAATTCTTGCATGTCCTCAAAAAATATTCCACAAAATCAACAAATGTTCACTGCCTAAACTGTGAGAAAAATCTGCACAATAACCTGCAATTATATGTCAGTTCACCAAATCCTGAGCTAGGTCGCCATTTGTTACGATCGTGTCTCGTATATATCAGTGGCTCTTATACATTGGACTAGACTGGCATAAATGCAACAACGGAAACGCTAGATCCAACCCCTGAAATATAATCCCGTCGAACAAAGAACACATATACCCTCCAGAGTTATATCTGCGATAGCGGGGTATCTTAACTCTCAGTATCTATGTGCTTCTACTATAGGCTGATGTTCTCTGAAACAGCCTATTACCTATAACATATGGTTGCTTAGTTATGGTACACAAGGAAAAGATAGTTAACTTAATTAAATCACAAGAGTGATCTAATGCAAACAAGAAGAAGGTTTACTTAATGTTACTTTAATCAATAATATCTGTCACTCCTTTATGAAAGAAAGTGTTGTAAAGTCCTCAAGCACCGAACAAGGAATCTTCTGAATAATGTTGGATGCTACTAAGAAGAACGTATCATATCGGAAATGGAACCACAAAATAGCAGGAGGCAGGATGATGCATGTGTAGGCTAAATACACAAAAAGGCTGGACATATAATGTTATTTGGACACAAGAATATTATAAACGGTGCAACTGTAATAATGCTCGCCACGAAAAATTAGTACTCCTATTAACAAAACTGGTCTATGCTGGTTGTGTCACTCTACAGCAACCTAGACCTCAAAAATGCTTGTGTAAAAATAATGGGTATGCATAAAAGATTATATGATCTAATCCAGCTAATGTCTACCTGGGTTAACAAAGTCTAGCTGGGATGCGCAAAGGTACAGAATTCTGGTGGAGCAAGGCAGCTCCTAGCCTAGTGTGGACCTTGGGTCTGTGCGGCCTGATTACGTTAATATGAAGGGGTGCTCTCTTGAGGATTCTCGATCACAAGTATCGAGTATCCTCCTGGCGACCCTCAATAGTAAAAGCAAATAGAGTTAGAACAGTGTTGGGTGGATTAGGCAAGCAGCCCTCACGCACTACACAGTCTAAACTCCAAGGTACACAGACAAAAGATCCACCAAGGTAACCCACAGAATCCGTAGTGTCGTGTAGCTCAAAAGTAGCCTACACACATTGAAAACACCAACAGCAAGGTACCTGATCCCTAGTCTAGCATTATTTAACCCTGTAGAAACATTAGTGATTGATGGAGACAGTCTGAGCAATACAATCTCCAAAAAAGACAATGACTATCTTCAACCTTAATCTAGTACATAAGAAATGTGAGATCCAGCATAAAATACAGTCTGGCCACCAATTCAAGGTGTGGATGCAGAGAACCAGAGGGGGATTGATATTAATAAAAGGTGAGGAAGTAGTGGAAATGATAGAGGCAGTAGGAGAGAAAGATTCTAAGACAAGAGTGTGGGACAGTTCAAGGGAGATGCTTAGAGTATGCTGTCTGGGAAGGATCTGACAAGGATATTCCCATGGACCTCCTGGCTGGAGTCCCAGTTCGCAAGAATGGCACGAGGGCGCGCGACAGTCGCCCAGTAAGCAGCCGCGTAGTAGGCAGTGTTAGGCAGGAGGCAACGAATCCCGCGAGGCCTATGTAAGGGGGCCAGCCACGCGCCACACTCACTACCAAGTCACACCACCTTGTCTCTCTCTCTCTCCCTCTCCCGCTCGCCTTCCCATCATTCAACTATTTAACACAATACTTTCAATTGACTAAATAAAATAGAAAGGATTGTGACAGACGAAAATAAATAACAGTTCTGAACTGTCTGCAACACAAGCTTTCACAAGAAGGAAAGTACACAATGATAGGTAGACTGTAGCTATATTCTCTGCCCTGGCGAGTCCTAGCGAGTAAGCCATGCGGTTCTGGGGGAAGCGGTGAGCGTCACATTATCCTACATTAACAGTAGAACAGCAAAAACAGCACACATTTGTACACCTCATCCAGGTGTTACCCCCTGTCGTACAAGAGCACTTTACGGTACATGCCCCTGCTGGATTCCAGAAAGATCTGATCACTATAAGAAGAATCCTCGCCGCCCGTCCTAAAACCAACACTCTAGCGGCCACAGATGAGCAACAGATCAAGACCCCAGCAACTCTTCAATCCCAGACCAGCTCAAACACAAAAACCCCCTTATAATTCTGGCCACCCGCAATCATTCCGGCCACAAGCCTCGTTCAACCAACCAAGGAGAATTTACCCCACTAATAAATCAGTTGGACATTTTCCCCCATGCCCAACTCATAATTACAGAAATCGTGATCAACCCCTAGTTGTCATAAATCCTTTTCATTTCAGAGCATGTAACCCCACTTGCCTCATTCACGACATCCAAGAAACTGCCAAATCTCGAAACATCTTGAAGAATACGAGCCCGAAGAAAACTATGATACCGAGGAAATCGTCCAGATTATGGAAGACAATGAGGAAATCCTGGAAGAAACCAAAGACCATTCCCAGGTTTTTAAAGCCTCCCCCGCCCATCATGGCTTCAGCGGGGGAGTCTACAATTGACAAACCACCTCCCATTTACCATCTCGCTAAGATCCAAGGCATTCCCGTGAGATTTCCCGTCGATCATGCCTGTTCAATTCTTTTTATGACAAACATAGAAAAGAATTAGGAAAATTACACACTGCCACTAACAATCTAATCAGTGCCGCAGATATTCCCCTTCATATTAGAGGAGAAACCAAACCTCTACATATCACCACCCCTCAACCAGACGCCACCTGCCATCACCCGTTCGTTGTATTTTATTCATATTATCAACAATACGACGGATACATGGGTCTAGACTTGCTCCAGCATCTCCAAGCACAGCTGGACTGCGGCAGAAGACTTCTGTCATTCAAAAGAAGAAAACAACAACAGCTCTCAAAATCAGAAGAATATCACAAGAACTACTCTATTCCATCCCCAGCAGTAGTAGGACGCCCCCAACTCGTCAAAATGAGTAGGAAACGTGAGATTTTATCTCCAAAATCACCTCACAATCAAAGTGCCCCCACTCAACAAAAGAAAAACAAACACAAACAACCCTCAAACCATGCCCCATCCCCTACTCCGGAGACTACAACGCCTCCAAAAATACCTAGCCAAAATTTCACTCCCCACCACCCTGCCCCGGCAACTACAACTCCCCTCGAAGAACCCATCGAAAGTTTTACTCACCACCACTCTACCCCGGCGACTACAATGCCCCTCGAAGAACCAATACAAACTTCTTCAAAACCAGCTAAAAACAATTCTACACATCTCATCTTATCACTACAGAACAACCTCCAGTAACCTCAAAAATCTCTCCCCCACCTACCATCATCATCAGCCCCGCCTTAACTAAACAACAAATATTAACTCCCCCTCAACACCAACAATGGGTGCCTCTTCATCCTATCCGCAAAGAAAACATGATACTAACTCCAACAGAAAACACCACCTGCAGAGATCGCTGCAAAATTCAACCCACAGTAATATCCTCCCATCATAACGCCATCCTCATTGCTAACATCTCGGATGAAGTGTTAACTCTTCCAAAAGGTCTCATCAATGGGGACCTAGAAACTTTCGATTAAATTAACCCTACCCCTAATGAAATTCCCAAAAAAAATATATTACCTACCATTCCCACCACATTAACACCCCTGCAAAAGAACCAGGTGAGACAGTTACTGCAAGAGTTCACGGACGTATTCGCTCAGACCCCCACCGAAATTGGAAAAACGCACTTGGAGGAGCATTCCATACACACCACAGGACCACCCATAATATTATGCTAAACGTCCCACAGTAAAAATTCCCTGCAACGACAAGAAGAGGACCAGCAAATACAGAGCCAGAGCACCAACAAAAAACATCTTTTTCCACTAGCGGAGGACATTTGTACGAGTGCAACGTTTTACCCTTCGGATTATGCAACGGTCCCGCCACATTTTCCCGCCTCATGGAATCAGTGCTAAGAGGACTAACTTGGGAAACTATTTGACTGTTGTAGGCGGTTGTTGTGCTGCTATTGCTTACAATTTGCATGGGTCGGGAGAGATACCTTCTTCTGAGATGAATTGGCCTACAGCTTGACACAGGGATTGCTACCGCCTCCGCCAGTCCATGATCTTCTCCCGTAGATGCAACTTCATTACCGTGTATCGATGATTCACTAGACTCCCTACATGGCTCAAAGTGGTTTACCACCCACGACCTACAAGCCGGATACTGGCAAGTCCGCATCAAGCCAGAGCACCAACAAAAAACAGCTTTTTCCACTAGCGGAGGACATTTGTACGAGTTCAGCGTTTTACCCTTCGGATTATGCAACGGTCTCGCCACATTTTTCCGCCTCATGGAATCAGTACTAAGAGGACTAACTTGGGAAACTATTTGGATGACGTAATTGTTTATGCAAAAACCTGGCTCGTACATCTACAACTACTCAGACAGGTATTAGAACGCATCCGACCGTAAGCTTTGAAACTCAAGCCCTCGAGGTGCGAGATTGCATGGAAGACTGGATTTCCTAGGCCATATCATCTCAGAAGAAGGTATCTCCCCCGACCCTTGCAAATTGTAAGCAATAGCAGCACAACAACCGCCTACAACAGTCAAAGGTGTGAGATCTTTTCTCGGCCTAGCCACATATTACAGACGTTTCGTACAAAACTTTGCAACTATCGCAAGACCCCTTCATAAACTCACACACAAAGACACTGAATTCGTTTGGACACCAGAAAGAAATGCAGCATTTAACACCTTAAAAAACAAACTTGTAAACGCCCCGACAGCTTTCCCCGACTACCGTCATCCCTTCAGATTATATACCGACGTGTCTCTATGCGCCATTGGGGCCATTCTAGCACAAGTACAAGACGGAAAAGAGCACATCATAGCATGCGCTAGCTCCACCCTTAACAACACCCAACAGAACTATGCCGCCACAAAAAGAGAATGCCTCGGCGTCATATGAGCCCTAAACCATTTCCGTTCATTTTTGTTAAGAACGAAAGTAGATATAATAACTGACCATCGGTCACTACAGTGGTTACGACGCACAGAAACAAATTCAGCTTTAATAGTACAGTGGAGAGAGACACGCGAAGAGTATAATTTTGAAATTCACTATCGACCAGGAAAACTGTGCATCAATGCAGACGCCCTCTCCCGCCTCCCTGTACCTGAACCCCTTCCCGTCACTCTAGCCACCCTTACCAACTCAACACCAGTCACTCTACCTATATCAACAACAAATCCAACCCCAGAACCTACCCTGCTACAGTCCTGGAAGAAAAAAGTCAAGCCAAAATGGATATCCAAGGACGTTTTTTTACCATCTACACCAGGTAGGAGATCAACTGTACACAGAATCTGGACACATAGCCATTGATCTTCGCGCCACACAAGACATTATGGTTATTATTCATGAGGGAAATGGGATACATCTGGGACAATCGAAAATGTTAATGACATCTCAACAGATATATTGGACTGCAACTCCATCGATTCTAGCCAAACGTGTGTCCGAAGCATGCAAGGCTTGGGCAAAGATTTGTGTAAAACCCCCGAACCAACTGGAAAACTCTCTGCAAATAAACCATGGCAGACAGTATCCCTCGACGTGATGGGCCCTTATCCCGCAAGCAATGGGAAACGATTTATTGTCACATTTGTGGATATATACTCCAAGTTTCTAATGCCCTATCAAAGACCACAATGCCCTTACCATCGCAGAAGTGTTAGCCACAGAGATTTTTCCTTATTTTGGGTTACCCGTCACCTTGCTCTCAGACAACGCCCCAGAATTCTCCGGACATGTTTGGAAAGCTTGCGCCCAAAAATGCGGCATTAAAATAGCACATTCTTCACCATACTGGCCTCAAGGAAATTCAGTTTGCAAACAGTCATCGCACAATCAACAACCAACTACGAACGCGCATGATTTCACTTAACTCCTTAGACTGGCCATCCCAAAATAAGATGATCCAATGGGGAATAAATTCCTGCCCCAGAGAAGACGGCATCACCCCACACGAAAGGATATATGGCGTTGCTCCCCTATTGCTGCCTTTCTATCACCTCGCTAAACCATCTACATCTTACATCACTACCGACCACCTGCAACATCTCAAAAACACACTTCACTCTGGTCAAATGTGTCAAAACATACAACGCGACACCACCACCCCCAACAACCCATTCGCAATACGTGACACTGTCATGGTAGCGAAATTACCAGTGGTTAATAAGCTGGTCCCTGTTACATAGGACCATATAAAGTGTTACAAGTCCCCAATCAATATCAAATCATAGTGGATTATCACAGAGAGACTAGGACCTACCGAAATCGCTTCGTGAGGATCTACCATCCTTTGACTATCGATGAGGACTGTACCCACCAACCTCCTACATTACCTAGTCAACAACCTGTCGCCCCAACAACTAAAAGCGAAACAACCACCTCCACCAACACAAAGATAAACATCACACCAAACATTCCAGCCGCCAACAGACAAATGCCACAACCTCAACAACCTCGCCACACGCCACCTCCAGCCTCTCCTTCTCCTCATTCAACCCCTTCTACCAAACAACCAAAACAAAAAATAGTAATGCACAAACGCATCAGCAAACCTCACATCCGTACTCACTACAAGCTCCTCCCCCGCCCACACTCTCACCCTACCACTCAACCCAGTAAACACAAATCCAATCTCCCACAAATTAAAAAACAACATACTCCTAAAAGTAACACACCCTGCCACAAAACACAACCACACACCAAATGCCTTTCAACTTCTCTCCCCACACATCCTCACCTCCTTCACCCAAGCAAATACGACCACACCGATCACCCACACCATCTCCGCACACCTCTTTCCCTACCTCACCCAAGTCCACCTCTTCCTCACCCTCATCTCCCACAACCCCCCCTGAACCCCTTCCCCAACTCCTACCCCTGAAAAACCGCCTTAGACCACAACATAAAACCCCACCCCGTCAACCTCAAGCCTAACCATGTCGCGCTCCATGCCCCCACCATCAACCTCACCCAACCCTCACCCACATCACATCGCCCAATCCACTCCTAACCCTCGCCTTGCCCCTCCCACCTTCTCACCTTATCCGTCCACAATCCCTTCAACTCCCACACAATCCCCAAGAAAATCATCTATTTCCCAACAAGTCACCATACACCTTAACCCCTCCTCTCAACCTACCACCCCAACCCTCCACCATCGAGCCCTTCCCCCACCACTTCCTCATCATCCCCAGAAACTAGCCCAGAACCCCCTCCCAGAACCAACATTACCACTAGATCAGGTCGCCTAAGACAACTACCAATTCGATTTTCACCAATTCTTTGTGTAAAACATACCTCAACCCGTTCACCTGCCTCAACACAAAAAACAAACCACACAACACACACAACCACCCCTAAATCACTGCGGATCTCCTCCGCAACAAACACAACTTCAGCCATTTCACACTCAATTTTTGACAGCTGTATGATCCCAGGTACTTTTGTGTCTGCAAGGGTCAATAAAACCCCACGGATCATTAACCAGGTCAGCACTTGCCCTCACACCACCACCTGAGCAACACGTACCACCTCCAGCCGTCACCAATCTTCACTCACCAAGATGACAAACTCCACGCCATACGTTAAGAGAGTGAAGTGGTCCGCAGACAAGAAGCAGTATTTCAAGATTCGCTATATGGACGAAGCAATAACAGTGACTATAATAGAAGAAAACCATCTTTCCTATATGATACCTCCAACCCACAAAGAACCCCGGACCAACGTTCCCTCGACTGGTGGGAATATTTACATTCCCTTCCATGTTTCACCCACCAAGGAAACTCATTCACGTTCCACCTGGAGGCACGAAGCCGTGCCTACAACGACGAAGAGGGAAATATAATAACGCAAATAAGGAAGACACCCACAAATGGAAAAAGGAAAACTCCAGAGGAACAAGATGCAGAACAGACGGGAAGACAAGAACGGAAAGGAGAAACTAAAGCAAGGAGAATAATGATAGACAACAAGGGAAGTAGAGAAAGAACAAGCACCAGGCACTATATTCCAGACCCCCAGACCACCACCAGAAAGACCAATGTCCAGAGGAAAGAAGAGAAGAAGAATTTAGACGAAACGGCAACAGTAAAGCCTAAACTACAAGAAATTAACAGCAAACCAAGAAGAAAAGATGACTACCACTAAGGATAACGATTCCCGGGACAAAGTGATGGAGTAACTAAACCAGAACCGAAAGGACAATCACAGATGGGAAGCAGAAAGAACCAAATAAACGAAATGCCCGCATCCCGAAACTACCCCATTTCATCAAGAAAGGGAACGAGAAAGAAAAGAACAAAGGCAAGACAGAAGAGGAGGGAAGAATAACATTAACAACAACAAAATATGCCTGCGGAATGATACCACGTGTGCAGAACAATTCCCGGAACTCCACAACGAATGCACATCACTACTAACATAATAATAATACTTCAACGCTCCCTACGGACACCAGACGAGATACCCGGATGGCCGCCATTATAACAGAACTTCCCTCAACACCCGGAAAGAATATTAATAGACCATCAGCCCCACAAGAAACTATTTAAAGGAAAAAATTATTCAGCCAGGGAAAGAAGGATCACCATCACCATCATAGAAACAGGCACTTACGCCCTGCTTCCACCCAAAAGCCAAATCACCTGGAGCGCGTTCAATCTACCCAAACGCGCAAACGGGATAGCTCTACTGAACGTGATCGCCTCTGATTCGACGAATCACGTTTGTGATTGTTTGCAATCAGACGGCGATCACGCTAACACTCCCTGGAGGTGACTAGCAAAGCTATCATAACAGTAAGCCTAAATCTCACCTCGATATTATATTATCATAATTAAGCTTAATTAGCCTCCCTCCATGTTATATATGTGTCGCAATATAAATTATAAGGTGGCACACCTATAAAAATCATAGTTATCATGACAATTTTGCTATATATAACATAAAACAAGCAACTTGGAGCGCAACCCTCGGAGCTACTTCGTCTAGACTTCAGTGCAGTAAGCATAGCCTAGCCGGTAACGACTTCGCTTTTAAATCAGTAAGCCTACTCGCAAGAGTTCGAGGCTCGATGAGTTAATGTATTTTTTTTGCGGTTTTTATCTAATTTGTTTCTTATATATTGGTAATTTTACTTGCCAATGATATATTGTAATGGGTTATAACTTGCTGTACAGGTTTTTGAGCGTTTGTCTATATTATTGATTAATTATTATGTTTTGTATGCAGTTTGTATTTAATTGTTATAGTTATATATTAGTAATGTTACTATGCCAATGATAGCCTATATTTTACGGGTTATAGCCTAACTTGATGTACAGGTTTTTCGGCGCTTGTCTATATTATTGATCGATTACTCTATTTTCTTTCTTAAAAACAGTTTCTGAGGCATAATTGCATCGAAGTATGTTAGGTCAGTTAAGCTATGTCTAGTAGGGTAGCCTAACCACGCTATAGTTCAATTTTCGAATGTAATCTAATGGTTAACAAATAATATTAATGAATTATCTCCTCGCGTTAACCCGATATCTTGTCACTGTGTCATGACATAGGCATTATATTAAAGACCCTACACCAAGAGTACCTGAACAGAACTTCATCACCGGTTAATATAACAGTCAGGATAGTCGAGTATCCCTAGCTCCCCTGCTAAAAATATACTTGCGTTTGTTCGATGAGGCCCAGTATCATGATACTTAAGATCCTTTCCCCATATGCCCTGACCTTCTCTTGTTCATTCCTCTAGTGTGCAGCCTCCAGAGACAGCCCGCTGTAGCTATGGGCCATTGGGTCAAATATTCTTACATCAAAGAATGCTTGCTGTGCTCTTGTCCAAAAACTTCTTGCACTAACGTCCACTCGTGCTTCGTTGGATGTGTTGGCCGTCCTGTGCTGCAAGATCTCTCCCTCCAAGGGAATGAGTGATGGTTCGCGCACCACATCTCGATACACCTCCCTGAGCATGTTCGCCGTTACATCTCTTACTTTATCATGCCTGATGCTGATGAATCCTCCCTTCTTACATATCATGCTGTGGTCTGCATCGATGTTGATTCCACTAACGCATCGATCGGACAGTCCTTCAATCGGCCAATCATACCTCAGTGCAATAGCATCATTAAATTCTTGTTTGTTTAGATTGAAGCCTTTTGCCTTGATTGGTAGTGTTGTCAGCCAATTTGAAGCACCCGTTTCTTGTGTTATTTGTACTTTTCTTGTTAGTCTCGGGGAAAGTTGTCGCATGAGTTGTACCAGGTAATTTTTCTGTGAGTTTTGCCTCTCTGACGTGATGGTCTTTCTGATGTTGTAGATGTCCGCCTGGTCTGCTTCGCCGTCGGATCTTGCGCTATGATGCGTTCAGTGAGAGATTCTGTTATCTTTACTGAGTTCTGGTGTTCCGTTGTCGCCCTCCTCACCGGATTGATGATTCCAAGCCCTCCTAACCTAGGAGGAAGTGCGAGCAACTCCCTCTCTGTAGAATTTGGGGTGTGGGACTTCATCCAAGCTGGGATGAGTTTGTCTTTGATGGCATCTTCTAGCGGTTGAAGTTGTGGACCCACGTTTGGAATGGTACGCATCAAGTAGGTCCAGCGGTGTTTGACCCCATATGTGAATGCCGAATATGCAGCCTGTGGTTCCGTCTTTGCAATTTTGGCTAGTATTTCTATTTCGTTTACCCACTCTCTGACCTTCTCTTCCATGTATTGCTTCTTGAACTCTTCTGTGCCAATCACTGCCCCTAGATGACGCTGTCCGTCCTTTGTTACGACCACTTCACTACCGTTGCAAGCTTCTAAGGCATTTTCGTAATGTTCTGGTTTTACTATCAGTATAGACTTACTAGCATTTGGAAAGTATCCTATTTCTGGTCCCACTTGTGATACTTGCTCCCACCAGCTCTTGAGATCGTTGACTTTCCCTGCTCCAGTGAGATCATCTGCATAGGCCGCCTGCTTAACATGTGTCGTCTCATGTCTTGTTAATGATAGCAACACCGAGAGACCTAATGCATACATCGCCATTGCTACTGGGTCCCCTTGTGTGGTTCCTTCCATTGATTTCAGTGCCGTTCCACGTTGTGAGTTTTGGTTGTTTACTATGAAGAGGTCTGCAGGCTGTTTATAGGTATTCTCTAAATAGGTGGCTAAGCTGGGGCATTTTACCTTGATGTTGTGTATTGCTGTCTTTCTGTTGATGGTGTTAAAGGCATTTGATGCATCCACTAACAGCACGGCTTCACATTCTTCTTGCTCATATATTTCTCTTATTGCATGAATTGCTGCCTCTCCCCCTGCTTGGTGGCCAGCACACACTTCATGATTTCCAGCCGCTGACCGTACATCGTCCTTCACCACTATCGGGAATTTAGATAAAGAGGTTAATTTACATATCACTGGTACATGAAATATCCCAACAAATAGTTATGATATATTTACCAACGACGTAGTCGTTGATGGGTGTAATCCAGTCCCCCACACACGCTAGTTCAATTGCATGACATGTAGGAATGTTCACATAATACAATATCGATACAATGAACTTAGCTTAAGAGGACTGGTGATGTAGGACTGTTGTTAATATTGTTGTAGATTAATATTTGTAGCACATGGTGAACTGTGGGTTGAGTCAGAGCCGGGGGAGGAGATGTTGGCTGTACGGTGTTGATTGAGAGACTAAAGGGCCGGCGTCCGATCGCTTCGCGAAATTACATATGGCTGCCGGCTCATAATAATTATAACCCATAACTTGGTTTCATAATACATCTAGAGCTGATGTAGATATTTATACATTACAGTTAATATTTAACCTAACTTAAGAATAAACTACAATACACAAAGAACCAGCCGAAATCGTACAAGCGATACGATACCGCCAAATTCAAATGTCCTATTGGACCAAAACCTGTCGGGATCATTACCCTATTCCCGACATATTGCCCGCCACCAAAAATGATATACAGGAGCTATATACAGAGAACAAAAAAAAGGACATCGAAGTCAAAGATCACCTTGTTTGATCTTTGATCTCCAAAGATCCACGGAATTCATAGCCGTCCTCCTTTTGGGACGAGCGCCACCTGAAGCCTGAGGAGGATCATCCTTCTCATCATCAGCTGCCCCACCTTGAGGAGCACTGTTACCAGCACTCTCCCGCGGAGGGGTATCAGTAGAGACGCCAGGATCATCCGGCAGTTCTACATCCTGCTCCAAGGGATATAACCTTACGACTGGGCGAGTAGTAACCCCAGTCGAAGTTCGTATTCTAGCAACCCTTATAAGACCATCAATGCCCTGGAACAAATCGATAATCCTCCCAAGCTTCCAAAATAACCTAGGACGCTCATCATGAATCAGGACGATATCCCCGATACGAGGCCATCGTTGATTCGTCCCTTTGATCTTATGAGAGTGACGCTCGCGAAGAGACAGCAAATATTCTTGGGTCCACCGTTTCCATAGATCGTCGGACACCTTGTTTACATACTGGAAGCGACGACGTGTGGCGTCAGCATTGCCGAACGTAGGGTCATGCAGATCTTCGTCATTTACAGACGATCTAGGAAAGGTATTAAGGGTTCGTCCACGTGTTAGCATAGAAGGCGAAATGGGTAAGAGGTCATCAACATCTGCCGAGGTATAGGTCAAGGGCCTGTCGTTGACTGACATCTCAATTTCTATTAAGATGGTTTGCAACTCCCGTCTGGTCACCAGTGCCCTTCCTAATACCTTCTTCATGGCAGATTTGACGATACCGATAGTTCTCTCCCAAATCGCCCCGAACCATGGTGCACGTGCTGGTATAAATCTCCACTGACAACCCTTTCCAGTGAGGGTAGCCACAACCTGCGGGTCGCATTATCGCTCATAATAATTTGAGGGAAACCATTGCGGTCTGCAAAGCGTCGTAGAGTATGCAAAAAACCCTCACTGCATAGGTCGTCAATCAATTCAATATGAATCGCTCTGGTTACCGCACATGTGAATAGGACGGCATATACCTTTATGATAGTACCGGGCGATTCCCTAACATGAATCGCTCCGGTGTAGTCCACCCCGGATACCTGAAATGGTTCAGTCCTTTGTACCCTGAACTCAGGTAAGGGAGGTAGATCAACTGGGGAGTAAGGCTTACCCTGTAATCTTTTACAGATCGTACAGCTATTGTGGATCCCTTTAATTGCTTGTCGCATCTTAGGAATCCACCAACGTTGTCGCATATACGCCAGAACATAATTTACGCCAAAATGTAGGCAGGTCCGATGACATTGGCGAATCAACATTTTGGTAATCAAATGAGAGGAGCTAAGGAGGACAGGATATTTAGCAGAATCAATAATGTCCGCTTTTTGTATCCTGCCTCTACACTTAATGATGCCTCCTTCCATATATAATCCTAGCTGCCTCATTAAGTTTGAGGGTTTGGCCTTTGACTCCTTGCTCAGGATTTGATGTTCAGTAGGATAAGATTCCTTTTGTACTAAACATATTAGTTTTGCTTCTGCTGATCTCAATTCATGGAGTCTGATATGCTTCGAATCTTCACTAAGGAAAGACCCGTGAGCACGACTTCTCATGTTGTTAATGAAACGGTATATCCATGCAAATACCCGTATTACTTGATCATAGCTGCCGTAACGTTCCCACTCTACCAACTTGTTATCCTGATGTGTAGTACTCACATTCGAACTACTTAACACATCATCTTGGGGCCGACTTGAAGGATCAGATATGCATCCCCTGAAATCCTGAGGCCATTCAGTTGGAGATGTAAGCCATGGAGGTCCATGCCACCAAATAGAGGAAGACATAAACTGCTGTGCCGAGATCCCCCGTGAAATTATGTCACTGTGGTTATCCCTGGTGCTCACATAGCGAAATGTAGCTGTAGGAACTAAGTCATGAATCTCATCAGTGCGATTAGAAACATAAACAGGTAACACTTTCTGGCTGTGTACCCATGAAAGCGCTATTTGACTGTCGCTCCAGACATAGACGTTATTAATCTGTAGTATGTCTGCATAAGCATCCAGTGTAAACTTTATTAGACGAGCAGACAGAAGCAATGCAGTAAGTTCTAATTTATGAACTGTAATCTTCTTTATAGGGGCTACTTTGGCCTTCGCTATAGCCAGCGTCGCTTCACTACCATTGCATATGTATATGGCAGTACCGTACGCACTAATACTAGCATCAGAAAAGGCATGTAGATCCACCTGTTGACCACTAATAACCTGACGATTAAGTTGGACCTTGCAACATGTGGAAAGGTCCGACCAAATCAACCGCCAAGTATCTTGTAACTCAGTCGGGAGGGGCGTGTCCCAATCTAGTTTCAGCCACCACAGTTGCTGTAAAAACATACGAGCACGGATTGTAACAGGCAGAAAAAAACCTAGGGGATCAAACAACCTCGCTGACAAGCTTAAGCAGTTTCGCTTGGTCATAAGCTCACTGCCGCATGGGGTGTGACAGAAGGATATACAATCTGTGGTAGTGTCCCATTTGTGGCCTAAAAACTTCACCTCACTATTCTCAGTAGCTACACCGTCAGAAGCAAATTGACCTTTCAAAAGATCACTATTAGTGGTCCATTCTCTTAAGTATAAATGAGCCTTGGCAAATATATCACGGATCTCCCAGCATCTCTTGAGCAATAAATCTTCATTGTCTCCGGTGCCTTGAAGATTGTCCACATAGATCCCCTGCTTGATCTCATTCTTGAAGTCAGGATCTAGTCCAGCCTCCTCAAGATGACGCAAGATAGTAGCGTTGAGAAGGAACTGGGAACAGGTTGCCCCGAATAAGACGACTCTGAACCTGTAGACCAGATACTCTGAATCTAGATCCATTGGGTCCCGTGACCATAAAAATCTTGTCGAGTCCCTGTCTTCACGATGGAGTTGAAGCATCAGGAAGGCCTTCTCAATATCGGCGACCCATGCAAACTTATGACATCTGAAGCGCAACATAATTTGCGCTAGATCAGAGACCAGGGACGGACCCGTGTACAGACAATCATTCAGGCTATAGGAGCGATCACTGGATTTAGCAGAGCAGTCATACACAATACGAACAGGAGTGGTGGAACTGTCCTTTTTAATCCCATGGTGAGCAAGGTAATGGATGTTATCCCCATACTCACTGAGATCTACTCTCTCCACAAATCCACGTTGTACCTGCTCGGCTAAAACTGCCGCATAAGTCTCGCAATAACTTGGATCCTTGACAAACTGCTTCTGAAGGCCACGTAACCTACCAAGTGCTAGATGGAAATTAGTAGGTAATTTACTCTTGTTATCATTCCAAGGGAATACTGACCACATACTGATCTCTGCCAGAGTCATACGTTACAGTCTCTTCATACGAGCTTAACGCTAGCTTGGACTCACGATCAAGTTCATGTGGGTCAATTCCAATATTGTCCAAGTCCCATAGCTTATCTATATCAGTACATGTATTATCAGGCACATTTGGCCTAATATATTTATCTATGGGGCTTACTGCTACCTTGAGGACCGTAACCACCTCCACCTGTGTGTCTTGAGAGGAAGTGGCATAGGATCCAGAAATGGCATAACCTTGGATCGTGGGGAGCATTATTAGCTTATCTACCCGCCGATATCCAGGGTGAACCAGGTCGTAGTAATAATCAGCTCCGACCAGTAGCATAATACCATTGTTAGCAGAGAGTTGATCATCAGCCAGTTTATAACCCTTGCTTCTGAGATATTTCAAATGTGGTTGAATCTCTGATGCTATATAAAAAATGGGTAGTGTGTCGACCACAACAGCCTTGATGGGACATACCTTTTTTCTATAAACATATGAAATCTCCACAATATCATAGTCACTGGAATCTATTTCACCAGTGAAACCATGGAGACGCAAATTCTCTTGACCCTTGCTGGTACACTTGAGCTGGGGTAATGATGACCGCAGAACGAATGACCTCTGTGAGCACTGGTCAAGTAAGGTGCGCGTCATTATAGTATTATTATTACTCCCCACTACTGGCAGCATCATAGTAGGAAGCAATTGACATTCTCGAGAAGCAATGGACATGGCAGATACTTTATCACCCTCGCTCTTACTTTTCTCATGTGACTCTTTGGGGGTTCTCCCCTTTTCTTTGCCGTCGTGCCGATCAGACTGGGTGCAAAGGGAAAACCAATGTTTCTCCTTGCAATACTTACAAGGTTTGATGTAGGAATTGGTGCAGGTACTGTTGAAGTGGTCTCTTGCCAGACAGCTGGTACATAACTTAAGCGATTTAGCCTTGCTAATCTTTTGTGTAGCCTTAGGATACTTAGGACACTGATACCACAGATGACCGTGGACACCGCACAACTTACAACCTAATGATATTGGCCTTTTCTGTTTAGGAGAAGTCTGTACCGGGAAAGCTGCAGTAGATGGCGACATCTCCACTTGTCGGTAGTGTCCAGTACTCTCCATATTGAAGACTTCAGTCTGGTACACCTGCACCAACGCTTCCAAGTTTAGTGGAGAGTCGCTTAGTTGTCGTCTTAAGATTTCCCTTAGGGGAGAGGGTATTTTATTCAAGATATTCACACTAAATATCTCCTCCTTGGTGACGGCCATTGTCTCCATAGATCGGAGGAGGCTCTCAAAGGAGGTATAGTACTCCTTTAGGGCCGTCACATCATAGGATGGAGGATCTAGCGTGAAGAACTTAGTAATTAACGCGGTCTTGATGACTTCCACTCTCCCGTAAGTTCTCTTCAGCAACTCCACTGCAGACTTGTAGCTGGTAGCTTCTAGCTTGTACCCATCGACTAACTTCAATGCCTCCCCTTTTAATTGACCACGGAGATATGTGAACCTTTGGATGGATGTGAGTGTTTTATTATGATGGATGGAACACTCAAAAATATCCCAAAATCCAGTCCAGGTAGCCGAATCCCCGGAAAAGGTAGGCAAAGTAAGCTTCGGCAGGTTAAAACCAGTCGCCTTTGGTGTACCGGTATCCTTAACAGAGGTTGATTCTTGGATGGAAGATAGTCTGGCTAAGGCTGTATTAACATCCTCAAAGTACTCAAGATCTGCCGACATTTCTTCTTCCACATCGTCAGTAACTGTCAATAAACCATATAGCTGCTGAGCATAACTATCATAAGTAGCTAGCGATTTAGTAACAGTAGCGAATTTACCCTTTATTTGATCAGCCGTGGCACTTATTAAAAATTCATCAAGATCTCTTAAACATCTATTTAAACTTCCCTTCATCCCTCCCTTAAGAATCTTAAGTTTCTTTAAATCTGTCATCGTTAAGGTCTAATTTTAAGCAACTTAAACTACAATGAGCTCAGACTACAAACCGTTAATCGCTTAGGAATCAACAGCGGCAAACCCCCATTACTTAAGAAATTTACTCAAAAAGAATTACATAATACTTACATCCCCCTTAATATAAACTATCGAAAGGAAATTATCTAACTAGACAAAAGAATTAAATACTAAATCCATTAAAAGAAAGGGTAAGGTGAAGCACTAATTATTGTAAGCCCTTTATAGGTAAGCCTAGTTGGTTAAGCTACAATCATGAGGTCTGACTATTAACTGTCAATCGCTTAGGAATTAACAAAGACCGACACTCATGACCGCCACTTTAAGCAACTAGGCCTAGGCTATTATGAAATTTAAATATAAAAGGTCACATGAGAACTCTCCCCACCAGCATAATTAATAATGAGTCCCACAATGACAAAACACAAGCAACACCACAGGCACACCACCAAAGCGAAATGAAAAGCCACCACAGACACCTGCAGGCCTAGACTGCCTAGCCTAGCCTATGAGCGCGAAATGGCGACCGACGATATTACCCCAACCCCAATCTCCAGCCCAGCTAACCCACCAAAAAAACGCCAAGGATCACACGCCCACAAAAATCTGGAAACTAGTCCCAAAAAAGATAGAGACGGCGTCTAAATGGTAAAAAACATGAGGGAAGAAGCTGGGTGGAAACTAGGGAACGGCAGTCGGCCAACAACGCGCAAGGCGGCAGCCATTTGTAAGCCCACAAGCGTCAAGGAAGCAAACAAAATGGTACTACGGTAAGGAAGCTTTAGGGCACGAAGGACCATTATTTATCGGGAATTTAGATAAAGAGGTTAATTTACATATCACTGGTACATGAAATATCCCAACAAATAGTTATAATATATTTACCAACGACGTAGTCGTTGATGGGTGTAATCCAGTCCCCCACACACGCTAGTTCAATTGCATGACATGTAGGAATGTTCACATAATACAATATCGATACAATGAACTTAGCTTAAGAGGACTGGTGATGTAGGACTGTTGTTAATATTGTTGTAGATTAATATTTGTAGCACATGGTGAACTGTGGGTTGAGTCAGAGCCGGGGGAGGAGATGTTGGCTGTACGGTGTTGATTGAGAGACTAAAGGGCCGGCGTCCGATCGCTTCGCGAAATTACATATGGCTGCCGGCTCATAATAATTATAACCCATAACTTGGTTTCATAATACATCTAGAGCTGATGTAGATATTTATACATTACAGTTAATATTTAACCTAACTTAACACCTTACGAGCGGCCTATGCGGTTTATTTATATGTACCGCCCAGCGGGGTGTTTTTAGCCAAAATAGGGCTGTTTACGTGATCATTTTCATGCCTAAATAAGACCCAGAACGTAAAACAAGTACCTATCCCTGAAAGGGCATAAATAGAGCTTTCGAATGACACCATAACGATCCTTTTATGATGGCTAGTTTTCTTGCAATAACCGTGCAACGCGAGTGCAAAAAGCATGTAATTAGCCACTTTCCCGATACAATTCCTTATATAGCGAGTAAGAGAGGGAGGAGGGAGCTGGGATTCGTGTCAGTATGTTCGCCGCGGTGGTCTGGAGCAGTCATACGCTCGCTACTCTCCTGCCACCACTTGTCTCTCTCTCTCAGCAACATTACGTGCTGAAATTGCCACTCGACCTATGTCGAGCGCCGCCACATAGTCCAGCTTTATTAAATACGACTTATGTGGTGAGCCTCTAATTAAGGGTTAAGAATAAACTACAATACACAAAGAACCAGCCGAAATCGTACAAGCGATACGATACCGCCAAATTCAAATGTCCTATTGGACCAAAACCTGTCGGGATCATTACCCTATTCCCGACAACCACCTCCATTATGCATTTTCCGATGATTCTTCTCAACACTTCACCCACCCCTACAGGTCTGCACCCTGGATTCTTGTCCAATGGTATTAGACGACAAGCTGTGTAGGCCTCCAAGTGTTGACAATCTTGAGTGGCCATTTTTCTTGCAAGATCTGCCAGCGCCCTCCGTAAGTCGGTCGCTGCAACTCCGAAAAGTGTGCTGCTCAGGATTGTTCTCCAACCGTTTGCATCCATCCCTGAGGGTCCTGCACTGCCTTGGGTCCCTAGAGCCTTTTTCCAAATCTTCTCGCCTGTGATTTGTTCGTAGATGACGGGGTTCTGTGGTATATAAGCCCCCTCTAGCTTCTGACTCTCGGATATACTAGGTTGCGGATGTTTCTCTTCCAGCAGCTTGATGGTATCTCTTGTGATAGGCAACAGCCCACCAGCTGCCTCCTTTGTCAGCGATCGTATTGCAGGTGCCACTTTACCTTGTCTCATCTGGTCGCCGAATCTCCTGGCCTTGTCCTCAGTGTTTTCTCTTTTGTGTTGCCGTCTGCCTTGTCTCTCTTGTAATGCTCTGGCTTCACTGAGTAAGTCATCCATCTTGTTATCATTCCACAGTTTCACTCTATTTGTTAGCGCAGTCACGTTTTCCGTTTGTCTAGAATTGCGGTGAGTTTTTTGCAAGAAGAGATGTGGAATGCTGAAAAATAACTTGAGAGCATACGGGGCTAAAGGTCTGTCATAGACATAGTTATAAATGAGCTTTTTCATCTCTGTCAACAGTCTGGTGGTGGCATCAGATTTAGGTGGGTTGAATAAACTTTGTGCAGACCAATCTACAATTTCTGAGTAAGCTGCCTCTGTCCACATTTTTATCTCCTCTCCCCGTAGTCCTTTCCATTGAAGGGGTCCTCCTCTGCCATCAACTTCTGCGGGTCTATCCAGGGCTGCTTCCCTCTGTGGTCCCACCTCCCTGTGTGCTTCTCGGGGCTCTTCGTTGCGTGGCATATCGTCGTTTCTACCAGCTATATTTGGCCTTGTTTGCACGCCACCCTCCTCTCCAGCATCTCGGTGCTCATCTCCGTGTCTTTGAACTCCGCTGGGCTCACCGTCACCCACCATGTCATGTGGTTGCCGCCCTTCTGTCGGGCCCCCTGAGGGTCCCACACCTCCACATGCTCTGTCGGGTTGTTGCCCATCGCCGTGTTGTGTCCCGTCAGCTTCATCCCTTCGCACTCTCTGGGTACTGGCTGCCGCCCCTCCCTCTGTTATTACACTATTATAAGGGTTGCGACACCGGGAACCTTTATTACAGTTTATGCATCCTTTTTTTTTTTAGCACGCATTTGCATCTTGTACATGTATGCTCGTTCTTTGTACAGATGCAACACTTGTTAGTCTTTGACCTTTGTGATAGGTCTTCATCTAAACTTTCATCATCCTCCATTATACCCTTATGACACTTCCATCTGTTCTCTTGCTATGTCTTTTACGCTTTACACTAAGGCTATTTAGCTTCTGTTTTCTTTTTTTTCCAGAACTTAATTTATCTTATTTACAGTACCGGCCCGTAACTTCCGTAAAAACAACCAAATATTTTTCGGTATGTGTGCCTAGATTATTTTGTACTAGAGTGTGTATTCCCTATCGGTGTTGTTGTGTGCCATATTTGATATTCCCCCTGGCTGGCTGGTGGGATGTATATATTAGGTTGTGTTGTATGTGAACAATTTGGTGTTATTACGTGACATAAACACACTGAGTAAGCGGCTAGATAGGACAACTAGGCAGATTTTGGCTTTAATAAAGATGTTCGTTATTTCCTTTATAAACCGTAATGTTAACAGTACTAATAGCACCGGTAGTTGTAGAAGTTGTATTATCAATAAGGATTAGACCTTGGTTAATGAGAAGATAGGATATTAGGTATTGTGGAGATTGAATTAGTTAAGAATGAGATTACTGCGAAAGAATAGATAGATAGGTAGCGAGAAAGATCTAAAGACAGAGCTAGAGAGGGAGAGAGAGAGAGAGATAAGCGCTGCTTAGGCTGTCTTAATCCAAAAGAATAGATAGATAGGGAGAGAGAGAGAGAGAGTCCTATTTAGCCTACCTATCCAGCCTGTATATCTCAGAAGTATTCAACTGTAAGATTATCCCCTTGCGGTCACTGTTTTTTTTTGTTTTTTTTTTTCGTACCCAACAATGACTCGTAGATTCACTCTCCTTTATTTTATGACCTAGAGAGAGAGAGAGAGAGAGAGAGATTAGGTGCGACAGGTGTGCTCTTATTTTTACTTATTTTAATGTTAATTTTAGGGAGAGTGAACGATAGCGAGAACGAGAAAGAGATGATAGGTTTATATATGAGTATCTATATTGATTAATTGTGAGAGAAACGTATCTGATGCATGATTGCCTTCCGTTATTGAGAGAGAGAGAGAGAGGTGTCAAGTGTTCCCTCCAGTTTTATGGGAGGGGTGGATTGGGTGGGGGGGGGGGGGGGGGGAGGGGGGGGGGTGGTACACGTGGGGAAGCGGGCGGAGGTGGGAGTGGAGGATAAGAGGTATTGAGATGGGATAGGGGAGGGATAGGGGATGGATGGATGGATGGATGGACAATAGCTATAAAGAAACCAGTAGGGGGATGAGGTTAGGGGAAGTTATTAATTATGCAGTACGTAGTAAAGAAAGTCTTTCAATTTTTCCATGGTATCACACACACTCAGGATACACTCACCGGTCCCTTTCTATAATAATTTTTTCACAAATTTCGTTGGCGGGATATGATTTCCGCATAAGACAGTATTTTCCCCTTCACTTTCACATTTACCATCCTTTACCGTATTCTCTATATCACTCACTGGCTCTTATTCCGTCTCTTGAGTGGCGTGAAGGTTGTCTGGCGATGTGGAACGAATGTGGAGAAGCGATGGTGGAGCTGGGCTGTGGGCGGTGGGAGGTAGGTGGTGGGCGGTGGAGTTGGGAGGGCAGGGTAGGGGAAGGGAGGGGAGGAGGGTGTATTGGGTGGTTGGTGACCGTTTTTTGTTATGGTTGTGGTCAGTATACCCTTAACGGTTCATCTACATCGCTCTTTCCCACGCTTGGTAACAGTGATGACAACGCCCTGCTACCAACTCGCTAATGTTAGCACGAAAATAGACCACAGAATAAGGGAATAACAGGGAAAATAGCTGATAACTGAAGGAGGTGAGGAAAGTGGGGAAGGAGGGGAGGTGGAGGAGTTATATTTGGCATGGCCCAGGGGCAAAAACAAAAAAAAAAAAAAAAAAAAAATTGGGGGTGTTTTAACCCTTAAAAAGAGGCTCACCACATAAGTCGTATTTAATAAAGCTGGACTATGTGGCGGCGCTCGACATAGGTCGAGTGGCAATTTCAGCACGTAATGTTGCTGAGAGAGAGAGACAAGTGGTGGCAGGAGACTAGCGAGCGTATGACTGCTCCAGACCACCGCGGCGAACCTACTGACACGAATCTCAGCTCCCTCCTCCCTCTCTCACTCGCTATATACGGAATTGTATCGGGAAAGTGGCTAATTACATGCTTTTTGCACTCGCGTTGCACGGTTATTGCAAGAAAACTAGCCATCATAAAAGGATCGTTATGGTGTCATTCGAAAGCTCTGTTTATGCCCTTTCAGGGATAGATACTTGTTTTACGTTCTGGGTCTTATTTAGGCATGACAATGATCACGTAAACAGCCCTATTTTGGCTAAAAACACCCCGCTGGGCGGTACATATAAATAAACCGCATAGGCCGCTAAAGAAGGGTTAAATAGATTTTGTTTTTTCCCAGACTCTTAAGAGTCTTCCAGCAGTCGCCCGGGAAACTCTTAAGAGTCTTCCAGCAGTTGCCGGGTTAACAATAGATACACGGGGCTGATCGGCCAGGCATCTTAAGGAACAACAACAAATACAATAGCAAGATTACGGAGAGGAATAGAACTTATGTGGCCAACTGTACAATCGCGCTAATAAGTGATGTCTCGGCACCAATTATGCTTTGATCAATAATTGGTATCGGCAATATCTAAGCTTCATTTCTTCATATCCAGTGAAATATACAAACTGTTCCTACACTTACCCACCCTATTCAACATCTGACAGACATTAATACAGTACAGAGCAAGCCAAACGTAATGACAGCTGGGACATGACTTATTAGTGCTACACTTAACCACCCTATTCAACATCTGACAGACATTAATACAGCACAGAGCAAGCCAAACGTAATGACAGCTGGGACATGACTTATTAGCACTACACTTACCCACCTTATTCAACATCTGACAGACATTAATACAGCACAGAGCAAGCCAAACGTAATGACAGCTGGGACATGACTTATTAGCGCTACACTTACCCACCCTATTCAACATCTGACAGACATTAATACAGCACAGAGCGAGCCAAACATAATACCAGCTGGGACATGACTTATTAGTGCTACACTTACCCACCCTATTCAACATCTGACAGACATTAATACAGCACAGAGCGAGCCAAACGTAATGACAGCCGGGACATGACTTATTAACGCTACACTTACCCACCTATTCAACATCTGACAGACATTAATACAGCACAGAGCAAGCTAAATATACCAACATGTTCCTACACTTACCCACCCTATTCAACATCTGACAGACATTAATACAGCACAGAGCAAGCTAAATATACCAACATGTTCCTACACTTAGCCACCCTATTCAACATCTGACAGACATTAATACAGCAAAGAGCAAGCTAAATATACCAACATGTTCCTACACTCACCCACCCTATTCAACATCTGACAGACATTAATACAGTACAGAACTTATGAGGCCAACTGTACATATATTTTCATGCATGCAGTACCGGTATATGAATCTGGCCTAGAGACCACCTTATAACGACACAGGTGTGGTTAACACTTGTTGATAGTAACAGGTGTGATGAGAACATTGTTGTCTTTTAAGGGGAAGTTTTTAGTTCGTTCCCTAGAATTCCATCAAGCTTAAAATTATACCCCCTAGACCCCCTTCCAAGATAAATTTGTACATTTTTCGGTAGAAAAATGTCCCGGCCGAAGGCCGCTTCCTCCTAAATTACAGGCTCGCTATCGCTCGCCAGGATAAAATCGACACCTAAATGGCACAAAAGGTCTTAATATTGACAAATAAATTGGATGAAAAGTCTTAAAATCGCCAAACTATTGGGGCTAAGGTCATAAAATTGTCAAACTAATGGGGCAAAAGTCTAAAAAATGCCAAACTAGTGGGCCTAAACACGAGGGAGGGAGGGGGGAGGGGGGACCAGACCAACGCCCCTCCTCCCCCCTTAACCTGTCCTAGACCACCACCACTACAATGTCTTGTGGGAAATTGTACATCCACTGTGAGGCTCCAGGCATGTGTTTGACCCTAAACTCACGAAGCATGACCTAGCTATACGACGCATTATACGAAGCATGACCTAGCTATACGACGCATTATACGAAGCATGACCTAGCTATACGACGCATTATACGAAGCATGACACAACAGCTACACAAAGAATCCAACCGTGGCCACGGCCATCATTGACGTTGACCCCTTTCAGGACAAGTACTTCAATCTGAGGAGTGTCATGTCTGTCCAGAGCTAAGGAGCTTACAGTTTTCATGTCACGAATGAAGGACGAGGATGCTACAAGGATCTTGTCAGGTATCAGTCACAGGAGGTACCGTCTTGGGTGACCACACGCACGTGCTTGCTCGTGTCCATGGACACTGTGTTTGTATAAATAAAAACTGTTTAGAATTTATATTTTATTATATCCTTTTTGGGGGTTATATATTGGTTGTTTGCTATGTAGTCACCTATATCCTCCACTTTCTTAACTTTAGGATCAAGTGACCTAAATGTTATGGGAGTAACTAGTACTGTGGTGCTTCGTATAATTCGTCGTATAGCTAGGTCATGCTTCGTATAATGTAAATCGGAAAATAAAATTGAATTTTTCATGTTTTTCTTTATTTGTCCTGGTTTTTACAATTGTATCGACAAATTTAGCTTTCTCGAAAAAAGATTGCTTATAATTTGTCCATGACATCTTTCGTGGGAGACTCAATGCTACGTGGTCAACTCACAGAGTTTTGCGCCAGGGCACCTAAGACCAGGAAGCGTTTTTGTATCCCTGGTGGTGGTGTGGACGACGTAGTTGCAGCAGTTGACGAAGTATCAAAGCTGGCCCCTGCTAATACAATGTACTTCATCCACGTTGGATCCAACGATGTACAGCAAACCCGGTCGGAAGATTTGCTTTTAAAGTACCAGCAGCTGATCAAGTCGTTTAAGGAGAAGTCATCAAGGATCATCGTCTCAGGAATCATCCCCCGGCTCGGTGTAGAGAGCCGATTTTACAACATACCCACCAGCACAAATCGTTGTCTAGCAAACCTCTGCAGGAAGGAGAACGTGGGATTCGTCGACACCTGGGACAATTTCTACTACGATGACTATTTGTTTTCGGACGATGGAGTTCATCTGAACCAGGTGGGAGCAGCACGTTTTGGGCGTCTTCTCAACGATGCGGTGAAGGATTTTCGGAGAAGAAATCGACTCAGCACAGGACAACCAGGAAGGAGGACCGAAGACAGCGAGGACGGCAACCTACAAAGGAATTAAATAATAATCCGTCAAGAACCGCGAATTTGGATAAAGCTCCACCAACACGACCCAAATTCAAAACCGCCAGGGATAACGACCGAGGACCGAGGACAGCCATGAATGTAAATGTAGATCCGACCAGAACCAAAAATTCGATGAAAGAACGTTCTGTGAGTTCTAAAACCGCAACTTTAAAGGTTTTCTATGCAAACGCTCGTAGCATACGCAATAAATTTTCAGATTTAGAGGAACTAGTGTTTACAGAAAATTATGATGTGATTGGCATAACAGAATCTTGGCTCAATACAGAAGATAGAGACTTTTTAGTAGAGTATTCACTTCCCGGTTATGTAATGTTTGAGAACAGCCGAATAAATAAAAATGGAGGTGGCGTTTTATTTTATACCAAAGAATGTCTTAACCCGACCCTCGTGTCAAAACCTCAAATTGTGAACGTCGACACAACTTTTGTGCTAATAAAGAATAATAAAGGTACAAAAATAATACTTGCGTTAATATACAGACCTCCAGCTCAATCAGTGCAAACTGACCGAGATATATACGAACAAATTGCAGATGTAAGTAACTCACAAGATACCGTAATTTTTGGCGACTTTAATTTACCTGTGACCAAGTTGGGCGATACTCTTACTTCGCACTCCGGACATGGCTTGTATACGAACTTGCAAGAGAGTTCGCTTTATCAATTTGTTCGAACGCCGACCCGTGGTAATAACGTTCTTGACATTGTACTTGCAACAAAAGAAGAATTGATAGAGAATTTGAATGTTGGTGATGAATTCAGTAACAGCGACCATCGTACGATAACTTTCACTTTAAAGTTTACTAGCAACGAACCAAATAGTAGCATCGAAAAAGTCCCTAATTTCAAGAAAGCAAACTTCCATAAACTTAGAGCTATGTTTAAAGAAACTGACTGGAGCTTTTTAATTAACAATAACGACATAAATACATCTTGGAAGTTATTCGAAACCACTTACCTAAAAGCAGTGCAAGACTGCATACCATCGAAAATACGGCGTCCAGGCCATAATAATAAGCCCAAATGGTGGAATAAAGATATTTCAAACTGTCTGCTTGCTAAAAAATTTGCTAATGATAGATTAAAATCCTCACAAAATTACGAAGAACGGGTGAAATTTGTAGAGCTACGACGCAAAGCCAAAAAGTTAATTAAGCAAAGTAAAAAGACCTTAGAGTTATATATTGCGAATCAAAGTAAAACAAACCCGAAAGAATTCTATAGTTATATCAGAAAGAAAAAAGTAGTTACTTCAACTGTTGGACCATTAGTCGATGAAAATGGAGAATACACCAAAGACGAAGAACAAATGAGTAATGCCCTCAATACCTTCTTTGCATCAGTTTTTACAACAGAAGACCTCAGTGATATCCCTACACCATCGCCGATTCAGATTGATAATTCAAATGTTCTAAGCAATATCACCGTTACAGAGAGAGAAGTATTGAATTGTTTAGATAAACTCAAGGTAAATAAAACGCCAGGACCTGATACAATCTCGCCTAGCGTTCTAAAGGAAGCTAAGGATGAGCTCTCCAAACCACTGACATTACTATTCAATAAATCCTTGCAGTCTGGAACTATGCCTGATCAGTGGAAGCTAGCCAACGTAACACCAATATTAAAAAAAGGCAGCAAATCGCTACCCAGTAAATATCGTCCAATTAGCTTAACCTCAGTTGTATGTAAAATGCTAGAAACGGTCATACGAGACAGACTCGTAAATCACTTAGAGGAAAATAACATATTAAAGATACTCAACACGGCTTTCGTAAAAAACGTTCCTGTTTAACAAACCTCTTAGACTTCTTCCACGATATCCTCAACCTCTACGATGAGAGTAAAGCTGTAGATATTATATACCTTGATTTTCAAAAGGCCTTTGACAAAGTTCCCCACAAACGTTTACTGCTAAAACTAAAAGCGCAAGGAATACAAGACGGTGTGTTGAAATGGATAGAAAATTGGCTCAGCAACAGAAAGCAAAGGGTAGTCATAAACAGTAAGGCATCTAAATGGACCAATGTACGTAGCGGGGTACCCCAGAGAACGGTACTAGGACCAATTCTCTTTCTAATTAACATTAACGACATAGATGAGGTTCTCACCTGTACAATCTCAAAATTTGTTGACGATACAAAAATTGCAAATAGCGTACTCTCAAAAGAACAAGTTGACGATATGCAACATAATCTGGATAAATTGTCATGTTGGGCCCAAATTTGGCAAATGAGTTTCAATGCGGATAAATGTAAAGTACTACATGTCGGATACCTAAATGAGAAAGCAAACTATTCGATGAATGGCACTCAGCTTAACCCTTAATTAGCGGCTCACCACATAAGTCGTATTTAATAAAGCTGGACTATGTGGCGGCGCTCGACATAGGTCGAGTGGCAATTTCAGCAAGTAATGTTGCTGAGAGAGAGAGACAAGTGGTGGCAGGAGACTAGCGAGCGTATGACTGCTCCAGACCACCGCGGCGAACCTACTGACACGAACCTCAGCTCCCTCCTCCCTCTCTCACTCGCTACATACTGAATTATATGGGGAAAGTACCGAATTACATGCTTTTTGCACTTGCGTTGCACGGTTATTGCAAGAAAACTAGCCATCATAAAAGGATCGTTATGGTGTCATTCGAAAGCTCTGTTTATGCCCTTTCAGGGATAGGTACTTGTTTTACGTTCTGGGTCTTATTTACGCATGAAAATGATCACGTAAACAGCCCTATTTTGGCTAAAAACACCCCGCTGGGCGGTACATATAAATAAACCGCATAGGCCGCTCGTAAGGTGTTAAGAATGTAAACAGAGAAACCGATCTGGGAGTAACAATATCGAGTAACCTAAAACCGAGTCAACAATGTTCAGAAGTTGTTAAGGAGGCAAACAAAATAATTGGCTTTATAGGCAGGTCATTTGAGCATAAATCCAAAGAAGTTATCCTAACCCTTTACAATTCCTTAGTCCGCCCTCTTCTGGAATACTGCGTTCAATCCTGGTGCCCTTATTACCAAATAGATATAAACAAGCTAGAACGAGTTCAACGTAGAGTTACCAAAATGATACCTAGCCTAAAGAACAAACCATACGAGGAGCGTCTTAGAGAATTAAATCTATTTCCTTTAACCCAGCGCAGATTAAGAGGTGACTTAATTCAAGTGTTCAAAATCATCAAAGGCATCGACAATATGAACTGTAGTAAGTACTTCACTATCGACCAATCTAATTACACGCGGGGAAACGGTTGCAAAATTATTGGTAAATCTTTTAACTCGCACGAATCTAAGAATTTCTTCTTCAATCGAGTTGTCAACTTGTGGAATGGGCTTCCCCGAAACGTTATAGACTGCATCACCGTTGATTCATTTAAACACCGCCTAGACAAATATCTCTCATCAAACCCGCGACTGACTGCGTTTGTAAATGAATAACTTTATTTTATCCCCCCCTCAGTTACTAACCCATCTGTCCTCTACTAACTTCCTAATCCTGCCACGGACATTAGTTCCAGGGCAGTAATTCCCTTTCCAATGTTTCCTTACCCACTCTAAACCACTGTTTGGACACTTGATCCTCAGTGTTTTGGAGGACAAGCAACCTAGAAGGGTCACTAGATCTGTCGTTGCTTGATATCCGTTGTACTCCTTTGTACTCCTTTGTACTCCTTTGTATCCACACAAATTTAGACTCTCCTGAAAAAAGGTTCACCACCAACTCAAATTCCACCAACTCACGTTGGACAGCAGAAGATCGCCTAAAGATGTGTGTGTTAAAATCACGACAGGGACCCGTTCAGCGGCGCCGCCGCAGCAGCCTGGCCAGGTAGTCTCTCTCCAGGAGAGAGAGAGAGAGAGAGAGAGAGACAGACACAGTGTGTATGTGTGAGAGAGAGAGAGAGAGAGAGAAACAGACACAGTGTGTGAGAGAGAGAGAGACAGACAGTGTGTGTGTGTGAGAGAGAGAGAGAGTTACACACACTCTCTCTCTGTCATGCTTCGTATAATGCGTCGTATAGCTAGGTCATGCTTCGTATAATGCGTCGTATACCTCCTAGGTCATGCTTCATATAATGTGTCGTACCCCAGTCAGACGACTCACTAAAAATAATCCCACAAAAATGTTAGCACTGGTACAAAATCTCTAACATTTTTGTGAGGTTATTTGTCAATCTCGTTTTCATACAATTCTGAGCGTAATGGATCATCAACACTGTATACCTCCACGTTTAAAGGATTGGTGACGGGAGGCAGCCAATTACCTTTTTTATGGGGGACTATTTGTTTGTTCTGTGTGGCATCATCATATCTTTCACAGTCTTTCTTTTGTTCTTTCGGCCTAATTGAAAGCAGGGGAGGTGGCGGTGCGCCAACAGCTACTACCGCGATATCCTCTGTTGTTGGTGCTGCGTCTTTGCTTCCAGGTGGAAGTGGCGGTTGACCAACACTCCCACCCGTGTCGCCCTCTAGTGATTTGTCTTTGCCGACAGGTGCTGATGACATTGCACCGGCGACCACACCTGCCTGGGTCGGCACCTGTTGCTGGCATTGAGTACCTCTGGTCACACCCTGGTCTTAGGTTACAACGGCTCCCTCCCCTAAGCTTCGGGGACTGGTGGGGGGCGTTGATTGCGGCGACGGTGACGTCAGTCTTCACCACATTCCTCCTCCTCCCCACGAACTCTTCTTCCCGTTGCCAGCCTCGCGGGAATCTGACCGGGTGTCCTCGGTCAACAGCTACACGAAGAATCCAACCGTGGCCACGGCCATCATTGACGTTGACCCCTTTCAGGACAAGTACTTCAACCTGAGGAGTGTCACGTCTGTCCAGAGCGAAGGAGCTTACAGTTTTCATGTCACGAATGAAGGACGAGGACGCTACAAGGATCTTGTCAGGTATCAGTCACAGGAGGTACCGTCTTGGGTGACCACACGCACGTGCTTGCTCGTGTCCATGGACACTGGTGAGGAAAATCTGCAGGAGAAGATCAAGCTCTCTTTCTTGAATCCTTCCATTGTGACCGACGTTCACTTGGTAATCAGGGGACGGTTCGGTCTCACCGTATCAATTGCCGTGCTAAAAGGTAAAACATCTTTCGTAGAACTACCTCGCTCAAGAGCAACCTACCAGATCGACGTAGTTAGAAAATCATCTGCGACATCCCGTTTTTCGGTAATTTATAACGTTGATCACTCCATTCACGAAGATTCGTATCTAGCTTACAGTATCACGAATGACATTATCTGGAATCATTATACCCTCATTGTCTGTAACGCCATGAATGTGGATGACGACGAGGAGAAACATGGGCGTGAGATTTTGAAGGGTGTCACCATAATATTAATGAGATATGCCTACGTGTTGGGATATTTGCGTGCCGCAGAGGTGCCCCGGTTAGTACTAGATGATAGCAGAATACACTTTTCTATTCTAGGACAGATGTTGGAGGTTACTGGTAATAATTATCTGATTCCATACAGTAATGAGGACACTAACTACCTTGGCGCAATTAGAGACTGTATTACTGAAATGATTACCAGAAATGATGATAAACTGAAATTGGTGTTGAGTATGGGACATTCCGTAATGCCTAAGCTCAGGAAAATAATTATTGGTCAATAAAAACACAAATAAATGATTTTGTTTTTATTTTTTTATTTCCCCCAATATGGTCAACTTTATAATTTCTTTTTAACATATTTGGCTTGATCACTTCCATTTTTTCAGTTATTACAAAATGGATGCAAGATTTGGAATAAGCATAACATTCTACTCCTATTGCATAGTTCTGGTAACGCTAGCCCCATTTCTGCCAGCTAGGACTAGCGTTACCAGAACTTTGCATTAGGAGTAGTTTTTTATGCTGATTTCAAAATTGCACCTAGAAATTGGATTAATCTTCAGAGAAAGGAAATATGGTCAACTTTATCATTTCTTTTTAACATATTTGGCTTTACCACTTCCATTTTGTTCAGTTATTACAAAATGGATGCAAAATTTGGAATAAGCATAACATTCTACTCCTGGGCGGGTGCCCAACCCCGAAAGGAGTTGAAATAGGGGAGCTATCCCCCCGCCAAAGGCGGCTTTCTAGGGCCTTTCCTAGCTGATGCTGAGAGGATTGGGTTCTAGTCATGTGGTGATGGGCTGGTCTATCCGAGTGAGATTTTTTTTTTTTTTTTTTTTTGAGCGATCTCTGCCATACCCATAGCTTACTCTGACTGTTCCTTTTACTTATATATCTTCTAGATCTCAAGTGGCGGCGTCTTTTCCGTGGATTGGCCTCCCTACTGCCAACCTAGAAGTTGGCAGATTTTTTTTTTTTTTTTTTTTTTTTTTTCTATATTCCAACTTACTTCCTCTCGGGCATAGGCTGAGAGCCTTAACATTCACCGCTTTACAATGAACAGTGAAGCCCGTGAGGTCTTGTTCCAGTCTAGGGAGTGAGACATGTGAAGCACGTAGAGTACAACGAGCACCTGCCATCTTGCCTTCACATGAGGCACGGTGCTCACTCATGGCCCGAAACGACCCCATCTCTGAAGCCACCTCGTTCCCGTGCTTCACTGTCTCACTCCCTACACTCGGACTCTCACACTTACACACACACAACGCCACCTGTTGAGCAGATAACTCACCAGGCATTGCACCCCTATAGCATATTTTGAATATGGGAATATTCATACAGTGCTATTTAATCAGGGAACAATGAGGGTATTTTATTGACGTTTCGGTGGGCTTGTGGTAATGCACTGATACTAGGTACAGAACAAATTCCATCCCAATAATATCTTCCCATTGATACATCGGGATTTGAACCCGGGACCTTTGGATTACCAGGCCAGTGGCAAGACCACTCCACCACACCTCCCCTAGATTGGGAGCCAAAGCGTCACATTTTTCCCTTGCCCCTCAACTTTCCCTTCATAATTGCTGAGGGGCACAGGGCCTTGGGTGGGGCTTTGGTTTCCCGGGCATTTCTGCACCCTCCTCAGCTCCCTGCCTTGGAGTGGCTTCGGTCACCCGGGCTTTGTTAGTGGTAAGCAGGGAGGATTTTGTGGGGGCGCTCGTTTATGGCCTTGGCCTTGCTCGAGACCTTGGGGCTGTTCGGCCAGATATCCTGGGGAACAACAACAACAACAACTCCTATTGCATAGTTTTGGTAATGCTAGCTCTATTTCTGCCAGTTTTGCCCTTAAAAAACCTTAAGTAACACATATAGCATAAAACACATTATATGTTGACGGACAGGCTAGTGGAAAATATGCTTTTTCGGGACAGGCTAGTTTTGCCAAATTTGGGCCGGTCAGAAAAAATTTCACGTTAGGGAACATTAATGACACACCTTAGGGAACGAATGACCACTATTCAGTTTTAGTACAGGATAGTTTTTGGCCTGTCCCAAAATTGTGCCTATCATGGGTGAACGGACAGGCCAATAGCAAAAAAAAGTTCCCTAAAAAGTGAGTATAGACATTTTTGAAAGCTTACATGTCTTCTTTGGGACAGGTTGTATGAGAGCAAACTTCCAGCATGAAGGGAAGACATTAGAGGATAGACAGAGACGAAAGAGTTTGCCTAGGCAGGGAGTCAGCACGGAAGCACAGTTTTTGAGTACAACAGGAGAAACACCGTCCGGACCATACACCTTATTAGTATTAAGCCCAGAGAAGGTAGAAAGTACATCTTTAAAAGAGATTAGGATATTAGACATAAGTAAGAGAGAGTTTAACTATTTTAGTTACTAAATTACCAATGAGTAACTATAGTTAGCGCTTTATGTTTGCGAGGAGGTGTCGCCGGCAACCCCCTCGGTTAGTCGGTTAAATCTTGGGTAACATTTTTTTTCTACTAAGGTTAGGGTTTTTTATTGATAATGTAGCACATCACCTAATTGAAGCGATCTATTCGGGGTCATCCTAAAAGTGGGAGTTTTGACAAGTGCCCGATATGACATTGGGCGAGTTGTTATTGGCCTCCCCCGTGTATGAGACAAAATCCTATACCCAGGCGGGGACAACCTAAGACTTATTCGATATTAGAAAAACTGAATGTTAGTCAAGATATATCTGGCTTGGTATCTTTAAATCTGAACTCTAAAAATAGGAATACGGTGGACAAAATATGATGAAAGAGAGAGAGATCGAGACAAGGCTAGGTTAGGTTAGGTTAGGTTAAGAGAGAGAGAGAAAGGGTTAGGTTAGGTTAGGCTAGGTTAGGTTAGGTAAGGTAAGGCGGTTGGAAAAAATATGATGAAAGAGAGAGAGAGAGAGAGAGAGGTTAGGTTAGGCTAGGTTAGGTTAAGTTAGGTTAGTTAGGATTTTATTGAGGTATAGAGCTCAATCGTACGTATACTATATATTTACACGCATGCATAAATTATACACTAGAGGGTTGAGTGTCTTTTAGACTGCCGTGGTGTAGTTGATTAAAGCGTCGGCTATCGATCTGACGGTCGGCGGTTCGAACCCCACTGAGAGATTAGAAACATTTAGTGGCTCACGTGTATTTGTGATATATACTCAATATTTGTAACTCTCATGCTTGGTGGGTTAGAATTAAATGAAATCAATTTCGGCCCGAGTTGCGTCGGGACACTCAGAAATCATTGTATGGTATTCTGGAATATGGATCCTACGACTAGGTATGAATTGAAATATATTCGCCTAGTGGGTTTCCCTTCTCCCTAACATAAATAGGATAGAGGGTTGAGTGTCTTTTAGACTGCCGTGGTGTAGTTGATTAAAGCGTCGGCTATCGTTCTGACGGTCGGCGGTTCGAACCCCACTGAGAGATTAGAAACATATATATACAGTATATATATATATATTTTTTGTTTTTTTATTTACACCATATTTTGAATACTTCTAAATCACCCATAAGCTTGATGGATGTCTAGTGAGGAAACTCAAAAAAAAATAAAAAAATAAATATATATAGACCAAAAACCAAGCACTATCCCCTTAATTGAATAGGATGAAGTTGAACAGTTTGTACTTCAGCCTGTTTGTGTGTGTTTATTTTAATTTCATAGTATTGTTTTGCTAAATCCTCAATGCATTATTTCCATAAAGTGATTTTGATGAGTTATTTTATCTGTATATTGTGCATTTCCTGTTTTGTTTTATGTTTTTTGCAAGTTTTATATTACAATTAACTCCTGTACCGACGACCTCTTTTGTATTCATTCTAGCTCTATGTAGACGATTTTGTGTAGCTTAAGAAGGATATGTGGTAGTAAAAATGGTTAATTAAGATTGTTCGAAACTTATTAATTGTTGGAGGCCCTTCTTAAACTGAATAAAATGGTCCAATAGTTGCCAGAATACATACATATATACATACAAGTTTAAAGACCGTTTGTCCACAGAGAATGTGGTTACAGTCTCACGTCCTAAATGGCAGCTTTCCAGGCGGCCCTGTCAAGGGCTGCCTCTGTTGTCAAGTTCTTTATAACCAAAGGACGTCACCGGTACTGAAGGGGTTAATAGATAAGTTTAAAAAGTTGCCTCCTTGATAGGGACGATTGAAGTTGACTATTGTATACCCTTTTCAGCCCTGGTGTTTGGCAATATCCTGATCCGAGAACCAACAAACTCCGCCAACACCGACCATCGCCACAAACACCACCAAGCAAGGATGAAACAGATCTTCATGCACCACTTCCTCGTCAACAATTATATATATTCATATACTCAGGCACATACCCCTGAGGCCCTTTTTCAACTGAATAAAATCGTCAAATAGTAGCCAGAATATAGTTAAAAGGACGTCGCCGGTATAGAAGGGGTAAATGTGGGAACAAAATACACTTACATTTTTTTTGCTTCATTATTAAGTTGTAAATCAGAAAAACTTTTCCAAATTCACAATGAAAATTACTAAAAATACTTGATTCACATAAAGTTGTATCATATAAAGTCTTGATTCACTTAATGTTGTTTCATATAAAGCCTTGATATTCAGGAACATATCTGCAACTTTAAGCGAGGAATTACTGTGCGTACTACTGAATAGTGTCCATTTAGTATAGGCACAAGAGAGGAATCAAGATATTTTGAATGATAGACATAGGCATATACTGTAGCTAAAATTAACAGATTAACTTACTCATGTAGTAATGTGCACCCTATGTGGTGGATTGTGTTCTTTAATTTATGAAATATTATTTTGCTAAAGTGTTGTTTCCACATTGCGATTTTGATAAGTTGTGTTGTCTTTTTACTGTGTTCGTCCAAGTTTTGGTTTGTTAATTTGCAAGTTTTACATTATAATTACTGAGGACTTGACGCTTTCAGTCCGGGTGAAGTTATATTTCTGTTTATTCTGGCTATCATTAGACAGTTTTACTGTGTTTAGGAAGGATTTATGACAGGCAACGAATTAATGGAGATATAATACACCTCTCTGATTACTAGACGTCCTTCCTAAGCTGCATAAAATCATCCAATAATAGCCAGAATGTAAGGAATAATGGTGTCAACTGTCCTGAAGTGGTGAAGGAAGTTTCACACAAACTTTTATAATCAACTTTCAATATACTGTACTGAGAATCTTTACCCTGGAAACATTGTAAACAAAATTTGCATTATACCCTGTTCTAAATAGGTAGTTCAGAAACTGTGAACCCTAACCTCTATAGCTCAAAAAGGGCTAGAGCAAATGGGCTGTAGATAACCACACCTGTTCCCTGGCTGACCCTTCAAACGGCAGAAATGTTAGCTGGATTACTCTAGTATTGTTTTAGTTATAGAGGTTATTATTCAGGAGTTATGGCCTGCCGGTACTTAAGCCGGTATCACACGAGCGCTTTTTCACTCAACATTTATCCTCAACACTGGTCTGGCAGCTTATGTGGTCAACGTATATAATATTTCGGTTTCCTAAATTCATCTACTATAAGTAGTTTCCGATAGCAGGGCACAATACTCCAGAAATGTTGCCAGAAAAATTTTGATCATCGAATGTTGACTATAAAAGCACTCGTGTGATACCGGCTTTATTTGGAACAGGGTATAGTATTGGCAACTGTAGTCTATTCATTATTATTCGGCAAGAAATCTTGACCACTGACCTCTCTAACAAGAAATATACTGGGGTAATTGAGCTAATATATCTACCATTTGGGAAGAGACAGCCAGGAAATATGTGTGAAAATGTACAGACCATTTGGTCCTGCCATTTTTGAGTTAGAGAGGATAGAGGTCAAGATCAAAATCTATCTATATCTATCTATAGATAGATAGATAGATTTTTGAGTTAGAGAGGATAGAGGTCAAGATCAAAATCTATCTATATCTATCTATAGATAGATAGATAGATTTTTGAGTTACAGAGGATAGAGGTAAAGATTTGTTATGATGAATTGACTATAGACTGGAAATAGATCATTATAGGTGACTGAATTATCATACACCTGTACAACATTAGGCCGCATTCTGACAGTTTATCCTGGCAATTATAAGATGATATTCTACAATTTAAGAAAGATCTGTGGGAATTATAAGGGTAAAGACTATCTCAATTACCCCTCTGACTTCCATATACCCTTCCTAATCTGAACACAATCGTCTAATAATAGCCAGAAAACAGAAAAGAAATGTGGGCAAGGATGTACTGTAGTATTTGGGCGTACCTCCTGCCTTGTTTACACTACGCGGACGCTCGCAATCATGTTCCCGTTTATTTTGACTGCCATAGGGTACCCCCCCCAAAAAAAAATGACTTACTGTCATCATCATAATTATATATTGCCAGCAGGGGGCAAATAACATAACAAATAGCCGTCAAAATAGACGGGAACTTAACCGCGAGTGATCGACCGATGTAAACATGACGACCGTACGCCCAGATATTACATCCTTCCCAAAATGTGTCATCATATCTTCTAAGGGGTAAACAACTGCCACATCAGACTTTCTGTTATTTTTGTTTATAAAAAGCGCTTGTGATTCCGGATTTAGATCTGATTCTCGTATTATAATGTACAGTACTTGCAATAACTATGGACTAAGTTTTTACTTCAAACTGATATCATAAATGTATTCATTCGCTTCACATTAATTCCATTTTCATTCTAAGAAATGTACAGTCTAGTTTGTTAGTACAGTTGTTTACTTAACATTACATAATATGAAAATTAAGTTTTGAACCAGATGTTTGAAAGTGCTTGAGAATGAAACCTATATACTGTAATACTGTATCACAAGAGTTTGGGACCATTTAAGTCTGTTATTCTATTATGTTCTTGTTATGTGATACATTACTTCCTTACATTTACTTTAGCAGTCATAGCATGCATTATTCTGGCAAAATTAGTGATAGGGAGAGAGGGCACCCTTCTGACCATAGACAGCCACTTGGAGTTTTTTTTTTTGTTTTTTTTTTTCTTTTTAGCCACCTTGGGTTAACCCCATCACTATGACTGATGATTGCTATGCTGTGTTCCTTTTGGCTCAGTGTTTTGGTTGGTGCCAGGTTCATTTAAACAGATTATTATTATGTTTTTTACACCAACCAACTTCACATCTAAACTCAATTAATGAAATCAACAAATATCTGTGGCACTCCGAGGACTCGAACCCAGGATACTCACATTGAAATTCCGCGCACTATGCATTACGCTATCAAGACATTGTTGCCCAAGTAAATGCAAGACAAAATTAATTGTTTGCTGAAAATCTTGCTTATAAACTGTGTAATTGTAAGTTATTTCCACATAGCAATTATGATTTGTTTCTTAGTGTTTATCTTGTGTCGTCTCAGTTTTGGTTTGTTTATTTTGCAAGTTTTACAATATACAGTAATTATCACTTTCTGTTGACAGTCTTCATGTACTTCTAATTGTCCACTTGCGAGTTTCAGAATATAAGGAAGTTTGAGCCGAGAATGTCAATTACAATGTAAAACTTGCAAACTAAACAAAACAAAAATACAATAATAATGTAGGTGTCTAATGGCTAGAAGGCCTGATGAATTTAGTTTGTATGTATTTATGTAAGCACTATGACCATATTTATGTAAGCACTATGACCATATTTATGTAAGCACTATGACCATATTTTAGCAGGTAATCCTGCTCCAACTTCCTCATAGCCTGACATTCGCAACTGGTCATTTGACTGTAACTATAGTTGATTCATTATAAGCTGGCCAGAAATCTTGACCAATATCCTCTGTAACTAAAGAATTACTAGAGTAATCAAGCTAATATTTCTACTATTTAGGATGAGGTCAACCAGGTAAAAGGTGTGGACATTTAAAGCCCATTTGCTTTAGCCCTTTTTGTTATAATGTATAGACTATAGTACTCTTTGTTTGGCTTCATAAACATGTCGGGTTAATGTCCCTCTCTAGACGTCACACAAAATGTCTTCAAGTTTGTTGGCAAATTATTGATTTTGACTGCACAATGTTGCATACTTTTGTCAATGCCTTAGTGCAGCTGTATGAGAAAAAAATGTATATACAGTGCTGTAAATAAATTCCTATGTTATCAAGATGTGCAGTAATATTCTTAATTAGAGCATTTTTCTTTTCCATCTCGCTGCTAACCATCTGTGAAAGTTGGATAGATCAACACACCTCTCTGATTACTAGACGTCCTTCCTAAGCTGCATGAAACTGTCTAATAATAACCAGAATATTAGGAATAATGGCGTCAACCGTACTGAAGTGGTTAGGCCATTTTGAGTTGGAGAAATTGGTGGGTGGGTATTTTTAGACCGATCATAATGAAGAGACTATGATTATAACGAATCTGTTTTTTGTACTTTTGTTGATATCTTGTCAAATTGCAAATTTAGCTTAATTTTAATATAAAATTTGATATAAATTGTAGTTTCTTTATTCATACAGAATTTAGTAAAATTTACCAGAACGTCCCGGACTTCCCAAATTGACTAATTCCTTGAACATGACAAGGTGCATTGTTATGTGTGCGATCAGTTTGCTTGGGAACCAAATTGACTTGCTCATGTAGTTGTGTACACCCTATGTGGTGGATTGTGTTCTTTTATTTCAAAATTTTATTTTAATAAGTGTTGTTTCCACATAGCGATTTTGATTAGTTCTTTTGCATTTATCTTGTGTCGTTCCAGTTTTGGTTTGTTTATTTTGCAAGTTTTACATTATAACTATACCCTGTTCCAAATGCGTAGGTCAGAAATCGTGAACCCTAACCTCTGTAACTCAAAAATTACTAGTGAAAATGGGCTGTAAATGTCCACACCTATTCCTATTCCCTGGCTGATGCTCCCCAATTCGTAGAAATTATAATGTAAAACTTGCAAAATAATCAAACTAAAACTGGGACGATACAAGATAAATGCACAAAACTGATAAAAATCGCTATGTGGAAACAACGTTTGATTAAATACAATTTTGAAATAAAAGAACACAATCCACCACATAGGGTGTACACAACTACATGCGCAAGTCAATTTTTTTCCCAAGTAAACTGATCGCACATATAACAATGCATTGTCGTCACGTTCAAGGAATTAGTCAATTTGGGAAGTCGGGGACGTTCTGGTAAATTTTTAATAAACTCTGCATGAATAAAGAAACTACATTAAGTGTCAAAATGTTCTATTAAAATCAAATTTGCAACTTGACAAGATAATAACAATAGTACACAATAAAAATATCACTCACTAACGATAGTGCTATCGGGTAGGTACCTGTAAGCATAGCATGCTTCTAGTGACCCCTAACAATTACTACCCTACTAATAACCTACATATATTGTACAAATAAACTAAGGAAATCACAAAAGCAAGCAATTGATCCTATCGACAATGAATAGATGCAGTATAATAAATAACATTATAGATGCAGTATAATAAATAACATTATAGATGCAGTATAATAAATAACATTATAGATGCAGTATAGATGCAGTATAATAAATAACATTATTTGAAAATATGAAGAAGGCACAAGATTTAAACAAAAGAGTACTCTTTTAACAAGAACAGTTAATTATAAAGGATAATAATAATAAAAACAATAGAAAAAGTTAAATATTAATACATACAGACAAAAAGTAAGCAGAGGTTATAATAGAAACTTCAAGTTAATAATGCTTGATTAAAATTATTGATATCAAATTTTAAAATACAGTCACAATAATTGACCTTAAAAACAAAAAACCTGTCCACTAAGAGTCTGTATAGTAATCTAGCTCTATCCCAAAACCTCTGTCCACTAAGAGTCTGTATAGTAATCTAGCTCTAGCCCAAAACCTCTGTCCACTAAGAGTCTGTATAGTAATCTAGCTCTATCCCAAAACCTCTGTCCACTAAGAGTCTGTATAGTAATCTAGCTCTACCCCAAACCTCTGTCCACTAAGAGTCTGTATAGTAGTATCTAGCTCTAGCCCAAAACCTCTGTCCACTAAGAGTCTGTATAGTAATCTAGCTCTATCCCAAAACCTCTGTCCACTAAGAGTCTGTATAGTAATCTAGCTCTAGCCCAAAACCTCTGTCCACTAAGAGTCTGTATAGTAATCTAGCTCTAGCCCAAAACCTCTGTCCACTAAGAGTCTGTATAGTAATCTAGCTCTAGCCCAAAAGTCTTCTACTCTGGTACAAATTTTACAATATCTTATTAGCTGGGAATAAAAACAATTATAAGTTATTTTACTATCGATATTACTATTAAGGAAAGGAAAGTGTATTACGTTAAAATTAAAATCGTCAACTTTGTGGTATATTTTAAGTGTGCACTGTTCATTAACAATCTGTATATTTGTATCAAGAAAATTTTCTACTTCATCATTTACTTTTCCTTGTGTGAGGGGGATTGAATTTGGATAAATTTGTTTAGCGACTTGATTAAAATTTAACATATTACAAACAAGAATATCATCAATATGTCTACTATTATTACTTAACAATTTAGCAAGTGCTAATTGTTCTGGGATGTTATTTTTCTTGCTACTGTCAACTAAGTGTTTCATAAATTTAAATTCAAAAGCAAGCAAGAATATGTCTGCAATTAAAGGGCTAGCATTTACACCCATAGGAATACCTAATATTTGTTTGAAAATGTAGGGCCCGAATCTAACATAAGTATTGAAAAGGAGGAATTTAAGGGCATCTTTAAGTTTAGTTCTATCAAAATATACTGAACTAGTGGGATCAAAGCTAAGTGACGCATTATTAAAATATGAATTAACATTTATGTAACGATTATGACTACTTTCAAATCTGTCAAAATGCAAATCTATAATAAAGCAAAGTTCTGAAAATACTAAATCTAAAGGCAAGTTGGTATAGGCCTACAAAGTTGAAAAGTCGAAGCTATGTACTGAGGTAACTTTCCGCATGGTATTGAGTTTATCAATAACTTCTACTGAATTGTCAACACTCCAATAATAGTTAATGCCAGTTCTATTCTTGATGCTATCACAATATCGTTTATGAGTACTTTTAATGTATTTAAAGCAATGTACGACTTATTTTGACAAAGTTTTAGTGGTAGCAAATTTTGCTCCGGCAATAAAGCGATATTTATAAGGTCTTTTATGAAATTTGGGTAACATGTAACATGTATATTATCTGGATTGCTCCAGTCGTTTATGAGTTATAGAGATTAATGTTCAAGAGTTTTGACCTACTTATTTTGGAACAGTGCATAGGCCAGAAATCTTCACCCCTAGCCTATTATAACTAAAAATAATTATATTTCTAACATTTAGGAAGAGTCAACCTGGTGGAGAGTTACAGTCCATTTGCTCTAGCTCTTTTTGAGTTATAGTATTTATGGGTCAAGAATTTTGGCCTAGTTACAGTGAACAGGCTGACTAAAACTATAAAATGGAATTATGAAACCCAAATTAGTTTGTAAGATTTAAACTGAAAACTTGTCTGAAGAAATTGGCCCTATGTGTGTATTTTGATAGTTAAGTTTTATCTGGAAGTGAATATAATTACATTGCTATAACTAGGCTCTAATGGCTGCTTTCTTGTAGTTTTGACATTGCAAAAAATAAAACCTATCTATTTTTAGGCTATGTTTTAATTTCCGCATGTATCAATTCACATTACTGTACATACATACATATTCTTTAAGACAGAGTGATCCATAAAAAGTATGTCAGTGGCTGAAATGTGTTTTTCCCTTTGTGTATTATCTAGTATTGGTGTGTTGGTGGTGTAATGGCTTAGGTGCTTATGTTCTGGGTGTGGTGTCTCGAGTTTGAATCCCAGGAGGACCATATGCTTTCATTAGTTTATTCAAGTACATTGGGGTTTGTAATTGATGATTAATGTTAAGAACGGGGTGTTACTTATTACTATTGTATTGACAAATGATGGCACGCTATGATCTGTATACAAGAAGGTGTGGCTTGCAACTCTATCCAGTGCAGTGATGCTTGGGTACACAAAGAATCAAAGATGAGTAGGCTAGTGCTGCGAGAGACAGACTATGTATATTATATAGACGGGGTATATCAGCCAATAAGGTTAATTTACCATCCTCAGATCACTGACTCCAGACTACTCCAGAGGCAGAACCTGGCAAACTCGCCCAAGAATCTTTTCAGAAGATAGCATCCAACGGCCTTGGAATATCCCACCGGAACCAGCCGCAGGGACACACCCCGTACGTACGCATACAGGGCAATTTAGTTGGCCTGATTTTATGGACCTATTATAATGTAAAACTTGCAAAATAAACAAACCAAAACTTAGACTAACACAGTAAAAAGACTAAACAACTTATCAAAATCGCTATGTGATAACAATGCTTAAGCAAAATAATAATTTATAAATAAAAGAACACAATCCACCACATAGGGTGTACATTACTACAACATGAGCACTACCACTACCACTACCACTAAGTTTGGTCTCTTGTACTTGTAGCCGAGAAGTACCAGTCTGGAGAGACACTATGCTGTTCACCCTCTAGATCCTTACAGCCAGGTCAGAAACAAGGTCCAGGGTGCAACATTGCTACCAAAGCTGCCATTAGGTAACTTGAAAGATTTCTTTTAGTGGGACCGCATGCCCTTGCTGCCCCCAAACAGTTATTGACAATGGATCTATAGTCTATTCGCTGTAAGTAGGCGAAAATTCATTACCTTTATCCTCTGTAACTCAAAAAGGGTTAGAGCAAATTGGCTGTAAATTTCCACATCTATTCCTTGACTGACTTCTCAAATGGTAGAAATATTAGCTCGATTACTCTAGTAGTTTTTGAGTTACAGAGGTTAGAGGTCATGATTCCTCGCCTACTTATAGCGAGTAGACTATAGCTTATGCTTAAAGGAGTAGGACCGTATAAGGCAGGTAAACCCAGAGAGGATGACGCAGTGAGAGAAGGATTGCATTCATCTACTGCTTGAAACCGTTAAAGAATATAGAAACCCTCTTTCACTATCCGTGCCGTTGATGGAACCCCCTCGTAACTGGTTGATGAGACATGTCACTTGATGAGAACGCCGATCATCTATATTCTGTGGCCAATGTGTTGGGCACAAAATGCATCTTTGCTGGAAAGTGTATCGGGTCAGTGATCAGTTAACACTTTTCAGAATCCCGTCAAGGTGGTCGACAATATAGCCTGGAGCGCCACTAAAGCCGGTATCACATGAGCGCTTTTTCCCTCAACACTGGTCTGGCAGCTTATGAGGTCAACATTCATTATATTTTGGTCACCTACATTCATCTACCATCAGTCTAGTTTCCGATACCAGTGTAAAATATTCCAGAAATGTTGCCAGAAAAATGTTGATCATCGAATGTTGACTATAAAAGCTCTCGTGTGATACCCGCTTAAGGAAATGCAGTCCTGTACAGTAGTTGGGAATAGTGCACTGCTTCCAACAATCTTTTATGATCCCTGGAGGTGGTAATGTGGTACTGGAGTTAGGGATTCCCACATAACTGCTGTGTTGCAGTTGGGGATTACCCTCTCTTATTTCCACAACCTCCTTTGGGGAGCCGGTAGTAATGAAGTGTACGACTGGAAGCATGGTGCGCGGGTTTGTGCTGGCAGCCTCGTTACGTGTCTACCTGCGAAAATCGGAGCCTCTCCGGGAGATCTGGGACCTGGGAATCTAGCTGGGGACCCCACATGGGCCTGGGTCTCTGTGTACTTCTCCTGGATGACCTAGATGTGTGTGATTTTATGATTTTTTTTTTGTTTAATTCTGCTGTGTTGAGATGTCCATGTTTGGGCTCTGTCTTGATTCCCCCCCCCCAAAATAAAAAGTAAATAACATAAAATATAAAAAAAAAAAAGTAAAAGGAAAAATGGGGTAAGTGCCAGAGTACATACATACATACATACATACATACATACATACATACATACATACATACATACTGTACATACATACCTTTGGGTGACTAGGTCTCAAACGTGCATGCATGTATCTAAGCCCTTTAGATTATTTTGTATTTATTTTTTGTTTATTGTGGATTTCCACTGATCCTCTGCTAGTTTCCTCCCTAGACCTCCATCAAGCTTAGAAAACACCCCTTAGACCCCCCTGATAGATTTGTAATTTTTTCGGTAGAAAAATGTCCCGGCCAACGGCCAATTCCTCCTAAAATTACAGGCTCGCTATCGCTCGCCAGTAAAATATCGACACCTAAATAGCACGAAGGGTCCTAATACTGACAAAGAAATGGGGTGACATATCATCAAATCCCCAAACTAATGGAACCAACGTCTGAAAATGTCAAAACTAATGGGGCTAAATAATAGGGAGAAAGGGATCCAGAAAAACGGTCTGTCTCCCCTTAACCCTTTCAGTGCACGAGGAGATATTTATTCGGTTTATTCTGGCCTCAATTACACGATTATATGCAGATAGGAGTAATTTTAAGTGAGCACACCTCGCTTTTTTTCTCTTTCTCTCCCTCTCTCTTTGGCTTGTATCCATTCGGCCCCATTCAGCCTACTATTTTAAGACGTTTACCCCCATCCAGGTGTCACTATTTTCCTGGCGAGCGGTAGCAAGCCAGCATATATATATATATATATATATATATATATATATATATATATATATATATATATATATATATATATATATATATATATATATATATATATATAAATATATAAATATATATATATATATATATATATATATATATATATATATATATTGAAATACCACAGGAACGAAAATCCTGAGAGCGAAACCTCCACCCCTAACAAGCCACAGGAACGAAAATCCTGAGAGCGAAAACCCCATCCCCAACGAGATCCGCGGTCCCATTTCCATCCCCGATTTGGGCTCTCTCTCTCCCAATTCATTCCACATATTATACGTCTCTCAATCACAGTCTTCTAATATACAAACCACAATACTTTACTCACTGACATTCTTGATGTACCACCTAAGTATGTATTTAATTATGTAACCACCATACAGGCTATAATACGTTCATTGTGTAGGTTCGAGGCGATCTAAAAGACACCTTAGCTTCCATTTCACACCAAATCAGATCGTGATTACGTCAGCCCTGTATTTAGTTATATAACAATCATAGTCCCCCCCCAATTCTAACAATTCTATGTCTCTAACCTCCCGTTGTTTTATCCACTAACTATATATATTCCCAACCTTCCTAATACCACCTCCATTTCACTAGACAAAATACCTAGGAGTAATTCCGAGAGTAATTATGAAATTACACTAGACAGCCCCATAACTCACTGGGATCCACATTGCTATTTTATTGATGTACCAACTCCCTAATGTTAACATAATTTAGGGAACTTGTGAAAAGAGAAGACACCTATCTTCGTTCCCCCATTTTTAGCAGTTAGCTATACATAATCTCACGTTGCATTGTTCGTCTGTCAATTTGTGTCCCTTGCCAGTTCTTGTATTGATTTATGCCTGTTGATTTAGATAAGTTAATTACGAGTTATGTAACAACCTTTAACCACGACTCTATACACCCGATAACCCTATGCCAGTTATTGTATTGATTTAGGCCTGTTAATTCGGATAAACTCACTATGACCAATCTGCAGACGATTAACTCACTATGACCAATCTGCAGACGATTATCAGGAGAGATGCAGGAAAGCTACCTCGTATCTCTCTCTCCATTACGAGTATAGATATATGTACCCCCGTGCCCAGTTGTCCCTTTTTCCTTTTTCTTCTAGTAACTAAGTGTATATATAATATTAACCGGAGTATGCCCACCGATATTGATACGACATAGCGGCACTGTCCTAGTGTCGTGTTGTGCCACGTGCATATTGTTATGCCTTGATTTTATACAATATTAACTTGGTTTAGGTGAGTTCTGCAAGATTGGGTATATAGGACTTCACGCACAGTACACAATAGAATCAACCGATGGTATAAATAACATCACAGTAATGGTTTATAATGCAGCTTTATTCTCCAAAAACACTAGGTAGAATAAAGGTTATATGTGCACTTGAAACAATGGTAAATTGAATAAGTCAGATACGTAGTTTTGGACTTTTTACAATCTCTAGCACTTCTCGCGGATTTGGATGGAGGTTCACTTCCCACTTCCAACGTTCAGGTATTATGCTTCTGATTACCTTATTTGTAAGATATTAGAGTACACGAATCACGAGCGTTAGGTATTTCGCTGTATTAACTCTCTGGCAATATGACTCTCAATCTAGGATGAAGGTATAGGTAATATGGTTATAGCCCAAGAATTAACGTAAAGGGATAACTGTAGCTAGTTGCACTGGTCTAGTATATTTGGCTGTTTAGGTAACACTTTAGACCGAAAAATATCAGTGAGGAGCGAATCAGGTTTCTGGTGGAGTCACAATCACTTCTTTTAAAATTGCTTTTGCTCGAGCCGTAGTCCTAATAATTTGGACTTATTTCTTTGGCGAGGTAAAACCTGATGGCAAGAATAATTACGGGACTCAGTTCGCCTAAACTAAATTTCACTGATATATTTTAATACATACTAGCATAATTATCACTTGCTTCCTAACATAAGAGAAAATTGATACATAAACACATACACCGGATGGTTGAGTTAATGGTACCGTAATTTGGTACTTTGCGAGTTAAGACTGTGATCGAGTTTTCCTGGTTATCTTGTGTCGGTGGTGTCGGGGGTTAACAGCAGCTCCGGGGCCGTCCAAGTTGTCCGGGTGGGTAGAGAAGGTTTATAGATGGGCTTTTTGCGTAGCCGGTGATGACGTCCCGATATGTATAAGAGGTTCAAGGAACGCGGGCGGCTTTTCGCCTTTTTGTCAACAATGCTGATGAGGCCTACAGTACAGTCAATTGTTGCCAAGGAGTTATGCTTGCAGAATCCTCTATTAGGTTGCTCACATAATCCATTCTAACATAACAAGATCTTTCTGCCTTAGATCAGTTATGAGTTATGATTATTCATGAACTTAAGTAGTAGAGGAGGCACTACCAGACGTTCAGGAAACAATAAAAAATGGGCGAACTGGTTGTTTACCAATATAATATTACTGCCGGCAGTCCCGACCGCAATAATATATTCATAAACAGCTTTAATTCACTTCCTGACAGAATTGCACAGATCACGGAACGCCGAAGTTATCGAGAGTCTTGAGGGGAGGGGGGGGGGGACACTAGATGACAACACAATGCGGTCAACCGTTGCTTTGAGCTCTAATATTCAACTGCCCGATTGTTGTCTCTGTATCTTATTTATAGGCAGGTCAAGGAAGCTTCAGGAATATTCTAGAAGTATTGGATGTCGGTGCTATGAAGTAGTTAATTTATTCTGGTGAACTTAGGGGGTTAGGGAGGGGGGTCTTTAATGTGGCGGTAAGTAACTTGTTATCTGATATATTATCGTGGATATCTTAACTCTAGTATGAGGTACTAGTAGAGTTGTTTAGGCGGATTTGGTGAAGGTTTTTAAGTACTACGTGACTAGGCTGGGAGGTATTATTCATCAATTCACCTAAATATCCTTCTCTGGTCTAGCTGACATGCTATTCGTAATCTAGGATGGGATAAGGAAGATTTTGGTTTTGGTTAACCCGTAAACGGCAGCAAAGCTCTTAAGAGGTTTTACTGGGCGACGGCGGCAAAGCTCTTAAGAGGGAGGCCTAAAAAAAATATTTAACACCTTACGAGCGGCCTATGCGGTTTATTTATATGTACCGCCCAGCGGGGTGTTTTTAGCCAAAATAGGGCTGTTTACGTGATCATTTTCATGCCTAAATAAGACCCAGAACGTAAAACAAGTACCTATCCCTGAAACGGCATAAACAGAGCTTTCGAATGACACCATAACGATCCTTTTATGATGGCTAGTTTTCTTGCAATAACCGTGCAACGCGAGTGCAAAAAGCATGTAATTCGGTACTTTCCCCATATAATTCAGTATGTAGCGAGTGAGAGAGGGAGGAGGGAGCTGAGATACGTGTCAGTAGGTTCGCCGCGGTGGTCTGGAGCAGTCATACGCTCGCTAGTCTCCTGCCACCACTTGTCTCTCTCTCTCAGCAACATTACGTGCTGAAATTGCCACTCGACCTATGTCGAGCGCCGCCACATAGTCCAGCTTTATTTAACTCGACTTATGTGGTGAGCCGCTAATTAAGGGTTAAACAGCACTAAACATTTTATTATTATTTGTTTTTTTGTATTAATTTTTTGTCCCTATACCTCATATCACTCCTCCACATCCCCTCCTTCCTCCCTTTCCCCTCCCCCTTCAATGATCACCTATTTTCCCTGTTATTCCCTAATTTGTTGTATATTTTTGTGCTAACATTAGCAAACTGTATGGGGGATGTGCTTACGTGCCTAGCGGGTGTGTTACACAAGCGAGTGTGTGTATGAGTAGGCTCAGTGTGGCTTGAGGCCTCGTGGAGGGAGGGGTTGCCTCAATTTTCTCCAGAATTCATGAATGGGCTGGTCCATCTATATTCGCGATTTTGACCAGAAAAATGATATTTTCACTGGTTTGATTGTTGTTACAGGTTACTATCTTCATAGTGAAGGTAAAATAGGCTCATATGAATAGGTAATAACGATATTTATCGTAAAATGACGATTATAGGCCTGAATGGAGCCCATATGCTCGCCCATGGGGAGCTAGTTCATTACCCCCCCCCTCGCCATTCCCGGGTTAAGGATGGGATAGGATGGTATTTGGATAGGTATTTAGAGGGTTAGTTCATCACCTGTTGGAAATTCACCTGGTGTCTGGCAAGAATTTGTTGGCTACGTGTGGATCATGGTGAACGTCCGCAGGGGCCGGGGGATCCCTTTGGGGTGGGGGGGCATGACGCTCCCTAAATATGTATATATGAGATTCTCTATGCTAATGGGGTTTTCTTATGATGTGGTGGTGTCAAGAGTGATACTCCTAGGGAGGGTTGATCATGGGCTCTAGTTTTTACTTACTAGGATTACTCATGGGGCTCATAAATAGTGGTTTTCGTGAAAATGCAAGTCAGGCGGAACCGTCGACTTCTTATGGGTGAGAGGTTAGCTGTTGTAGCCTCGCGCCGTCCGCCCTCCTGGTTCAGGTTGTGAGTTGGGCTAGCAAGTTAGAGGGTAGTAAATGGGGGTTACAAGAATGAGTCTTTATCTGCTATTTATTGGGGTGAGGAAATTAACGAGATCGGCATGTTAGAACGTTCGTCTGGGCGTCTTTACAGGTGGGGTTGGATATTGGAAAGGGGGTGGTTTGAGGCTAGGCGCCGCGCCGCTCGTGACCTAGGGTAGTGACCCTTAATGCGCTGGACATAGGGGTGGCATTTCCCTACGATCGAACAGGTAGGGTGGTGTGTGCAGCGGGGCGTGAAGGAGCAAAGGACAGGATGACCCAAAAAACAGGTTACCACTGAGCATGGGGTCACGAAGCAAAACAGAGTAATGTGGATTGTGGATTAGGAGGTGGTGATTGGGAGACGTGCAATAATTGTGGAAAAGTAAATGGAAGAGAGGAATAACATGGCGGATAGAAGATAATTACCCTAAGGACTGAAATACATGCATGAAGGACGGTATTAGTTGTTGTCAACTTAAGGTGAATGGGACTTGGTTGGAATGCACAGAATACGATTCGACATGGGCAGTGCCTCTGTGTCGTAGCAATATCGATCGGGCAAATTCCGGTTAATATTATATATACACGTGGTTACTAGAAGAACAAGACAAGGGCAGCTGAGCACGGGGGCACATATCTATATGTATCTAGTTACTACAGAAGAAAGGAACAGCTGAGCAAGGGGGGGTATGTGGGTTACATAATGAATTATAGGGGTGACATAATCATGATCGGGTTCGTTGTGGACTGGAAATCGAAGGTGTTTTGAGCTCGCCTTCGCACCTACACAAATGAAAGTACTATAACCCACAAGGTGGTTATCTAATGAAATACATACTTAGTTGGTACATCAAGAATGTCTAGGAGGAAAGTCATGTGGTTTGTATTTTAGAAGACTGGGTTTTTAAGAGGCGTGTAACATGCAGAGTTAAGTGGAAAAGAGAAAATATCGTGGATAACAGATAGTTACCCTAAGGAGTGAATACATGCATAAACGACGGCATTATAGACGTCGTCCTAATAAGATGATGAAACCGGGTTGGTATGCACGTGGCACAATACGACAAAAGGACAGTGCCGCTATATCGTATCAATACTGGTGGCATACTCCGGTAAATATTATATATACACTTAGTTACTAGAAGAACAAGGCAAGGGGGCAACTGAGCGTGGGGGCACTTATCTATATACTTAGTTACTACAACAGAAAAAGGACAGCTGAGCATGGGGTTGGTATGTGAGTGTTGTGAATGTTAAAAAGGTTGGGATCCACCATTTTTGGCCGACGTGCCATTGGGGCCTTTTTCTTTCCGGCCGTGTTGGGGTTGGTCCCCTGGTCCAGTCGTGCGCTCCTCTGTTGACTGACAGGGTTGGCGGCTTCCTTTGATCTTGCGGGGGCGTCCCACTTTCCCTTCTTGCTGTTTGGTCCTTTCGTCCCGGTTGGTTTTCGCTCTGGTTCTTGCAGAATTACCACTGGGTTGTTGGTCGGGAGGTTGGTGGGGAAATCCCTTTTTGGGGTATTTAATTCCCTCCCCTTCGTCGTAGGCTCGTCCTCGAGCCTCAAGGGTGAAGAAAAGAGAGGCTCCTTGGTGGGGGATAATGGGTAGTGTATGGAGGAGTCCCCACCAATTGATGGAACGGGTCTCTGGGGTCTTGTGGGGGTCGATGGTGACCTGAAGGAAAGTTGTCGTGGTGTTGATTAGGGATGCTGTGAAGGCTTCGTGGTGGGCTTGTATGCGGACCATTTGTCCTGAGTCCGTGTACATTCTGACTCGCTTTATGAAGGGCGTCGTGTACATCTTGGTGGCTGGTTGGTCAGGTATGGTGGCGGAAGTCTTTGCTGAGTGTTGTGTGTGTGGGGGTGGTGGGGGGAAAATCGGGGCGATTCTTAATATGGGCGTGTGTGTTGTGTGGATTGTGGGGGATGTTGTGGTTTTTTCTGCTTTAATCTCGCGGATAGGAGAAAACCGGACAGGTCTAGTGATTAAACGTCCTGAGGCTGTCCGTATGGGGGGGGGGGCGGTTTTTTATTTCGGGGCTTGAATCACTGGATGATGTTCTGTATCGGGTACGTGGACGTAGTTTGTAACGGTTGGTGGTTTGTGAGTGTTTGGGAGGTATGTTTTTTGTTTGTTGGAATTTGTTGTCCGAGGTGGAAGATACAGGTACGGTAGGGGGGGGGGGGGGGGGGTTACTTCTGGGGCCAGTGCAGAGGGGGGAGGAGTTCGGGGGGTGTGTTGGTGAAAAACGGGGAGAGGTGGGGTAGGATGTTTTGGTTTTGTTGGAATGTCAGGTGGGGCTGCGGGTCTGAACAAAATAGGTGGTTGAGTGCAGGGGGTGGTTAGCTCGGAGTCGGGGGTGGTAGGGGGAATACTATCTTCGTTAGTTAGGGGTTTGAAGATTCTAACAAATCTATTTCTGTAGGTGCATGTCTCGCGGTGATAATTAATGGTGGTTTGGTAGGCATTTGGGATCTGGGTGACGGTATAAGGTCCGACATATCTCGGGCCTAATTTGTTGATGACCGGAAGCTTGGCCATCATCACGGTATCGTGAATGGCGAAATGGTTCTGGTCAAGGGTGTTGTCGTTTTTAGTGTTTTGGCAGTTTTGGGCGGTGCGCAGGGTGTTCTGTAGTTGTTGCAAAGGGTCAGTTTGGAGTGGTGCGGTGGAGGGTTGGGCAATAATTGGAATGGCAATAAGAGGGGGGCCACTCCGTACACGCGTTCGTGGGGGGAAATTCCGTCTTCTTTGGGGCAGGTATTCATACCCCACTGAATCATTTTTAATTGTGATGGCCAGTCGGAGGTGTTCAAGGCAATCATACGGGTACGTAATTGGTTATTAATCGTACGGTGACTGCGTTCGCACACGGCGTTGCCTTGCGGCCAGTAAGGGGAGGAGTGTTTGATCTTTAGTCCGCATTGCATTGCGAATTGTTGCCAGACTTGGCCACTAAATTCTGGGGCGTTGTCAGATAAGATAGCAATAGGTAGGCCGAAAATGGGAAAAACTTCAGTGGCGAGGAGGGTAGCAATGGTGGTGGCCGTGTGATCTTTGGCGGGGCAAGCTATTTGGAATTTGGAATAAATGTCAACAAACGTGACAATATAGCGGTTGCCGGCGCGAGCAGGGAAAGGGCCCATCACATCAAGGGAAAGGATCTGGAATGGTTTTTGAGCGGAAATGGTGCCAGCTGGCCCTGCTGTATGGCATCGGTCCTTTCCCAACGCACAGGGTTTGCACGCTTCGGTCACCTGCTTGGCAATTCCGGATGGGTTAGGTGTCCAATATTGGTCCTGAAAGATCTTGAGCATCTTCTTTTGACTAAGGTGAATTCCGTTCCCTTCATGGATTGCAATCATGTAGGTTTAGACGAATGTGGGGTCAATGACTATATGGCCGGATTCTGTGGCGAGTTGATCTCCCCAACGTGTCAACTTTGAGAATATAAGGCTTGGGTATCCAAAGGGGCTTGATTCTGCTTTCCCAGGATTGTAGGAGCGAGACAGCTGGTTTGGGTAAGTCCTGCACTACGGAAGTGTAGGAAAAATCTGTTTGTCGTAAGGCGGCCAGGTTGGTGGGGGGCTTTCTAGTACAGGGAGACGGGAGAGGGCGTCAGCATTGGTGTGGAGTTTCCCTGGTCGATACAGTATCGTGAAGATGTACTCTTCGAGTGTTTCTCTCCATCGTACTAGTAAGGCTGAATTGGTTTCGCATTTCCGTAGCCATTGCAAAGATTGGTGGTCGGTAATGATGTCCAGTTTTGCTCCTAGTACGAAAGACCGGAAGTGGTTGAGGGCCCAAATGACTCCTAGGCGTTCCCGTTTGGTGGCAGCATAATTTTGTTGAGCTAGATTTAAAGTAGAGCTAGCATAGGCAATGACGTGCTCCCGTCCTTCCTGGACTTGGGAGAAAACGGCTCCAATGGCGTATAATGACACGTCGGTGTAGAGACGAAAAGGTTGCTGGTAGTCGGGAAATGATACAGTAAGGGCCTGCACTAGCTTTTCTTTCAGCTTCTCGAATGCTGCGTTTCTCTCAGATGTCCAAGAAAATACTGTGTCCTTATGGGTAAGTTGATGTAGTGGGCGGGCTATGTCTGTGAAGTGGGGGACGAAACGTCTGTAGTAGGTGGCTAACCCAAGAAATGAGCGGACTCCTTTGACTGTGGTGGGGGGTTGTTGGTTATGGATGGCAGATAGCTTCTGGGGGTCGGAGGAAATCCCTTGCTCGGATATTACGTGACCCAAAAAGTCAACCTTGTTCCTTGCTACTTCGCATTTTGAGGGTTTGAGTTTTAATCCGGCTTCTCTTATTCGTTGGAGTACTTGTTTCAATCGGCATAGGTGTTCCTTCCAGGTACCAGAGTAAACTATTACATCGTCTAAATAGGCGAGGCAGGTTTCCCAAGTTAGTCCTTTGAGTACTGATTCCATCAGGCGGGAGAAGGTGGCAGGGCCATTGCAGAGGCCAAATGGTAGTACATTGAATTCGTACAAGTGACCGCCGCTGGTGGAGAATGCTGTCTTCTGCTGATCTTCTGGTTTATGGGAACTTGCCAGTACCCGGCTTGAAGATCCAACGTGGTGAACTATTTGGAGCCGTGGAGTGAGTCGAGGGAGTCGTCGATACGTGGAAGGGGGGTGGCGTCTTTGATCGTTGCATCGTTTAATCGCCGATAGTCCACGCAGAATCGAGTGGACCCATCTTTCTTCTTTACCAGCACCACTGGGGAAGACCAAGGGCTAATGGAGGGAGTAGCAATGCCTGCATCCAACATCTCTGGCACTTGTTCTTCTTCTTGCCGCTGAAGGGGGTTCTTCCTGCGGGAGGGCTGACGCAAAGGCGGTCCGGTGGTGTTGATGGCGTGTTGTTCTAGGTTGGTCTGTCCTATTTCGGTGGGGATTTGAGCAAAAACGTCGCTAAACTCCAGCAGTAGGGAATACATGTTTTGTTTTTGTTGGTCTGAAAGGGATTCGGGAAGGGAGGGTAACTTCAAACTATTGGGGGCGTTGGTGGGGGGTTACGGTTAGGTCATCAAACATCTCTAGGTCCCCGATAATGAGGCCCTTGGGTAAAGTGAGTACTTCATCGGAGATATTGGCTATTAATATGTTGTTGGTTTGGGAGGAAATGATTGCGGGCTGGATGAGGCAGCGGTCCTGAGGGGTTGACATGTTAGTGGGGGTCAAGATCATAGAGGTTTGAAGAATGGGGCGAAGGTTAACCTATTTCTGATGGTGGGGGGGAATATGGCATTTGTCTTGGATGATGGCGGGGCTGATAATGATAGGATTGCAGTTTAGGGGGGGTCCTGGCCTGTTGTTTGTATTAGTGTGTGTGGGTATGTTCGTTTTCTGTGTGTCAGGGTGGGGCATAGAAACCGCCTAGGGGAGGGGTACCTGTGACATTTGGGCTGTGGTTGGAAGAGGGGTAACCATAGAAAACGGAATTTCAGAGGGAGGCGTGTGTGGTTTGTGTGGTGCATGTACATTCGTTTGAGCATTGGATAGGGGTTGCATAGGACATTTATCAGGGGTGGTCGAATAAAAAGTGGCATGGAAAGTTGCACAGGATGGCCAATATTATTTGGAGTATTCATCAAAACATTTAGAGAAGGGTGCATGGCGTTTCCTGGAATAATAGTAGTGGAATATGGGCTAAGAGAATGAGCATTACAATAAAGACATGGACTTTCCTCCTTCAGTTTTGATGGGGGTAGGGGTTGAGCTTTTAGGTTTCGGGGAGGTCTGGTGGATAGGAGTGTTGGGGGTGACATTCTTATTGTTTTGTTTGTTCTGGGGGGGCTTTTTGTGACTGTTCTGGGGATAGTGAGGCTGATTCACACTCTTGAGATTCAGGGTGCAACAGGGCGGCTGAGGGGACTCCTTCTTGGTGGAGCTTATGGACTGGGTTTTTTTTTTTTATTTATTTGGATTTTTTTTTTTTTTAAAAGAGATCAGTCGTTGGCCGCAATCTACTTGGGCCTGGAGTTTCTGAAGGAGGTCAAGTCCTAAATATCCGTCGTAATGTTGACAATCGGATGGGAAAACTATGAATGAATGGTAGCAATTTGCATGGGGGGCAGGGGTAGTTACGTGGAGAAGTTGTGTTTCACCCCGGATTTGTAAGGGAGTGTCTCTGGCACTGATTAGTTTGGATTTGGTGGGTGACAGTGCCCCAAACTTGCGGTGATGTTTGGAAACGAAAGAATGGAACAAGCATGATCTAGAGGCGCCAGTGTCGATCAATAATCGGACAGGAATGTCCTTAACTCCTTCAGACATTTTAAGTCCCAGTAAGTCAACACAAACGGGTTTCATGATGTTCTTGCGACTCCGCTGCCACCTGCTTTGTACCTTCTTCTTGACAAAGGAATGCTTTGGAATGGTGCTCTGGTCGTGGAAGGTGGACACTATGTTGACAATCCGTTTGTCTTTCCAAAGCATCACTAGGGTTGTGCCGTTGTTCATCGCCTCTATTGCATCGTCTTCCAGTGTCGCTGCATGGGCAATGTCGTGCAACCGCTTCGGAGTCCCTCGTGCAAGCCTCAGGGTGCCACACACATAGATCTGGTGGTGTGTGAGCATGTGGTGGCACAGGTCAACTGAGTTGTAAAAGTTGTCCATGAACAACTTGTAACCCATGCCTTGCAGGGACTCCGTTAAACCCTCAACCGTTTTCTGGAGAGTTTGACCAATACCAGTGTAGACTTGAAAGTCATACACGAAACCAGTCGTGGACTCTGCCAGGATGTACAGCTTGATGGCGTACTTCGTCGGCTTCATCGGGTTGTAGCACTTGAATGAAAGGTGACCCTTCCACCCAAGGCAGCCTTCGTCAATGGACACCTTCCTCTCCGGGACGTAGGCAAGCTTTGAAGCCAGCAAGCAGGTAGCGCATCACCGTGCAGATCTTCACTAGCCTGTCTTTGGTCTGCTTGATGACTGCCTTGCTGTTGAATGTGTGGAAATTGCTCAGCAAGGCTTGGAACTTGGTGACCTGCATGGTCTTACGAAACGTTGGGTAATTATGGAGTCCATCATTTAACCAGTAGTGACGCACAGTGGGGAGTTTGTTCACACCCATGAGGAAGTACAGGCCAAGGAATTTGGCCATGTCCTTCTCACTGAATGATGTCCAGAGAGAACCAACGAATAAGGCATATGCGTTGGTCTCACTCACCAGGAACCTGAGCAGTTCTCTTGTAAAGAAGAGCTGGAAGAACTGCAGTGGTGTCACTGGTGCTGGAACCCGCAAGCCAGGGGTTCCAGTGAAAGGATCAACGTTGGGTGTGAACGGGTCTGAAGTCCACTCGTGATCCTCAGCATACACGGTGGGGGGGCGCGGAGGTGCACGTGCTGGGAGAGAACGACGTCGTCCGCCTGGACGACGTATGTAACCTCTGCGGCCCCTGGGCCTACCACCTCGGCCCTTCATGGGCCCAGATTTTCGGCGGGGAGGGGGAGAGGGTGGGGGGTCGTCTTCTGCGGAAGACGAAGGGGGTGGGGGTGATGGTGGATGTGATGAGGGTGATGGAGAAAGTGCTGTGGTGGAGTCAGGCCTTGGGGGTGATGGTGGATGTGATGAGGGTGATGGAGAAGGTGCTGTGGGTGGATGAAGTGGGGCAGGAGGAAGCCTTTGTGGAAGCTCCTCATCGTTTGCCGCAGCAATCTCATCGTGCATGATTTGGCGATGTTCAGGCGGAACAAACGCCATGTAGCGCACCTCGCTGTCCCCGCTGTTACCCAAGGAAATCAGAAAGGGGGAGGCTACGTTAAGAGACAGGACATGTGATGGTTGGGTGTTTAGACTACCCTCCGGCAGGAGTGAAGCCAGGATGTGGGGGGCTGTCTGAAATGTTGCTGGCCGGTGATTCTACGTGAGGTAACAAGGGACCGCCATGCAGGGTGCGTCGTGAAGCAGGAGAAGAAAAAGAATAGAATGATGTGTGGAAGTCCGGGAATGGTAGTGGTGTGAAGCATTGAGTGGATGGTGATGGTTGTTGTGTGAAGACATGAGTGGATGTTGATGGTTGTGGTGTGAAGACATGAGTGGATGTTGATGGTAGGAGGGGTGCTGGTAGGAGGGGTGTGGGTAGGACGGGTGGGGAGGGATGAGGTGGGGCGATGTGTAGCGATGTACGGGGTAGGGGGACGGGTGTTGATGAGCAGCGGCGAGGTAGGGCGATGGGTGTTGATGAGCAGCGGCGAGGTAGGGCGACGGGTATTGATGAGCAGCGGCGAGGTAGGGCGACGGGTGTTGATGAGCAGCGGCGAGGTAGGGCGACGGATGTTGATGAGCAGTGGCGAGATAGGGCGACGGGTGTTGATGAGCAGTGGCGAGGTAGGGCGACGGGTGTTGATGAGCAGTGGCGAGGTAGGGCGACGGGTGGAGTTTGTGGAGGTGGAGGTGGAGTTGGTGGAGGTGGTGAAGGGTCGCCCTCAATGAGTTGGTGGAGGTGGAGGGGGAGGAGGGAGGGGAGGAGTATAATAATAATATATAATAAATAGATACTAGCCTAGTAATATTTATATGGGGGGCAGGGGGAAGAAGGGGAGCGAGGGGGAGGGAGAGGGGGAGGGGGAGGGGAGGGGGGAGGGGGGGGGGGAGGAGTATAATAATAATATAATAAATAGATACTAGCCTAGTAGTAATATTTATATGGGGGGCAGGGGGAAGAGGGGGAGGGGGAGGGGGAGGAGGGAGAGGAGTATAATAATAATATATAATAAATAGATACTAGCCTAGTAATATTTATATGGGGGGCAGGGGGAAGAGGGGGAGGGGGGAGGGGAGGGGGGAGGAGGGAGGGGAGGAGTATAATAATATATAATAAATAGATACTAGCCTAGTAATATTTATATGGGGGGCAGGGGGAAGAGGGGAGGGGTATAATGGGGGAGGGAGGGGGAGGGGAGGGGGGGAGGGCATAACATACATAAATACATCAATACGAAATATATTATATATAATATATAATATATTTATATATATATATATATATATATGGGGGGAGGGTAGAGGGGAGGGGAAGGAGGGAGAGGAGGGGGAGGGGAGTAGTAATAATAATATATAATAAATAGAAACTAGCCTAATAATATATATTGTATATGGGGGGCAGGGGGAAGAGGGGAGGGGTATAATGGGGGGAGGGGGAGGGGGTATAGGGGGAGGGAGGGGAGTATAGGGGAGGGGGTATAATTGGGAGGGGGTATAATGGGGGGGAGGGGGGGGGTATAGGGGGAGTATAATGGGGGAGGGAGGGGAGGGTATAATAAGAGGGGGAGGGGTATAATGGAGGGAGGGGAGGTGGGGAGGGAGGGGGAGGGGGGGAGGGGGGTATAATGGGGGAGGGAGGGGAGGGGGGAGGGAGGGGGGGGGTTATAATGGGGGAGGGAGGGGGAGGGCGTATAATGGGGGAAGAGGGGGAGGGGGTATAATGGGGGAGGGAGGGGAGGGGGGTATAATGGGGGAGGGAGGGGGAGGGGGAATGGGGAGGGAGGGGAGGGGGGGAGGGCATAACATACATACATAAACACGAATTATATTATTTATATATATATATATATATATATATATGGGGGAGGGGGAGGTGGAGGGGGGAGTAGAATAATAATAATATATAATAAATAGATACTAGAATAATATATATATTGTATATGGGGGCAGGGGGAAGAGGGGGAGGGGATATAAGGGGGAGGGAGGCGGGGGGGTATAATGGGGGAGGGAGGGGGGAGGGGGTATAATGGGGGAGGGAGGGGGAGGGGGGAGGGGGGAGTAGAATAATAATAATATATAATAAATAGATACTAGCCTAATAATAAATATAATTGTATATGAGGGCAAGGGGAAGAGGGGGAGGGGGTGGTATAATGGGGGAGGGAGGGAGAGGGGGGTAAAATGGGGGAGGGAGGGGGAGGGATATAGCTACATTTTTAATTGATGCAGATAATGATGCGATTGAGGCTAAATAGGTTTCGGTATTAAGACAGCTCGAAGATTTAAATTCATGTCGCCGCGAAATGGAAACACTCTATGAAGATGACGCCGTGTATTTCGCGGACATAGAAGCAGACATGGATTATCTAGAGCGTCTTGATCAGGTTATCGTCCTCCTTAAAGGTAAGCTAAAACAAAAGGAGCCAAATCGTGCTGCACTTAACAGAAATACCGGTATAAGATTGTCGAAAATCACCCTTCCTGTGTTTGACAGTGATCCCACTCTGTGGATGGGATTCTGGGATATGTTCCACTGTAGTGTCCACAGCAATGCGGAGCTCAGCGACATCCAAAAATTCACCTACTTAAAAGGCCAATTAAATGGCGAGGCAAAACAACTAATTGAAGGTTTCGCAATTGAGGGAGCCAGCTACCAAACAGCGGTTGTCCTTCTACAGAAAACCTATGGCTACAGGGATAGAATTAAGGCGGCACATATAACTAACCTTACTACTTTGAATCCTCCCTCTTACAATGTCGAGGAACTAAAAGGACTCTATGCTAGTTTTGAGAGTACACTGAGGTCAATAGAGACCCTACAAGTTACCCTTCATTAAGCTAGTTTTGTGATTCTCATGAATAAATTGCCATCCCCACTAAAGGAAACATTAAAAAGAACCTTAGGTGAAGATGGTCTGGACCTAGAAAGGTTTGTCCAGGCTTACCAGACAGAAGTTTTTAATATGGAAAGTGTGGCAGATCGGACTACACCACACATACCAGTTGCTTCAGCATCCAGGAGGCCTCTGTGCGAAGTAAGGGTTCAAGGGTTGTAAGTTGTGCGAAGGGGCACATGTATGGTTTAAGTGTCTAAAGTACAAAACCAGTGCTCTGAAAGTTAAGTGCGCAAAGCAACTCAACCTTTGCACCGGGTGCTTGTCCTCAGCCCACGGGAGCAATGGTTGTGTGAACCCTTACATACGTAACTGTAAGTTCTGTCGTAACAGACACTACAATATTTTCTGTCAGTCCAGATCTCAATGGGACGGTGCAAAGAAGGAGCAAAAACCTCAACAGGTAACAAAGACCAAGACGCAAACTACCACGATGTCTGTATCTTCAAAGAAGACTAGTATTATCCTCCCAACTGTTATGCTGCCAACAGTAAAGAAATCAAGAGGAACAGTCAAGATGCGTACGCTGCTGGATCAGTGCTCACAGCGCACCTTTATTCTAAATTCCGCCCTAGACTCTATCCATTATGAAAAATTGGGTGTTGGGTGTTGAAGAGCTAGAGTTGCGAGGGTTTACCGGAGCATGTGAGAGCAGAAAGTATCCAGTAGTGTCCTTCAAGTACAAGTTCCGGGGCAGAAACTATCCTCTACAAGCAGTTGTGGTAGAAACTCTCCCGGATCACAAAGGATCAGAATGCCTTGAAGCAGACATAAAAGTGTTGCAAAGCAAGGGCTACAAATTAGCTGATCCTCTAATGACACAGACATCTTGACTGGACTTGTTGGTAGGTGCCGATTATTATTATGACTTAGTGCGGCCAGGGTACAAAAAGGAGGGTGACATAATTCTCTTGCCCACTAAATTTGGCTATGCACTAAGTGGCTCTTGCCATAACGACAAGTCTAGCACCCAAGTAGAGGTAGGTACAATATTGAAAGTTGCGGTCACCCCGACGGATCAATACATATCCACGGAATCATATAATCCATGTCATAATGAATTAAAATGTATGTGGGAACTGGATCATCTAGGAATTTCTCCGACCGAAGATTCAAAGGAAAACAAGACTGCTTTGGACATCTACAAAGAGACAGTAACATACTCTGCACAGAATCAGCAATATGAGGTCAGACTGCCATGGAACCAATAAAAAGAGAAGCTGCCCTCTGATTATGGTTTAGCAGCGGGTCGCCTAAAGGGTCTACAGAAGCAGTTTATGAAAGAACCTGTTTATTGTAGTCACTATACCAATGTTATCCAAGATCAACTTCATCGTGATTTTATTGAAGAGGTTCCTTTCGGTGTTACTGAAAACAGTCATTATTTGTCACATCACAGGGTCATCAAGAATAGCACAATGACGCCCGTTCGTATTGTGTACGACTGTTCTGCTAGTATTGGCAAAGGCAGGCCAAGTCTTAATGACTGCCTTTACACAGGGCCATCACTAGTGCCAGATCTATCAAAAATATTGCTGAGATTCAGGGTACACAAATATGCCTGGATAAGTGAGATCGAGAAAGCCTTTCTCATGTTGAGACTTCATGAAGAGGATCGTGACTACACCCGATTTCTGTGGCCAAAGGATCCTTGGACTTATATTCACCCTTACTTTGCTACCGATTTAAGGTAGTGTTGTTCGGGGCGACTTGCTCACAGTTTCTTCTTAATGCCACGATCTTAAAGCATCTTTCCATTATCAAAGAGGATTCCGAAGTTGTGGAGGCTATTAAGGAAGGTTTGTACATTGACAACCTCCAGGGAACAGGCAGTGATGAAGAGACTCATTAAGGATTACTGGGATACCCAGAGAATAATGTCTCGAGCACATTTATATCTCAGAGAATGGGCTACCAATAGTCCTCAACTACGTGACCTCCTGCAATTGGATGGTGTTGCTGCCAAGAATCAAAAGCAAGTGAAGACATTAGGACTCTTATAGTTACCTGACTCTGATCTGTTGACATTCAACGCTAGTCTCCCAGAGACCAATAAGGCCACAAAAAGAGAGTGCTTAAGAGTGACGGCACAACTGTTCGATCCACTCGGTGTACTACTGCCTGTTACAATAAGGTCCAGAATTTTCTTACAGCAATTATGGAGACTGAAACTAGATTGGGACGATCCACTACCTGAAGACTGCGCTACCGAATGGTCTACAATTTCCAAGGACCCGAAACTCTGCTGTGACTTTACTTATCCTCGGAGGACGGTATATGCTGACTCGGTGGAACTTCATGCGTTTAGCGATGCAAGTGGTGTCGCCTATGGCTCTGCAATATATTTTGTGAGCCCGGAATGTAGTAGTCTGGTCATCGCTAAATCGAAGGTCGCTCCCATAAGGTCCATAACTATACCAAGACTAGAGCTAAATGCTGCTTTCCTAGCCGCCAGATTAATCAAATTTGTGGAGGAAGCCTATCATAATATTGTAAAAGTCAAAAAAATTGTTTATGGTGCGACAGCCAGGTTACATTACATTGGTTGCGTAGTATGAAGAAGTTTCCAGTGTATGTCGCAAACCGAGTTGACAAAATAAAATCCCTTCTTCCGACTGTTGAATTCCGGTACGTGTCCTCTAAAGAAACCCCTAGTGACTTACTGTTTAGAGGTGTTTCGGCAAAACATCTGAAATCTTCTGCGTTTTGGTGGGAGGGGCCCATGTGGCTCCGAAACAAAGACAAGTGGCCAGCAGACATATTGCCAGATGACCCAACGCCAAAAGTAACTAGCCAAGTCATTGGGACCAATGATGAACAGGACACACAGTTATGGAACGGGGAAAAATATGGCAGTTATGAGAAATTAATTTGGGTAGTTGCATGGACTATTCGATACAAGAATAAATTGAAGGCAAAAATTAAAGGGACGTCTCCCACAGACTGTGCCCTCCACAGCATAAAGGAACTAAAAGTAGCAGAAAAGATTGTAGCTCAAAGATGCCAGCAGGAATGCTTCCCAAAGGAGTACGAGATGCTGTGTGGTGACAAGGGTACTCGCAATAATTTGGTAAACCAATTAGGACTTGTCATGAAAGGAGGTTTAATTGTATGTGAAGGTAGATTGAAGTTAGCGGCTCTTCCGGATTCAATGAAATATCCGATACTACTGCCTTCCAAACATCCTTTCACTACCATGCTCATCAATATGTGCCATCGTGTCTGTTGTCACTATGGAGTCAATCACGTGGTCTCATATATACGGCAAAGGTGGTAGATTCCTAAGATAAGACAAGCTGTAAAACAAGTGACCAGTAAGTGTATAACCTGTGGTAAAATACAGGGTAATACAGTACCTATGCGAAAGGTAGAGTACCTCCCTTGCCAGACATCAGGACTACTCCTAGAGATCCCTTCGAGGTCACGGGGGTCGATTATACAGGAGCAATTCCTGTCCGGGACTCGCACAACAACAAGGCTTATATGCTATTATTTACGTGCGCTATTACAAGAGCTATTCACATTGAAGTAGTTAGCAATATGACCTGTAACAGCTTTGTCCATGCGTTCTGGAGATTTTGTAGTAGGCAGGGATTTCTACAGATAATGTTGTTGTTGTTGTTGTTCCCTAAGCTGCCTGGCCGAACAGCCCCGAGTCCCTGAGGAAGGCCATGGCCACGATCGGGCTTTCCCACAGAGCTCTCATTGAGTGTAGGTTGTGTTGTTGGCGTAAGTGGTTGTGTGAAATGCAGTCTTCTATGATGTGTTTAATGGTATGGGGTGCTGTGTTACATCCCGGGCAGGCGTCGACAACGGAGTCATCCAGTCTCTTCTGATAGCTCAGGAGAGCTGGATGGTGTCCGCATCTCAGCCTGGCCAGGTGGACTCTGTCCTCGCGAGGGAGGGAGGATTCGGAAGGATGGATTTCGGGAGGTCGTGCATGCAGCTGCGTGTTGTCTGTGAGTGAGTGGATGGATTGGCGACAGATATGAGTATGGATGTGCTTCTGGAAGTTGGTTCGGGGTGGGCAGGGAGGGAGAGAGGACAATAATTGTGTGTGATACCGTGAGCTGGGTGTTGTTTTGATATTTCTTGGTGTCTGTGGGTGTGTTGCCATTTAGTTTAGTGGGTGGTCTTGGTTCGTGAAGGCTGCTGCCAGGAATTGAGTGCCTCTCATGTCCAGATGGTCTTTGGCTTTGAGGATTTTGGTTTCTTGATGTAGATGATCTGTGGGTGCAGTAGCTGTGCAGCCTGTAATGATCTTCAGGGCTTTGTTTTGAATAGTCTGTAAGGTCTTATGATGTGTTTCAGCTAGGTTAGAAGCCCAGGCTGGGCTTGCGTATTCCATTACTGATCTTATGTATTGTTTATATACTGTGGTGGTAGTTTCTTTGTTGTGTCCAAATTTTGTGTGAGCAAGTGACCTGAGGGCGTTAAGTCTGGGTGTCAGTTTCTTTTTAATGTTTGTTGTGTGCTGTTTGAATGTCATATGAGTATCATATGTTACTCCTAGGATTTTGAGTGTGTGTGTATGTGTTAGGGGTGTGTTGTTTATGGTGAGTTGAGGGATGTATTCGTGTTCACCTGTCCAGCTTGTGAGCAGGGTTGCGGTGGATTTGGCTGGGGCTAGATTAAGTCTGTTTGTAGTGCACCAGCCATGTAGTGTGTTGAGATAGGGTTGAAGGAGATCTGTTGCTCTTCTTGGGTCATGGTGTGTGCACGTGAGTGTTATGTCATCTGCATAGGAGGCTAAGTTTATTTGGGGAGTATTGGGTGTAGTTATATCGTGCATGTACAGATTGAAGAGTGCGGGCGATAGGACGGATCCTTGTGGGACTCCGTTTGGAAAGTTTCTAATTTTAGATGACTGACCGGCAAAAGATACGTGTGCACATCTGCCTGCTAGGAAGTTGGCCAGCCACCTTTTTGTGTTGCTGTGCATGTTTGTGTTGTAGATTTTGTTTGTTAGGTTGTGGCGGGGGATGGCATCGAAGGCTTTACTAATGTCGAGTGTGGCTAATAGTGATCTGTGTGGTGGTCTAGCTGAGTTGATGCCATCAAAAGCTCTTTGTGTAAGGTCTGTGAGAAGAGTGTTTGTGGAGTGCAGTGGCCTAAAGCCATGTTGTGTTGGAGCTAGGGGTAGGTCGGGTGTAATTAGTTGTAATACTAGGCGTTCCATGACTTTGGAGGGGGAGCAAAGGAGTGTGATGGGGCGGTGCGAGGAGGGTAGCGTGGGGTCTTTGTTGGGTTTGGGGAATGTGATGATGATACCATGCTTCCAAATGCCTGGTATTGTGTTGTGTGAATAGCTGTAGTTTGATATGTTAGTGAGTGTTGGTATGCCTTGTGGTCCCAGGTGTCTGAGGTGTATGTTGCTTATGTTGTCTAGGCCACAGGCGGGTGAGTGCTTGAGATTGTTGATGATATGCTTTGTCTGGTGATTGGTGAAGGGTGTATAGTCAGGGTCTGTGGTGAATTGTCTCTTACGTCGGATGACACGTCGGTCATCTTTGTGAGGTTTTAGGTAGCTGACATGTGAGAAGTGATTGATGAGAGTGTTTGCTTGTTGTTTACATGAAGGAGTAGAGTCTGTTGTTGTGATTGCAGCATGTGATTGTGTTGTGTTGCTGTTGGAAAGTGTGATGCTGTTTAGTGTTTTGTAGAGTTTTTTGGGGTTTGTTTTGTGATCAAGTGTTTGTAGGAAGTTATTCCAATTTAGTTTTTGTTGTTCTTGTATTTTATTGTTAGTTTGGGTGTTGAGTGCTTGAATTTGTTGTGTGATGTCTTGTGTGTGGGGTGCTGGGGAGTGTTTCTGTATGTCGCGTTGTCTGATGAGGTTTTGAATTTCTGGTGTGAAGTTGGGGTTGTGTCTTTTCCTGTTACCTCTTGGAATGTGTTTCTTGTCAGCGTTTTGGATAGTTTTATTGAGTATGTGTACAGCATTGTTGATGTTAGTGATGGGTGTACTGTTTAGAGCTGTGAAGTATTGTTCTGTCTCATTTGTAAATGCTTCCCAGTTAGCTCTTTTATAATTGGTGTATGTGTGTTTGTGGCTAGCTGGGGTGAGTCTGGTTTTGGTGGTGATAATGATCGGGAGGTGGTCAGAGCCTAAGGTTCTGACCACCCTCCAGGATGTTGTGGGGGCGAGTTCTGGGGAGCAAAAGGTGATGTCTGGAGATGATGGGTTATAGAGGGCTTGGTGAGGAATATGGGTATGTTGATGGATGTCGTTAAGGATGATGAGGTTATCTGTTTGGTTTTGTCGTACCAGCCCTCTGTCTGTGTCGGGGTTGTCGACAAACCAGGCCGACGTCTTGGCGTTGAAGTCACCACCCAGGATGATGTGTGGGGTGTTTGTGATGTGTTGTAAGTGTGGTCTGTATTCATTTGGTACTGTAGGGGATGTTTGGGGAGGGATGTATGTGTTTATGATGGTTATGTTGGATTTGTTGCCAGTGCGTATTTTAATTGATTGTATTTCTGTTGTGTTATCATTTGGGGGGAGGAGGGATTTGGTTTGTACACTGGTTACTATGTATGATATTTCATTGTGTACCAGGGTGATGAGTCCACCGCCCCCGCCAACAGCCCGGTCTTGTCTGATGGTGGTGAAATTATGAAATGTGGGTGTTTTTTGTGATGTGCGGAGTTTTGTTTCTTGTAAGATGGCAATGTGTATGTTGTGTTGTTTGATGAAGTGTGAGAGTTCGTGTTTCTTTGTGTTAATGCCATCTATGTTCAATTGGAGAATGTTAATGTTATGTGCACGATGTATGTTGGGTGCTGCTGCACGAGGATGGGGTTGGGGTGGGGGTGAGGGAGGGGCTGGAGGTTGGGATCGGTGAGGTGGGGGTGGGGATTGGGGAGCAGGAGATGGGGGTTGGAATGGATTAGGATGGGGTGTGGTGTGTTGAGTTGAGGATGTGGATGGTATGGGAAGGTTAGGTGGGTTAGGGAGGAGAGGTGGACGGGTTTTAGAGGGGGGAGGGGATGATATGGAAAGGCTAGGTTGGTTGGGGAGGAGAGGTGGACGGGTTTTAGGCGAGGGATTTGACTGGGAGAGGGAGGGGCATGAGGAACAGGTCCAGGTGTTCGTGTAGTGTTTCTTGGAGGCAACTGTTGTACAGGTGAAGTGGGTCCAGTTCCTGCATGAATTGCAGAGAACTGAACCCTTAGTGTGGCGACTCGAAGTGATGGGTTTTGAGCAAGTTGGACATATGTATGTGTATGTGGGTCCTGGGTTGCTCTCAATTGTCTCCGGCTAGAAGAAGTCTTCGAGAAATGACAGCCGGAGAGTCATTTCTCGGTGTAGGAAAAACTGTGTGATGTGTGTGTGTGGTGTGAGAGGTGTGGAAATTCCCGGCGCGACCGAAGCCACTCCAAGGACCCGTGCCCCCAGGGGGGGTGCAGGGGATAGTTGTGACGGTTTGGCTCCCGAAACTGCTCCCCGCGGCCGGCATCCGGTTGTTCTCCACTGGTCGATTGATCTTGTCTCCGGCCGTGGAGGGTCGGCAGCCATCCGCGGTTGGCAGCTCCGGGAGGTGGTCCCACGGCGTAGACGCCGCCACAGATAATGTTAAGCGACAATGCTGCCTCATTTGTAGGAGCTTCCAGACACTTGGAAGACATACAAAGCGATCCCAGTCTTCAGACTCATCTTACCGAAATCCGATGTGAATGGCGTTTTATACCAGCATGTGTGCCTTGGCTCGGAGCTATTTGGGAGAGAGCCATAGGTATTGTGAAGGCTGGGCTTAAAAAGGTACTAGGTCGCGCTCTAGTCTCCTTTGAGGAACTAACTACTGTCCTATTGGAGCTGGAGGCTACCGTGAATGATCGCCCCTTAACGTATGTCTCGGGTGATCTGGAGTACCCTTGTCCTATTACTCCATCCATGCTGGTTAAAGGTCGTAGACTTCGTGACTTTCCAAAGGACGTAATTCAGCTAGATGAGCTGCAGGATCCTAGTTATGAGAGTAAAGCAGCGATACACAGCAGGTACAATGACATCAATAAATTGATCCGGGACCTATGGAGGCGTTGGTCTAGTGAATACTGGCATCACTACGAGAAGCCTATAAGAATAAAAGAGCCTCATCAAACAGTGTATGGCCAAAGGTAAATGACATCGTTCTTATACATGACGAGGGACCTTGTGTCCTTTGGAAACTTAGTAGGGTAGTTAGGCCTATCCAGGACGAGATGATCTGGTTAGAGTGGTCCAGATTAGGACAAACTGGCCTGACCACTCGACCCATCGTCAAGTTGTATCCATTGGAACAGGAAATAAAAAGGTTTTCGATCCCTCAACCGGCGGTCGCTGGTGATGGTGTTAGCTCTCACGACTCCACCCCTATGTCACCAGCGGTCGCTGGACCATCTGCCAGTAACGATCCTGTTGGAAGATTACCTCTTCGCCAAGCCGCTGTTAGTTCTTCACAGCTTTGGAGATCTAACATCGCTGCGGGTTATTGTAGATATGTATATATTGGTGGTGGGAATGTGTCGAGATTCGTAAGTAACTCGACAGTTTAGGTTAAGTAAACATACTGGAAGTTCAAATTAGGCGCCAGTATTAGGCTAAGTTACATATCTTTATAAAAGATATGTACTATTTCGTATTAGGTTTCTATGGGTTTATTATCCATAATTATATCGGGTTATCATTACAATCAATCCGGTATATTTTGTAGATAGTTAAATGACGTATTGGTGGGTACTAACTGCACATGCGTCATTTTCGGGACTGGCGGGTTGACTGCCGGGAAAGGCAGACTCGCTTTAGCTACGACATCAACACCTCCTTCTAGCCGCTCCAAATACAACCACCTGTTTCATGATAAGTCACTCTAATTCTTAACTCCTAGTGGCCACTATACCTTCTATCTATTCGTAATTCTATCCTTGAGCTATCTATCACTATGAACAAGTAAAGTAAGTTAACTCTTATAAGATTATAGGTAAATTGCACTTTGTTTACTCTGTTAATTCTTAATACAGTATATATATATATATATATATATATATATATATATATATATATATATATATATATATATATAAATATATATATATATAGTTATATATACAGTATATAATTATACAGTATATATATATATATATATAATTAAATCACCGCGAAAACGACAGCAAGAGACATCACCAGAACCGCAGAAGAAGGCGAATACAGAAACTCCCAACCAACGAGTAGCGGCGCTCTGCCAAGTCAAGCTGGACGGAGAGCGAAACATCTCGCCGACAAATCAACGCCCCAGTACACCAGGCAGGACAATCACCCACAATACCCCCATGAAGAGGAGAATATTTTCTAGCCAGCCCTTCTGAGCTAACTGTATTCACCTTCTATTCCCAAGATGTACTTCCTTAATTTATATGTAGTATAAATGTCATCCTGACCCCTGTACATTGTAATAAACAAATATTGTCTTCACCATCGAAGACCAACAATGATCCATGTATTCTTGTGTTTTCCTTTTCTCCCCACCTCACCATATAACTCGGGGAGAATAGAGAAGTAGAAGTTAAGAAGAAACGCGTATCTTCACTACCGAAGAAAGCAATGCCAGATGAAACCATTATATGCCTGTATGAAAACTATGTTATGCAATAAGATGTGAACCTATACCTCAATAGATCTTGGAACACTGTTTTTCCACACATATATACACATGCCTTTTTTTGACACTCTTCAACTATTTTTGCTAGTTACACAAACCACACATGCTTCTTTCTACATAAGAATAGCCTGTACCCAATTGTCTCCACGTAAAAATAACGCAGGAGATCTGCCGCTCCCGCGCCCCGAGAGAGGGCGCTCCGTACGTTTAAATACTGTGTGTACACCCAGGCCTACCAACACGAACCGGGAGAGTTAGATACGTGCACACTCCTGTAGACAACACAATGCCAAGGGAGATTTACATATTCTTATACCTAAAATTACTACCAACCATGATCCGTAGTAAAATCCAACCACCACCACCACGAGAAGGAGGGAGAAGGATAAACGCTGTCTTGCGCGCATCATAGCCCTCATTTGTCAGGTGCGCACGACGCACCTTCAATGCACCCGACACCACCAATCCTCCCCGAGAACCAGAAGTTCAGAATTCATTCACTTCACTCACTATTATTGTTTTCCAGAGTTCTATTGAAGTAATATAAACCCCCTATGAAGTTATAATTAAACCTTGATAAAGTAGCCTACTCTAGGAGCTAAAATTTACATTACTCATCACACCACCACTGAGTAATGTCATTATATTGAAGGAGACCTTGACCAGCAGAACAAGAAGGGTTCAAGGACCCATCTAAGATACCTCCTCATGCCCTTACCATCCTAGAGGTACCGAAGGAGTGCACTCAGTAACCCGCAATACCAGTTCAAGATTTCTGAGGAAAGTCAAGCAATTTTGAGTCTTTAAAAGTACTGACATGCCACCTTATGAAGTCTTAAGATTACCCTCCATTTATTTGGACTTATCGGCCTGCCGAAATCCCAAACATACTGTCTGTGAGTAAAATCCTATACTAGGGATCTTTGTTAGCCAGAGGCCTGCCCAGCTAACATAGAGACAGGAGGGGAGGGAGAGGGACGAGTGGTGGAGGGGGAGGGAGGTGGTGTTGGAGGGGAGGGAGAGGGACGAGTGGTGGAGGGGGAGGGGAGCTGTTGTAGGAGGGGAGGGAGAGGTACGAGTAGTGGAGGGGGAGGGAGGTGGTGCAGGAAGAGAAGGGGCGACTGGGGGAGGGGAGCTGGTGAAGGAGAGGAGGGGGCGACTGGGGGTAGTGGTGGTGGTGGTGGTATTATTGATGGTGGTGGTAGTGGTAGTGGTGGTAGTACTAAGGTTTAGTGGTAGTGGTAGTGTGTGTGGTGATATAGGTGGCATAGACGGGTAGATAAATCAATAGATAGATAGATGGTGCAAAATTCATAGGGCGCGTAGGGGTAGACCTAAAAAGACGTGGGATCAGGTACTCCAGTCGGATCTCAAAATAAAAAAGTTGACAACAGAGGCAGACCTTGACAGGGCTGCCTGGAATACCGCCATTTAGGAAGTGAGACTGAAACCTCACTCTCTATGGGCGAAACAGTCTTTAAACGTGTATATATGTATGTGTATGTATGTACAGTATGTATAATATGTATGTATGTTTATGTATGTTTATGTATTTATGTATGTATGTATGTATGTGTGCATGTATGTATATATGTACAGTATGTATGTATGTGTATGTATGTGTGAATGAGTGGCTGCATGTGTGTTGATATGGTTGTATGTGTGTGTGTGTGTGTGAGAGAGTGTGTGTGTGTGTGCGTTCTCAGAGCCTATAATCATACCAGGATCCGGAACAGTCATACATACATACATACATACATACATACATACATACATTATGATCCTGGGTGGGTCGACTATGACGTCACAGTTTACATTCCTAGTGTGTATTTACCTAATTGTATTTACCTAATTGTATTTTACAGGATTGAGATTACTCTCGTAGTGTCCCGTTAGCCTTTAACTTATCATAATTTACTTTAAAATCTTGAATACTTTGTGCACACACTAGGTCGTTTGGTAACTTATTCCACTTCTCAACCATTCTATCTGGAAAACCAAACTTCCTAACATCCTTCCTAGCTCTCCTCCTCAACAGTTTATAGTCATGTCCTCTCGTCCTCCCCACCGCTGGCCAAACAAAATTTGTTTGATCAATATATTCCTTTCCGTGAACACACGTAAATAAAGCTATCATGTCTGCCCTCTCCCTTCTCTGTTCAAGTGAGGGAATCCCCAGGTGGCACAGCCGGTCTTCATATTGTAAGTTTTTTAACCCTGGCACCCATCTTGTGATCACACGCTGAATTTTCTCGAGCTTACTTATGTGTTTTTTCATGTGTGGATTCCATACAACCCCTGTATACTCCAGGCTAGGCCTTAAAAACTGTGTTATTAATATCTTCACCATGTCTTCATTTAGGAATTTAAACGCTACCCTAATATTAGCCCACCACGAATATGCCTTATTTACCAAGTTATTGATGTGGTCACCGGGATCTAACCTCCTGTTCACTACAACTCCCAAATATTTTTCCTTCTCTGACTTTTCCAACCTTACATCGCCCATACTGTACTCCCCATGGGGTCTTCCCTGGCCGTCTCCCATCTCCATCACGTGGCATTTATCAATGTTGAACTCCATTTTCCACATTCGGCTCCATTGATACAGCTTATTGATGTCCTCCTGGAGCATGTTACAGCAATTGTTATCAACCACTTTCCTCACTAATTTTGCGTCATCGGCGAACATGTTAATATAGCTGCTAATTCCAAGAGGCAGATCATTTATAAAAATTAAAAACATCAATGGGGCCAACACTGAGCCCTGGGGCACTCCACTTATCACATCATTCCATGATTAATATTTCCCTCTTATGATGGTTCTCATTTTCCTCCCGGTTAAGAAATCCTTCATCCATTTTAAGAGTCCACCGGTGATTCCTCCACACATTTCAAGTTAATATAGAAGCCTTTTATGGGGTACTTTATCAAAAGCTTTTTTGAAATCTAAAAATACACAATCTGCCCATCCGTCTCGTTCTTGCATAATTTCAATCACTCTATCATAGAAGCTCAGCAAATTTGACACACATGACCTATTCGACCTAAAACCAAACTGACAATCCGATAGTATATAAATGGTGTGTGTGTGTGTGTGTGTGTTCTCAGAGCCTATAATCATACCAGGATCCGGAACAGTCATACATACATACATACATACATACATACATACATACATACATACGTACATTATGATCCTGGGCGTGTCGACTGTGACGTCACAGTTTACATTCCTAGTGTGTGTGTGTGTGTGTGTGTGTGTGTGTGTGTGTGTGTGTGTGTGTGTGTGTGTGTGTGTGTGTGTGTGTGTGTGTGTGTGTGTGTGTGTGTGTGTGTGTATTTAATGGTGTAAAATGTGTGTGTAGGTGTAGGTGTGCAGTGTGTGTGTATATATATGTGTACTTACTCTAGTTGTACTTACTCTAGTTGTATTGCAGGAGTGAGCATGCTCGTTATTTCCCGCCTCCTATATGTGTAATGTTATATGTATCGTTGGAATGGCTGTGGATGTGTGTGTAGTCTGTATTTTTAGCCAATTGGCGACATCGTAAACGAAGGCTTAGGGTGGATCTGTATGGTACCATTCTCACTATAGACGGTACCGTCTCGCCCGAAGGCTTAGGTAGCCATCAGCTTAGGTGAACCATATGATACCCATCTCGCCTTGTACCATTTTTGCCAACCCCAGATGGGACGTCACAACGTCGTCCACTTATTCCAGGTACCTATTTACAGCTAGGTTAACTGAGGCTAACACATGAAAGGAGACAAGCCCAATTTGTCTACGCCCGGCCGGGGATTGAACCCCCGACCCCTCGTGTGTGAGACGAGAGCTCTACCTACTAGGCTACGGGCTGTGTGTGTGTGTGTGTGTGTGTTTGATGATGTAAAATGTGTGTATATGTGTGTGTGTGTGTGGAGGTGTGTGTGAGATTGTGTGTCTGCGTGTATATGATATGTATATGTGTGTGTGTGTGTGTGTGTCTGATGGTGTGACGTGTGTGTATACGATTGTGTGATATGTTTATGCCTATATGATAAGGCTGTGTGTGTGATGAGTGATTGTTCAATAATATATGTGCGTGCGTGCATGTGTGTATGTGTGTGTGTGTCATGAAACAATTGTTGGTACACCAGAGAATGGCAGCAACATCGATGTAATCTACTTGGAATTCACTACACCTTCAACAAAGTGGACCACAGAATACTATTACATAAAATCCGCAACTTAGAAATGATAGGTCGCCTTGGAGTATGGATCCATAACTTCCTGAAGGAGAGAACGCAATGTGTTGTTGTGGGTGGTGTTATTTCCCATGACTCAAATGTCTACAGTGGTGTCCCTCAAGGTTCTGTACTGGGGCCACTGCTGTTCCTCATACACATATCCAACATTGACCAAGGTAACCTCTACTCAAAAGTCTCATCTTTTGCCGATGATACTCCAGTAATAAAAGAAATTAAATCAATGGAAGATGTGGACAAATTAAAATCTGACCTTGCCAAGCTATATACATGGGCTGAAACAAATAATATGTCTTTTAATAATAACAAACTTGAACTGGTTAGATATGGTAAAAACAAAATAGAAGTCCACTATTCGGCACATGATGGCCAAAGAATAAAGTGCAACAACAAAGTGCTAGACCTAGGGGTAACAATCAGTGATGATGCCACCTTCACTACCCATATTCTAACAGTAGTACAAAAGACACAGACCCAGGTTGGCTGGATATTGCGTACTTCAGAACTCGTGAAGGGGAACCTATGTTAAACCTGTATAAGGCCTGGGTAATACCACTTTTGGAATACTGTTATGGAATCCCTGGAAGCCACGAGAGAAGCAAGCATTGGAAGGCATCCAGCGCTCCTTCACTAGTAAAATAGTGTCTGTGAAGGAGGAAGACTACTGGCAAAGACTTGTACTCTCTAGAACGACGCCGAGAAAGATACTTGATCATTTATACCTGGACAATTATCAATAACTTAGCCCCAAACCTGCTGGGAGAGGAAGAAAAGGAGTTGATATAGATAACAGAAAACCAATGACTGGGCCGTATGTGTATTATCAGGTCTATTAACCCGTGGAGCCCCGGCTAGTTTTGTAATGTTTGCGCACCAGAACCCGGCCGGTTTTCAAAAAAATTGTTTTATTCCAGAAACAATAGCGAATGGGATAGGAATGAAGGAAAAACCACGAAAAACCGCTCAAAAAGCTTAAAAAATGGTCCTACAGAGCCCCCGAAAATGGATTTTACATGAGTAAAAAATGAAGGCAATTATCCCAAAAAAACAGGTTATTGCGCGCTCGCGCGCACGCACGTGGACTTTGAGAGTATTCAACCATCGGCACGGTTGCGTGGGATACGTACACAGTTCCCATACAAATCTGAGCCCTCTTGAGTGGCTACACCTGAGGTTACGGTCGGCGCAATTAGGGTGACGCGCCAGGCGCGTCTCTGGGGCTGTGCGTTACATACATCGCCGACGCGTCAGGCGCGTCGCTGGGGCTATACGGGTTAACTCAAGAGCACTGACAAGAGTTAAGGGGACTCAGACTGTTTTTCTGGACCCCCTTCTCGCTAATGTTTAGCCCCACTAGTTTTGAGATTATAAGACCATTAGTTTGGCGATTTTAACACCTTTCGCCCAATTTCGTTGTCAATTTATGACGTTTCATGCCACTTAGGTGTCGATTATATCCTGGCGAGCGACAGCGAGCCTGCAATTTTAAGAGGAACCGGCCTTCGGCCGGAACATTTTCCTACCGAAAAATGTACAAATTTATCTTGAAGGGGGGTCTAGGGAGTGTTTTTCTAAGCTTGATGGAGGTCTAGCAGGAAACTAAACAAATTGTTTGAATAAATATATTAATAGACTAAACAAACGGCCAGTCTCCCCTTAAGACACTGAAAGAAAATGCCTTCGCTACCCGGGGACCGAAGCTCTACAGTTCACTGCCAAAAGAAATAAGAAACCAAACCTACCCAACCGTTGACAAATTGACAACCCTCAACTACAACCACAGGAAATGTGTGTGTGTGTGTGTGTGTGTGTGTGTGTGTGTGTCTAATATATGTGAGTGTGTGTGTGTGTGTGTGTGTGTGTGTGTGATGAGTGAGTGTCTAATATATGTGTGTGTGTGTGTGATGAGTGAGTGTGTGTGTGTGTGTGTTGTCTAATATATGTGTGTGTGTGTGTGATGAGTGAGTGTGTGTGTGTGTGTGTGTGTGTGTAATGAATGAGTGTCTAATATATGTGTGTGTGTGGGAGGTATGTATGTATGTATGTGTGTATGTGTGTGTGTGTGTGTGTGTGTAATAAAGCCAGTGACGTCACCATGGGGTTGCCTAGTGACGACCCAGACACAAATGCTATCCTTTATAAGCAGAGCACATCCCACCTGTGTATACTGTGTCACCCGTACACACACCACACACACACACTATATTATACACACACATATATACAACACCTACATACACACACACACACACATTATTCGGTGTCTGTGTTCACTTGCTTGTTCGTCAAGGGGAATCCACGCAATGCAAGCTAAGCTTATTATTATCGCGCCTCCTTAACTGGGAATGTATTGCGTGAAATGCATGTTAAGTGTTTATGTATCATTGGAATGTCTGTGGATGTGTGTGTAGTCTGTATTTTAGCCAATTGGCGACATCTGGAAACGAAGGCTTAGGGTTAATCTGTACGGTACCATTCTCACTAGGAACCAGTCTCACCCGAAGGCTTAGGTTGACCAGTAGCTTAGGTTGACCCATCTCACCTTGTAACCGATCACTAACCCCAGATGGGACGTCACTACTTCGTCCGCTTATACCAGGTTCCTATTTATACTGCTAGGTGAACAGAGGCTACACCGTTAGGACACTTGTCCAAATGTCTCTTCCCCGTCCGGGTCTCGAACCCGGGACCTTCTGGTTGTGAGCCAGATGCGCTATCAGTTACGCCACGGGGAGGTGTAATTAGCTGTATTTAACTGTGTGTGTGTGTGTGTGTGTGTGTGTATGTGTGTGTGTGTTACTCGGTAGACACATACTGTACAGCTAGCGTGTGTATCTAATCGTGTGTGTATGTATTAATCGGTATACATATACTGTACACACACAGAGGGTGCACACACAAAAACAAAACTTCACGATAAACTTGTGCATTGTTTGGGTAGAAAAAGCTCTGGCATAAGACCACTTCCTCCTAAATTGCAGGTTCACTATCGCTCGCCAGGGAAAAACCGACAGAGATCGCATTTACCCCTTGAATTCCTAGAGATCCTTCCCAAGTTGCATAAAACCGACAGAGATCGTATTTACCCCTTGAATTCCTAGAGATCCTTCCCAAGTTGCATAAAATCGTCTACTAATAAGGAAAACCAAATGGACAAATGCGTCTTAGATCTTAAGGGAGCTCAGACGGTATTGTGCAGCATAATTTACTGGTTCGGCTCAATGGTTTAAGGAAGGGGTTTAGTTTGCTCTCTATGCCTCTATCAAGCTTAAAAAAACAACCACAAGACCCCCCTTCAAGATAAATTTGCAAATTTTTCGGTAGAAAAATGTCCCGGCCGAAGGCCGCTTCCTCTTCAATTACAGGTTCGCTATCGCTCGCCAGGAAAAAAATCGACACCTAAATATCACGAAAGGTCTTAATATTGGCAAAGAAATGAGGCAAAAGGTCTAAAAATCGCCAAACTAATGGGGCGAATGTCTTGAAATCTCATAACTAATAGGGCTAAACATGAGGGAGGAAGTAGAGGACTCGACAAATCAACCGCCTCCCCTTAAGGGGTAATTGACAAGGCAAGTGCCATCCAAAATGTAAGGGGAGGCAGACCGGTTTTCTGGACCCCCTTCTCCCTAATGTTTAGCCCCACTAGTTTTGAGATTGTAAGACGTTCGGCCCATTAGTTTGGCGATTTTAACACCTTTCGTTGTCAATTTTAAGACCTTTCGTGCCATTTAGGTGTCCATTATTTCCTGGCGAGCGATAGCGAGCCTGCAATTTTAAGAGGAACCTGCCTTCGGCCGGAACATTTTCTACCGAAAAATGTACAAATTTATCTTGAAGGGGGTCTAGGGGATGTTTTTCTAAGCTTGATGGAGGTCTAGGGAGGAAACTAAAAAAAAATATGAATAAATTAATTAATAGACCAAACAAACGGCCAGTCTCCCCTTAACACAGATAGATATAATTGCATGGGTGGACAGATAGAGGGGCCGTGGATTTTTATGAGCGACTCTACACGCTTATACGATTTTCCTATAACACTTTTCCATAACTATTCACCATAACATTTTTCACTAACACATTTAATTATAACACATATCTGACCTAGATGTGTGTGAATTATAACACATATCTGACCTAGATGTGTGTGAATTTGTATTTTGTTTTTGTGTGGGGAATAGAATAAACAAACATTATCTGAGCACAAATATATTTTTAAACATATATACATGAAACACATTTTTTACATATACACACGAAAAGACAGACACAACCTTGGCATATATATATAGTACACACACACATGCACACACAAGCCTAGTAGGTAGAGCTCTCGTCTCACACACGAGGGGCCGGGGGTTCAATCCCCGGCCGGGCGGAGACAAATTGGGCTTGTCTCCTTTCATGTGTTAGCCTCAGTTCACCTAGCTGTAAATAGGTACCTGGAATAAGTGGACGACGTTGTGACGTCCCATCTGGGGTTGGCAAAAATGGTACAAGGCGAGATGGGTATCATGGTTCACCTAAGCTGATGGCTACCTAAGCCTTCGGGCGAGACGGTACCGTCTATAGTGAGAATGGTACCATACAGATCCACCCTAAGCCTTCGTTTCCAATGTCGCTAATTGGCTAAAATACAGACTACACACACATCCACAGCCATTCCAACAATACATAAAACACTTAACATGCATTTCACGCAATACATTCCCAGTTAAGGAGGCGCGATAATAATGAGCTTAGCTCGCATTGCGTGGATTCCCCTTGACGAACAAGTAACTGAGTAACACGCACACACACACACATGCCACTAATATATTATTATATACACACACTCATACCAATCACAGGTATACACACCCGCACATGTCTAGACGGTAATATTCATCTTGACACACACACACACACACATACCTCACCTACATACCAGTCACATACACACACACATACCTCACCTACATTCCAGTCACATACACACACACACATACTTCACCTACATACCAGTCACACACACACATACATACACACCCGCACATGTGTTCGTGAATCTTCATCCATGTATTTCCACCCTTAACAATAGAATGCCCAGCTTTTCCACATTTCGCCTTCTATCACACACACACACACACACACACGAACGAACACACACACACACACCTACACTAAAGAATGTCCTATATACTACAATTCCCCCAAGCTGTCTCTACTGTTTATATCCTTGTTTTGTTCTCTACCGAGGATTAACCTCCCATTGTAGTAGGCTCTACCTGACCCTACCTGTACAGACTTGTATGCCGCACCCTCTTTACCCTTTTCAACTCATCACCTGACCCTACCAAAACAGTTTTTGTATGTAATAATAATAATAATAATAATAACACGTATGTTTGTGTGCATACGTGAGCGTTTGTGTATACGGACATGTGCACACTTACTGCAGGTTCTTATGTTCTTATATATGTATGTATATGTATGCATATGTATGTGCGTACGTACGTGTATATATGTATGTTCTGTATATGAGTAAGTAAAATAAATGTGTATATGTACTGTATATCACTTACTCTCATGGTTATTTTATTATAATTTGTATTCTGCACCTGCATCATTATCGTATTTTATTTTTTTATTTTTTTTGTAAACTGAGCTTACCATCTTCATATCTGTACATCTCATGTTCATCCACTAAATTGTAAAATATGTATTTTCAGCTCATGAGGCTGCCATTCTTTAATAAACCGTTTATTATTAGGGGTTCGTCCCCTACGGGGAACCCCTATTGTAATCATTAAACCTGGAATTTCATCCAAATTCTGCTTACGCGCCAGTTTCGACGCAATAACTCCAGAACCGCTTTTTGGATCGGGATCAAACTTTCACAAGAGGTGCGTTTTTGTATTGAGAAACTTTTGATATGCTAAACATCCGGCATGGCAGCCAAACAGGTCCGTGGCAGCCGATTTCCCGAAAAACTTGAATTGAATTGAATTGACATCTTTTTATTTAGCCTTTAGTATACAATACAATTTTGCTTACAAATGATTTGTTAAAAAACAAAAATTTATAATAATAATTCAAAAAAATAAGGCTGAGCCTTTTGAGAGATGTCTCTCTTAAAGGCACCTGGCTATAACTCGATCTATCAAAATGCAATTGTATATAATACACTTAGTCACAGCTATGTGACCCGGGAACTACGTGTTGCAAAGATTTTTCTAAATTCGAAAAGGGATGAATGTAGGCAAAATATAATAACATAAAACAAATTAAATTAATGGTGATTAACCCTGAGGTCACACTCACTTCCCAGAGCTCACAGCTGATTGTTCATTATCACAATTACCCATGTAATACCATTTACAAAAATTGAATATATATAACATACATTGTACAACTATTGACTTGATGTTCAAAGGCCACACTCGCAATTATACCCACAATTCGACAGAAAGACACATACGCTTCCCAAACAGTATATGCCTAATTAGTAAAGGACATAAACTTTTTTGTGCATGGAATACAGACTTACACCATTCATTTAGACATATATATGAGAACATGGTAAATAATTTACTGTAGACTATAATATATCCATTTCTATAAAACAAAACAAAAAAAAACAAAAAAATGCATACAAATGCCAACTACACATACATTATATACACCTTTACAGACAAAAATAGAAGCATGTTTATTACAAAATAGTATTCAAGCTCATTCAACCCTTTACGTGACTCTACATATATATACACACACAGCCAGCGTAAATATTATTAACCCTTAATTAGCGGCGAGCAACATAAGTCGAGTTAAATAAAGCTGGACTATGTGGCGGCGCTCGACATAGGTCGAGTGGCAATTTCAGCACGTAATGTGGCTGAGAGAGAGAGACAAGTGGTGGCAGGAGACTAGCGAGCGTATGACTGCTCCAGACCACCGCGGCGAACCTACTGACACAAATCTCAGCTCCCTCCTCCCTCTCTCACTCGCTACATACTCAATTATGTACCGAAAGTACCGAATTACCTGCTTTTTGCACTCGCGTTGCACGGTTATTGCAAGAAAACTATCCATCATACAAGGATCGTTATGGTGTCATTCGAAAGCTCTGTTTATGCCCTTTCAGGGATAGGTACTTGTTTTACGTTCTGGGTCTTATTTAGGCATGAAAATGATCACGTAAACAGCCCTATTTTGGCTAAAAACACCCCGCTGTGCGGTACATATAAATAAACCGCATAGGCCGCTCGTAAGGTGTTAAAGGTTATACATTTGTCGATCTAGGTGATAGGGATGTTGTAATTATTGGTAGTATAATTGGTGATATACTTATTTTAGTAGTCACTGTTGATATCGTGTTAATAGAAAAGATTTTAATTGTCTCTTAAAGCGAGATATTTCCTGTATATTTCTTAAATTTTGAGGTAATCCGTTGACGCCTAAATACCGTCTCTCCCATTCACAGGAAACGACTGGGCTTTGGCATACGCACTCCCCTACTAATGCTCCGCAAATTTTATAGAGAAGGTTTTGCTTTTGCACGTGGGGTTTTTTCCGGCAATCTTGAAAAAAACTCGAATTCCACTTAAAATTCCACATCTTGAAAACTACGCCGATGATCAAAGCCATGCTTGCGTAGTTGGGCGAGGCTCGCGATTCCGAACGTTTTGATACCAACAAAATATAAATGGGTGGAATAGTTTGGCCGCAGCATTGAAAACTGTCTATTCTTAAATTACTTTAAAACCGAATTCGCTACCCACACAAAGTTTACCGTCTACAGTCTATAGGCTTCCACGCATCCCCCAGTTTTGCTTAATAACATAATCTATTTATTATTCAGATCTATAATTTTTGTTTTATTTAACTCTCTCAAAACAGTTCGAGTCCCTACGAATTCCAGCAATTATTTAGCCAACCTACCTATACATACCTACCCTACCAAATAATAATGATAAATTCAAATTTATTTTTGGTGAATGACAGAGTATTGGCTAAGGGTTTTAACAATTCCTCCCTTTGCCAAATCCTTAGTTTAATAACAATGATATGGTCCTTTAAAGTTTTGGCAATTGCCCGTGTGACTCGTATTTTAACCCTCCTAAAGTGTTACCACGAAATACCGCTAGATCCTTTCTCAAAAGTCGCTAGCATGTTGCTACATAGCCAAACAATGTTAGGATAATGCTTCAATTTCTAAAGAGTTTTGGTTTGTTTGTTTTGCTAATTTTACAATGTAGTATGACTAGAATGTCTGAAATTTTCAAATTATCCCTAGTAAATGTCTCTAGATATAAAAGAAATGGCTGCTAGATTGAAGTAAATAGCTCTACATTTAGCGGTAATATGTAGCTTTACAACTGGCACCACTGCAACCACCACCTCCCTCCCACCCTCCCAGTATATCTCCACAAAATACCTCTAGATCCTTTCTCAAAAGTCGCTAGCATGTTGCTACATAGTCAAACAATGTTAGAATAATGCTGCAATTTCTAAAGAGTTTTGGTTTGTTTGTTTTGCAAATTTTACAATGTAATATGACTAGAATGTCTGAAATTTGTAAATTATCCCTAGTAAATCTCTCTAGATATGAAAAAATGGCTGCTAAATTGAAGTAAATAGCTCTACATCTAGCGGGAATATCTAGCGATACAACTGGCAACACTGCCTAGCCCTTCCTTCCTATCTTCTTCCTCCCTCATATTTATCAACAACCACTCTAGTGAACTTTCGGCATTTAGTTTATTCAGCTTAATACTATTTATCCACATAAAATAGAAACCTATCACGATTGTTGTCTAATACAACCATAGATAATGCTATTACATATTATTTGAACATGAGGTCGAATTTAGCAGTTGTGTTTACCTTGAACAGTAATTGACAGTCTGTGACAGAACCGAAAGCTTCTCTTGCCGTGTAGTACTCAAAGAAAGCAGGGGTAGTACGGACTACGGGGTACTTAAGCCAAGTCAGAGATGCAGAGGTAACTTTCACAATGCATTATAACCCTAGACAGACACCAATATACCACTAAATCAGACAAATATCACTACAAAAAAGATAGGAAAATATTATATTAATGTCCTAGGTATTTGAAATTATGCAAATGAGTAAAATCCATTATGATATAATGATAATGGGATTGATTAGTATCTGGCAACAGTGTTGCACAACATTTTCTGAACGTATGCGAACTTCGGAGTATTTATCCCATTAATATACACATTTATCACTATTTAAATGTAATACAACCATACACAGTGCTATTACATATTATTTGAACATAATATAGGATGCTCTTTCCTTTAAACCATTTTCTATATCTATTCACGAAAAATATAGGCCTAGCCTAGGCAGCGCTACCGGTAGGTACGAATTTATCAGTTCGAATTTTGATTGAGAGTGGGATTAGGCCTAGGCCTAGCCTAGGGCTTAACATGGGATACTGTTTGGGGGTTGGGAATAGACTGAGGCTGCTTTAGGCCTAATAGGTAAAATTAGTCAAATCGAGACAATTGCATAGCCTAGGCCTATTAAATATTGCTGATACCAATATTGCCCTTCGTCAGACACCCCCTGGGAGGCGTGCGCTGTTTACTGCCAGAAGACGAACATGACTAGTTTCTGGACGCCCCGGTACGAGTTTAAGGACATGCCGGAGATCAGCACCCACCTCCCCGACGGAACTCCTTGTAACTCCAGTGCCTTCGTCTGTCTTAACAGGGTCTGTGTGCCTAAGGAGAAGGTTAGTGTCTTTGATATTCATTCATTTTTAACAGTGCGGGCTCCATCCGCCGACCCTTTGATCAGCAGCCGAAGCTCTACTGAAATATACAAACATGTTCCTACACTGTACAAATATATCTCGAAAGTAGGTATTGATGTTATTGAGGTTATTGAGGGTATTGATGTTATTGAGGTTATTGAGGGTATTGATGTTATTGAGGTTATTGAGGTTATTGAGGTTATTGAGGGTATTGATGTTATTGAGGTTATTGAGGGTATTGATGTTATTGAGGTTATTGAGGGTATTGAGGTTATTGAGGGTATTGAGGTTATTGAGGTTATTGAGGGTATTGATGTTATTGATGTTATTGAGGGTATTGAGGTTATTGAGGTTATTGAGGGTATTGATGTTATTGAGGGTATTGATGTTATTGAGGTTATTGAGGGTATTGATGTTATTGAGGTTATTGAGGGTATTGAGGTTATTGAGGGTATTGAGGTTATTGAGGTTATTTTATCAACCCCTTCTGTACCGGTAGTTGGAATATATTAAAAAAAAAAAAAAAAAAAAAAATACCCCACCTATTCAACATGTGGCATAAAGAAAAACACAGGTGGTCCACGAATATTTGCAAGTGACTGTACCGCCTACAGTGGCAAGGGGGAAGGGTTGGAAAGAGGATTCGCTATGGAGGAGGGTCACACAAAACCTGTTTGGTCTATTAATTCATTTATTCATATATTTGTTTTTAGTTTCTTCCCTAGACCTCCATCAAGCTTAGAAAAACACCCCCTAGACCCCCCTTCAAGATAAATTTGTAAATTTTTCGGTAGAAAAATTTCCCGGCCAAAGGCCGGTTCCTCTTAAAATTGCAGGCTCGCTATTGCTCGCCAGGAAAAAAGCAACAAAATGGGGCGAAAGGTTTTAAAATCGCCAAACTAATGGGCCGAACGTCATATAATATCAAAACTAGTGGGGCTAAACATTAGGGAGAAGGGGGTCCACAAAAACGGTCTGCCTCCCCTTAATTAGACAATAATTGGCTGAGAGAAGGCTACAGTGGGTGAGGAGGGTTCTGATTGGTGAGAGGGTTCTGATTGGTGAGAGGGTTCTGATTGGTGAGAGGGTTCTGATTGGTGAGAGGGTTCTGATTGGTGAGAGGGTTCTGATTGGTGAGAGGGTTCTGATTGGTGAGAGGGTTCTGATTGGTGAGAGGGTTCTGATTGAAGAGGAGCTTTAACTCTTTCAGTGTGTGGAGGAACCTCCTTATTAACCCGTTGAGTACGATATTATGCAGATTAGGAAGGATCTGTGGTAGTTAATTAAAAAGGTTGGTTGAGATAGTTTGAAGCCTTTTTATTGCTAGAGGCCCTTCCTAAGCTGAATAAAATCGTCTAATAGTTGCCGGAATATGATAGGCTAAAAGGGACGCCCCTGGTACTGAATGGGTTAACTTACCTGAATATAATTATAAATAACCGAGCCGAGCCGGTTTTCTGGACCACTTTCTCCCTCATGTTTAGCCCCATTAGTTTTCAGATGTTAAGATGTTTTCCACATTAGTCAGTCGATTTTAAGACCTTGATGGCGGTGGATGAGGCACATGGGTTCCCACAGTTCTGGCCGCACCAGCATGATCACCTAGACTCTGAACACTGGAAGGTAAGAGTGCTGTATGCATTTAATGCCATTTCTATTATTATTGAGGGGAATATTCACAGTATCATAAATATAAGATTGTAGAACTTAAACCTTACATATAAAATTAGTTCTTGTTATAAAGAAACGGCAATTTCAAAAATTGTGTTATAACAATAAAACAATTGTTTTGAATATGCGGGTTTAATATCTCACTTTAAAGTACAGTAGTAGCAATAACAGCAGTTCAAAAAAACAATATCCAAAGATTGAGAAGTGAGACTAGAACGAGCTTACCGTACTGTACTAGAGAAACTCCCACAAGATATTTCACAGGAAAATGAAAGTGGCACAGGAATTGAGGCAAAGGGATTCTTCTTAACCCATTGGCTGCCGGAGACATTCCAGAACGCCATGGCAATTTACAGGCTCTTAACCCTCTCACGACCATAGGACACAGAGGTTGCCAGATTAGCAATAAGAAAAAGATTACTCTCACTGTTATAATTACCTCTCCAAAATTAGTTTTTGGCCCACAGCTAACTCAAAGACAACTGCAGAGGTTGAAGTAAACAAACTAAAGGTTTATAGATACCCCTGACGGTAACAAAGGATTTAAAGTATCCCTAATAGGCTCAAAAATCGCGTCCGGATGTGAGAGAGTTAAAGCCTGTAGAATAGAGTGCGGGAGCGGGAGCGCGACAGGCCACACGTCCTTCCTCCTGCCAGCCGGCCGCGGCTGAGATATACAGCGCTGCCAAAAGCAAATGTAGCGCGACATTAGTGATCATTGCTAATTTTAGCGAATGTTTATGGTAGCTCTGCGGGTGAAGCCCGCGAGCTACAAAGCTCATTTTGGTGTCATTTTGAAGCTATTTTCTTCTAGTGTTTGGCTGAATACATTTCATTTCATTTAAACACTTGCCTAATCAATCATGAGTGCCTGAATGAGCCCTAATATGGCAGAAATATGCCTGCACCGTAAGTGTTAAATATATTTTAATTCACATTTGCCATTCCTTTGAGATACAGTTGGTCAGTAGAGATCTCCAAATCAGTTTCTGTGTGGTTAGCCATTCAAGCAAGATCGTGCAATGATATATAAAATGGGTGACTTTGTATGTGACATGAAGTAAGGAATTATACTCCAAAAATGTTGCAGGACGTTGTCTTACATTAAGCACTTATGGGACTTTTATATACCGGTATTCTAATATGTTATGTTATCCTACCTAACTCCCCTCATTTCCTTTCAGGTGAGGTAACTAGAAGAAAAGCTGAATGCAGGTTTGATACTAGTGAAAGTAGCGGTACAGAGCCTCCAGGACGAGTATGAGCTGCCATTATACTGAGACTGATGCTGGCGCCAAGCTGGCCTCACACAATGCCAGCCGCCACCACCGTCTTGTCTCTCTTGTCTCGGAAGTCCACACAGGCTACCAAAATGGCCCGCTTATTGTGGTTGACAGGTGAGAAAGGTTTAGTTTAGCTTATCGGAATAGGGCTCTTTTTGTGTTTGTTGAATATATCGCCCTTAGTGTCATTGGAACAGAGCACCGTAACCATGATGGAATCTCTCTGCCCTCTCTGGAACCAACCACAGTTCACTGACCCCCTCAATGCTGTGTTGCTGCCTGTGTCCTGCTTTAAAATATATCATGATATATGCTTTTGATACCCTGAAAAGGAGTATTAAAGTGTTCATTAAATTAGAAGAAGGTTAATATTGTTTAGTGCAAAATATTGGCATATGTATACATTATCACCTCCTAAATTATAGTTTTACCTTTTTGGTTTCTACCTTATGGTGTCTTACCTTACTCAGGAAACTGCACTGTTACGCGTACAGTTATATATTTATTGTTTTATTTCTATCTGTAGAAATACCCATCATGTGTATGTAAGTATGGGCAGATGCTGCTCTCCTCCTCTTACCCTACTCTACGAGTTCTCCATTATGGCAGCCCAAAAGCCACGTTTTCTATAAAATCAGAGGTTCAAAACTATCTTTCTGCCTTGAATTATCACTACATACATACATGCATAACATTTTAAGACTGAGTGCTCCACACATACGTGCAGTTTCAGTCTCTTGTCCTAATTGCGGCGCTCCAGGCAACCCATTTAAGGGCTGCTTCACTTGCCAAGTTTTTGGATTTGAGATCGGCACGTATAGTCCGATCCCAGTTTTTCCTCGGTCCACCCCTTGGTGCAGCTCCCTCCACAATCACAGACCTGCATCTTTTCACCCAATTTTGTTCATCCATTCTCTCCACATGCCCATACCATCCCAGTCTATTTGTATGCATCTCCTCGCTAATACTCTTTATACCTAAACGTCTCCCCAGCTCATCATTTGTTATTCTACCCTGCAGCCTGGCCCCACACATCCATCTCGCCTCATTACGTTCCATTCTGTTGACATCCTCTACTTTAACAGCCCATGTTTCTGAGGCATAAGTCATTGCACTTCTAACACATGAGGCATACATCTTTCCTTTCAGCGGGAGAGTCATTCTTTTCATTGTCAGAATTGGCAGCAGCTCTCTGAACTTCCCCCAGCCACATCTAATTCAAGCGACAGTGGCAGCCTCGGCCCCACCACCGGCAGAGATGGTATCTCCTAGGTAACAAAATTTGTCCACCAGCTCCAATGACTCATTTCCAGAATTCACAGCCACAGGATCGTCATTTAACACAAGCTCGCCCTTGCACACTACGCACTCAAATTTCTCGATTTTTGACTTATCCTTCGGCAGGGGTCTTTTTATTCTACTACAGCGCTTACTCCCATGCTGCACCCAACATCGGCAGATGCTACACCAAATTGAGTTAGCGCCGACACCCTTTCCACACATTGCACATGGGTATGCACCGCTCTTTTCCATATTGCCTCATCTCAATCTACAATGCATAACCTTGGTTTTGTTAATATTGACTCTTAAATCCTTGCTCACCATGCCCTCTCTCCATCTCCCAAATTTGGCCTCGGCATCTTGCACATTGTCAGCTATTAGGACTAAATTGTTTGCATAAAACAGTTCCCACGGGAGTCCGGATCTAAAATCTCTAGACAGTGCCTCCAGGACCATACTAAAGAGGGGGCTTAACACTGAACCCCGATGAACTCCAACACGGACTTTGAACTCCTCGCTCACTCATACTTCTTCATTATCACACGCAACTTTCCTCATAGCCCACTGCACAACATCTCTAGGCACCCTGTCAAAGGCCTTCTCCAGGTCTACAAACACAAAGTAAAGATCCCTGCCTTTTACTAAGTATCTTTCCTGTATCTATCTGACTATGAAGATAGCATCGGTTGTACCACGTCCTGGCATAAAACCATACTGCATATCATCAATGGAGATGCTTTGCCTGATCAAACCCTGAAAGACTCTCACAGACCTTCGTGATTTGGTCAAGCATTTTAAGGCCCCTATAATTACCTCTATGTAGCGCATCCCCTTTTCCTTTGTATATAATTATTTACTATTACACTTCTGTGCCAATCCTCGGGGATTTTCTCATCTTTAATAATGGTGTTCATCATCTCAGAGATCGTCAACTCTTTTAAGTATCTGGGCAGTGTGTTGAGTAAAGATGGGACTATGGATGAAGAGGTGCGGGAGAGGGTACAACAGGGGAAGAGGGTTGTAGGAACGCTAAAAGCAGTAACAAGAAATAGGGTGGTCAGTATGGAAGTGAATAAGTCCTTGCATGACAGTGTGGTAATCCCGACACTGACTTACGGAAGCGAAGCATGGACGTTGGTTGAGAGACTCGGACCAAGAGTGAGAGCAGTGGAAATGAGTTACTTAAGGAGTGCGTGTTGAGTTACATGGAGGGATAGACAGACTAATGAGGAAGTAAGAAGGAGGTGTGGTGTGGAGGTAGATGTGCTGGAAAGTGTGAAAAGGAACAACTTGAGATGGTTCGGCCATATGGAACGTATGGAAAGCGAGAGAATGACTAAGAGGGTGTACGAGAGCGAGGTGGAGGGACAGAGGGGGAGAGGTAGACCGAATATGAGGTGGAAGGATGGAGTGAGGAAGTACATGAACGAAGGCGGTGCTGGTTGGGGGGAGGGGCGTCGACTGACTGGGGACAGAGGTGCATGGGGGCGGTTCGTTCGTGGCCACCCCTTCGGGGATCACGGCGTCAGGCAATAGATAGATAGATAGATCATCTCAGTGACTAAGGTGACACTAGTCTCCCCTGAGGCTTTTATCATCTCAGCGACAATGTCAGAGCACCCTGGAGCTTTACCGTCCTTCATTTTATTGATTGCGTCGCTCACTAACAGCTGGCGATATCAAAGGAGGCGGTCCAGATATTGATTTTTCGATACTAAGCTGTTCCTTATCCCATTTAAACTCTACATTTAGCAATCGTTCATAGTGTGCCTGCCATGCTTCTCTGAATTCATCTTCTGCATGCACAATCTTGCCATTATCGTTTCTAACACCCTGTTCACCAATAATATCCCTACTGTCATTTTTAACTCGCCTAGCTAGGTTGAAGATCCCATTGGGATTGTCAGTTTACACACTTGTTCAACGACCAGGTCCTTAATGCCTTTTTTAGCATTGTAAATAACTTCTGGCAGTTCGTTTAGCTGCCTTGTATTCCTCCTTACTGCCTCCCTTCTTCCATGCTTTGAAGTATCTCCTTTTCTCTTTCACAGCATGTTCTACCTTATCGTTCCACCACCAGGATGTCTTATGTCTTGAGTATGAAGAAGATGGCGGGAGGAGGATTGAAGGGGGTGGGCATAGCTCTCTCCCTATGTATCATCCTTCTCAACATCCAGAGGGGCTGTGGCGATATACAGGTACAGAGGGGACCACTAAGCAAGTATTGAGGGACCTCGTCACACAGAAAACACATACAAAGGAAATTTCTGTCACCATTCCTGCCTGGTCAATTTCATAGATCGGGAAGGCACCGCGTCTTGGGAAGTACTCTGGCACGACCTCGCTACAACACCTGCTATGCTACACTCTAATTAGCTGCGGAGATGTAGAGACCAACCAAGGCCCTAGTTCAACATTGAAGAAACCTCACCACCAAACAAGTAAGGCAGACACCGACATTTCAATAGCGCCTAGCAGTAAAATTTGTTACAACAAGCGGGCACCCCTCAAGCTCACACACACAAGGTCCACGGCCGCCGGGCAGCCACCTCCTCAGTGCCACCACCCTACCAACACAACACTATCCTCAACTCGACCCTCACTACCACAGATATCGACGACCCAAGTAGCTCAACATGCAACCAGAGCAACCAGAACAACTAAAAAAGTAGCAACAACGGACAAGAACAAGGACATCAAACAACAAATACAGGTAGGGGTGGGAGGGGGGCCAGGGGGAGCCACAACCTGTCCCCATCTCACGGGCTCACGCCCCAGCAGCCACTCACGGCGCTCAGCTGATCACCACACCGCCAGACGTACGATGAACAGTAACAGGAAAATATGTATAGTGTGCGATATTGGATTCAACAAAAGGAGTACAACTTCACAATGTAGTAGTTGTATTGAAACAATACACGATCGATGTACTTACGTTACTAGCAGAAAAGAAGTGGAATGCGATAAATGTAGGGAAGTAGCTATTAAAGGTCCTAAAATAATTTGTGAAATATGTGAATCACTCATAACAAGAAAACAAAGGATCCTAAACTGTGTTAATTGTAAAACTGTAGCTCACATGAAGTGCATCTCTAAGAAGACCAACAGTGAAGAACGGGAATTCCTATGCAAGATGTGTGCCTTGCATTCATTACCGAATATTAATGTAAATGAACCAATTAGTATTAACAACTCAGAATCCAGCCAGGACACATTCAAAATCAAAGATGAATACAGAGTGTTCACCAACAAAGGGCTCCATCTTATCCACATTAACGCCAGATCAATGTACCATAAATTGTCAGAAATAAACTTGTTAGCTAATAAGGCCAAAGCTTCAATAATTGCAATCACAGAAACCTGGCTGGATTCAAGTATAAACGATGGTGAAATAAACATTCAAGGTTTCAATATGGTTAGAAATGATCGCAATAGGCATGGGGGAGGAGTATGTCTGTAGGTAAAAAACAACCTCGCACACACAACTAGGACCGACCTCCATGTAGAAAATCACCAAGCTCTGTGGATCGACCTACACCTGCCGAGGACAAGACCCATCACAATTGGGGTATGCTATAGGCCACCAGACGACACACAATTCTTGACCAAATTTGAACTTTGTCATCGCTAGACCCTCGGAATGAATCCATCATACTAGGGGATTTTAACCTGTGTTACAAACAACGACATAATAGGCTTGTACGAGAATATAGGCATATACTAACAATGCACAATCACAAACAACTCATTACAACCCCCACACGTATCTCTTAGAACACTGCCACAATATTAGACCACATAAACTGTAACAGAGAGGACAAAATATCCCAATCAGGGGTTATACAGACTGGGATAAGTGATCACTTCGTCACATATTGCACACGGAAAACCACAAAAATTACCCTAGAGAATCACAAGGTTACCAAAACAAGGTCACTCAGAAACTACAATAAAGAAACATTTCTGGACATTTTATGGAATACAGATTGGTCTCCAGTGTTTGGAAGTACAAACGTTAATGACGCAGGGGTTGGCTTCAGAACCATCATCACAAACATCCTAGACGAAATAGCTCCTCTGAAAGACATACGAATTAAAGCAAGGTCAGACCCATGGATCAACAATGACATACTACACCATCTGGAACACAGAGACAATCTGTTAAAAAGGCTAGCGAAACATAGACAGGATCAAGGTCTGAAACATGAGTTCAACAGGGCCAGGAATAAACTAAGTAGGAAAATAAAATCAGCGAAAACTAATTATTTTCACAATAAGGCAGAGGAATATCAGAATAACCCAAAGAAACTATGGAGGGACTTAAAAACAACTGGCTACAGCAACAAGACAAGGGATTCGTCTAACACTAATATTGCTCTCACCATTAATGATCAGGTTTGCCACCGACAAATTTCAACCTACTTCAACTCCTTCTTCACCTCCATAGCAAACACACTTGCACAGAACCTACCTCAACCTCTCAATAAATACACGACAACAACGGCCACCTTTCGAAATTTCTACAGAGATAAAGACATACACCCGATCACATTTGGATTGCAAAATGTTACACCAAAATACACTTTTGACGAGCTGTCTAACCTAAATATACAGTTGTGGACAGATGAAACAGATACAGTCTTGGTCTGTCCAAGACCTCAATAGAGGGCAGCACGATTAGTGCCCATAAATTATCTGGTAACAGTGATGGTGTGGGGGTAGTAAGTGAAGGTATGGGGTGGAGGGAGGGAGGCAAGGCAGGGGACAGGAGGGTACAGGAGTGGGAGGGGTAACCAGCGGCAGGTGGGGGTGGAGGGAAGTGGGTGACCAAATACTTTACTGTGAAAGAATAATTAATTTTGTGTTTTGAACATTATGGGGGATTATGATTGCGAAATATTGGAGTCGTGAAGTGTGTGTAGCATAATAAACGTGCTACAGGCTGCTAACCTGCTATTGCTCTCTCTCTCTCTCTCTCTCTCTCTCTCTCTCTCTCTCTCTCTCTCTCTCTCTCTCTCTCTCTCTCTCTCTCTCTCTCTCTCTCCATATACAATATATATGTGACATACAGTATAGGCATTCAAATATATGATATCTTAAATCTATAACGTAATACTACTTCAGTTTTGTTCCCTGCTTAGAGCGCCTACTGAGTTTTGATATCGGGAATGTGGTATTGTTCAAACATGAGAGCGTCCGATACAACTGAACTACAGGTTGGTTACCTAACAAGGGGAAATATAGTCATTGTTATTATTTGTCAGTTGGTGAGTCAGTCAAACTTCAAACATTATAGTTAGTGTTTCAGCATACTGGTGAGTGTGTAGGCCATAGTAGTAACGAAAGTATGTAATGCATATATGGTGTATATAATACGGTATCAATGACAAGCCAATTGAAGTGTTTCCCAAGCGTACTGGAGGTGTTATCAGTATTGATAATTATTGCCACGGGTATATAATCGCTTTTCATTATATACAGTACGTCCATAAGAATTTAAACAATATTATATTATAAATTACAAAAACAGTATTCAATGTATATATATAAATAATCGATTGTTATTAATTTCACTCCAAAGCAGAAACCAGGAAACAAAGAATGACTAATATATATTTACACGGCAATACGCCTGTTCAAGAAAAGCAACCAGTTATATATAATGTGTCAATACAATCCTCAAAGTTTCGGTATAGAGGCGCAAAAGGCCATGTTATAAAATAATATCCCCACATTAAAAACTAAATTACATTTATTGGTCAAACCTCTTGGTAGATATGCTCAACAATAATGACGCAAAGGTGGTGTAAGCTTAATTAATATCAAATGAAAACACGATTATGCATAACCTTTCCGGTATACCAGGTGTTTTTTGTTACGTTTTGACGGCATCAGTAGAAGTGTAAGCGTTAAATGAGATAGCGTTAGGGCCATTCCTTGCTACGGGTTCTAAGCTGTATACAGTTGGTTAGTGCCTCAGAGATATGAGGATACGCTTCTTCACTTATTATGGCATATAGTAAATGAGTTCGTTCATATTTGGCAGGACGTCTTGTAGTTGGAGTAATTGAGATAGCCATTACCGATTTTATAGATAAATAGCATTCCAAAACTGAGGAACATCCTATAATGATCGTGAAATTAAAGTGAACCAGCTTACACGTGTTAGGAAAGGGTTGGGAATACATTAAAATAAAAATACCTAATAGGATTGTAATAATTATGGTGAGCAAAGATGCATGGTATATACAACTAGCAAAACGAAAATAATGCATTGTGCTGCTTTATGATATATAAATGTGTTTAAGATAATTAGAGAAATTCATAATATCATGACAGGCAAAAGTAGACTTCGAATGTTTGAGATATAGCTACTAACAATATAGAGAAAGATGAACCAGAAGAGATACATAAAGCTTGATAAATTAACTTTACCAGATTACAGAAAACAGGTAGAGATTAAAGGCGCAAAAGATAAACGGGAGCAACGAATTATTGCAGTCTGCATTAGTCATTTAATCCCGTTCTAAAAAAAAAACGGTGAATTTTCATGCCTTCGTTTGAGTGGTCTGACGGGGTCAATTTTGTGCCTGACGTGCCCCAGTTCAATCCTGGGACGTCAGGTACAACTGATGACTGGCCCTGTGACGAACACGCAAACGAAAGCGACTTCTTCCTCGCTTTTTTCGATTTTGAGGTAATGACTTACATCGTTGCCCAAACAAACGCCTACTATAGGTGGGTGTTTGGCAGATTGGACGTCATTTCTCCAAAAGCGAGAATACGAGGCTGGGTGGATACGACTGTGGAAGAATTCATGACGTTTTTTGCCTTGTTGTTCCTCATGCCTTTTTGCAAGAAGCATGTGTTGCAACACTACTGGAAACACGACCCTCTCATCGCCACCCCAACTTTCAATAAGTTCATGACTCGTGACAGATTTTTTTTGCTGCTAAGATGTATGCACTTTGCAGACAACGAAAATCCTAACAGGATTGACAGGGTATGGAAAGTTCGGGATGTGTTCACCATGTTGTTGGCGAGGTATAGGAAATACTTTTACCCCTTCCTCAATTTGGTGATTGATGAGTCGCTCGTGCTCTTCAAAGGACGTCTTGTTTTCAAGCAGTATATCCCCTTGAAAAGGCATAGGTTCGGAATCAAGCTCTTCGTTTTGTGTGACTGTGAAACTGGAATAGTGCTTGACATGATCGTGTATACAGGCACTGATATTGACGTACCGAAAGCCGCTGCCGGTGACCCCATGGGCATGTCAGGTGCCATCGTCAGGAAAATGTTGGCACCTTACCTGGGCAAAGGCCACATCATCTACACTGACAACTGGTATACTTCTCCTGCTCTCTGCCAGTTTCTTCATGACAACCAAACGGGGTCATGTGGGACTGTCAGAAAGACAAGAAAGTTTATGCCTAAGTTCACAGGTAATGTCATTCCTCTTACAGATGCCTCCTCCAGTGACACACCTTCTGAAGACGAACTGGCCCAGGAACACCGCGAGAGGCATGTCCGAAGAAGGCGACGAAAGGGGCAGAAGTACAAGCAGCTTGAAAAGTCCGGAAAGTGGTAGCCCTGCAGTGGAAGGACAAAAGAGACGTCCACCTGCTTTCCACAGTCCACACAGGTGCCCAGATGGACTCTGGTAAAATCCACTACAGAACCAGGAACACCATCTATAAGCCCGACATGGTAGTGGACTACACTAAGAACATGCGCCTGGTGGACAAGTCTGACTGTCAACTGTCAGTCGTTGAGTGTCTGAGGAAGACTGTGAAGTGGTATCACAAGCTCTTCCTCCACCTAGTTGACATCACGATGCTCAACGCCTACAACTTGTGGTTGGTGAAGAGAGAGATGTCCCCAAACCAGAAGCTAAAATTCCGGGAGTTTGTGTATAACGTGGCATATCAACTCCTGGAGAAGTATGGCACCACCACTCACAGACGTACGGCATGGCGTGGGGATCACGTTCCTGACCGCATCCAGCTGTGGTCGAAAGACACTACCCAACCAACACCGAGCTGATTGGCACTCGTCACAGGCAGGTGCAGTGCCACGTCTGCAGCTCCAGTGTCAGAAAACCCCACGTCACCAAAAGAGTCACCTCAATGTGCGTGGAGTGCAAAGTTGCACTCTGCTTGGGTGACTGCTTCAGGGACTACCACACATTCAAAAACTACTGAGTGCCGCCCCCTGCCCTGCCCTGCCCTGGACTCGCCCCCTGCCCTGCCCTGCCCTGGACTCGCCCCCTGCCCTGCCCTGCCCTGGACTCGCGCCCTACCTTACCTGACCTGACCTAATTGATCACGCTACCTCATAATGTAACATATATATTATATAATGTATAAGTTCCAAAGATGTCCCTGTGATATAGCTTTTACATTATATAATTGTATGTTTCATTATTTAGTTTATAAGTTTCAAAGATTTACATGTAATATGCCTTCTTTTTGTAGTATATCAATACATATGTTTGTTATAGCCTAAGTAATGTGTATATATTTTCTTAACTCAAATGAATTGTACAAAAATAAATATGTTTCAATAAATCCTGTCAAACCTACTGAGATAATAAAAAAAAACAATAAAAAAAATAAAAAAACAAGGTCATGTCATTGTATTCTTACAATATGATTTATTCTATGAATATTTCATATTGTTTGAATACACTGGCATGATCTAGTAAAAAAAACTTTTTATCAAAATTTATCTAAACAGTATAAAACCTTCCCCATAATCCCCTCTTGGATTCGATCCCACTACCCTACCACACTTCGAGTTTTCCAGTCCGCGACCTTACCAATCATGCCACAGGAGCTCATACCAAATGTCACTCAAAACTTCGTGTCTACAATCGAAATAACAATATAAAAAAAAAAATTAATTATCCCACCAATTTATGTTTGTAAATTGATGGGATTATCAATTATATCATGCAAAGGTTTGTAAAAGTTTGTCTCTGTCAAGAATTAGTAATTATATAACTTTATTCTGTCAAAAATTGCCCAAACACTCAGCAAAATTGCCCCTCTCAGTGTGACTCCAGTCATTATCACACGGTCAAGCGGTCACTGGGTGACCCTTGCTGCTCCCTCCAGCCACAGCAGCTCTCTCTGGGAACAAAATTTGTATAAATACTGTACAATAATGCATAAAATACTCTTCATAAATACATTTGTATTGTATAATATTGTAAATAATAGTGAATAATAACTGTGTGGGTGTCGAAAATTGCTCAACCATCTTTCTTATGTCTCGCCTACGCCCTTACGCGCGTATATTGGATTATACATAGTCATGACTGTCATACAAATACTTGCAGTAGGTCTCGAATATACATTTAGATTGCATATTACTTGGAAATAAATAAATATAAGTTTTCTGGTGGCAATCTACCATTTCGCAAGTGTAAGGCGACACCAGTCTATATTTAGCTCTCTATCAAAAAAGGTTAAGCCGATGTTTACTGACCACCCTCGTTCCTGGTCTTTAATATAGTACTTTATTTACAGTCAATGGCCTACATATTTCTGTGGTACTTCTCATGTGTCTAAAATGCAATGTCTGCTGCTCTAAGTACGAGATATAAGTGATATTTATGGCGTAACACACCCTCTCTCCCTTTCATTCCCAGCACAACTCAATCACACCTTGGTTCACGCATAGAAACTCATTGATAATGTGCGTAAATATCACATGAATTGGTCTATATGCGGTATATATATTGATATATGGCACGTCTACATACATACAAGTCTGTATTATAGCATGACAGTGCTCTAAGTACGAGATATACGTAATATTATAGCGCAAACCACACTCTCATCTCATAAATTGCCGCCAAACCTCCAACTCATCTTCATTCCCGCCTAAATATTCTTTGATAATTGCCTTATATATTGCATTTTTTGGTCACTATGAGGCATATTCATTGTTATATGGGTGGCCTACACACGTATACGTACTCTACATAGCCAAAAAGGGATAAAAAATGGAGATATACGTGATAATACGTGGTAACCCACCCCCTCCTCCCTCTGGTTCTATCCCCTGGGCGCGTGAAAATTAGGCCGGGAAATCTCGCCGCTCGATGACAATCTAGCCGCGCAGTGCCATTCGCTCCACATTTTTCAACTACGGACCGTTCCCCCACCCCCCCCAGAAATTTTTTGGGGGGTCAAATATATATGGGCCGATGCACGCAAACATTCCCTACACGCTGATGTACTTTTTATCGAAATTGGCAATGGGTCCCAAAATCATCATAGATGCGCACAGTATGACCCTGTAAAAAAAAAACTGTGCGCCGCGGAGAGGTTAAGGGGAGGCAGACCGTTTTTCTGGACCCCCTTCTCTCTAATGTTTAGCCCCACTAGTTTTGAGATTATAAGACGTTCGGCTCATTAGTTTGGCGATTTTAACACCTTTCGCCCCATTTTGTTGTCAATTTTAAGACCTTTCATGCCATTTAGGTGTCTATTATTTCCTGGCGAGCAATAGCGAGCCTGCAATTTTAAGAGGAATCTGCCTTCGGCCGGGACATTTTTCTACCAAAAAATTTACAAATTTATCTTGAAGGGGGGTTTAGGGTTTTTTTTTCTAAGCTTGATGGAGGTCTAGGGAGGAAACTAAACAAATATATGAATACATGAATTAATAGACCCAACAAACGGCCAGCCTCCCCTTAAATATTGCTGATACCAATATTGCTGATACCAATATTGCTGATACCAATATTGCCCTTCGTCAGACACCCCCTGGTAGGCGTGTGCTGTTTACACTAGTTTCTGGACGCCCCGGTTCGAGTTTAAGGACATGCCGGAGATCAGCACCCACCTCCCCGACGGAACTCCTTGTAACTCCAGTGCCTTCGTCTGTCTTAACCGGGTCTGCGTGCCTAAGGAGAAGGTTAGTGTCTTTGATATTCATTCATTTTTAACAGTGCGGGCTCCATCCGCCGACCCTTTGATCAGCAGCCGAAGCTCTACTGAAATATACAAACATGTTCCTACACTGTACAAATATATCTCGAAAGTAGGTATTGATGTTATTGAGGTTATTGAGGGTATTGATGTTATTGAGGTTATTGAGGGTATTGATGTTATTGAGGTTATTGAGGGTATTGATGTTATTGAGGTTATTGAGGGTATTGATGTTATTGAGGTTATTGAGTGTATTGATGTTATTGAGGGTATTGAGGTTATTGAGGGTATTGATGTTATTGAGGTTATTGAGGGTATTGAGGTTATTGAGGTTATTGAGGGTATTGAGATTATTGAGGTTATTGAGGGTATTGAGGTTATTGAGGGTATTGAGGTTATTGAGGGTATTGAGGTTATTTTATTAACCCCTTCTGTACCGGTAGTTGGAATATATTAAAAAAAAAAAAAAAAAAAAAAAAAACCCACCTATTCAACATATGGCATAAAGAGAACACAGGTGGTCCACAAATATTTGTAAGTGACTGTACCGCCTACAGTGGCAAGGGGGAAGGGTTGGAAAGAGGATTCGCTATGGAGGAGGGTCACACAAAACCTGTTTGGTCTATTAATTCATTTATTCATATATTTTTTTTTAGTTTCTTCCCTAGACCTCCATCAAGCTTAGAAAAACACCCCCTAGACCCCCCTTCAAGATAAATTTGTACATTTTTAGGTAGCAAAATTTCCCGGCCAAAGGCCGGTTCCTCTTAAATTTGCAGGCTCGCTATTGCTCGCCAGGAAAAGATTGACCTTTTCTTATTCCTTGTTTCTCCTTTGCTTGTCCGGCGTGTGGTAGTTGGTGGTATTCTCGTCTTCGTTCTTTCCGTTTTCTCCAATGTGGCTTTCTTTCTGCTATCCTTTCTTATCTCTTTAGTTACTCCTTCCGTCTCTCGGCTTCGTTTTCCTTGTCATTGTGGTATGGTGGTTATCTCGATTTCGGGTTTTTTAATAGTATGATACAAATAATAATAATGATAATAATAATAATTATAATATATGTTCATCGTCCCTCTCTCTCCCCCCAGGTCGCAAAGCCCAGTTCCCGGGCCGGACTGGGTAGGAGTCTACCCGTGGTGGACCTTCAACCAGAACAAGTCCCTGGACCCAAAGACTACGACGCTATCGATATTGATAACCTACTTTCCTAGACACATCGTATCAGGGCTAACAAAATTAAGCCCTTCCTTACCGAGGATGTATTGTGTGTAATTCCAGCTATATTTAGACGATTTTATGCAGCTTGGGAGGAAATCTTGGTACTTAATATGGATAATCGAGATAGTTTGAAGCCTTTTAATTGCTACACGTCCTTCCTAAGCTGGATATACTCGTCTAATAATATCCAGATTATAATGACAAGGACAACTCGGTACTAAAGGGGTTAATATAGTATAATATTACCTTTATATTAACTTATTTATGTATTTAATTATTAATCAATTTATATATTCGTGTTCTTTATTGTTTACATAATTAATAAGTTATGTATTATCTTTAACCCTTTCTGTACCGATGAACTCTCTTTAATTGCATTCTGGCTACTATTAGACGATTTTACTCAGTTTATATAGGACCCCCAGCAATGAACAGGCTTCGAACTATCTCACTTACCCCATTTTACTACCACAGATCCTTCTTATGCTACACAATATCGTCTAAATACAGCAACAGACGGTACATAATGGGTAAATGATGTACTGTTGCTGTGTGCTGGTTTATATATGGTTTTTCTCTCCGGTTTACTGTGTTTTATTATGCATACCTTTACATTAACAGTTTCAATGTGTTTTTATTGTATTATGCATACCTTTACATTAGCAGTTTCAATGTGTTTTTATTGTATTATGCATACCTTTACATTAACAGTTTCAATGTTTTTATTGTATTATGCATACCTTTACATTAGCAGTTTCAATGTGTTTTTATTTTATTATGCATACCTTTACATTAGCAGTTTCAATGTGTTTTTATTGTATTATGCATACCTTTACATTAGCAGTTTCAATGTGTTTTTATTGTATTATGCATACCTTTACATTAGCAGTTTCAATGTGTTTTTATTTTATTATGCATACCTTTACATTAACAGTTTCAATGTGTTTTTATTTTATTATGCACACCTTTACATTAACAGTTTCAATGTGTTTTTATTCTATTATGCATACCTTTACATTAACAGTTTCAATGTGTTTTTATTCTATGTATATGATTTTTTTTTAGAGAGAGAAAACAGAAAAAAAGTATTATATTTATTATTATATATACTTCCATGTTTCTATTAAGGGGATAGTGGATATTTTTTGCTCTATTACTTTTTATATATATATATATATATATATATATATATATATATATATATATATATATATATATATATATATATATATACTGTATATATATATATATATATTTATATATATATATATATATATATACTGTATATATATATATATATATAGATACAGTATATATATATATACCGGTATGTATATATATTTTTTTCTTTTAGTTTCCTCGCTAGACCTCCATAAGGCTTTAAAAAAAACACCACTTAAACTCCCCTTCAAGATAAATTTGTCCATTTGTGTTTACAGGATTACGTTTCCTATATGTGTCCTTTTGTTTCCCATCATTACGTTTTCTGTGGGGCTCTCGTTGATGTTTACAGATATACATTTTCTGTGGGGCTCTCGTTGATGTTTACAGATATACATTTTCTGTGGGGCTCTCGTTGATGTTTACAGATATACATTTTCTGTGGGGCTCTCGTTGATGTTTACAGATATACATTTTCTGTGGGGCTCTCGTTGATGTTTACAGATTTACATTTTCTGTGGGGCTCTCGTTGATGTTTACAGATTTACATTTTCTGTGGGGCTCTCGTTGATGTTTACAGATTTACATTTTCTGTGGGGCTCTCGTTGATGTTTACAGATTTACATTTTCTGTGGGGCTCTCGTTGATGTTTACAGATTTACATTTTCTGTGGGGCTCTCGTTGATGTTTACAGATTTACATTTTCTGTGGGGCTCTCGTTGTTGTTTACGGATTTACATTTTCTATCCATGCTCTGTTGTTTCCCATCATTACGTTTTCTGTGGAGCCTACGTTTGTGTTTACAGGTTTACATTTTCTATATGCATTTTGTTGTTTCCCATCATTAAATTTTTGTGGGGCCTGCATTGGTATTTACAGGTATACGTTTTCTATCCATGTTCTGTTGCTTCCCATCATTACGTTTTCTGTGAGGCCTCCATTGGTGTGTACAGGTTTACATTTTCTATATGTGTACTGCTGTTTCCCATCATTACATCTTCTGTGAGACCTCCATTGTTGTTTACAGGTTTACGGTTTCTATTATGTGTTTTGCTGTTTCCCATCATCACGTTTTCTTTGGGGCCTGCATTGTTGTTTACAGGATTACGTATTCTATCCATGTTCTGCTGTTTCCCATCATTACATTTTCGGTGAGGCCTCCCATTGTTGTTTACAAGTTTAAATGTGTCATCCATCTCCTGCTGTTTCCCATCATTAGGTTTCTGTGGGGCCTCCATTGTTGTTTACAGGATTACGTTTTCTATACGTGTTCTGCTGCTTCCCATCTCTCTCTCTCTCTCTCTCTCTCTCTCTCTCTCTCTCTCTCTCTCTCTCTCTCTCTCTCTCAGTGACAAATGTCCCCCTGTCTGGGCCCAAAATATGAGGGGGGACTAAGACAGAAAAGACCACTATACTGTATATATCTCCTTTGCTAGCCAGACTATAGTTTATTTGCTGCCACCTCAAAATAAAACCTACAAACACACACACACATATATATATATACAGTATGTATATATATATATATATATATATATATATATACTGTATATATACTGTATATATCAATTTATCTATTGCCTGACGCCGTGATCCCCGAAGGGGTGGCCACGAACGAACCGCCCCCATGCACCTCTGTCCCCAGTCAGTCGATGCCCCTCCTCCCAACCAGCACTGCCTTCATTCATATACTTCCTCACTCCATCCTTCCACCTCTCCTTCTCTCCACCTCTCTCTGTCCTTCCACCTCGCTCTCGTACACCCTCTTAGTAATATGCTTGCTTTCCATACGTTCCATATGGCCGAACCATCTCAAGTTCTTCCTTTTCACACTTTCCAGCACATCTACCTCCACACCACACCTCCTTCTTACTTCCTCATTCGTTTGTCTATCCCTCTATGTAACTCCGCACGCACTTCTCAAGTAACTCATTTCCACCGCTCTCACTCTTGGTCTGAGTCTGAGTCTCTTCCCGAACCTCCATGCTTCGCTTCCGTAAGTTAGTGGCGGGATTACCACACTGTCATGCAAGGACTTCTTCACTTCCATACTGACCACCCTATTTCTTGTTAATGCTTTCAACGTTCTTACAACCCTCTTCGCCTGTTGCACCCTTTCCCGCACTTCTTCATCCATACTCCCATCTTTACTCAACACACAGCCCAGATACTTAAAAGAGCTGACGATCTCCATAGCCTGACCGTTCAACTTCACCTCACACTCTTTGACTTCACCCATTTTGAAGACCATAACCTTGCTTTTCCCCGCATTTACCTTCAAATTCCTTTTTTCGCACACTGTTCCAAACACATTTACCAGACCCTGCAGCTCCCATTCATTATTACTCATCAGAACTGTATCATCCGCAAACAGCAGTATATTATCTGTCATCTATTTATATCTATCTAACATTTATATATCTAATTTATTTATGTATACTTTAACCATTTCAGTACCATCACTACAACTTATTTCGTATCTCTCTGAATAGCATTAGACCACTTTCTTCAGCTTAGGGAGGGCCTCTGTTAATTAAAGGAGTATATACAATGTAATAAATAGACGGATATAATAAAGGTATATATATAAGATAATTGGGTATAATTATTGTATTATATCCTTAGCATAACCCTTTCAAGCTACGATGACGCATTTCTTCTGTTTTCAGGCTATTCCTCCTAAACTACAGTCTCGCTATCACTCGCCAGGAATAAATCCACACCTAAATGACAAGAAAAGTATTTATATCGACAAAGAAATAGGGCGAAAGGTCTTATAATCGCCAAACTAATGAGCCGAACGTCTTAAAATATGAAAACTAAAAGGGGCTAAACACGAGGACGAAGGGGAACCAGAAAAACGACCCATTTCTCCTTAACCCCTTCTGTACCGGCTACGTCTTTTTAACTTTCATTTTGGCTTCTATTAGACAATTTTATGCAATTTAGAAAGGGCCTCCAGCAATCAACAATTTAGAAAGGGCCTCCAGCAATCAACAATTTAGAAAGGGCCTCCAGCAATCAACAATTTAGAAAGGGCCTCCAGCAATCAACAATTTAGAAAGGGCCTCCAGCAATCAACAATTTAGAAAGGGCCTCCAGCAATCAACAGGCTCTGAAATATCTTACTTAAGGGGAGATTTCCACTTGAGGGACTTTTTAGTTGACCCCTTTCTCCCTCATGTCTAGCCCCATTGCTTTTGAGATTTTAAGATGTTTGCCCCATTAGTTTGGTGATTTTTAACAATTTCCGCCCCATTCTGTCAATTTTAAGACCTTTCGTGCCATTTAGGTGTCGATTTTATCCTGGCGAGCGATAGCGAGCCTGTAATTTAAGAGTAATCGGCCTTCGGCCGGGACATTTTTCTACCGAAAAATGTACAAATTTATCTTGAAAGGGGGTCAAGGGGGTGACATTTTAAGATTGCTGGAGGAGTAGGAAACACACTAGAAACCTCCCCTTAACCCTTTTTACTACCACAGATCCTTTTTAAACTGCACACAATCGTCTAAATATAGCTGGATTTTTGTGTTGAAAAGACGTCTCGGTACAGAAGGGGTTAAGCATGTTTGTTATTACTGAGATTCTTCTTTATGTAACGATGATGTATTATATAAGATTGTCCCCTACTAACATCTCCCAGGGCAGTACTTCCCTTTCCAATTGTCCCTTACCCACTCTAAGCCAAAGTTGAACGCTGTGAGCAGCAGTGATTTAGAGGAAAAGCAACCTCGACAGGTCGCTTGATCTGTTGTTGCTTAACTTCCTTTGTACTCCTTTCTAATCCTTTGTACACTCGAATACCATAGTCTCTAGCCCATTCATAAGAATTGGTGGACATTCTTTATGCAATTAGTAACTACCTGCATTGATATTTGAAAAAAAATGCTTTTCAATTAACCCTTTCAAGCTCCAATATGCGTTTCTGTTCTGTTTTCTGGCTACTATTAGGAGATATTATTCAGATTAATAATGGTATACGGAAGTCAAAGGGTTGATTGAGATAGTATTTGTCATTTTAATACCCACAGATCTTTCCTAAGCTGCATAAAATTGTCTAATGATAGCCAAAAATAAACTGCAAAAACGCGTCAGAGCTTCAAGGGGTTAAGGGGAGATCTCCACTTAAGGGATTTTTTTCTTGACCCCTTTCTCCCTCATGTTTAGCCCCATTGCTTTTGATATTATAAAACGTTTGCCCCATTAGTTTAACGATTTTAAGAACTTTAACCCCATATTAAGACCTTTCGTGCCATTCAGGTGTCAATTTTATCCTGGCGAGCGATAGCGAGCCTGTAATTTAAGGGGAACCGGCCTTCGGCCGGTACATTTTTCTACCGAAAAATGTACAAATATATCTTGAAAGGGACTCAAGGGGGTGTAATTATAAGCTTGATGGAGGTCTAGGTAACAAACTAAATACCTCCCCTTAATAGTATATATATAACTGTTGTAGTTGATGCATAGAAAATGATATTCATTCATTTGTTTCCACAGATATAATTCCATAGTACCAAATAGCCTAATAGGTGAGGTCCACAATTACATATAGGAGAAGGATACACACTATGGCATCTGAGTGGACTACAGTATTTTGCACTATAGGTAGACAGATATTAGGAATACAAAAACAGCGGTCACCATTAATATCACAGAGTCCTGACCTATACCACTACAGCAATACAGTTTGACATTCACGCAAATAAGTTTAACAACCTAGTTTGCCATTCAGACGAAATAGTTTGACATAGTTGCAGGCTAAATAACACCAAAGCTACAAAATACATTGACATGGAGCTAAATCAAAGACAATCGAAGACATGATAATCACAATTGTATATTTTATTTTATCAATCCAATATACAGGTATAAACATGATTAAACCATTTAATGTTTACAATTAATATCTTGCGTTGTAAACATTAAATGGTTTAATCATGTTTATACCTGTATATTGGATTGATAAAATAAAATATACAATTGTGATTATCATGTCTTCTATTGTCTTTGATTTAGCTCCATGTCAATGTATTTTGTAGCTTTGGTGTTATTTAGCCTGCAACTATGTCAAACTATTTCGTCTGAATGGCAAACTAGGTTGTTAAACTTATTTGTGTGAATGTCAAACTTTATTGCTGTAGTGGTATAGGTCAGGACTCTGTGATATTAATGGTGACCGTTGTTTTTGTATTCCTAATATCTGTCTACCTATAGTGCAAAATACTGTATTACGGGCAGATATCTACTCCAGGGATTTTGTTCTTGACTCCTTTCTCCCTCATGTTTAACCCCATTGTTTTCCTAATGTTAAGACGTTCGCCCCATTATTTTGACGATTTTAAGAACCCTCGCCCCATTTCTGTCAATTTTAAGACCATTCGTGCCATTTAGGTGTCGATTTTATCCTGGCGAGCGATAGCGAGCCTGTAATTTAAGGGGCACCGGCCTTCGGCCGGGAAATTTTTCTACCGAAAAATGTACAAATTTATCTTGAAAGGGGGTCAAGGTGGATTAATTTTAAGCTTGATGGAAGTCTAGGGAATCAACTAAAAACCTCCTCTTAAGCCGGTATCACACGAGCACTTTTTCCCTCAATATTTATCCTCAACATTGATCTGGCAGCTTATTAGGTCAAGCAACATTGAATATATTTCGGTGACCTAAAATCATCTATCATCAGTCTAGTTTCCGATACCAGTGCAAAATATTCTAAAAAATGTTGCCAGAAATTTTTTGATCATGGAATGTTGACTATAAAAGCTCTCGTGTGATACCGGCTTTATACTCTGGTATCACTCTCTACACTGGTGTATTGGTCAGAGTGTTTAAAGGTGAGGGCTCATGGGTTGAGGTAAACATGGACAAATAATTGCCAACCTGCATATAATTATCTTGTAAAATGCAATGTCACTGAAATAATTATTAACAATGGTATAAAGGATTTTGCGGATCGTCTATACCGGGCCTGTGACGTCATAGTGACGTCACACCAGTATCCTTATCCTAGACTGGATGGTGGACTTACACTCTTGTGACGTCACAGGCCCGGTATAGACGATCCACAAAATCCTTTATACCATTGTTAATAATTATTTCAGTGCCATTGCATTTTGCAAGATAATTATGTACAGCTTGGCGATTATCATTCCATGTTTATCTCAACCCATGAGCCCCCACCTTTAAGGGGAGGTCTCCACTTGAGGGATTTTTTTCTCGACCCCTTTCTCCCTCATGGTTAGCCCCATTGCTTTTAATATTATAAAACGTTTGCCCCATTAGCTTAGCGATTTTAAGAACTTTCACCCCATATTAAGACCTTTCGTGCAATTCAGGTGTCGATTTTATCCTGGCGAGCGATAGCGAGCCTGTAATTTAAGAGGAACCGGCTTTCAGCCGGGACATTTTTCTACCGAAAAATGTACAAATTTATCTTGAAAGGGGCTCAAGGGGGTGTAATCTTAAGATTGATGGATATCTAGAGACCAAACTAAAAACCTCCCCTTAAGATCTGTATGTGGTAAGGTAACCCAGGTTCAAATCCCGGTAGGATCACATGCTTTCATTAATTTCAATGGGAGGTGTTGGGGTGTTGGGAGTGAAATTAATAGATTAGATCATTACTTACACTTCGGAGGTTCGTTTTGGTGTTCGAGGGTTCGTTTCGGTGTTCGAGGGTTCGTTTCGGTGTTCGAGGGTTCGTTTCGGTGTTCGAGGGTTCGTTTCGGTGTTCGAGGGTTCGTTTCGGTGTTCGAGGGTTCGTATTGGGTCCTGATTTGCGTCTTAAACCGCTGTCATACGAGCGCTTTTTCCGTCAATTTTCCATGAGCAAGTTTGTGTTTCGTGATATTTTCAGGCTTTTTCACATTGGGATCAGCAACTAGACTGAAAGTGCATTATGTTAGGCGGCTGAATTATAATAAAGTGTCCATTTTTAAGCTTCGAGATCATAATTGCCGGTAAATGTTGCTAGAAAAAGGGCTCGTGTGACTCCGGCTTTATGGTGTACCCTCTTTAGAAATACACCCTGGCCCAATATGAACCCTCGAACACCAAACCGAAGCTCCGAAATGTCAATATAGTAGGTAAACAATTAATGTCAATATAGTAGGTAAACAATTAATGTCAATATAGTAGGTAAACAATTAATGTCAATAGTAGGTAAACAATTAATGTCAATATAGTAGGTAAACAATTAATGTCAATATAGTAGGTAAACAATTAATGTCAATATAGTAGGTAAACAATTAATGAGAAGATTCGGTTCAGTTCGGGAAACTTAAGGGGAGATTTCCACTTGAGGGATTTTTTTCTTGACCCCTTTCTCCCTCATGTTTAACCCCATTGATTTTCTATTTTTAAGACGTTCGCCCCATTATTTTGACGATTTTAAGAACTTTCACCCCATTTATGTCAATTTTAAGACCTTTCGTGCCATTTAGGGATCGATTTTATCCTGGCGAGCGATAGCGAGCCTGTAATTTAAGAGGAACCGGCTTTCACCCGGGAAATTTTTCTACCGAAAAATGTACAAATTTATCTTGAAAGGGGCTCAAGGGGGTGTAATTTTAAGCTTGATGGAGTTCTAGGGAAGAAACTAAATACCTCCCCTTAAGGCCGCGATTCATTGTGCCCCCTCGCCATGAACCTTAAAAGTCTTGTACTACTTGCGCAGTTATCTGGGGGCTACAAGGGACTGGAGTTCTCGCAGAGAGGCTCCAGTCCTGCCGTTATTCTTGACTTACAGTGTGCTGGCTTAATAATCCAATAGGGTTGCATAGCCTCTGAAGTCCTATTTTAACTAACTAACTTGGGGGCTACATTCCAGTTCAGTTCAGTTGTTGGGCGGGAAGCTTGGCCTTTACAACGGCGCCTCCCTGTGGACACTGAGCATCGTTGAGAAGAAGAAGAAGAAGCTGAAGGCCACGATTCATGTCCTATGAGTGTTTAATCATGTAATGTGAATGGAGACAAACGGCAAAGCTGTGTGTAACAAGTGTCTCCCCCAAAGATTGAAAGAGTAACAGAGAGCCCAAATCGAGGTAAGTTATTCCAATAAAAATGTACAGCATATGCAATTCCTGTGGTGGGTTCCGTTAAGGGAGCCCACCTCGCTTTTTTGTTTCTCTTTCTCTCCCTCTCTCTTTGGCTTGCATCCATTCGGCCCAATTCAGCCTACTGTTTTAAGACTTATACCCCCATCCAGGTGTCAATATTTTCCTGGCGAGCGGTAGCGAGCCAGCATATATATTTTTGTTTTGACAGCAAGCCAGATTGATAAATCTACAATTATACTCCCCTTATTTTGTCGCTATTCTGTTGGTACTAATAGGTTAATATTATTAGTAGTAGACTTAGTATGGTTTGATGAGGCGCGGAAATGTATATTTGACTTGAAATAGATACATTTTGTTGGTACTAATAGGTTAATATTATTAGTAGTAGACTTAGTATGGTTTGATGAGGCGCGGAAATGTATATTTGACTTGAAATAGATACATTTTGTTGGTACTAATAGGTTAATATTATTAGTAGTAGACTTAGTATGGTTTGATGAGGCGCGGAAATGTATATTTGACTTGAAATAGATACATTGAAGTATTACAAACCTTCAGCAAAGTGAGGTTTGTTTACCTGGGTCGGTGGGTTGGGCGATACCAAACTATATACAGCAAATACCTAAGATGTTACTCTCTTTTTCTCAATTACACGAAAGATCACTTATAACTGTGTAGTGTTACTAACCCAACTGTCCCCTACTAACCCCATCATCCTGCCACGGACATCTGTTCCAGGGCAGTAGTTCCCTTTGCAATTTTCCCTAACCCATTTTAAACCACTGTTTGGACACTTGATCATCAGTGTTTTGGAGGACAAGCAGCCTATAGGGGTCACTAGACCTGCTGTTGCTTGATTTTCTTTGTACTCCTTTGTATTCTCTCCGTTTTTTGTTTTATATTCTAGGTGGCAAGTGAAACCTACACTACTCGAAAATGGCAAAAACAACCAAACCCTTTAAGGGGGGGTCACCTGCTTTTTTTCTGTTTCTCTCCTTTTCTGGCTTGTATCCATTCGGCCCCTATCAGCCTATTGTTTTAAGACGTTTATCCCCATCCAGGTGTCGATTTCTTCCTGGCGAACGATAGCAAACCAGCATTGTATGGAGAAAACCGGCTTCGCCGGAGACATTTTTCTATCGAAAAATGTACAAATTTAGCCTGCTTTCAAAAGAAACAAACAAAATGCTAGGTCGCTACCGCTCGCCAGGAAAATATCGACACTTGGGTGGGGATAAACGTCTTAAAACAGTAGGCCGAGGGGGGGGGGGGGGTAACAATATATTTTGGATCTAAAATAATAACTACTGCACAAACTCAAAACATCTCTTTTGACTGACGTTCTCATTCACCCAACAAATGTTTGTGTGAAATTTGGTGAAAATCCGTCCAACGGTCTAGGAGGAGTTCCGGGACAGACGGACGACAACGGACACATTTGTTTCCGGTGCTACCCCCTATACGGGGGGCGATACCCAACTCTGCTTACGCAGAGTTGATAATCATCACTACTACTCTCACCATGATCACTACTACTCTCATCGTCACTACAACTTTCACCATCATCACTACTACTGTCACCATCGTAACTACCATCAACACTACTGTCACCATTATCACTACAACTATCGTCATTACTGACACCATCATCACTACTACTAGTACTGTCACCATCATATCTATTACTGCCATCATCATTACTACAGCTACAACCATCATCACTACTATTATCACCATCATCATCATTACTATAACTATCATCCCCACTATTACTACCATCACTTCTAATGTCAACTAAACTGAAGTAGACGTGCCTCTTTGCCCAAAATCAAAACGGAATACCCAACTCTGCGATGGGTTACCATCATCACAAGTATTACCATCATCAATCATACTATCACTATCATCACTACTACTGCCATCCTCACTATAACTGCACCACCATCACTACTACTGCCATCATCACCATTACTATAATCTTCATCATCACTACAACTTTCACCATCATCACTAATACTCACACCATCATCACTAATACTCACACCATCATCACTAATACTCACACCATCATCACTACGGTCATCATTATTACTACACCTATCACCATTACTAGTCACCATCATCACTACTACTCACCATCATCACTAATACTCACACCATCATCACTAATACTCACACCATCATCACTACTGTCATCATTATTACTACACCTATCACCATTACTAGTCACCATCATCACTACTACTGTCATCCTCACTATAACTGCACCACCATCACTACTACTGCCATCATCACCATTACTATAATCTTCATCATCACTACAACTTTCACCATCATCACTAATACTCACACCATCATCACTAATACTCACACCATCATCACTAATACTCACACCATCAGCACTAATACTCACACCATCATCACTAATACTCACACCATCACTACTGTCATCATTATTACTACACCTATCACCATTACTAGTCACCATCATCACTAATACTCACACCATCATCACTAATACTCACACTATGATCACTAATACTCACACAATCATCACTAATACTCACACCATCATCACTAATACTCACACCATCATCACTAATATTCACACCATCATCACTACTGTCATCATTATTACTACACCTATCACCATTACTAGTCACCATCATCACTAATACTCACACCATCATCACTAATACTCACACCATCAGCACTAATACTCACACCATCATCACTACTGTCATCATTATTACTACACCTATCACCATTACTAGTCACCATCATCACTAATACTCACACCATCATCACTAATAATCACACCATCATCACTACTGTCATAATTATTACTACACCTATCACCATTACTAGTCACCATCATCACTAATACTCACACCATCAGCACTAATACTCACACCATCATCACTAATACTCACACCATCATCACTAATACTCACACTATCATCACTAATACTCACACCATCATCACTAATACTCACACCATCATCACTAATACTCACACTATCATCACTACTGTCATCATTATTACTACACCTATCACCATTACTAGTCACCATCATCACTAATACTCACACCATCAGCACTAATACTCACACCATCACTAATACTCACACCATCATCACTACTGTCATCATTATTACTACACCTATCACCATTACTAGTCACCATCATCACTAATACTCACACTATCATCACTAATACTCACACCATCATCACTAATACTCACACCATCATCACTAATACTCACACCATCATCACTAATACTCACACCATCATCACTACTGTCATCATTATTACTAGTCACCATCATCACTAATACTCACACCATCATCACTAATACTCACACCATCATCACTAATATTCACACCATCATCACTACTGTCATCATTATTACTACACCTATCACCATTACTAGTCACCATCATCACTAATACTCACACCATCATCACTAATACTCACACCATCAGCACTAATACTCACACCATCATCACTACTGTCATCATTATTACTACACCTATCACCATTACTAGTCACCATCATCACTAATACTCACACCATCATCACTAATACTCACACCATCATCACTACTGTCATCATTATTACTAGTCACCATCATCACTAATACTCACACCATCAGCACTAATACTCACACCATCATCACTAATACTCACACCATCATCACTACTGTCATAATTATTACTACACCTATCACCATTACTAGTCACCATCATCACTAATACTCACACCATCAGCACTAATACTCACACCATCATCACTAATACTCACACCATCATCACTACTACTCACACTATCATCACTAATACTCACACCATCATCACTAATACTCACACCATCATCACTAATACTCACACCATCATCACTACTGTCATCATTATTACTACACCTATCACCATTACTAGTCACCATCATCACTAATACTCACACCATCAGCACTAATACTCACACCATCATTACTAATACTCACACCATCATCACTACTGTCATCATTATTACTACACCTATCACCATTACTAGTCACCATCATCACTGATACTCACACTATCATCACTAATACTCACACCATCATCACTAATACTCACACCATCATCACTAATACTCACACCATCATCACTACTGTCATCATTATTACTACACCTATCACCATTACTAGTCACCATCATCACTAATACTCACACCATCATCACTACTGTCATCATTGTTACTACACCTATCACCATTACTAGTCACCATCATCACTAATACTCACACCATCATCACTAATACTCACACCATCATCACTAATACTCACACCATCATCACTACTGTCATAATTATTACTACACCTATCACCATTACTAGTCACCATCATCACTAATACTCACACCATCAGCACTAATACTCACACCATCATCACTAATACTCACACCATCATCACTAATACTCACACCATCATCACTAATACTCACACCATCAACACTAATACTCACACCATCATCACTAGTCATCATTATTACTACACCTATCACCATTACTAGTCACCATCATCACTAATACTCACACCATCAGCACTAATACTCACACCATCATCACTAATACTCACACCATCATCACTACTGTCATCATTATTACTACACCTATCACCATTACTAGTCACCATCATCACTAATACTCACACCATCATCACTAATACTCACACCATCATCACTACTGTCATCATTATTACTACACCTATCACCATTACTAGTCACCATCATCACTAATACTCACACCATCATCACTAATACTCACACCATCATCACTACTGTCATCAACATTACTACACCTATCACCATTACTAGTCATGGTACCATCATCACTAATACTCACACCATCATCACTAATACTCACACCATCATCACTAGTCATCATTATTACTACACCTATCACCATTACTAGTCACCATCATCACTACTACTGTCATCCTCACTACCACTGCACCAATACCAAACGATATCTACTATACTGAACTGGCCAATTATGCCCATACTTATTCCAGGTGGACTATAATACAATTATGCCCATACTTATTCCAGGTGGACTATAATACAATTATGCCCATACTTATTCCAGGTGGACTATAATACAATTATGCCCATACTTATTCCAGGTGGACTATAATACAATTATGCCCATACTTATTCCAGGTGGACTATAATACAATTATGCCCATACTTATTCCAGGTGGACAATAATACAATTATGCCCATACTTATTCCAGGTGGACTATAATACAATTATGCCCATACTTATTCCAGGTGGACAATAATACAATTATGCCCATACTTATTCCAGGTGGACTATAATACAATTTAATGTCTTCATCAGTGCGGCCAACAATGTCATTATTATCGTATCATTTTGGCGATTGATTGCAGGTATATTGCCAAAAACTCTTAACACTCGTTAGAATGGAAAATATGAAGAGAACTGCAGAAATCTCCGGGTCAGTGATGATTCGTGATGGAGAAAAGCTTCCTAAATGGTTGGATGTGGCGGTTGAAGACAGATTGTGTTGTGGTCTTGGTCCGTTCTGCAATGTTGCAGCATATTAGACCAAAATCAGGTTGCGCAAAGAGAACTGGGTGTTGGATGCGGATGGTCAGTATAATTTGTATGAATTCAATTTTTCTATCGACCGGAGTTTAGACGACAATGGCTATGAACCATACATTGTACTTACACTTCGTGATACATGGTACCAAATTAAAAGGCCTTTGCGCATCAAAATTATGTTGAGCGACTTCATTATAGCATATTTGAAAAAGTATCATCCTCGTTTGGTTGCAGAAAAAAAAAAAATGATTGTTAATTTTTTACCCTCGCCAACAAATATGAAAACGTCACAACCAATGAGTTAATGAGATAGGAAAACTTCCCAGGCACTACCAGATGGGCAATCAAATAATAATAACCAGTCTCCTAGTTTTGACCCACTGAATGAAGAAAACTGGCATGAAGATTACTCACAATATCAGGACGAAGCAAAAGAAGTTGACCCGCAAAGTCCAGAGAACATGCATAAAGCTAACCAACAGCCTCAAGATGTCATGGAAAAGGAAGTCGATTCTGGTAAAGAGACAGAGGAAAAAAGTGATCAACCCGAGAAATACAAGGAGATGAAGGAAGCAAGTGGCAAAGAGACAGAGGAAAAAAGTGATCAACCCGAGAAATAAAAGGAGACGAAGGAAGCAACTGGCAAAGAGACGGAGTAAAAAAGTTATCAACCCGAGAAATACAAGGAGACGGAGACGGAGGAAAAAAGTGATCAACCCGAGAAATACAAGGAGACGGTGACGGAGGAAAAAAGTGATCAACCCGAGAAATACAAGGAGACGGAGCCAGAGGAAAAAAGTGATCAACCCGAGGAATACAAGGAGACGGAGACTGAGGAAAAAAGTGATCAACCCGAGAAATACAAGGAGACGGAGCCAGAGGAAAAAAGTGATCAACCCGAGGAATACAAGGAGACGGAGCCAGAGGAAAAAAGTGATCAACCCGAGGAATACAAGGAGACGGAGACTGAGGAAAAAAGTGATCAACCCGAGAAATACAAAGAGACGGAGACGGAGGAAAAAAGTGATCAACCCGAGAAATACAAGGAGACGAAGGAAGCAGACCCTTCACAGGTGACTGCGATATAGCTTCTGGCAAGGGGCTTCCAGGCACAGGGTGGGCCGGTAGTTTTGTCTTTGGATCTTCATCATGATTGCTTTCATGCCATTCCTCCCAAGCCAGACATTATAAATGGCATCCTTGTCTCCAAATCCAAAATAAAGGTGGCGTAGAAGTAGCCCACCATGCTTTCAATCTTCGTAGACATAGCTGAATTCAGGTTGATCTATGACCGTGTGCTAACGAGCCTCTCATCAGCAATCCGTAAGCTTCAGCGCGATGTGAAGGGTCAGCCATTGTCCATTAATATTATTTTCGTCAATGATGCCGCTAGTTACGCTGTTTGTAATGGAACAAGCTAATTGATGACAAAAGCGGAAGCACTTTTACGTCATTATTTACTTTTTAATCATAAAATATCTGACTGTTTATTAAATGTTTGGTACGAAATCATGACCATAGGCTCTGACTTGAAAGATCTTGTACAAAGCACAATGCAAGATTTACAAAAAAATCATGGACAAATCTTAGCAATTACAACATCAACATTTTTTACTGATATTATTACAGACCTGCTTAAGAACGGGATTACAGACCTGAAGAAGAACGGGAACGACATTTCGATTGATATAATTTAATTGGAACACAAAGATTATATTGATGAAGTTGATGATGATCATATTTCAAAAGTCATCCAACTGCTCTATTCTGTCAATGGCCACTATAAAACTGTCACACTGAAGGACCTGACTCCACTTATCTTGGACCGTCTTAATATAAAGTTTGATGTGGAAGTTTGGTTTATGCTAGGTTCAGACATTAGGGTGGATACCACACTTCTAGACACTGGGCCTATGGAGGTTGTTAGCTGTAGTAATGAAATACAATCCAGAAACTGCAACAATTGGTTAATATTAAAAAGTTCAAGAATTCATAAATCAGACAAGGTTTTCATCGATTTGGTCTCCGACGCGGTTCAACTAGATCCAGATCGGCTAATGAACAGAAAGATAAAAATGATTAGCTGTTATGTAGATATTTACGGGCGAAAGCTGGTAATGGAGGAAGTTAGAGAATGGCAAATCACGGAAGAACCAGAGCAATATGTGCTTCAAACCAGCAAACTAAGCGAACATGTCAGTGAAGTTTATGCAAAATTTAAGAATTCAATGACTAAGTTTTTCGGAAAGGGTTAAGACAAAAGACCAACTGATTACGTAGCCCCCTGGTACAGAGAGTGTGTCTTATAATCTCAAAACTAGTGTGGCTAAATATGATGAAGGAGGAGGACTCGAAAAACCAACTGCCTCCCCTTAACCCCTTCCTTACTGGCAACATCTTTTTAACATTAATTTGGCTACTATTAGACAATTTTATTCAGTTTTAACCCTTAATTAGCGGTGAGCAACATAAGTCGAGTTAAATAAAGCTGGACTATGTGGCGGCGCTCGACATAGGTCGTGTGGCAATTTCAGCACGTAATGTTGCTGAGAGAGAGAGACAAGTGGTAGCAGGAGAGTAGCGAGCGTATGACTGCTCCAGACCACCGCGGCGAACCTACTGACACGAATCCCACCTCCTCCCTCCCTCTCTCACTCGCTATATACGGAATTGTATGGGGAAAGTGCCTAATTACATGCTTTTTGCACTCACGTTGCACGGTTATTGCAAGAAAACTAGCCATCATAAAAGGATCGTTATGGTGTCATTCGAAAGCTCTGTTTATGCCCTTTCAGGGATAGATACTTGTTTTACGTTCTGGGTCTTATTTAGGCATGAAAATGATCACGTAAACAGCCCTATTTTGGCTAAAAACACCCCGCTGGGTGGTACATATAAATAAACCGCATAGGCCACTCGTAAGGTGTTAAAAGGGCCTCCAACAGTTACTGGGGCTCGATCTATCTCACATAAATCGAAGTGTTATTATTTTAACACTTCCTGCAGGAAGTGTTAAAATTAGGGTACTTTCAGGCGCTTACTTTTGTTCATTCTTGTTACCACGCGCGTGGTTTTCATTGTTGCTATGCGCCTTAGTTTTTGCTTTTCCCTTAGTTAGGAGGCTCTTTTATCCTTAGATAGCTGTTCCTTTGTCCAGCTGTGGGTTTTGGGACCCCGTCTTTGTCTTTTTAGCAGACGCGCTGGGTTAAGGTTGTCACACGTGGTTGTGGGACCTTCTGGTGGTCCGTGTCTGCCGGGAAGTCCCATTTGGGAGCTTTCCCTGAGCCTTTGTTAGTTCTTTTGCTTTCCCTTTAGTTATGAGGCTTTTATTCATCGCTAGCTGTTCCATAGTTCAGCTTTGGGTCTTGGGACCCCGCCTTTATCTTTTAGCAGACGCGCCGGGTTACGGTTGTCACACGTGGTTGTGGGACCTTCTGGCGTCCGTGTTTGCTGATAAGTCCCATTTGGGGACTTTCTCGGAGCCTTTTGCTCTGCTTTCTCTGCTCTTTCGTGTTTTTTTTCATTTTGAAAGTTTTTTCTCATGATTAAGCCTTTATGTTACCGTTTGATGGGGGGATCTATTAATTTGTTCTCGATATGTGAATGATTTTGTGTCCCCTTTTTTCTTGAGCTCCCTGAGGGTTAGTGTTGCACAATTCCCGGGAGTCCAAGGAGACGTCCTTACGTCAGGGTTGGTTTGAGAGTAAGGGGGGTTGTTTTCTCGTTGTTGTGCTTTTCACCGAGTGAACTCCTCTCTGGCCCCGCCGGGCCCTGTTCCGAGACCGTTCAGTGCCGGCGTGGGGTTGTGTTCCTCTTCCACCCCTGTCTTGGGATCTTTGTGTTTTTTCCCTTCTTCCGGCGACCTGGTATGGCCGGCGGAAGGAGGGATATCCGGCAGAGAAAAACAAATTTGGCGTGCCGCCCGGCCCATTGTTGTGTTTACCCCGTCGTTCACGGTGGCTAGGTGTAAACGTTCCGGCGCCTGCTAGCAATTTTTTCATAAAAAAGCGCGCAGTTACCCGCCGTCAACTGGCCGAAACAATGACTCTTGTCATAGGATGGCACTCCGTCTTCTGTGTGAACGGCCATTTGTGGTGTTTACCCCGTCTTTTACGGCGGCTAGGTACACGTTCCGGCGCCTGCTAGCAATATTTCTGTTGCACGCAGATACCCGCCGCCAACTGGCCTGATGACTCCGGTCATAGATTGGCATCTGTGTGAAGTCGATGCCTATGCATAATTGTGGACGGTTTTTCCGGCGGTTTTCTTTTCTTAGCAGGGCCGCCGGGGTCTACTTTACGAATAGTTGACAAACCCTCCGAATGTCACGGCATGTGGACTTTCCTACATGCCTCCCGACGGGAAGTGCTACTTATTAAAGTAATTAAGTAGGTAAGTTGAAGGTAAATACGGGGAAGAGCAAGGTTATGGTCTTCGAAAGGGGTGAAGTCACAGAGTGAGGTGAAGCTGAACGGTCAGGCTATGGAGATCGTTAACTCTTTTAAGTATCTGGGCAGTGTGTTGAGTAAAGATGGGACTATGGATGAAGAAGTGTGGGAGAGGGTACAACAGGGGAAGAGGGTTGTAGGAACACTAAAAGCAGTAACAAGAAATAGGGTGGTCAGTATGGAAGTGAAGAAGTCCTTGCATGACAGTGTGGTAATCCCGACACTGACTTACGGAAGCGAAGCATGGACATTGGTTGAGAGACTCAGAGTGAGAGCAGTGGAAATGAATTACTTAAGGAGTGGGTGCGGAGTTACATGGAGGGATAGACAGACTAATGAGGAAGTAAGAAGGAGGTGTGGTGTGGAGGTAGAAGTGCTGGAAAGTGTGAAAAGGAACAACTTGAGATGGTTCGGCCATATGGAATGTATGGAAAGTGAGAGAATGACTAAGAGGGTGTACGAGAGCGAGGTGGAGGGACAGAGAGGGAGAGGTAGACCGAATATGAGGTGGAAGGATGGAGTGAGGAAGTACATGAACGAGGGCGGTGCTGGTTGGGGGGAGGGGCGTCGACTGACTGGGGACAGAGGTGCATGGGGGCTGTTCGTTCGTGGCCACCCCTTCGGGGATCACGGCGTCAGTCAATAGATAGATAGAAGTATATAATTTATTATTATAAATGTTATAAATACAGAGTGTATTTTTTACTTAAGTAAATATCATACGTAATGTAATCATAATATATATTAGTGAAAAGCCCCTGTACTCGGCCCTCCAAGGGAATTTATCCAGTTTGGAGCCGAGCATTAAGACTTACCCTCTCTGACATATGACACGAGCCTGTTTCACGGGTAACCTCGGGTCATATAAAAGGGCAAATCGCTCAGCGAGTCCGCCAGGGTGAGGGAGTCTATATACCCAGGACCTCTGGCTTCATCGACCTGCAGCGATCAAGTTCCGAAGGTCAGATTATATGCTATAATCTACACGGTTTTTGGGCCAGTGATGCTAGTCACAGGTAGGCTTTTTTATACATAAAATAATTCCAATATTTGACAGACTCAGGTCCGGTCGAAGGTTAGACTAATAGTGAGTTTTTCTAACTTTCCGGCGGACTTGTACTAACATGTAATTAACTCTTCTCAGGTTATCCTTATGAGCATTGATTCCTGGATTTTTGTTTCCAGATCAGCACGGCGGGGAGAACAGGAGGGGGGGGGGGGGGGGGTGCAGTGGTTTAGTCAAAATTTTACTTTTGCCCCCACACGGAACCCCCCAATTTTGTTGCATCTTAACAATTGAATTACTTGCACTCTAAGTTTGTCTCTCGAATTCCCAGCAATGCCCGGTGGGCATAGATCCTGGTGCGGATTGGGCGAGTTTTTTGTATAGATCAATTGGGCCTGGCGGCCATGATCGATAGATACCTAAATGCCCACAGTATGGGAATTGTTTACAGTTACTAACTTTCAAAACAACAAATTCCCCAGAATCAGGGATAACGTTGCATCTAGGCAATCAATACTCACCACTTAGCTGAGCAATTAGCCATGGGTTATGACTCAGCCCCCATGCACCCCCCCCCCCCCCCCCTCCCGATACAAGAACCTCCAGGTGTCGCCGGACAACGTTCTAGATGGACACTCACCAGTAACGGAACCTAGGTCTCCGGCTAGGGTAAGTCAAATTTTCTTTCCTTCAATCTAAGTTAAGAAAAGACGATCAGTATCTCGGTTAACGCTTCCTCCGATTACTTAAAGCCAGTCATACGGCTCCTAAATTAAAAAAAAAAAAAAATTAGGACCTAAGATCATAACTATTGCACAAATTCAAAAAATCTTGTTTTAATTACCGTCGCATTCACGCACCGAAGGTTCGTGTGAAGTTTGGTGAAAATCCGTCAAACGGTCTAGGAGGAGTTCTCGGACAGACAGACAGACGGACAGACAGACAGACAGACATTTCGGTTAGCATGTACCACTATACGGGGAACGATACCACTCTGCTTACGCAGAGTTGATAATTGGGCTAAACATAAGGGAGAAAGTGGTCCCGAAAACCGGCTCATCCCCCCCTTAAGGAGGGGGTTTAGTTTGCTCTCTAAACCTCTGATCAAGCTTCAAAAATCACCCACAAGACCCCCTTTCGATATAAATTTGTACATTTTTCGGTAGAAAAATGACCCGGCCAAAGGCCGATTTCTTTTCATATACAGGCTCTCTATCGCTCGCCAGGAAAAAAATCGACACCTAAATGGCACGAAAGGTCTTAATAATGGCAAATAAATGGGGCAAAAGGTCTGAAAATTGCCCAACTAATGGGGCGAATGTCTTGAAATCTCATAACTAATAGGGCTAAACATGAGGGAGGAGGAGGACTCGAAAGACCAACTGCCTCCCCTTAATAGCCATTGTGTATGGTAAGGATATCATAGACCCGAGCAATATTGTCAACACTATAATATGTACAGTCGTCCTAGTAAGTGATGTCTCGGCACCAATTAGGTTTTGATCAATAATTGCTATCAACACGATTTCTTCTTTTTGAGTGAGATATACAAACTTTTTCCTACACTTACCCACCTTATTCAACATCTGACAGACATTAAGGGGACAGTGGCCGTTTGATTGGTCTATTAATTCATTTATTCATAATATGCTTTTTAGTTTCCTCCCTAGACCTCCATCAAGCTTAGAAAAACACACCATAGACCCCCCTTCAAGATAGATTTGTACATTTTTCGGTAGAAAAATTTCCGGGCCAAAGGCCGATTCCTTCTAAAATAAAAGGCTCGCTTTCGCTCGCCAGGAAAAAGTCGACACCTAAATGGCACGAAGGGTCCTAATATTGACAAAGAAACTGGACAAAAGGTCTGAAAATCACCAAACTAATGGGGCGAATGTCTTGAAATCTCATAACTAATAGGGCTAAACATGACGAACGAGGAGGACTCGAAAAACCAACTGCCTCCCCTTAATAGCCATTGTGTATGCTAAGGATATCATAGACCCGAGCAATATTGTCAACACTATAATATGTTCAGTCGGCCAAAAAAGTATCTGCACCCCTACCCCGACAATCTGTTGTGTACAGCTTGGTAGTATAGGTTGTAGGTCGTAGGTAGTAGGTCTTAGGTAGTATAGGTAGATAGTAGTATAGATGGATATAGCTACAGGTAGATATGCAGAGCCACCGTATACATGACTTATTAGAGCCAGCGTATACATGACTTATTAGAGCCACCGTATACATGACTTATTAGAGCCACCGTATACATGACTTATTAGAGCCACCTATACATGACTTATTAGAGCCACCGTATACATGACTTATTAGAGCCACCGTATACATGACTTATTAGAGCCACCGTATACATGACTTATTAGAGCCACCTATACATGACTTATTAGAGCCACCGTATACATGACTTATTAGAGCCACCGGATACATTACTTATTAGAGCCACCGTATACATGACTTATTAGAGCCACCTATACATAACTTATTAGAGCCACCGTATACATGACTTATTAGAGCCACTGTATACATGACTTATTAGAGCCACCGTATACATGACTTATTAGAGCCACCGTATACATGACTTATTAGAGCCACCATATACATGACTTATTAGAGCCACCGTATACATGACTTATTAGAGCCACCGTATACATGACTTATTAGAGCCACTGTATACATGACTTATTAGAGCCACCGTATACATGACTTATTAGAGCCACCGTATACATGACTTATTAGAGCCACCGTATACATGACTTATTAGAGCCACCGTATACATGACTTATTAGAGCCACCTATACATGACTTATTAGAGCCACCGTATACATGACTTATTAGAGCCACCGTATACATGACTTATTAGAGCCACCGTATACATGACTTATTAGAGCCACCGTATACATGACTTATTAGAGCCACCTATACATGACTTATTAGAGCCACCGTATACATGACTTATTAGAGCCACCGGATACATTACTTATTAGAGCCACCGTATACATGACTTATTAGAGCCACCTATACATAACTTATTAGAGCCACCGTATACATGACTTATTAGAGCCACTGTATACATGACTTATTAGAGCCACCGTATACATGACTTATTAGAGCCACCGTATACATGACTTATTAGAGCCACCATATACATGACTTATTAGAGCCACCGTATACATGACTTATTAGAGCCACCGTATACATGACTTATTAGAGCCACCGTATACATGACTTATTAGAGCCACCGTATACATGACTTATTAGAGCCACCGTATACATGACTTATTAGAGCCACCGTATACATGACTTATTAGAGCCACCGTATACATGACTTATTAGAGCCACCTATACATGACTTATTAGAGCCACCGTATACATGACTTATTAGAGCCACCGTATACATGACTTATTAGAGCCACCGTATACATGACTTATTAGAGCCACCGTATACATGTCTTATTAGAGCCACCTATACATAACTTATTAGAGCCACCGTATACATGACTTATTAGAGCCACCGTATACATGACTTATTAGAGCCACCGTATACATGACTTATTAGAGCCACCGTATACATGACTTATTAGAGCCACCTATACATGACTTATTAGAGCCACCGTATACATGACTTATTAGAGCCACCTATACATGACTTATTAGAGCCACCGTATACATGACTTATTAGAGCCACCTATACATAACTTATTAGAGCCACCATATACATGACTTATTAGAGCCACCTATACATGACTTATTAGAGCCACCGTATACATGACTTATTAGAGCCACCGTATACATGACCGAACCATGATGAGAATGTATTAAGGGGAGATTTCCTCTTGAGGGATTTTTTTTTTACCCCTTTCTCCCACATGTTTAGCCCCATTGCTTTTGATATTCTAAGACGTTCGCCCCTTTGGTTTGGTGATTTTAAGAACTTTCACCCTATTTCTGTCAATACTAAGACCTATCGTGCCATTAGGTGTCGATTTTTTCCTGGCAAGCGATAGCGAGCCTGTAATTTAAGCAGAGCCGGACTTCGGCCGGGACATTTTTCCACCGAAAAATGTCCAAATTTGTCTTGAAAAGGGGTCAAGGGGGTGTAATTTTAAGCTTGATGGAGGTCTAGGGAGGAATCTAAAAACCGCCCCTTAACCCTTTGAGTACCACCAACGAGAATTATCTTTTATTCTAGCTATATTTAGAGGATATGATGCAGCTTAGGAAGGATTTACAATAGTTAAAAGGGTTGGTTAAGAGAGTTTGGAGTCTTATTATTGCTAGAGGTCCTTCCTATTGTATGCTAGCTACTAATAGAGTTTGGAGCCTTATTATTGCTAGAGGTCCGTCCTATTGTATGCTAGCTACTAATAGAGTTTGGAGCCTTATTATTGCTAGAAGTCCTTCCTATTGTATGCTAGCTATTAATAGAGTTTGGAGCCTTATTATTGCTAGAGGTCCTTCCTATTGTATGCTAGCTACTAATAGAGTTTGGAGTCTTATTATTGCTAGAGGTCCTTCCTATTGTATGTTAGCTACTAATAGAGTTTGGAGCCTTATTATTGCTAGAGGTCCTTCCTATTGTATGCTAGCTACTAATAGAGTTTGGAGCCTTATTATTGCTAGAGGTCCTTCCTATTGTATGCTAGCTACTAATAGAGTTTGGAGTCTTTTTATTGCTAGAGGTCCTTCCTATTGTATGCTAGCTACTAATAGAGTTTAGAGTCTTATTATTGCTAGAGGTCCTTCCTATTGTATGCTAGCTACTAATAGAGTTTGGAGTCTTATTATTGCTAGAGGTCCTTCCTATTGTATGCTAGCTACTAATAGAGTTTGGAGCCTTATTATTGCTAGAGGTCCTTCCTATTGTATGCTAGCTACTAATAGAGTTTGGAGCCTTATTATTGCTAGAGGTCCTTCCTATTGTATGCTAGCTACTAATAGAGTTTGGAGCCTTATTATTTCTAGAGGTCCTTCCTATTGTATGCTAGCTACTAATAGAGTTTGGAGCCTTATTATTGCTAGAGGTCCTTCCTATTGTATGCTAGCTACTAATAGTGTTTGGAGTCTTATTATTGCTAGAGGTCCTTCCTATTGTATGCTAGCTACTAATAGAGTTTGGAGCCTTATTATTGCTAGAGGTCCTTCCTATTGTATGCTAGCTACTAATAGAGTTTGGAGTCTTATTATTGCTAGATGTCCTTCCTATTGTATGCTAGCTACTAATAGAGTTTGGAGCCTTATTATTGCTAGAGGTCCTTCCTATTGAATGCTAGCTACTAATAGAGTTTGGAGTCTTATTATTGCTAGAGGTCCTTCCTATTGTATGCTAGTTACTAATAGAGTTTGGAGCCTTATTATTGCTAGAGGTCCTTCCTATTGTATGCTAGCTACTAATAGAGTTTGGAGCCTTATTATTGCTAGAGGTCCTTCCTATTGTATGCTAGCTACTAATAGAGTTTGGAGCCTTATTATTGCTAGAGGTCCTTCCTATTGTATGCTAGCTACTAATAGAGTTTGGAGCCTTATTATTGCTAGAAGTCCTTCCTATTGTATGCTAGCTACTAATAGAGTTTGAAGTCTTATTATTGCTAGAGGTCCTTCCTATTGTATGCTTGCTACTAATAGAGTTTGGAGTCTTATTATTGCTAGAAGTCCTTCCTATTGTATGCTAGCTACTAATAGAGTTTGGAACTTATTATTGCTAGAGGTCCTTCCTATTGTATGCTAGCTACTAATAGAGTTTGGAGCCTTATTATTGCTAGAGGTCCTTCCTATTGTATGCTAGCTACTAATAGAGTTTGGAGCCTTATTATTGCTAGAAGTCCTTCCTATTGTATGCTAGCTACTAATAGAGTTTGGAGCCTTATTATTGCTAGAGGTCCTTCCTATTGTATGCTAGCTACTAGTAGAGTTTGGAGTCTTATTATTGCTAGAGGTCCTTCCTATTGTATGCTACTAATAGAGTTTGGAGTCTTATTATTGCTAGAGGTCCTTCCTATTGTATGCTAGCTACTAATAGAGTTTGGAGCCTTATTATTGCTAGAGATCCTTCCTAGTGTATGCTAGCTACTAATAGAGTTTGGAACCTTATTATTGCTAGAGGTCCTTCCTATTGTATGCTAGCTACAAATAGAGTTTGGAGTCTTATTATTGCTAGAGGTCCTTCCTATTGTATGCTAGCTACTAATAGAGTTTGGAGCCTTATTATTGCTAGAGGTCCTTCCTATTGTATGCTAGCTACTAATAGAGTTTGGAGCCTTATTATTGCTAGAGGTCCTTCCTATTGTATGCTAGCTACTAATAGAGTTTGGAGCCTTATTATTGCTAGAGGTCCTTCCTATTGTATGCTAGCTACTAATAGAGTTTGGAGTCTTATTATTGCTAGAGGTCCTTCCTATTGTATGCTAGTTACTAATAGAGTTTGGAGCCTTATTATTGCTAGAGGTCCTTCCTATTGTATGCTAGCTACTAATAGAGTTTGGAGCCTTATTATTGCTAGAGGTCCTTCCTATTGTATGCTAGCTACTAATAGAGTTTGGAGCCTTATTATTGCTAGAGGTCCTTCCTATTGTATGCTAGCTACTAATAGAGTTTGGAGCCTTATTATTGCTAGAGGTCCTTCCTATTGTATGCTAGCTACTAATAGAGTTTGAAGTCTTATTATTGCTAGAGGTCCTTCCTATTGTATGCTAGCTACTAATAGAGTTTGGAGTCTTATTATTGCTAGAAGTCCTTCCTATTGTATGCTAGCTACTAATAGAGTTTGGAACCTTATTATTGCTAGAGGTCCTTCCTATTGTATGCTAGCTACTAATAGAGTTTGGAGCCTTATTATTGCTAGAGGTCCTTCCTATTGTATGCTAGCTACTAATAGAGTTTGGAGCCTTATTATTGCTAGAAGTCCTTCCTATTGTATGCTAGCTACTAATAGAGTTTGGAGCCTTATTATTGCTAGAGGTCCTTCCTATTGTATGCTAGCTACTAGTAGAGTTTGGAGTCTTATTATTGCTAGAGGTCCTTCCTATTGTATGCTAGCTACTAATAGAGTTTGGAGTCTTATTATTGCTAGAGGTCCTTCCTATTGTATGCTAGCTACTAATAGAGTTTGGAGCCTTATTATTGCTAGAGGTCCTTCCTATTGTATGCTAGCTACTAATAGAGTTTGGAACCTTATTATTGCTAGAGGTCCTTCCTATTGTATGCTAGCTACAAATAGAGTTTGGAGTCTTATTATTGCTAGAGGTCCTTCCTATTGTATGCTAGCTACTAATAGAGTTTGGAGCCTTATTATTGCTAGAGGTCCTTCCTATTGTATGCTAGCTACTAATAGAGTTTGGAGCCTTATTATTGCTAGAGGTCCTTCCTATTGTATGCTAGCTACTAATAGAGTTTGGAGTCTTATTATTGCTAGAGGTCCTTCCTATTGTATGCTAGCTACTAATAGAATTTGGAGTCTTATTATTGCTAGAGGTCCTTCCTATTGTATGCTAGCTACTAATAGAGTTTGGAGTCTTATTATTGCTAGAGGTCCTTCGTATTGTATGCTAGCTACTAATAGAGTTTGGAGCCTTATTATTGCTAGAGGTCCTGCCTATTATATGCTAGCTACTAATAGAGTTTGGAACCTTATTATTGCTAGAGGTCCTTCCTATTGTATGCTACCTACTAAAAGAGTTTGGAACCTTATTATTGCTAGAGGTCCTTCCTATTGAATGCTAGCTACTAATAGAGTTTGGAGTCTTATTATTGCTAGAGGTCCTTCCTATTGTATGCTAGTTACTAATAGAGTTTGGAGCCTTATTATTGCTAGAGGTCCTTCCTATTGTATGCTAGCTACTAATAGAGTTTGGAGTCTTATTATTGCTGGAGGTCCTTCCTATTGTATGCTAGCTACTAATAGAGTTTGGAGCCTTATTATTGCTAGAGGTCCTTCCTATTGTATGCTAGCTACTAATAGAGTTTGGAGCCTTATTATTGCTAGAGGTCCTTCCTATTGTATGCTAGCTACTAATAGAGTTTGGAGCCTTATTATTGCTAGAGGTCCTTCATATTGTATGCTAACTACTAATAGAGTTTGGAGCCTTATTATTGCTAGAGGCCCTTCCTATTGTATGCTAGCTACTAATAGAGTTTGGAGCCTTATTATTGCTAGAGGTCCTTCCTATTGTATGCTAGCTACTAATAGAGTTTGGAGCCTTATTATTGCTAGAGGTCCTTCCTATTGTATGCTAGCTACTAATAGAGTTTGGAGCCTTATTATTGCTAGAGGTCCTTCCTATTGTATGCTAGCTACAAATAGAGTTTGGAGCCTTATTATTGCTAGAGGTCCTTCCTATTGTATGCTACCTACTAATAGAGTTTGGAGCCTTATTATTGCTAGAGGTCCTTCCTATTGTATGCTAGCTACTAATAGAGTTTGGAGCCTTATTATTGCTAGAGGTCCTTCCTATTGTATGCTAGCTACTAATAGAGTTTGGAGCCTTATTATTGCTAGAGGTCCTTCCTATTGTATGCTAGCTACTAATAGAGTGTGGAGCCTTATTATTGCTAGAGGTCCTTCCTATTGTATGCTAGCTACTAATAGAGTTTGGAGCCTTATTATTGCTAGAGGCCCTTCCTATTGTATGCTAGCTACTAATAGAGTTTGGAGCCTTATTATTGCTAGAGGTCCTTCCTATTGTATGCTAGCTACTAATAGAGTTTGGAGCCTTATTATTGCTAGAGGTCCTTCCTATTGTATGCTAGCTACTAATAGAGTTTGGAGCCTTATTATTGCTAGAGGTCCTTCCTATTGTATGCTAGCTACTAATAGAGTTTGGAGCCTTATTATTGCTAGAGGTCCTTCCTATTGTATGCTAGCTACTAATAGAGTTTGGAGTCTTATTATTGCTAGAGGTCCTTCCTATTGTATGCTAGCTACTAATAGAGTTTGGAGCCTTATTATTGCTAGAGGTCCTTCCTATTGTATGCTAGCTACTAATAGAGTTTGGAGCCTTATTATTGCTAGAGGTCCTTCCTATTGTATGCTAGCTACTAATAGAGTTTGGAGCCTTATTATTGCTAGAGGTCCTTCCTATTGTATGCTAGCTACTAATAGAGTTTGGAGCCTTATTATTGCTAGAGGTCCTTCCTATTGTATGCTAGCTACTAATAGAGTTTGGAGTCTTATTATTGCTAGAGGTCCTTCCTATTGTATGCTACCTACTAATAGAGTTTGGAACCTTATTATTGCTAGAGGTCCTTCCTATTGTATGCTAGCTACTAATAGAGTTTGGAGCCTTATTATTGCTAGAGGTCCTTCCTATTGTATGCTAGCTACTAATAGAGTTTGGAGCCTTATTATTGCTAGAATTCCTTCCTATTGTATGCTAGCTACTAATAGAGTTTGGAGCCTTATTATTGCTGGAGGTCCTTCCTATTGTATGCTAGCTACTAATAGAGTTTGGAGCCTTATTATTGCTAGAGGTCCTTCCTATTGTATGCTAGCTACTAATAGAGTTTGGAGCCTTATTATTGCTAGAGGTCCTTCCTATTTTATGCTAGCTACTAAGAGAGTTTGGAGTCTTATTATTGCTAGAAGTCCTTCCTATTGTATGCTAGCTACTAATAGAGTTTGGAACCTTATTATTGCTAGAGGTCCTTCCTATTGAATGCTAGCAACTAGTAGAGTTTGGAGCCTTATTATTGCTAGAGGTCCTTCCTATTTTATGCTAGCTACTAAGAGAGTTTGGAGTCTTATTATTGCTAGAAGTCCTTCCTATTGTATGCTAGCTACTAATAGAGTTTGGAACCTTATTATTGCTAGAGGTCCTTCCTATTTTATGCTAGCTACTAAGAGAGTTTGGAGTCTTATTATTGCTAGAAGTCCTTCCTATTGTATGCTAGCTACTAATAGAGTTTGGAGCCTTATTATTGCTAGAGGTCCTTCCTATTGTATGCTAGCTACTAATAGAGTTTGGAGCCTTATTATTGCTAGAGGTCCTTCCTATTGTATGCTAGCTACTAATAGAGTTTTGAGCCTTATTATTGCTAGAAGTCCTTCCTATTGTATGCTAGCTACTAATAGAGTTTGGAACCTTATTATTGCTAGAGGTCCTTCCTATTGTATGCTAGCTACTAATAGAGTTTGGAGCCTTATTATTGCTAGAGGTCCTTCCTATTCTATGCTAGCTAATAATAGAGTTTGGAGCGTTATTATTGCTAGAGGTCCTTCCTATTGTATGCTAGCTACTAATAGACGCCTTGGTTCAGTTAAGGGGGGTTACCTGCTTTTTTTCTCTCCTTTCCTTTTTCTCTCTGGCTTGTATCCATTCGGCCCCATTCAGCTTACTGTTTTAAGACGTTTATCCCCATCTATGTGTCGATTTTTTTCCTGGCGAGCGAGAGCGAGCCAGCATTGAATGGAGAAATCTGGCTTCGCCGGAGACATTGTTCTATCGAAAAATGTAAACATTTAGCCTGCTGTCAAAATCATTTAAAACAAATATGCTGACTCACTACCGCTAGCCAGGACAAAAATTACACCTACATGGGATTAAACGTCTTTAAACAGTAGGCTGAATGGAGCCGAATGGAGAGAGAAAGAGAGAAAAGGAGAGAAAAAGGCTGGTCACCCCCTTTAAGGAAGGGCCTCCAGCAATTAACCCTTTGAAGCTCTGATGCGTTTTAGCAGTTTATTTTGGCTATCATTAGACGATTTTATGCAGCTTAGGAAGGATCTGTGGGTATTAAATCGGTAAAGACTATCTCAATCAACCCTCTGTCTTCCATATACCCTTCTTAATCTGAATAAAATCATTGAAAGGGTTAACAGGCTTGAATCCATCTTTATTCACCTTTTTTACTACCACAGATCCATCTTAACCCTTTGAAGCTCTGATGCGTTTTAGCAGTTTATTTTGGCTATCATTAGACGATTTTATGCAGCTTAGGAAGGATCTGTGGGTATTAGAAGGGTAAATAATATCTTAATCAACCCTTTAACTTCCATATAACGTTACTAATCTGAATAAAATCGTCTAATAGTATCCAGAAACAGAACAGAAACGCGCATTGGAGCTTGAAAGGGTTAAGCTGCACAAAATCGTCTAAATATCTACCTTTTTTACTGCCGCAGATCCTTCTTAAGCTGCACAAAATCGTCTAAATATACCTACAGTGAATTTTAAAAGACGTAGTCGGTACAAAAGGGGTTAAACACAAAGTCAATATTGTCAAAAACTATATTATTGAACATGACAGAACCATAGCAAATTATACAAAGGAAAGTATTAAGGGGAGATTTCCACTTGAGGGATTTGTTTCTTGACTCCTTTCTCCCTCATGTTTAGCGCCACTGTTTTTCTAATTTTAAGACGTTCGCCCCATTATTTTGACGATTTCAAGAACTTTCAACCCATTTCTGTCAATTTTATGACCTTTCGTGCCATTTAGGTGTCGATTTGTTTCCTGGCGAGCGATAGCGAGCCTGTAATATAAAAGGAACCGGTTTTCAGCCGGGACATTTTTCTGCCGAAAAATGTACAAATTTATCTTGAAAGGGGCACAAGGGGGTGTAATCTTAAGCTTGAAGGATATCTAGGGACCAAACTAAAAACCTCCCCTTAACCCTTTGAGTACCAGCGACGTGTTTTATATTTTGTTCTTGCTCCATTTAGACGATATTATGCAGCTTAGGAAGGACCTGGGGTAGTTAAAAGGGTTGCATGAGATAGTTTGAAGCCTTACTATGGCTGAAGGTCCTTCCTAGGCTGAATAAAACCATCTAATTGTTGCCAGAATATGATTAAAAGGAGGTCCCTGGTACTGAACGGGTTAAGTCTTGTACTGTATACCTATAGTCTATTATAAGGAGGTCCCTGGTACTGAACGGGTTAAGTCTTGTACTGTATACCTATAGTCTATTATAAGGAGGTCCCTGGTACTGAACGGGTTAAGTCTTGTACTGTATACCTATAGTCTATTATAAGGAGGTCCCTGGTACTGAACGGGTTAAGTCTTGTACTGTATAGCTATAGTCTATTATAAGGAGGTCCCTGGTACTGAACGGGTTAAGTCTTGTACTGTATACCTATAGTCTATTATAAGGAGGTCCCTGGTACTGAACGGGTTAAGTCTTGTACTGTATACCTATAGTCTATTATAAGGAGGTCCCTGGTACTGAACGGGTTAAGTCTTGTACTGTATACCTATAGTCTATTATAAGGAGGTCCCTGGTACTGAACGGGTTAAGTCTTGTACTGTATACCTATAGTCTATTATAAGGAGGTCCCTGGTACTGAACGGGTTAAGTCTTGTACTGTATACCTATAGTCTATTATAAGGAGGTCCCTGGTACTGAACGGGTTAAGTCTTGTACTGTATACCTATAGTCTATTATAAGGAGGTCCCTGGTACTGAACGGGTTAAGTCTTGTACTGTATACCTATAGTCTATTATAAGGAGGTCCCTGGTACTGAACGGGTTAAGTCTTGTACTGTATACCTATAGTCTATTATAAGGTGGTCCCTGGTACTGAACGGGTTAAGTCTTGTACTGTATACCTATAGTCTATTATAAGGAGGTCCCTGGTACTGAACGGGTTAAGTCTTGTACTGTATACCTATAGTCTATTATAAGGAGGTCCCTGGTACTGAACGGGTTAAGTCTTGTACTGTATACCTATAGTCTATTATAAGGAGGTCCCTGGTACTGAACGGGTTAAGTCTTGTACTGTATACCTATAGTCTATTATAAGGAGGTCCCTGGTACTGAACGGGTTAAGTCTTGTACTGTATACCTATAGTCTATTATAAGGAGGTCCCTGGTACTGAACGGGTTAAGTCTTGTACTGTATACCTATAGTCTATTATAAGGAGGTCCCTGGTACTGAACGGGTTAAGTCTTGTACTGTATACCTATAGTCTATTATAAGGAGGTCCCTGGTACTGAACGGGTTAAGTCTTGTACTGTATACCTATAGTCTATTATAAGGAGGTCCCTGGTACTGAACGGGTTAAGTCTTGTACTGTATACCTATAGTCTATTATAAGGAGGTCCCTGGTACTGAACGGGTTAAGTCTTGTACTGTATACCTATAGTCTATTATAAGGAGGTCCCTGGTACTGAACGGGTTAAGTCTTGTACTGTATACCTATAGTCTATTATAAGGAGGTCCCTGGTACTGAACGGGTTAAGTCTTGTACTGTATACCTATAGTCTATTATAAGGAGGTCCCTGGTACTGAACGGGTTAAGTCTTGTACTGTATACCTATAGTCTATTATAAGGAGGTCCCTGGTACTGAACGGGTTAAGTCTTGTACTGTATACCTATAGTCTATTATAAGGAGGTCCCTGGTACTGAACGGGTTAAGTCTTGTACTGTATACCTATAGTCTATTATAAGGAGGTCCCTGGTACTGAACGGGTTAAGTCTTGTACTGTATACCTATAGTCTATTATAAGGAGGTCCCTGGTACTGAACGGGTTAAGTCTTGTACTGTATACCTATAGTCTATTATAAGGAGGTCCCTGGTACTGAACGGGTTAAGTCTTGTACTGTATACCTATAGTCTATTATAAGGAGGTCCCTGGTACTGAACGGGTTAAGTCTTGTACTGTATACCTATAGTCTATTATAAGGAGGTCCCTGGTACTGAACGGGTTAAGTCTTGTACTGTATACCTATAGTCTATTATAAGGAGGTCCCTGGTACTGAACGGGTTAAGTCTTGTACTGTATACCTATAGTCTATTATAAGGAGGTCCCTGGTACTGAACGGGTTAAGTCTTGTACTGTATACCTATAGTCTATTATAAGGAGGTCCCTGGTACTGAACGGGTTAAGTCTTGTACTGTATACCTATAGTCTATTATAAGGAGGTCCCTGGTACTGAACGGGTTAAGTCTTGTACTGTATACCTATAGTCTATTATAAGGAGGTCCCTGGTACTGAACGGGTTAAGTCTTGTACTGTATACCTATAGTCTATTATAAGGAGGTCCCTGGTACTGAACGGGTTAAGTCTTGTACTGTATACCTATAGTCTATTATAAGGAGGTCCCTGGTACTGAACGGGTTAAGTCTTGTACTGTATACCTATAGTCTATTATAAGGAGGTCCCTGGTACTGAACGGGTTAAGTCTTGTACTGTATACCTATAGTCTATTATAAGGAGGTCCCTGGTACTGAACGGGTTAAGTCTTGTACTGTATACCTATAGTCTATTATAAGGAGGTCCCTGGTACTGAACGGGTTAAGTCTTGTACTGTATACCTATAGTCTATTCGCTGTAAGTAGGCGAGAAATCATGACCTCTAACTTCTGTAACTCAAAAACGACGAGAGTAATCGAGCTAATATTTCTACCATTTGGGAAGAGTCAGCCAAGGAATAGATGTGGAAAGTTACAGCCCATTTGCTCGAGCCTTTTTTGAGTGACAGAGGATAAAGGTCATGATGTCTCGCCTACTTACAGCGAATAGACTATAGGCATTCGTTTTTAGCTACGTCTACCAATTTCCGCACAAAGAAGAAACCGGGTTGAGATCAACTGATACGGAGGGTTTGTTTACATTCGAGGCGGGCAGGATGAACGGTAAGTAATATTGGTTTTATTTAATGTATTGCGCTTCTCCAGGTTTAATTTACTGTTTATTATAATGGTGAGTATCTGTAGGGTCCATAGGTAGGGTATAAAATGGGAGATCGTGTTTATATATGGTCAATATACAGGAGGCGCTACAATATAGGTAGCAAAATTATAATGGTAGTTTTGGGTTCCTATCATCATATGCTTCATTTCTATATACTTTTTATCCCCGGGAAAAAAAAAAAATTTCTTGGGTTTTTTATTTTTTTATTGGATTTTTTTTTATATTTTATATTAACCTAACCAAAAAACCTAACCTAACCTAACCTAAATGTATTTTGGGGCTATTAGGTTAGGTTTTTTGGTTAGGTTAATGACCAAAACAAAAAATCCCAAGAAAATAAATGAAAAATCCCAAGATTTTTTTTTTCTTTCCCGGGGATAAAAAGTATATAGAAATGAAGCATATGATGATAGGAACCCTAAACTACCATTAGAATTTTGCTACCTATATTGTAGCGCCTCCTGTATATTGACCTTATATATAGTTAAGGGAGCTCAGACGGTATTGTGCAGCATAATTTACTGGTTCGGCTCAATGGTTTAAGGAAGGGGTTTATTTTGCTCTCTAAACCTCTATCAAACTTAAAAAAACACCCACAAGACCCACCTTCCTTATAAAGTTGTACATTTTTCGGTAGAAAAATATCCCGGCCGAAGGCCGATTCCTCTTCAAATACAGGCTCGCTATTGCTTGCCAGGAAAAAACTCGACAACTAAATGGCACGAAAGGTCTTAATATAGGCAAAAAAATGGGGCAAAAGGTCTGAAAATCGCCAAACTAATGGAACCAACCTCTTAAAATCTCAAAACTAGTGGGCCTAAACATGAGGGAGGAGGAGGACTCGAAAAACCAACTGCCTCCCCTTAAGTCTTGCATACCTAGTCCTTCGTTTTTAGCCAAAGAAGAAAACGGGTTGAGATCAGCTGATATAGAAAACGGGTTGAGATCAGCTGATACGCAAGGTTAAGAGATACAACAGGTTGGAGCATGGGGTCACTCCAACTCGTACCCGCTCGCGCATGACGTCACATGGGAGGAAGGGTCAGAGGTCACTCGGCTGTATACACTTCATTCTCAAAGGAGCAGCCGAGCCAGCACTATCCTCCGTTTTCTTTGACTTCATACCGTGATGCTATAACTACTGTATAATGCCGTGTGAAAGTGTAGCTCTTCTATTTTAACTAAACAAAATGCCTATAATGTACGTATACGTAAAGTTACTAGATGCAAGTCGATATTTATCAAAGGAAGTAACATAGCATTCCATAAATTTCCCAAAGATGAAACACTGCGGTCAAAATGGAGTAATCTAAGTGGGAAAAAAGGCTGTATTATTTCACCAACAGCAAGGATCTGCACTAAACATTTTGAATCCTCAGCTTTCGAAAGACACTTGAAATACGAACTGCTTGGACTACCAGTACCTTACAGCCAAATAAGATTCAAACCTGGAGCATTACCAACTCTGCATTTGCCTGCCCAGGCTGCCTCTGAAAGCGAGTCCAAGAGAGGCCGAAAGCGAGTTCGAGATGACGACGACACCAAAGTGACTGAGCAACAAACAAACCGTGATGCAAGAGACCAAAATAATCTACAAGATGATGCAACCGTGAACACCGACGCACCATTGAAAGAAATAGGTGAGTTGATACCTGTGCTATATATATATATATATGAGAACATAAGAAATGGGAGTCTGCAGAGAGCAGATTGGGTCACACAAGGCAGATGCCTTTCATACCAAACCTATCTCGTCCTATATGTGCTTATCTAATTTTATCTTGAAGCCCACACTGTCCTTACATCTAGAATTATGTGTATGTATGTGTGTATACCGCTATATAAAAGGTTTAGATTATGCTGTTCAAATTTGATGTCCTCATTACAGAATGGACATAGTTTATTTGGAGTCAGTAGGCTACAGCGAAGAATGACCAAAATTATCCCTAATATTATATATCTTCCATAAATAGAAAGGTTGAATAAATTAGGCTTGCACTCGTTACAGAGGCCCATCTCGTCCACATGGCTATCTAATTTGATCTTAAAGCTCTCTATCATTCTTGATCTCACTATAGCACTTGGTAACCTATTCCACATATCTACAACTCTGTTACCAAACTAATATTTGCCTATATATTTTCTGAAACGAAATGTATCTAATTTGAAAACATTAATTGGAGTTCTTTCGCTATCACTGAGCTTTAGTACATTGTTCATGTCCCCTCTATTAATCCCACTACGTGACTAACCCCCTTGAACACCTCTATCAAATCCCCTCTAACTATGCGTCTTTTTAACCAATGAACATAAAAACATAAGAAAATGGGAGTCTGCAAAACGCCGATCGGCCCACACAAGGCAGATCCCTGTCACACCCAACCCCAATTACCTAAGAATATAAGATCACGGGAAACTGCATATGGCCATGCGGCCCACATGAGGCAGCTCCCATTCACACCCAGCCCATATCACCCATATGGGAGCCTAATTAAGCCTAATGTAAGCCTAATTTCTTCAACCTTGCTTCATCTGGAAGATTTCTAATACTATGAATTATTTTTGTCATTCTACGTTGTACTCTCTCCAAGGAATCATTCTGTAATTAAAATTTAACAGCATATATAGGAAAAGAACATAAGACAGTTTGAGTCTGCAGAGAGCCGAATAACCCACACAAGGCCCATATATATATATATTTTGGCAGGGGGGTGATAAAAAGTAGTTATACTATACCCGTGACTAGATATTGTAGTTATACATATTACATTTATATCAGTTTGGTACTAGGGCGCATGTTGCTAGAGAGAGAGAGAGAGAGAACTGCGTTTCAGAAAAGATATAGGCAAATACTGGTTTGGTAACAGAGTTGTAGATAGGTGGAATAGGCTACCGAGTGTTATAATAGGATCAAGAAAGATAGAGATAAAATTAGATAGGTACGTGGACGAGATGGGTTGGTTGTGAAAGGGTTCTGCCTTGTGTGGGCAAATCGGCTCTCTGCAGACTCGCATGTTCTTAATACGAAAAATAATAATAATAATACAATATCTATATACTGATATATACAATACACCGTATATATTTATTTATATATATATATATACGGTATTCATATATATATATATATATATATATATATATATATATTAGAATAGTGACTAGAATATGAAATGGGTGAAGAAATAGAAATACTGAAACTGACACAACAGAAAACTTTGAACATGAACTCCTGTTGTCAGCAGTATTATGTTCTAGTTATGAAGGAAATGCATGCGACTCCAGTGACTATGATACTGAAATTCCAGTTGGTATGTCAAGTACAAATTTATCCCAAGAAAATGAAAATGAAGGTTTGAGGTATAATGGTGGATATATTGCCAGCAAGTTTCCCCAGCATGAATTTCTAGGTCAGAAAGTGTCAGAGGATGACACAACCTGGATTGGGAAAATATGCAGAAAAGAAGGGATGCTTATGACACCCAAAAAGGAATTCTTTGAACAGCTTAAATTAATGGAAAAATCTTTGTGTGTTTTCATGGGAAAACAGAGTTCAAAGAGGGCAAAAACTCAGTAAAATCATTGTGTAAAGAAATTGTTGGTATGGTGACTTTACCATGGGAAGTAATTAGTTTTTTTGTAAGATGCCGAATGTTGTTTAGAATACGGATTTTAAACAGAAATATAAATGCTAATGATCCTAGAAAAACTAAATCTAAAATGTCTAAACTAATAAAATCAGTGTGAAATCCTCGTGTTTATGTAATCCTTATCCCTCTTTGTGCAAGCTAATAATATTATAAGAATAAGAAATTAGAACAATAACCAAGCAAAATGAAGATACCTGGTATAAAAAAATACCGGTACTAATATTAATTAACATGTTTGACATCCCTGGTCTAGTGGCAGCACTTTGGCTGGCAGGCGAGCGTTTTTCTAGCTTTCTTTCTCTCGCCCTACCTTCTGATGCCAACAGGCTGCGCGTGCCCCAACCTGTTGTATCTCTTAACCCGGGAGCTGCGGGGAGACTCTTAAGAGTTCCCCCGGCGGACTGCGGGGAGACTCTTAAGAGCAGAGCTTTTGAACGCGTACCAAAACCGCGCGTTTATAGCCAGGCGGCTGAAAATTGGTGTGGGTATAGTACTACATGTCAACTCTCGACACCACCCCGCCAAACGCTCGCCCCGCACTCGTGCAAGCACCACCGCGCCAGTAACCACGCACTAGTCATGGAGCCCACACGTCCCTCACGCTCGCTCCCTGATGACACAACCAGCCCTCCTTCTGGTGGTGTTAGCCGCCGTGGAAGGCAGAGGGTGGCTACTAAAGACCCTAGCTACCAGTACGACATGCCCTACAGCTCGGAGGACGAAACACCTGCACCCAAAGCACGAAAAACACGTGCAAGCACGAGAAAGGTACAGAGGTCATTGGTGTTTCGGGACACTGCCACCACCACTGCCACCACTGCCACCCCTGCCACCGGTACCAGCGACGCAGGAGGCCGCCCTAGGGCTGCAGAACCTGCGGGGGCAGGAAAAATTAAAGGCACGGGCGTAGGGAAGAGAACCCGTACGCCAGCCACAGTGCCCCTACCACCACCACCACCACCAGCCGCCCCTGGCCCGGCTTCCCCTGCCACCCCTGCTGCCCCTGCCACCCCTGCCACCGGTACCAGCGACGCAGGAGGCCGCCCTAGGGCTGCAGAACCTGCGGGGGCAGGAAAAATTAAAGGCACGGGCGTAGGGAAGAGAACCCGTACGCCAGCCACAGTGCCCCTACCACCACCACCACCACCAGCCGCCCCTGGCCCGGCTGCCCCTGCCGCCCCTGCTGCCCTTGCCGCCCCTGCCGCCCCTGCCCAAGGAACAGGGAAGGGGAAGGGGAAGGGGAAAGGGAGAGGGAAAGCGACTGCTGGCCCTGCTGGCCCTGGTGTCCCTGCCGGCCCTGCTGCCCCTGCTGCCCCTGTTGCCCCTGCTGCCCCTGCCGCCCATGCCGCCCCTGCCCAAGGAACAGAGAGAAGGGCGACAGGCACCACCATCATCTTGCCATCAAGGCCACGCACCACTGCTGCCCCTGCCGCCGCCCCTGCCGTCGCCCCTGCCACCGCCTCTGCTGTCCCTGTCCATAAGACTCCCGCACGTGCAAAAGTGACCCGGAAAACTCTGACACCATCAAAGTATGCCGCCCTGCTGTTTGATGGTGATTCGCAGGACATTGGCAGCCCAGGTTTCGACGACGAAGCCCTAGCACGGGACCAAGGGTGGGGGGATTTGGGAGTGGACAGTGGGAGTGAGTCCGACGTCGGTGACGAAAATGAGGAAGGGCATCGTCTGTCAAGTGAAGAGGAGGGTGATGATGAAGTGCTGTATCGCGACCATGGAAGCGATATTTCAGACGATGAAGCAGACGTAGACGACATTCCGATCCCTGAGCTGCCTTCGTTCGATTGGTCTGACAGGGTCAATTTTGTACCTGACGTGCCCCAGTTCAATCCTGGGACGTCAGGAACAACTGACGACTGGCCCTGTGACGATCAAGCGAACGAAAGCGACTTCTTCCTCGCTTTTTTCGACATGGAGGTAATGACGTACATCGTTGCCCAAACAAACGCCTACTACAGGTGGGTGTTTGGCAGATTGGACGTCCTTTCTCCAAAAGCGAGAATACGAGGCTGGGTGGATACGACTGTGGAAGAATTTATGACGTTCTTTGCCTTGTTGTTCCTCATGCCTCTGATCAAGAAGCATGTGTTGCAACACTATTGGAAGCACGACCCTCTCATCGCCACCCCAACTTTCAATAAGTTCATGACTCGTGACAGATTTTTGTTGCTGCTAAGATTTATGCACTTTGCAGACAACGAAAATCCTAACAGGATTGACAGGATATGGAAAGTTCGGGATGTGTTCACCATGTTGTTGGAGAGGTATAGGAAATACTTTTACCCCTTCCTCAATTTGGTGATTGATGAGTCTCTCGTGCTCTTCAAAGGACGTCTTGTTTTCAAGCAGTATATCCCCTTGAAAAGGCATAGGTTCGGAATCAAGCTCTTCGTTTTGTGTGACTGCGAAACTGGAATAGTGCTTGACATGATCGTGTACACAGGCACTGACATTGACATACCGAAAGCCGCTGCCAATGACCCCTTGGGCATGTCAGGTGCCATCGTCAGGAAAATGTTGGCACCTTACCTAGGCAAAGGCCACATCATCTACACTGACAACTGGTATACTTCTGCTCTCTGCCAGTTTCTTCATGACAACCAAACGGGGTCATGTGGGACTGTCAGAAAGACAAGAAAGTTTATGCCAAAGTTCACAGGTAATGTCATTCCTCTCACAGATGCTTCCTCCAGTGACACACCTTCAGAAGACGACCTGGCCCAGGAACACCGCGAGAGGCATGTGCGAAGAAGGCGACGAAAGGGGCAGAAATACAAGCAGCTCGAGAAGTGTGGGAAACTGATAGCCCTGAAGTGGAAGGATAAGCGAGACGTCCACCTGCTTTCCACCGTCCACACAGGTGCCCAGATGGATTCTGGCAAAATCCACTACCGAACCAGGAAGACAATCTACAAGCCCGACATGGTAGTGGACTACACTAAGAACATGCGCCTGGTGGACAAGTCTGACTGTCAGCTGTCAGGCGTTGAGTGTCTGAGGAAGACTGTGAAGTGGTATCACAAGCTCTTCCTCCACCTAGTTGATATAACGATGCTGAACGCCTACAACTTGTGGTTGGTGAAAAAGGATATGGCCCCAAACCAGAAGCTGAAATTCCGGGAGTTCGTCTACAACGTCTCATACCAACTCCTGGAGAAGTATGGCACCACCACTCACAGACGTACGGCATGGCGTGGGGATCACGTTACTGACCGCATCCAGCTGGGTGTCGAAAGACACTACCCCATCAACACTGAGATGCTTGGCACTCGTCACAGGCAGGCGCAGTGCACCGTCTGCAGCTCCAGTGTCAGGAAACCCCATGTTACCAAAAGAGTCACCTCAATGTGCGCCGAGTGCAAAGTTCCACTCTGCCTGGGTGACTGCTTCAGGGACTACCACACCTTCAAGAATTATTGAGTGTCGCCCTGCCCTGCCCTGCCCTGGACTCGCCCCGTGCCCTGCCCTGGACTCGCCCCCTGCCCCGCCCTGTCCTGGACTCGCGCCCTACCTTACCTGACCTGACCTAATTGATCACGCTACCTCATAATGTAACATATATATTATATAATGTATAAGTTCCAAAGATGTCCCTGTGATATAGCTTATACATTATATAATTGTATGTTTCATTATTTAGTTTATAAGTTTCAAAGATTTACATGTAATATGCCTTATTTTTTTAGTATATCAATATATATGTTTGTTATTAGCCAAAGTAATGTGTATATAATTATTTTCTTACCTCAAATGAATTGTACAAAAATAAATATGTTTCAATAAATCCTGTCAAACCTACTAAGATAATAAAAAAAAACAATAAAAAAAAACAAAAAAACAAGGTCATGTCATTGTATTCTTACAATATGATATATTCTATGAATATTTCATATTGTTTGAATACAATGGCATGATCTTGTAAAAAAAAAAAATTATCAAAAAATTTCTAGACAATATAAAACCTTCCTCATAACCCCCTCCTGGATTCGATCACACAACCCTACCACACTTTGAGTTTTCCAGTCCGCGACCTTACCAACCATGCCACAGGAGCTCATACCAAATATCACTCAAAACTTCGTGTCTACAATCGAAATGACAATATACAAAAAAAAATGAATTATCTCACCAATTTACGTTTGTAAATTGATGGGATTATCAATTATATCATGCCAAGGTTTATAATAGTTTGTCTCTGTCAAGAATTAGTAATTATATAACTTTATTCTGTCAAAAATTGCCCAAACACTCAGCAAAATTGCCCCTCTCAGTGCGACTCCACTCATTTTCACACGGTCAAGCGGTGACCCTTGCCGCTCCTTTATGCCCCAGCTACACCAGCAACAGCAGCTCTGTCTGGGAACAAAATTTGTATAAATACAATAATGGATAAAATACTCTTCACAAATACATTTGTATTGTATATTATTGTAAATAAAAAAGAATAATAACTGTGTGGGTGTCGAAAATTGCTCAACCAGCTTTCTTATGTCTCGCCTACGCGCGTATATTGGATTATACATAGTCATGACTGTCATACAAATAATTGCAGTAGGTCTCGAATATACATTTAGATTGCATATTACTTGGAAATAAATAAGTAAACGTTTTCTCTGGTGGCAATCTACCCTTTCGCAAGTGTAAGGAGACACCATTCTATATTTAGCCCTTTATCACAAAAGGCAATCTGCCTGTGTTTACACACCACCGTCGCTGGTGGTCTATAATATAGTACTTTATTTACAGTCAATGGCCTACATGTTTCTGTGGTACTTCACATGTGTCTAAAATGCAATGTCTGCTTGCATAAAAATGCAATTCTGAAGTCCATTTATACATACGACATACGCATGTCTCAGTTTCTATCTCTCTCTCTCTCCATTCCTGACTCATGTTATTGTAGACCTGTTGGTGGCAACGAACACCAGACATCTGGTAGACATAAGGTTCAAAATACCAAGACATCCATACGCCTCGGGCGCCTCCACAATTATCACAAAGCTGGTTATCTATCTAGAGATCTGCCTGACTTCCATCTCTCCACGACTCACTCACTCACTCACTGCACCCCTGCATGCCTCCCTCCCACCCACCAACCCACCCCCAACCCACCCTTTCAGGCTTCCGTCTGCTAGAAACACATTCACAATTTGCGTAAATATCGCATCAATTGGGCTATATGCGGTATATTCCTTGTTATATGGGACGCCTACATACGTACACGTCTTTATTATAGCATGACAGTGCTCTAAATACAAGATTTACGTGATATTTATGGCGTAACACACCCTCTACCCCTTTCATTCCCAGCACAACTCACTCACACCTTGGTTCACGCATAGAAACTCATTGATAATGTGCGTAAATATCGCATGAATTGGTCTATATGCGGTATATATTTTGATATAAGTCTGTATTATAGCATGACAGTGCTCTACGTACAAGATATACGTGATATGTATGGCGTAAACCACACTCTCAGCTCATAAATTGCCGCCAAACCTCCAACACATCTTCATTCCCGCCTAAAAATTATCTTATAATTCCCTTATATATTGCAATTTTTGGTCACTATGAGGCATATTCACTGTTATATGGGTGGCCTACACACGTATACACACTCTACATAGCCTAAAAGGGCTCAAAAAAGGAGATATACGTGATAATACGCGGTAACCCACCCCCTCCTCCCTCTCCTTCTATCCCCTGGGCGCGTGAACATTCGGCAGGGAAATCTCGCCGCTCGATGACAATCTAGCCGCGCGGTGCCATTCGCTCCACATTTTTCAACTACGGACCGTTCCCCCACCCCCCCCAGACATTTTTTGGGGGTGTCAAATATATATGGGCCAATGCACGCAAACATTCCCTACACGATGATGTACTTTTTATCGAAATTGGCAATAGGTCCCAAAATCATCATAGGTGCGCACAGTCTTACCCTGTAGAAAACCCCCTGTGCGCTGCGGAGAGGTTAACCTTGCTGATACGGAGGGTTTGTTAACATCCGAACGGTAAGCATTATTGGTTTTATTTAAACCCTTAAAGCTCTGACGCGTTTTAGCACTTTATTTTGGCTGTCATTAGACTATTTTATGCAGCTTAGGAAGGATCTGTGGGTATTAGAAGGGTAAATACTATCTCAATCAACCCTTTGATTTCCGTATACCGTTACTAATCTGAATAAAATCGTCTAATAGTAACCAGAAAACAGAACAGAAACGTGTATTGGAGCTTGAAAGGGTTAATGAATTGTACTTCTCCAGGTTCAATTTAGTATTTATTATGACAGTGAGTATCTGTAGGGTCCATAGGTCCTTGTCTTGATAGCGTAATGCATAAGTGAGCGGCATTTCGGTGTGAGTATCCTAGGTTCGAGTCCTTGGAGTGCCACATGTATTCGTTGAGTGCATTAACCCCTTCTGTACCGATGACGTATTTTGCATTATATTCTGGCAACTATTAGACGATTGAATTCAGGTTAGGAAGGACGTCTACTCATTAAAAGGCTACAAACTATCTCACTTAACCCTTTTTACGACCACAGATCCTTCTCAAGCTGCACAAAATCGTCTAAATATAGCTAGAAGAAAATTAAAAAGACGCTGCAGTACAGATTTTTTTTATTTTTTTTATTTTCTATATTCCAACTACTCCCTCTCGGGCATAGGCTGAGAGCCTGTACAGGGATGGATGTAGAGTTCGGGCGTACGGTCGTCATTGTTTACATAAGGCGATCGCCGGGGTCGCACTTACGTTCCCGTCTATTTCGACGCTATATTTTCTGCTATTTGCCCCCTGTCATTACTACATGAATACTAGGTTAGGTTAGGTTAGGTTAGGTTAAAATAGACGGGAACATGATGGGAAAGGTCCGACGCCACTACGCGTAATGTAAACAAAGATGGCGGTACGCCCGCTCACTACATCCTACCCCCTGTACATTCCACCGCTCAACACGGTGACGCCCGTGAGGTCTTGTTCCAGTCTGGGGAGTGAGACATGTGAAGCATCCATCATGGCTCGAAGCAGCTCCATCTCTGAAGCGGCTGGTTGCTTCGTTCAAGCGCTTCACCGTCTCACCCTCCAGACTCAGACCCTCACTCTCAGAACGCCACCTATTGAGCAGTGAACTCACTAGGCATTGTCCCCCTGTAACATATTTTGAATATGGGAATATTCATAGTGTTATTTAATCAGGGAACAATGAGGGTATTTTTTTGGCATTTCGGTGGGCTTTGTGGTAATACACTGATACTAGGTACAGCACAAATTCAATCCCAATAATATCTTCCCATTGACATATCGGGATTTGAACCCGGGTCCATTGGATTACCAATCCAATGGCATGATCACTCCACCACAAGTGAAGTTGGTTGGTGAACAAATATAAATAATTAAGAGATATAGTGTTTATTTACAGTTAAGGGGGGTGACTTGCTTATTATGAGATATAGTGTTTATTTATAGTTAAGGGGGTGACCTGCTTATTATGAGATATAGTGTTTATTTACAGTTAAGGGGGGTGACCTGCTTATTATGAGATATAGTGTTTATTTACAGTTAAGGGGGGTGACCTGCTTATTATGAGATATAGTGTTTATTTACAGTTAAGGGGGGTGACCTGCTTATTATGAGATATAGTGTTTATTTACAGTTAAGGAGGGTGACTTGCTTATTATGAGATATAGTGTTTATTTACAGTTAAGGGGGGTGACTTGCTTATTATGAGATATAGTGTTTATTTATAGTTAAGGGGGGTGACCTGCTTATTATGAGATATAGTGTTTATTTACAGTTAAGGGGGTGACCTGCTTATTATGAGATATAGTGTTTATTTACAGTTAAGGGGGTGACCTGCTTATTATGAGATATAGTGTTTATTTACATTTAAGGGGGGTGACCTGCTTATTATGAGATATAGTGTTTATTTACAGTTAAGGGGGTGACCTGCTTATTATGAGATATAGTGTTTATTTATAGTTAAGGGGGGTGACCTGCTTATTTTCCCTCCTTTTCTCTCTTTCTCTGGCTTGTATTCATTCGGTCCCATTCAGCCTCCTGTTTTAAGACGTTTATCCCCATCCAGGTGTTGATTTCTTCCTGGCGAGCGATAGCGAGCCAGCATTGTTTGGACAATTCTGGCTTCGCCGGAGACATTTTTCTTTCGAAAAATATGCAAATTTAGCTTGCTGTCAAAACATTTAAAACAATATGGACAAAAATACAAAACCTAGAAGGGGATACACGTCTTAAAACGGTAGCCTGAATGGGGCCGAATGGATACAACCCAGAGAGCGAGAGAGGGGGGAGAGAGGGAGAACAAAAACCGAGGTGGGCCCCCTTAATTTGAAGCTATGACGGAAAATGGGGGTCGTGTCGCCGCTGTCATTATGTTTTGCTCGCTGTGTGCTGTATTAATGTCTGTCAGATGTTGAATAGGGTGTGTAAAGATAGGAACATGTTGGTATATCTCACTCGAACCGATGAATTAAACCTTAGATAGTGCTGATACCAATTATTGATCGAAATACAGTATACTTGGTGCCGCGTCATGACTTATTTGGCCGACTGTTCCGTACTTTACTTTGTGCCCGAGGCTAACAAAAGGCCTGCCCAAACTTCCTTCAAACTAAAAAAAAAAAAAATGCCCACCCAGACCTCCTTCAAGCTAAATTTGTACCTTTTTCGATACTAAAATGAGTTGGGCGAAGGCCGATTTTATAGGTTATGGGCTCGCTGTCGCTCGAGCGACAGCTCTGCTTAGTAGCTTAGCAGAGTAGATATCCAAACTGCCCCGTAAGGACCAATAGATATGTTGCAGTGTGTAAGTCCTTTGTATTCCTTTGTATAACACACACACACACACACACACACACACACACACACACACCCATACGCACACAATACATACATACACACACATACAGTATTACAGACCCATTTAAACACACCCATACGTACACAAATATACACTCATACACATACACACATACCTACACAATCACACACCGACACTATAACAAGGTGGAAAGGGAGCTAGGGAGGTTTGTTAGGTAGGTAGGGCAGGGAGGTAGGTAAGGCAGGTAGGGCAGGAAGTCGGGTAAGGCAGGGAGAATGGAAGGCAGAGGAGTTATAAAGGCAGCTAAGGCAGATGAGAAAGGGAGGCAGGAAAGGCAGGGAAAGGCAGAAGTGTTTGGGACAGGTTTAGATTGGAGGTATGACCGGAAATTGGTGATTTATTTTTTATTTTTTGTTTTCTATGTGATTGAGGGAGGCAAAAGGCATTACTGCCTATAGCGAGTGCCTCCCCCATAGTTAAAAGAGTGACAGGGCCAATATCAAGGGACGTTCGAGCCAAAATGCCTGGACACACGGAGTTTGAAGCAATTTAAGTCATAGGAAGAGGGAAAGACTGATTCTGGGAGAGAGTTCCAGAGCTCAGGTTTTGAGTAGAAGAAAGTTTGAGAGTAACGTTTCACTCTTGGGTTGGAGAGTTGCACAGAGTAGGGGTGGGATTGAGTTGCAAGACTCAACGTTACCACGTGCCCTACGTAAAGGAGGTGGTATGCACTGGGATAGCTCTGAGGAACACTGATTATTATAGTAGCGATAGAATAGCGAGAGAGATGCAACATTGCGGCGGAGAGAGAGAGACTGCAGATAGTTGGTGAGTGGACGGGAGTTAATGATACGAAAGGCCTTCCTTTCAACTGTGTATAGGAGAGCGGTGTGAGAGGAACCTCCCCACACATGTGAACAATACTCAATACAAGGGCGCACTATGCCCCTGTACAGAGCAAGAAGCTGTGCAGGGGAAAAGAACCCCCTAAGGCGGTTGAGCACACCCAGCTTCTGGGAGGCTGCCTTAGCAAGACTGGTAATATGGTCCTTCCAAATGAGAGCAGAAGAAAAAGAGACCCCAAGAATATTGAGAGAAGATGAAGGGTTGATTTTTGTATTGTTGAAGAATAAGGGATAGTCCGCTGGGAGATCCTGGCGGGTAGATAGATGGAGAAATTGGGTTTTGAAAGCATTAAAGTTAACAAGGTTTTCTCTGCCCCAATTGGAAATAGTATTTAGATCAGAATTTAAGAGTTCTATTGCTTCATTACGTTTGTCGTTGAGGAATTGCTGGCTGGGGTGTTCTGAAAAACTAATTGAGTAGTGTAAGGTTGAGTCGTCTGCGTATGAATGGATGGGAATTAAGGTACAGTTAAGGAGATGATTTATAAAAATTAGAAAGAGAATATGAGATAGGACAAAGCCCTGAGGAACACCGGAGTTTATAGGGTGAGGAAGTGAATAATGGCCGTCCACAACCGCGGCTATGGAACGGCCGGAAAGGAAATTAGAGACAAAGGCACAGATGGAGGTATAGAAACCGAAGGAGGGTAGTTTAGAAATTAAAGATTTATGCTAGACTCTATCGAAGGCTTTCGATATGTCTAGTGCAATAGAAAAAGTCTCACCGAAGTCCCGAAAGGAGGATGACCAAGAGTTAGTAAGATATGAAAGAAGATCACCAGTAGAGCGACCCTTAAGGAAGCCATACTGGCGATCTGAGAGCAGATTATGAAAAGAGAAATGCTTAAGAAATGTGGAAGCAAGAATAAAGACATTTGGAAGCAAGGTGAAGATGAAAGGTTGGTTATTGGATGTATATAGCTAAGGTAGAGAGAGAGAGAGAGAGAGAGATAGTTACATAGAGTTACATAGAGTTACATATATACACAGACTGTGCAGACCTAGCCATTCCTACTAGGCAATACGGACTTAATAACAACATACATTTTGCTGCAAAGTGTAAGCTAAAGAAATCAAAGCAGAAGAGAGAGCGAGAGAGAGAGAGAGAGAGAGGGAGGGAAGGAAGGAAGTAAGGAAGGAAGGAGGGAGGGAAGAAAGGAGAGAGAGAGAGAGAGAGAGAGAACAATTATTATCATTATTAATATTTGTATTATTATTTTGTTATTATTTATATTGTTATTATTAGGGGTTCGTCCCCTACGGGGAACCCCTATTGTAATCATTAAACCTGGGATTTCATCCAAATTCTTCTTACGCGCCGGTTTCGACGCAATAACTCCAGAACCGCTTTTTGGATCGGGATCAAACTTTCACAAGAGGTGCGTTTTTGTATTGGGCAACTTTTGATATGCTAAACATCCGTCATGGCGGCCAAACAGGCCCGTGGCAGCCGATTTCCCGAAAAACTTGACGCCTAAATACCGTCTCTCCCACTCACAGGAAACGACTGGGCTTTGGCATATGCACTCCCCTACTAATGCTCCGCAAATTTTATAGAGAAGGTTTTGGTTTTGCACGTGGGTTTTTTTCCGGCAATCTTGAAAAAAACTCGAATTCCACTTAAAATTCCACATCTTGAAAACTACGCCGATGATCAGAGCCATGCTTGCGTAGTTGGGTGAGGCTCACGATTCCGAACGTTTTGATACCAAACAAATATAAATGGGTGGAATAGTTTGGCCGCAGCATTGAAAACTGTCTATTCTTAAATTACTTTAAAACCGAATTCGCTACCCAACACAAAGTTTACCGTCTACAGTCTATAGGCTTCCACGCATCCCTCAGTTTTGCTTAATAACATAATCTCTTTATTATTCAGATCTATCATTTGTTTTTAATTTAAATCTCTTAAAACCGTTCGAGTCCCTACGAATTCCAGCAATTATTTAGCCAACCTACCTATACATACCTACCCTACCAAATAATAATGATAAATTCAAATTTATTTTTGGTGAATGACAGAGTATTGGCTAAGGTTTTTAACAATTCCTCCCTTTGCCAAATGCTTAGTTTAATAACAATGATATGGACCTTTAAAGTTTTGGCAATTGCCCGTGTGACTCGTATTTTAACCCTCCTAAAGTGTTACCACGAAATACCGCTAGATCCTTTCTCAAAAGTCGCTAGCATGTTGCTACATAGCCAAACAATGTTAGGATAATGCTTCAATTTCTAAAGAGTTTTGGTTTGTTTGTTTTGCAAATTTTACAATGTAGTATGACTAGAATGTCTGAAATTTTCAAATTATCCCTAGTAAATGTCTCTAGATATAAAAGAAATGGCTGCTAGATTGAAGTAAATAGCTCTACATTTAGCGGTAATATGTAGCTTTACAACTGGCAACACTGCAACCACCACCTCCCTCCCACCCTCCCAGTAGGTCTCCACAAAATACCGCTAGATCCTTTCTCAAAAGTCGCTAGCATGTTGCTACATAGTCAAACAATTTTTGAATAATGCTGCAATTTCTAAAGAGTTTTGGTTTGTTTGTTTTGCAAATTTTACAATGTAATATGACTAGAATGTCTGAAATTTTAAAATTATCCCTAGTAAATCTCACTAGATATGAAAAAATGGCTTCTAAGTTGAAGTAAATAGCTCTACATCTAGCGGTAATATGTAGCGATACAACTGGCAACACTGCCTAAGTGTTATCCCAAAACACTGCTAGATCCTTTCTCAAAAGTCGCTAGCACGTTGCTACATAGTCAAACAATGGTAGAACAATGCTGCAATTCCTAAAGAGTTTTGATTTGTTTGTTTTGCAAATTTTACAATGTAATATAACTAGAATGTCTGAAATTTTCAAATTATCCCGAGTAAATGTCTCTAGATATGAACAAATGGCTACAAAACTGAAGTAAATATAGCTCTACATCTAGCGGTAATATGTAGCGGTACAACTGGCAACACTGCCTACAACTACCCTCTCATCACCAATGATTATGCTCTGCTGAGGTTTGTATTTGCTTATCTTATCCTGTGTATAAATGTAACCCTTACACATGTTTCTATTAAATAACGACATTAAACAGGATTCATGATTTATATACAAGGCTAGATATTTATCGGAAGTACGTATTTACCTTCGGAAAGCTAAAATATAATGTTTACACATATGGGATAGGGAGGAGGGAGGGAGGTATAAGGGGTGGACCGATGAAAGGGAAGAGAACCCCGATATACGAGATACATAGCTTCATATGCGCGTATTGATCACTTTCATGCTATTATGTATGCATACAGAAGTAGCAGGACACATATGTCAAGAGTGAACACCAATAACTTAATCCATACACAGTAAAAAAGACGGAAATAATATCGTACATACGAAGTGATGGAATGGGGATGGGGGAGGAGTGTGTATGGTAAGGCGCATTTTTGCGAGCTTTTTGGCTTAAGCCTGGCTTCCCCCTTTGGCTTAAGCAAGAGCAGCCGCGCAGAAATGGTTTGGCTCGACTTCGACCACAAGTCACGTGACATAAACACAAACACTGAAAATGGCGGAACAACAAGACGACCTAGTGGTCTGGTCTGGTGCCGTTGTAAAGGTTTTTCCCCTCAATTGTTCGGGGAGATCACCTTTTCAACGGCCCCCCCATATTTGTTTTTGATTAAGCTTTTGATTATTTACTGATATTTCAACTTCTTTTGTCTTTTTGTCCAAATTTATGTCTATTTCCTGTTTTATTATTCTCTGAATAGTATGTCGGCTATTTAATTATATTATTTGTGTAAACCTATCAAATAGTTTGGTATAGGCCTAGGCCTAGTCCGTACATTATAGGCTATTGTATAGGTTGGGCAGAAATCGTAAACCCCAACCTCTCATAACTCAAAAAGGACTACAGTAATCGAGCTAATATTTCTACCAACTAGGCAGACTTGGCTAGGGATTATGTGAATAAATTGACGACTCATTTGCTTAAGCCCTTTTTGAGTTACAGAGGTTAGAGGTTACGATTTCTGCCCAACCTAGAATGAATGGACTATAGTGTTTGTATATCTTGGTAATGTTCACAATATAATACAAATTTATCCAGTGTTATGACAATACCCCGGCATCAATAACACGATTTGGGAAATAGAAGGATTTCTTTACACACACAGAACGAGTATTTTCCAGATCGGCCTGGATGATTCTGCCAATAGCCTACCGTGTTTCCTGTAATAGTGCATATCAAGCTAACTATAATATAATAAAATATCATTATATAATATAATATAATATATATTACATTACTTATGTATTCATAATATACACTCGATCTATAGTCTCTATGGTATTTACCCAATACAAAACAATGAAAAAAGAAAAAAACAAAACAGATATTGTTTACAAACAATTCCCGCTTAAGCCAAGGTCCCAAAGTCAAGCGGCCTTTCAGGGCGGATTGAGAAAAGTCGATCCTGCTTAAGCGCGGCTCGAGTTTGGCTTAAGTTTTGTCCTCGCAAAAACGAATTTCGCTCTTGGCTTAAGTCTGGCTTAAGCCAAAACGCTCGCAAAACCGCGCCTATATGTAAACAGGACAGTTCGTCGCTAGATAGGCGTGTGTGTGCTTGTGTGATGGTCTTGTGTAGCTATATTTGTGCTTGTTTGAGTGTTGAGTTATCTCTCTCTCTCTCTCTCTTATTTATCGCTGTCTTCCTTACGATTACGATATACTGTACTAGTGCATGAGAACAGGAAATAGGGAGCCTCGCTCTCTCTCTCTCACAAATGAGAACATAAGTAAACAGGAGTCTGCAGAGAGCCGATTGGCTATAAGACTCGGTAGCCTATTCCACATAATCTACAACTCTGTTACTAAACGAATAGAAGCAGATCCCTTACACACCCAGTCTCTCTCTGTCGCTCGTTTGTTTGCACACCGGTACAAATGAGGCAGATCCCTTACAAGATGAACATGGGAATCTGCAGAGAGACTTAACCCTTTGGCGCACCTATAGTTTCCAATCAAAGTTTTTCCCACTCCCAAAGTATATCTCAGCTCACTCAGAGCCAGTTTTGTGCCCGGCGATAATTTGTTTCTGTGACGTTTTATCCACCAAAAAATCATTGTATTTGGATTAATGAGGTACCATCGGCTTCGTTATTGATTGAACTTGAAGATAAGCGAATAAAAACATAGAATAAATACAAAACAACCACATTGGGGCACTCCGAAATAAGAATTGTAAAAAAAAACGTAAATACCTTGTCTCCAACTCGCGCTAGCTCAAAATTTTGCCCGCACCATTTTTGATTTGCATTCAAACATGGAAGCGAAATTTAATGAGGATTCCACTGGTAACTTTATAATTATTATAAACCAAACAGTTACTGAGATACACGAATAAACGTGAAAGTATCGAAACACAGACTGAGCTGTACTCTGCTCCCTTCCCAGCCAGCCGTGAGTAAACGGTGAAACTGAGGGAGTTGCGAATTGTATCCATTGAACTAGATGTAATACTTAATATCTGTGCCAAATATGACGGGCGTCAGACGAAAACTTAATTTTTGGCGAATATTTTTAAGTTTAATGACTCTTAACGAGTCATCGTGCGCCTAGAAAAAAATACCTAATGACTCTGAACGAGTCATCGTGCGCCAAAGGGTTAAGTGGCCCACAAAAGGCAGATCCCTTTCACATACAACCCATTTCATCCATATGACTATCTGATTTTATCTTTAAATTCTCTATTGTTCTTGATCCCACTATAGCACTAGGTAAGGTAGCCTATTTCACATATCTACGACTCTGTTACGAGAGAGGCAGATCCCTTACACAGCCAATCTCTCTCTCTTATTTGCACACTGGTACAAAGGAGGCAGATCCTTACACATGCTACCAAGATGAAAATGGGAGTCTGCAGAGAGCCGGTTGGCCCACACACGGCAGATCCCTTTCACACCCAATCCATCTCGTCTTATCAAATTTTATGTTGAAGCTCTATTGTTATTGATCCCACTATAGCACTTGGTAGCCTATTCCACATATCTACAACTCTTTTACCAAGCGAATAGAGGCAGATCCCTTACACAGCCAATCTCTTTCTCTCTCGCTCTTGTTTGTTTGCACACCAGTACAAATGAGGCAGATCCCTTACACATGCAACCAAGATGAAAATGGGAGTCTGCAGAGAGTCAAGTGGCCCACATAAGGCAGGTCCCTTTCACACTCAACCCATCTCATAAACTTTACCTGTTATTTACACTACTTACTATACACCCATGTTATCATATACCTGCATCCAAAACACAATTGTAAGAAATAGGAACATAAGAAAATGGGAGTCTGTAGAGACCCAATTGGCCCACACAAGACAGATCCTTTTCAAACCCAACCCATCTCATAAAACTCTCTCTCATTTATCTCTGTCTTCCTTACATTTATGACATCCTAGTCTCTCTCTCTCTCTCTCTCTCACAAATGATAACATAAGAAAACCGGAGTCTGCAGAGAGAGTCGATTGGCCCACACATGTCAGATCCCTTTCACACCCAACCCATCCCGCGCTCTCTCTCTCTCTCATATTTATCCCTATCTTCCTTACGTTTACGACATCCTATTCTCTCGCCATACTCCCTCTCTCCTTCACAAATGAGAAAATAAATAAATAAGAAAACGGGAGTCTCCAGAGCCGATTGACCTACACATGGCAGATCCCTTTCACACCCAACCCACCTTGTTCTATCTAATTTCAAGTTGAAGCTCTATTGTTCTTGATCCCATTATAGCACTCGGTAGCCTATTCTACATATCTACAACTCTGTTACTAAACGGATAGAGGCAGATCCCTTTTACAGCCAATCTCTCCCTCTCTCGCTCTTGTTTGTTTGCACAATCTGCTCCTTCTGTAGTTTCTCCATGCCCGATAAGTTAAATGATCTTTTGATATCTGTGACACAGCATTTGTATCAAACACAATACCTTGCTTGCAAAACCGTCGAACCCCGGACAACGTTGCTTGCAACTTTAATTATTATTATTATTATGTTATAAGAACATAAGAACATAAGAACATAAGAAAATGGGAGTGCAGAAAGCCGATTGGCCCACACAAGGCAGATCCCTCTCAGACCCAATGCATCTTGTAGCTTAGGTCACCGGGATCGAGGGTACTATGACCTCTTCCGGTTCATTGATCTCCGGGGTGATGTTGGAGGGCGATTTTTATTACGCGGGAGTATAACAAATAGGCCTACCTGAGAGTATACAGAGAGAGAGAGAGAGAGAGAGATTAGCTCGCATGCACTCAGATCCGCTTGTGATAATGCCTAATCAGGAAAAGGGACAATGGTGATCCCAGAAATCTCCCTTGATCCCCTTTGACGTGCAGGAGTTCCGGGTTCTTGTGTAATGGTGTACAGTTGGCCAAACAAGTCGGGTCTCCGCTGCCATTACGTTTGGCTCGCTGTGTGCTGTATTATGTCTGTCAGATGTTGAATAGGGTGGGAAACTGTAGGAACATGCTTGTATATCTCACTCGAAACTATTAATTAACCCTTAAATAATGCTGATACCAATTGTTGATGGAAATATATGGTGTGCCGCGACATCACTTGTTTGGCCAACTGTACAATTGGCCAAATAAGTCAGGTATCTGCACCAAGTATGTGTTAATCAATAATTGGTATCAGCACTATCTAAAATTGATTTCTTCATTTCGAGTGAGATATACAAACATGGTCCTCCACTTACCCACCCTATTCAACATCTGACATACATTAATACAGTACAGACGGAGACAAACGTAAGGACACCTGAGCCATGACCTATTAGCGCTACCGTACAGTACAGTCAGGAGCATTAATAACGACACACTCCTAATTAGTACCGAACGCCAGCCATACAATACAATGCTTTATTATAGTCCAGATGTTTCAGATCTTGGCTTTAAAGGTTGAATGACTTTAATTGCTGTAACTTTATGTATGCTGAGATCTGTGCATTGTAAATATTATGGGGAGGTTTTTTAGTTTGCTCCCTAGACCTCCATCAAGCTTGAAAAAATACCCCCGAGACCCTTCTTCGAGATCTTTTTGTACATTTCTTGGTGGAACAATGGATGGCCGATTCCTCATATATTGCAGGCTTGCTATCGCTCGCCAGGAAAGAAATCGATATCGAAATGGTACGAGAGGTTATATAATTGACAAAGAAATTAGTCGAAAGGTCTTATAATCGCCGAACTAATAGGCCAAGGGTCTTAGCATCTCAAAACTAACGGGACTAAGCACGAGGGAGAAGGGGGTCCAGAAAGGTCTTATAATCGCCGAACTAATAGGCCAAGGGTCTTAGCATCTCAAAACTAACGGGACTAAGCACGAGGGAGAAGGGGGTCCAGAAAGTATAACGTCCCCCTTAACCCCTTCTGTACCGATATGTCTTTTTCATTTTATTCTAGATATATTTAGACAATTTTATGCAGCTTTGAAAGGATCTGTGGTTAGCAAAAAGGGTTAAGTGAGATAGTGTGTAGCCATTTAATTGTTAGAGGGCCTTCCTAAGCTCAATAGAACCATCTGTATAGTTGCCAGAATATAATGAAAAGGACGTCGCCGGTACAGAAGGGGTTAAGTGAAAATATTCCCTTGACCGAACTTAATATTCCTGTGACCCCCTTTGGAGAATGAGACATATTAACCCTTTCACGCATTTATGACGCAGAGGTTGCCAGATTAGCAATAAGAAATAGAGTTCTCTCACTCTTATAATTACCTCGCCAAAATTAGTGTTCTGCCCACAGCTAACTCAAAGACAACTACAGAGGTTGAAGTAACTAAACTATAGGTTTCTAAATACCCCTGATGGTAACAAAGGCTTTAAAGTATCCCTAATAGGCTCAACACATCTAACTCAAAGACAACTGCAGAGGTTGAAGTAACTAAACTATAGGTTTCTAAATACCCCTGATGGTAACAAAGGCTTTAAAATATCCCTAATAGGCTCAACACAGCTAACTCAAAGACAACTGCAGAGGTTGAAGTAACTAAACTAAAGGTTTCTAAATACCCCTAATGGTAACAAAGGCTTTAACCCCTCCAACCCGGAAGGGCTCTTGAACGCCCATAACAACCTCGGCCCGCGCAACCCGGAAGGGCTCTTGAACGCCCATTGCTTGCGTGCGTGCTTTCGAATGCCGCGCATACATTTTTGGTATCATGGGACGGTAGGTGGGGCCACCCGGCGTAAATGACGCCACAACAACAGTATCTACCCCGACGCCATCATGGACAGTACGCCAAATAGTGATTCCGCTGTGTCCGATACCGTGCTTCCTACGACGCCCTTGCTAGTTCGTCGCGCCTTATCCCGACGCCATCGCCTAAATGTGTTATCTCCCGGAGGTATTGAGACGACATTGAGACTATATGAGCGTGCTGATGCCAAGTATAGTGTTGATGATATAGTCAGTGACGACTCCAGTAACTATAAGTCGAGTGATTATGGCCATGAGAGTGAGAAAGAAGAGCAATTCCTGGGATTTGCGAGAGAACATGACAGTGATGAGAGTGATGAAGGTGATGTACCAGTTGTTGAGGAAGCTGGTTTACCTAAAGACAGTGAACTTGAGAGAGTGAGTGAGTGGGAGAGTTCAAGGTCACTCACCAAATTTCGCATAAGTGACACGACTCCAAGCCCTTCCCCAGGTAAATCGCCTTTCAAGCTACACTTGTATAAGCAGAAAATACTTGAGAAGGTGGCCGCGGCAGCTAGGGAACAAGCAAAAATACTTGGTGAGGATGAGGCTGTGAGTGAGGGTCAGCGTGGTGACCCTTCTCGTCCGCCATTGTCTCCCTTATCTACCCACGCCACCCAAGATGACCCGGATGCCCCGCATTCTTCCCCACCACCCCCACCATTGCCAAGGGTTGAGGACCCCCCACTTTCGGTCTATTTGCCTCCTAGGTCCCCCGACAGGAGACATACTGCTGCCGAAAAGGGGAAAGGTAGGAAATATACCAAAAAAATTAAGAAAAGTAAGAGAGTTTTGTTCGAGGCTCCCGCGGCGTCAACCCCTGCCGGCCCCAGCCATACGTCCCCGCAACTTTCCCCACGGTCCTCCCCACCTCTCCCGCCTTCAACATGTCTTCCTGAAGAAGTCTTTGAGCTCGCATCACCAATACCTGGGCCTAGTGACAGTGAAACATTGCTTTCTGTCACTCGTCGCAAGCCAAGGAGCCCAGGACCTCGGGGGGACATAGCCTCTCCTGCCACTCCTTCCCCACCCCACCAAAGTATAATAAACACCTGTGATAACGAATAATCAGTGCCTAATACAACAAAAACCTACCTCAATTACTAATAAAATGTACGGTATCGAGTGAAAATGAGCATTATCAGTGACAGTGACACTCTCTAAAGCATATTTGTCAAAGTGAAAGTGACACAAGACCTAATATTTGATGGCCAAAGTATAATAAACACCTGTGATAACGAATAATCAGTGCCTAATACAACAATAACCTACCTCAATTACTAATAAAATGTACGGTATCGAGTGAAAATGAGCATTATCAGTGACAGTGACACTCTCTACAGCATATTTGTCAAAGTGAAAGTGACACAAGACCTAATATTTGATGGCCAAAGTATAATAAACACCTGTGATAACGAATAATCAGTGCCTAATACAACAATAACCTACCTCAATTACTAATAAAATGTACGGTATCGAATGATAATGAGCATTATCAGTGACAGTGACACTCTCTAAAGCATATTTGTCAAAGTGTAAGTGACACAAGACCTAATATTTGATGGCCAAAGTATAATAAACACCTGTGATAACGAATAATCAGTGCCTAATACAACAATAACCTACCTCAATTAGTAATAAAATGTACGGTATCGAGTGAAAATTAGCAATATCAGTGACAGTGATACCCTAATAAACATATTTTATATAATTGGCCTCAAAATAACTAGAAAATATCAAATAAACATCACATTCTCAATATCAAACACTAAAATCGTCTAAGGGAGATAAATACTTTGGCGCGACGAGCGGCTAGGTGCGTCGTAGCCATGGCCGGGGCGACGCGTCCGAACGCGGGAAGAATTTGCCGCCGAAAAGCACTCGTCTTCCCGCGCTCACCATTATGCAACCAGAGGGGCTAGAGACCTCTACTCAACGCCATTCGACAGAGGAAGGTTTGTGGAACATTATTCTTTTTTATTCACAACATTACATGCCATATTCATTGACTTACAGAGTAGTTAACATAGGCCAAAGATCGTCAAAACACCCGGTACCGCAGCACAGTCGCAAGCTATAGCCCCCGGGGCTGGAGGGTTAAAGTATCCCTAATAGGCTCAAAATCGCGTCATATGTCGGAGAGGGTTAATTTGATGAGGAAGGGGAGGGGGAAGGTGGTGGTGGTGGTGTAGCTGTGGGTGGGACAAGACGGGTCGGAGAGAGAGAGAGAGAGAGAGAGTGAGAGAGAGAGAGAGAGAGGAGTGGAGGGGGAATGAGTGACCAAGTGATTAGAGCTAGAGTCCGGGTTGATCACAAATTGATCAACAAGAGAGAGAGGTGCTTCTACTGCCTGTGTGGGAGAGAGAGAGAGAGAGAGAGAGAGGGAGAGAGAGAGAGAGAGAGGAGTGGAGGGGGAATGAGTGACCAAGTGATTAGAGCTAGAGTCCGGGTTGATCACTAATTGATCAACAAGAGAGAGAGGTGCTTCTACTGCCTGTGAGAGAGAGAGAGAGAGAGAGAGAGAGAGAGAGAGAGAGAGAGAGAGAGAGAGAAGAGGAGTGGAGGGGGAATGAGTGACCAAGTGATTAGAGCTAGAGTCCGGGTTGATCACTAATTGATCAACAAGAGAGAGAGGTGCTTCTACTGCCTGTGTGGGAGAGAGAGAGAGAGAGAGAGAGAGAGAGAGAGAGAGAGAGAGAGAGAGAGAGAGAGAATGAGGAGTGAAGGGGGAATGAGTGACCAAGTGATTAGAGCTAGAGTCCGGGTTGATCACTAATTGATCAACAAGAGAGAGAGGTGCTTCTACTGCCTGTGTGGGAGAGAGAGGGAGAGAAAAAGGCAGAAGCCACTCAATAAGGGTTTACTTTCACTTAAGGGGGTGCTTTTTCTGCCGAAAAACGTAAAAATGTATCTTGAAGGGGGGTCTAGCGGTGTTTTCTACAGTTTGATGGAGGCCTAATAAAATAAAATAAATAAAATAGAATAAAATATAAAATACCAATAATTAGTGGTGGTTCATTGGCTATGGGGGTATTGCACTGGTTGAGATATTCTTGTTTAAAGGGGTAGTGCTTGGTGACTGGTCTATATATTGGCTATGGGGGTATTGCACTGGTTGAGATATTCTTCTTTAAGGGGGTAGTGCTTGGTGACTGGTCTATATATTGGCTATGGGGGTATTGCACTGGTTGAGATATTCTTGTTTAAGGGGGTAGTGCTTGGTGACTGGTCTATATATTGGCTATGGGGGTATTGCACTGGTTGAGATATTCTTGTTTAAGGGGGTAGTGCTTGGTGACTGGTCTATATATTGGCTATGGGGGTATTGCACTGGTTGAGATATTCTTGTTTAAGGGGGTAGTGCTTGGTGACTGGTCTATATATTGGCTATGGGGGTATTGCACTGGTTGAGATATTCTTGTTTAAGGGGGTAGTGCTTGGTGACTGGTCTATATATTGGCTATGGGGGTATTGCACTGGTTGAGATATTCTTGTTTAAGGGGGTAGTGCTTGGTGACTGGTCTATATATTGGCTATGGGGGTATTGCACTGGTTGAGATATTCTTGTTTAAGGGGGTAGTGCTTGGTGACTGGTCTATATATTGGCTATGGGGGTATTGCACTGGTTGAGATATTCTTGTTTAAGGGGGTAGTGCTTGGTGACTGGTCTATATATTGGCTATGGGGGTATTGCACTGGTTGAGATATTCTTGTTTACGGGGTAGTGCTTGGTGACTGGTCTATATATTGGCTATGGGGGTATTGCACTGGTTGAGATATTCTTGTTTAAGGGGGTAGTGCTTGGTGACTGGTCTATATATTGGCTATGGGGGTATTGCACTGGTTGAGATATTCTTGTTTAAGGGGGTAGTGCTTGGTGACTGGTCTATATATTGGCTATGGGGTATTGCACTGGTTGAGATATTCTTGTTTAAGGGTAGTGGTTGGTGACTGGTCTATATAATTGGCTATGGGGGTATTGCACTGGTTGAGATATTCTTGTTTAAGGGGGTAGTGCTTGGTGACTGGTCTATATATTGGCTATGGGGGTATTGCACTGGTTGAGATATTCTTGTTTAAGGGGGTAGTGCTTGGTGACTGGTCTATATATTGGCTATGGGGGTATTGCATTGGTTGAGATATTCTTGTTTACGGGGTAGTGGTTGGTGACTGGTCTATATATTGGCTATGGGGGTATTGCACTGGTTGAGATATTCTTGTTTAAGGGGGTAGTGCTTGGTGACTGGTCTATATATTGGCTAGGGGGTATTGCACTGGTTGAGATATTCTTGTTTAAGGGGGTAGTGCTTGGTGACTGGTCTATATATTGGCTATGGGGGTATTGCACTGGTTGAGATATTCTTGTTTAAGGGGTAGTGCTTGGTGACTGGTCTATATATTGGCTATGGGGGTATTGCACTGGTTGAGATATTCTTGTTTAAGGGGTAGTGCTTGGTGACTGGTCTATATATTGGCTATGGGGGTATTGCACTGGTTGAGATATTCTTGTTTAAGGGGGTAGTGCTTGGTGACTGGTCTATATATTGGCTATGGGGGTATTGCACTGGTTGAGATATTCTTGTTTACGGGGTAGTGCTTGGTGACTGGTCTATATATTGGCTATGGGGGTATTGCACTGGTTGAGATATTCTTGTTTAAGGGGGTAGTGCTTGGTGACTGGTCTATATATTGGCTATGGGGGTATTGCACTGGTTGAGATATTCTTGTTTAAGGGGGTAGTGCTTGGTGACTGGTCTATATATTGGCTATGGGGGTATTGCACTGGTTGAGATATTCTTGTGTAAGGGGGTAGTGCTTGGTGACTGGTCTATATATTGGCTATGGGGGTATTGCACTGGTTGAGATATTCTTGTTTAAGGGGGTAGTGCTTGGTGACTGGTCTATATATTGGCTATGGGGGTATTGCACTGGTTGAGATATTCTTGTTTAAGGGGGTAGTGCTTGGTGACTGGTCTATATATTGGCTATGGGGGTATTGCACTGGTTGAGATATTCTTGTTTAAGGGGGTAGTGCTTGGTGACTGGTCTATATATTGGCTATGGGGGTATTGCACTGGTTGAGATATTCTTGTTTAAGGGGGTAGTGCTTGGTGACTGGTCTATATATTGGCTATGGGGGTATTGCACTGGTTGAGATATTCTTGTTTAAGGGGGTAGTGCTTGGTGACTGGTCTATATATTGGCTATGGGGGTATTGCACTGGTTGAGATATTCTTGTTTAAGGGGGTAGTGCTTGGTGACTGGTCTATATATTGGCTATGGGGGTATTGCACTGGTTGAGATATTCTTGTTTAAGGGGGTAGTGCTTGGTGACTGGTCTATATATTGGCTATGGGGGTATTGCACTGGTTGAGATATTCTTGTTTAAGGGGGTAGTGCTTGGTGACTGGTCTATATATTGGCTATGGGGGTATTGCACTGGTTGAGATATTCTTGTTTAAGGGGGTAGTGCTTGGTGACTGGTCTATATATTGGCTATGGGGGTATTGCACTGGTTGAGATATTCTTGTTTAAGGGGGTAGTGCTTGGTGACTGGTCTATATATTGGCTATGGGGGTATTGCACTGGTTGAGATATTCTTGTTTAAGGGGGTAGTGCTTGGTGACTGGTCTATATATTGGCTATGGGGGTATTGCACTGGTTGAGATATTCTTGTTTAAGGGGGTAGTGCTTGGTGACTGGTCTATATATTGGCTATGGGGGTATTGCACTGGTTGAGATATTCTTGTTTAAGGGGGTAGTGCTTGGTGACTGGTCTATATATTGGCTATGGGGGTATTGCACTGGTTGAGATATTCTTGTTTAAGGGGGTAGGTGCTTGGTGACTGGTCTATATATTGGCTATGGGGTATTGCACTGGTTGAGATATTCTTGTTTAAGGGGGTAGTGCTTGGTGACTGGTCTATATATTGGCTATGGGGGTATTGCACTGGTTGAGATATTCTTGTTTAAGGGGGTAGTGCTTGGTGACTGGTCTATATATTGGCTATGGGGGTATTGCACTGGTTGAGATATTCTTGTTTAAGGGGGTAGTGCTTGGTGACTGGTCTATATATTGGCTATGGGGGTATTGCACTGGTTGAGATATTCTTGTTTAAGGGGGTAGTGCTTGGTGACTGGTCTATATATTGGCTATGGGGGTATTGCACTGGTTGAGATATTCTTGTGTAAGGGGGGTAGTGCTTGGTGACTGGTCTATATATTGGCTATGGGGGTATTGCACTGGTTGAGATATTCTTGTTTAAGGGGGTAGTGCTTGGTGACTGGTCTATATATTGGCTATGGGGGTATTGCACTGGTTGAGATATTCTTGTTTAAGGGGGTAGTGCTTGGTGACTGGTCTATATATTGGCTATGGGGGTATTGCACTGGTTGAGATATTCTTGTTTAAGGGGGTAGTGCTTGGTGACTGGTCTATATATTGGCTATGGGGGTATTGCACTGGTTGAGATATTCTTGTTTAAGGGGGTAGTGCTTGGTGACTGGTCTATATATTGGCTATGGGGGTATTGCACTGGTTGAGATATTCTTGTTTAAGGGGGTAGTGCTTGGTGACTGGTCTATATATTGGCTATGGGGTATTGCACTGGTTGAGATATTCTTGTTTAAGGGGGTAGTGCTTGGTGACTGGTCTATATATTGGCTATGGGGGTATTGCACTGGTTGAGATATTCTTGTTTAAGGGGGTAGTGCTTGGTGACTGGTCTATATATTGGCTATGGGGGTATTGCACTGGTTGAGATATTCTTGTTTAAGGGGGTAGTGCTTGGTGACTGGTCTTTATTTTGGCTATGGGGGTATTGCACTGGTTGAGATATTCTTGTTTAAGGGGGTAGTGCTTGGTGACTGGTCTATATATTGGCTATGGGGGTATTGCACTGGTTGAGATATTCTTGTTTAAGGGGGTAGTGCTTGGTGACTGGTCTATATATTGGCTATGGGGGTATTGCACTGGTTGAGATATTCTTGTTTAAGGGGGTAGTGCTTGGTGACTGGTCTATATTGGCTATGGGGGTATTGCACTGGTTGAGATATTCTTGTTTAAGGGGGTAGTGCTTGGTGACTGGTCTATATATTGGCTATGGGGGTATTGCACTGGTTGAGATATTCTTGTTTAAGGGGGTAGTGCTTGGTGACTGGTCTATATATTGGCTATGGGGGTATTGCACTGGTTGAGATATTCTTGTTTAAGGGGGTAGTGCTTGGTGACTGGTCTATATATTGGCTATGGGGGTATTGCACTGGTTGAGATATTCTTGTTTAAGGGGGTAGTGCTTGGTGACTGGTCTATATATTGGCTATGGGGGTATTGCACTGGTTGAGATATTCTTGTTTAAGGGGGTAGTGCTTGGTGACTGGTCTATATATTGGCTATGGGGGTATTGCACTGGTTGAGATATTCTTGTTTAAGGGGGTAGTGCTTGGTGACTGGTCTATATATTGGCTATGGGGGTATTGCACTGGTTGAGATATTCTTGTTTAAGGGGGTAGTGCTTGGTGACTGGTCTATATATTGGCTATGGGGGTATTGCACTGGTTGAGATATTCTTGTTTAAGGGGGTAGTGCTTGGTGACTGGTCTATATATTGGCTATGGGGGTATTGCACTGGTTGAGATATTCTTGTTTAAGGGGGTAGTGCTTGGTGACTGGTCTATATATTGGCTATGGGGGTATTGCACTGGTTGAGATATTCTTGTTTAAGGGGGTAGTGCTTGGTGACTGGTCTATATATTGGCTATGGGGGTATTGCACTGGTTGAGATATTCTTGTTTAAGGGGGTAGTGCTTGGTGACTGGTCTATATATTGGCTATGGGGGTATTGCACTGGTTGAGATATTCTTGTTTAAGGGGGTAGTGCTTGGTGACTGGTCTATATATTGGCTATGGGGTATTGCACTGGTTGAGATATTCTTGTTTAAGGGGGTAGTGCTTGGTGACTGGTCTATATATTGGCTATGGGGGTATTGCACTGGTTGAGATATTCTTGTTTAAGGGGGTAGTGCTTGGTGACTGGTCTATATATTGGCTATGGGGGTATTGCACTGGTTGAGATATTCTTGTTTAAGGGGGTAGTGCTTGGTGACTGGTCTATATATTGGCTATGGGGTATTGCACTGGTTGAGATATTCTTGTTTAAGGGGGTAGTGCTTGGTGACTGGTCTATATATTGGCTATGGGGGTATTGCACTGGTTGAGATATTCTTGTTTAAGGGGGTAGTGCTTGGTGACTGGTCTATATATTGGCTATGGGGGTATTGCACTGGTTGAGATATTCTTGTTTAAGGGGGTAGTGCTTGGTGACTGGTCTATATATTGGCTATGGGGGTATTGCACTGGTTGAGATATTCTTGTTTAAGGGGGTAGTGCTTGGTGACTGGTCTATATATTGGCTATGGGGGTATTGCACTGGTTGAGATATTCTTGTTTAAGGGGGTAGTGCTTGGTGACTGGTCTATATATTGGCTATGGGGGTATTGCACTGGTTGAGATATTCTTGTTTAAGGGGGTAGTGCTTGTGACTGGTCTATATTGGCTATGGGGGTATTGCACTGGTTGAGATATTCTTGTTTAAGGGGGTAGTGCTTGGTGACTGGTCTATATATTGGCTATGGGGGTATTGCACTGGTTGAGATATTCTTGTTTAAGGGGGTAGTGCTTGGTGACTGGTCTATATATTGGCTATGGGGGTATTGCACTGGTTGAGATATTCTTGTTTAAGGGGGCAGTGCTTGGTGACTGGTCTATATATTGGCTATGGGGGTATTGCACTGGTTGAGATATTCTTGTTTAAGGGGGTAGTGCTTGGTGACTGGTCTATATATTGGCTATGGGGGTATTGCACTGGTTGAGATATTCTTGTTTAAGGGGGTAGTGCTTGGTGACTGGTCTATATATTGGCTATGGGGGTATTGCACTGGTTGATATATTCTTGTGTAAGGGGGTAGTGCTTGGTGACTGGTCTATATATTGGCTATGGGGGTATTGCACTGGTTGAGATATTCTTGTTTAAGGGGGTAGTGCTTGGTGATTGGTCTATATATTGGCTATGGGGGTATTGCACTGGTTGAGATATTCTTGTTTAAGGGGGTAGTGCTTGGTGACTGGTCTATATATTGGCTATGGGGGTATTGCACTGGTTGAGATATTCTTGTTTAAGGGGGTAGTGCTTGGTGACTGGTCTATATATTGGCTATGGGGGTATTGCACTGGTTGAGATATTCTTGTTTAAGGGGGTAGTGCTTGGTGACTGGTCTATATATTGGCTATGGAGGTATTGCACTGGTTGAGATATTCTTGTTTAAGGGGGTAGTGCTTGGTGACTGGTCTATATATTGGCTATGGGGGTATTGCACTGGTTGAGATATTCTTGTTTAAGGGGGTAGTGCTTGGTGACTGGTCTATATATTGGCTATGGGGGTATTGCACTGGTTGAGATATTCTTGTTTAAGGGGGTAGTGCTTGGTGACTGGTCTATATATTGGCTATGGAGGTATTGCACTGGTTGAGATATTCTTGTTTAAGGGGGTAGTGCTTGGTGACTGGTCTATATATTGGCTATGGGGGTATTGCACTGGTTGAGATATTCTTGTTTAAGGGGGTAGTGCTTGGTGACTGGTCTATATATTGGCTATGGGGGTATTGCACTGGTTGAGATATTCTTGTTTAAGGGGGTAGTGCTTGGTGACTGGTCTATATATTGGCTATGGGGGTATTGCACTGGTTGAGATATTCTTGTTTAGGGGGGGTGGGCCTGGTGTCTGGTCTATAATTTGGCTATGGGGGTATTGCACTGGTTGAGATATTCTTGTTTAAGGGGGTAGTGCTTGGTGATTGGTCTATATATTGGCTATGGGGGTATTGCACTGGTTGAGATATTCTTGTTTAAGGGGGTAGTGCTTGGTGACTGGTCTATATATTGGCTATGGGGGTATTGCACTGGTTGAGATATTCTTGTTTAAGGGGGTAGTGCTTGGTGACTGGTCTATATATTGGCTATGGGGGTATTGCACTGGTTGAGATATTCTTGTTTAAGGGGGTAGTGCTTGGTGATTGGTCTATATATTGGCTATGGGGGTATTGCACTGGTTGAGATATTCTTGTTTAAGGGGTAGTGCTTGGTGACTGGTCTATATATTGGCTATGGGGGTATTGCACTGGTTGAGATATTCTTGTTTAAGGGGGTAGTGCTTGGTGATTGGTCTATATATTGGCTATGGGGGTATTGCACTGGTTGAGATATTCTTGTTTAAGGGGGTAGTGCTTGGTGACTGGTCTATATATTGGCTATGGGGTATTGCACTGGTTGAGATATTCTTGTTTAAGGGGGTAGTGCTTGGTGACTGGTCTATATATTGGCTATGGGGGTATTGCACTGGTTGAGATATTCTTGTTTAAGGGGGTAGTGCTTGGTGACTGGTCTATATATTGGCTATGGGGGTATTGCACTGGTTGAGATATTCTTGTTTAAGGGGGTAGTGCTTGGTGACTGGTCTATATATTGGCTATGGGGGTATTGCACTGGTTGAGATATTCTTGTTTAAGGGGGTAGTGCTTGGTGACTGGTCTATATATTGGCTATGGGGGTATTGCACTGGTTGAGATATTCTTGTTTAAGGGGGTAGTGCTTGGTGATTGGTCTATATATTGGCTATGGGGGTATTGCACTGGTTGAGATATTCTTGTTTAAGGGGGTAGTGCTTGGTGACTGGTCTATATATTGGCTATGGGGGTATTGCACAGGTTGAGATATTCTTGTTTAAGGGGGTAGTGCTTGGTGACTGGTCTATATATTGGCTATGGGGGTATTGCACAGGTTGAGATATTCTTGTTTAAGGGGGTAGTGCTTGGTGATTGGTCTATATTGGCTATGGGGGTATTGCACTGGTTGAGATATTCTTGTTTAAGGGGGTAGTGCTTGGTGATTGGTCTATATATTGGCTATGGGGGTATTGCACTGGTTGAGATATTCTTGTTTAAGGGGGTAGTGCTTGGTGATTGGTCTATATATTTATTTATTAATTAATGTTTTGTGTTTCCTTGCTAGATCTCCATCAAGCTTAGAAAAACACCCCATAGACCCACTTTCAAGATAAATGTGTACATTTTTCGGTAGAAAATTTGTTAGGCCTAAGGCCGGTTCCTTCTAAAATTAGAGGCTCGCTATCGCTCGCCAGGAAAAAGTGGACACCTAAAGGGCACGAAAAGTATTAATATTGGCAACAAAATGAGGCGAAAGGTCTCAAAATCGCCAAACTAACAGAACGAACGTCTTAATACCTCAAAACTATATGCTAAACATGAGGGAAAAGGGGTTCCAAAAAAAGCGAGTAGTACCCCCTTAACACCTTAAGAGCGGCCTAGGCGGTATATAATATGTAGCCACCAGTGGGGTGTTTTTACCCAAAATAGGGCTGTTTACGTGATCATTTTCATGCCTAAATAAGACCCAGAGCATAAAACAAGTATCTATCCCTGAAAGGGCATAAACAGAGCTTTACAATGACACCACAACGATCCTTTTATGACCGCTAGTTTTCTTGCAACAACCGCGCAACACGAGTGCAAAAAGCATGTAATTCGGTACTTTCCCCATACAATTCAGTATGTAGCGAGTGAGAGAGGGAGGGAGGAGGTGGGATTCGTGTTAGTAGGTTCGCCGCGGTGGTCTGGAGCAGTCATACGCTCGCTACTCTCCTGCCACCACTTGTCTCTCTCTCTCTCAGCAACATTACGTGCTGAAATTGCCACACGACCTATGTCGCGCGCCGCCAGATAGTCCAGATTTATTATACTCGACTTACATTGCGCGCTGCTAGTTAGGGGTTAATTGGTATAGATTTTTGTTTTTTTAATGTGAGTGAAGGATACAAAAGGCAGAGCTGTAGCTATGAGGAACAAGCAGAGGCTGACGGTGGCGGCCTATTCCAAATAATTAGGCCAAAAACTCTTGAACCCTAAAGCCGGTATCACACGAGCACTTTTTCCCTCAACATTTATCCTCAACACTGGTCTAGCAGCTTATGAGGTCAACATTTATCCTCAACACTGGTCTAGCAGCTTATGAGGTCAACATTTATCCTCAACACTGGTCTAGCAGCTTATGAGGTCAACATTTATCCTCAACACTGGTCTAGCAGCTTATGAGGTCAACATTATCCTCAACACTGGTCTAGCAGCTTATGAGGTCAACATTTATCCTCAACACTGGTCTAGCAGCTTATGAGGTCAACATTTATCCTCAACACTGGTCTAGCAGCTTATGAGGTCAACATTTATCCTCAACACTGGTCTAGCAGCTTATGAGGTCAACATTTATCCTCAACACTGGTCTAGCAGCTTATGAGGTCAACATTTATCCTCAACACTGGTCTAGCAGCTTATGAGGTCAACATTTATCCTCAACACTGGTCTAGCAGCTTATGAGGTCAACATTTATCCTCAACACTGGTCTAGCAGCTTATGAGGTCAACATTTATCCTCAACACTGGTCTAGCAGCTTATGAGGTCAACATTTATCCTCAACACTGGTCTAGCAGCTTATGAGGTCAACATTTATCCTCAACACTGGTCTAGCAGCTTATGAGGTCAACATTTAGAATATTTCGGTCACTTAAATTCATCTTTCATCAGTCTAGTTTCCGATACCAGTGCAAAATAGTCCGGAAATGTTGCCAGAAAAATGTTGATCATCGAATGTTGACTATAAAAGCTCTCGTGTGATACCGGCTTAACCCATAACTCACAAAAGACTAGGGTAATCGAGCTATTATTTCTACCATTTGGGAAGGGTCAGCCAGTGAATGGGGGGATGGAAAGTTAAAATCCATTTGCTCTAGCCCTTTTTGAGTTACAAAGGCTCGGGTTCACGATATCCGGACTACTTATTTGGAACAGGAAGGGCTCTCCTGCTATAAGCAGCCTAACTAGAGGCCTACAGGACTCGGTCTATGTCGCATGGCTAGCGTCTGCATAGCGAGCTGAGCAAGATATACACCCTGGGAAGATGAGGTGGGTGGTGAGAGAGAGAGAGAGAGAGAGAGAGAGAAAGAGAGAACAAAAAGTGTGTATGTTTTTTTGTTGTGTGTTAGTGTGTGTTTGTGTGTATGTGTGTGTGACAGAGAGAAGGGAGGGGTGAATCTAAGGGAAAAACTGACTTCATCCTGATAATGATGCTAAGAACGGACAGGTTGAAAGATAATTGGGAGAGAGAGAGAGAAAAAGAAAGTGTGTGTGTGTGTGTGAGAGAGAGAGAGAGAGAGAGTGTGTGTGTGTGTGTGTGTGTGTGAACATAAAACTAGCGGAAAGAGCAAAACATCTGGTGAGAAAATACAGTCAAATGAACGACCCCGTTATGGACTGGATACAGGGAGACCACATTGGTCACAGTTGGTTCCCCACTTCCAGGACCATTGTAGAAGCACCACTACCCGAACCAAGATTCATTTAGAATGATATGGATTCAGCTGAATTTCCGATCAATATTAGCTGGATGCACCTCAAGGCTGAACCAGGGAACACTTTAGTGTCACCTTGGCTCCAGCTGGAGTGGCTAACTGGCAATATGACCGGGAGGAAGCAGGGTAAAAACATTATATATCACTAATAAGGCGACCACCTGTTATAACATCACTAAATAAGCCATTCCAGCCGAATTTCTGATAATTATTAGCCAGGTGTGTCTCAAGGCTGAGCCAAGGATCACTTCAATGTGGTCTTGGCTCTAGCTGGAGGGGTAAACTGGCGATATGATCGGGAGGAAGCAAGGCAAGATAACTTACATCATAACTGAGGCAAACTCTATCTAATTAAAACTCATCAAATTCGACCATAACTGAATATGACACTCAATATAACGGAACCGATAAGACTCAACCAGGGGAAATGCAGACGGGGAATGTGGTAGAGCACCCAGCAATACTTCCGTCAGTATCCCATGACTTACTTACCAGAGTGCTAGTACGGATCCCTCCGGGGTAGCACCGACCCTGTGAGGGAGTTGTCAGTGCCTCAAAACAATCCCACAGTACCACATAATTATAGGGGCAGTCAAGTGGCGTTGCTCTCAAGCTGGTGCACTGCTTGAGCCCTTGACTGTCCAATCAATATGGTTTTCCTAATGAAGTCAATATATATAAACGATAGTTCTCCTGCCTGGGGCCCGCCATGGCGGACCCCAGGCAGGGGACCTATCGGGCCCATCTTTCTGGAAAGGAAATATGGAGAAGCCAGGGGTGGCTGTAGTTGCTCGCGACGGGAATTTTTGCGGATACACAGTATACTTAACATAAACAATAGCTAGGTGGACAGCCCACCATCTTTTCATACCCTTCAACTCTTCATTTTTAACCCCCACTTGTCTTGATCTGATCTCTCTTATTTCACATCTAGTGAGTCCTCACCTCACATTATGATTCTGATTCTATGTGTGGGTGAGAAAGAGAGTGTGTGTGTGTGTCATAATGTGTAGGCTATTTAGTATAAATTTACCACTTTCGAGTTTCGTTTAATAAGGAAGTTGGAGTCGTAAGCACCATTATTAACCCTTTCAATACCGGTGCCGTCCTTTCAACTTTATTATGGCACAAAATCGTCTAAATATAGTTAAAATAAAAATATAAAGACGTCCCTGGTATAGAAGAGGTTGAACAGAAATATATATATATATATATATATATACAGGGTGTTTTAAAGCAACACTGCCAGACCTCATCTGCTAATTAGTAAATACAATAACGAAGAAGATTATCTAAGGACAAAATGTAAAATAATATACCATTAATGATTTAAACCGCATAGAGTAAAATAATTAGTGACACCCTGGTATGAGCTATAATCCGAACACGGGCTAGTGTCCCCCCTCCCCACCAAATAGCCTACCTCTTGCCTCCCATCCCAGTTCGAGTTTTTCTTTGAAGCTTTGGAGTCATAACGAATCTTCTCATGTGTTTAATCATCTGCTCGGCCATGGTGCTATCTTCTTCTGTCATAGTGATTTTATTTACCTTATAATATCACATAAATATGGATTGTCGTTATTTAGGTGTGTCTCTGCCTTTGATATTTTATACTCGTTAAGTCCAAGTGACGTAAATTGTTTGTTTTGGGTACCATTAGATGCTTTTAAATATTCATTAGTGAACACCGTATACTTGTATGTCTACAGCTACGTAAAATCGTCAAACGTCAACCATAAAACTGATAGACATATTTCGTTAGTACTCTGTGATAATAGTAACGTAATGAAGTATTTGTATTGAAACAGTAAATTGCGCAGGAACAATTTTTTCCCATTCAAACAGTTTCACGAACGATTAAATTACCTATAGCAGTGTTCGGATACCTGACCCAGACTTGAGATTCATTATTTTACCTCTTGGTCATCGTTACAAATGGTGCATATCTTTTTACGCTACTTGGATTATAATACTTAGCAGTTTTCTTCTAATTGCAAAATATCATTACCAATTTTATGTTACTTTGATTTTGTAATTATTCATATGTGATTAGGTCATTAGATATCTCCTCTTTACCTTTTTTACTTGGTAATTATTCATATTATGTATCATATGTTTTGTGCTGAGCTCAGAACCCTGTTTTGCTACATTTCTAAATAACCATTTATCTCCGTTACAATATATTATTGGTAAAAATAGAATAGAAATATGTGTATTATATATTTTTATCAATATGGTCGTCATACTCTGGAAGTGTTGTTTTAAAACACCCTGTATATATAATATATATATATATTTTTTTTTTAAGAGACAATGAACGGAGGAAGGAAAAACACAGATAAAACAAAAAGGTCCATGTGCCTAAAGGCATCCTCCATTCATAAAATGTTTGTAACAACTGGATTTAAACATTTGTAGATTGTAAGTTTGTGGAAAGCAATTCGAGGAAAGTGAATTCCAAAGAGTAGTAGCTCTGGGGATAAATGAATTCTGATAAGCAGAAGTTCTGCATTGTGGAGGAGAAAGTGTAAATTCATGGGCGCTCTCAGCTGCCCTAGTTCTACGGGGAAAGATGTGGAGAGGCGGCACAATTGAAGCAAGTTCCTCAGAACAATTGCTGTGAAAATATCTGTAGAATAATGCAAGGGATGCAACGTTTCTTCGTATGGATAATGTATAATAATAATAATAATAATAAATGGTTTATTAAAGAATGGCAGCCTCATGAGCTGAAAATACACATTTTACAATTTAGTGGATGAACATGAGATGTACAGATATGAGGATGGTAAGCTTAGTTTACAAACAAAATAAATAAATACAATAATGATGGATGTGCAGAATACAAATTATCATAAAATAACCATGAGAGTAAGTGATATACAGTAGATATACACATTTATTTACTTACTCATATACAGAACATTCGTATATACACGTACGTGCGCACATACATATACATACATATAGAGGAACATAGGAACATGCAGTAAGTGTGCACATGTCCGTATACACAAACGCTCACGTATGCACACAAACATACATACATACAGAAACTGTTTTGGTATGGTCAGGGTAAAGAGGGTGCAGGTACTGCACCCTCTTTACCCTGACCATTAACTGGGAGGTTAATCCTCGGGTGTGTGTGTGTGTGTGTGTGTGCGTGCGTGCGTGCGTGCGTGCGTGCGTGCGTGCGTGCGTGCGTGCGTGCGTGCGTGCGTGCGTGTGTGTGGAAGGTCCTGTGTGATTGCAGGGTTATTGATTAATCTAATAGCTTTATTTTGAATTTTGTCCAACTGCCTCAATGCAACCACTCCACTTCCACCCAACAGAGGTGAACAGTAATCCATCTGAGAACGCACATGACTTCTATATATTACGGCAAACTGCTTGTCAGTGAAGAATTCTCGAACTCTGTAGAGGAGTCCCAGTTTTTTAGAGGCATTCTAAGCAATGCTTCTAACATAATGTGTCCAGCTCAAGTTAGTAGTTAATGTTACACCAAGAATGTCAATACTAGGGGAAGTGGGAATATTTACATCATTAAAAAATATATGGGAGTCAGTGAGATTCTGTAGGTTAGAAAATTGAATGTACTTGGTTTTCTGTGCATTAAAGGAAACTAGATTCTTTTGTCCCCATTCATTAATTCTAGAAAGGTCCTGGTTCAGAGAAATTGCAGTGTTTATTTTTGAATTTATAAGATCGGGTTGGGTGAAAGAATTGGTAAATGTGAAGGAACTGTGGAGTGTTGAGTCATCTGCGTAGGAATGTATTGGATTATGAGTGGTAGATATGAGATCATTGATATGAATGAGGAACAGAGTTGGGGCCAAATCTGATCCCTGGGGAATACCAGCATTTATTGAGTCAAATTGAGAATAAAGGCCATCTACCATTACACGTATTTTTCTGTTATGAAGATAAGAAGAAATTAGTGGAACTAATGATGCAAGGCCGTAGTGTGACATCTTCGACAATAAGGATTGATGCCAGACTCTATCAAATGCCTTTGATATATCCAGTGCTATTGTATGTGTTTCACCATGTTGGTCTGTAGCTTGGTTGATTTGATGCGTAAGAAGGCAAAGAATGTCTGCAGTTGATCGACATCGTCTAAAACCATATTGCCTATCACTGATTAATTTATTATTCTCAAGATACTTAATTATGTGATTATTTAATATAATTTCAAAGACTTTACCAAGAGTGGAAGTTATAGCTATTGGTCTGTAGTTTGATGGATCTGAAGAGGCACCTTTTTTAGGAACTGGATGGATGTTTGCTTCTTTCCAGGGTACTGGGAAGCATGAGGTATGAGTACAGAGACGGAAACATTTTGTCAATACAGGAGCGATCACCAAGGAGCAATTCTTAAGTACTATTGGAGGAATTTCATCTGGACCAGGAGCCTTATCTACGAGAGATTCTGCAAAATAATTTTGACATGTCTGGTGTAGATCTTAAGTGAGGGAATTTCAGGCGAAATAAAATTAAGTACAGGGACATCTTGATTTATTTCATCTAAGGTTGAGTTGGTGGAGAAAATATCCGCAAGAAGGTTAGCTTTACCTCGTGGGTCATTTACAAGATTGCCAGTCGGAGATTTTAATGGTGGAATGGATGAAGCAGTAGTGAAGTTGGATTTGAATGAGTTAAGAGTAGACCAAAATATTTTGTTATCATTTGGATTATTTAGAAGTTTATTTGCCTGCTTGTGGAGAAAGTTTGATTTAGGTTTAATACAGTTTTGGCATGATTTCTGATATATATATATATATATATATATATATATACAGTATATATACAGTATACAGTATATATATACAATATACTGTATATACACACACATTTGTCAAGAATATAGCCATGTATTCTGGAAAGGTCAGAGCTCTCACTAGAATAACCGGATCTTCCGAGGCAATGCGTCAAAAAAGAAAACGGAGTGCCTCGCTAGGAGGATGTGCACTATATATATACCTGTATAATATACCATATACCGGACTCATATAACCCCACCCCACCCCTGTAGCCTAGCAATGACCGGCTATTCCACAGCACATTAACCCTTTACCGGGCGAGGAACCATATATTGTAACTTAAATGGGCGTCCAAAAGGGCGCTCCCAAGCCGCCCGGTATGTGTCTGCCACCACGTCATCATGCCTCAGCTAATCACCGATGATCAGGCTACTCACGTGGGTATGGTGTAAGAGCTGATGCCATCTCAGTATTGGTTGAGAGCAACTCGAAGTTCAGTTGCAGGCCAGACATGAAGAAAGTAGGATCTCAGCGATTTTTCTCTTGACGCCCTCGACCCTAGCTCATCACGTAATATCGGTAAGTTGATAATAATCTGATATTATGCAATTGAATAGTTGTACTATAACCTGATATAGTTGTCATTTACGTGGAACATACGGAAATTGGTGAAATTTGTTTGCGAAAAAGTGAATGATCAAATATGGACATGTGCCCGGTAAGGGGTAAAGCCCAAGTGATCATATATGGACTTACGCCCGGTAGCCTATAGAATTGAAATTACTAAATATGATAATTTCGCCCGGTAAGGGGTTGTACTCCCAAGTTACATAAAACCATATAACTTTGATGATAGTTACCCAAACCAACATGGCACATGGCCACAACTTGGGTAGGGATTCTAGAATGTTCAACATAGAAATAAATTACCGATTTCTATTATTTCCTCATATGTGTACAGTGAAATAAATATGAGTTTGGTAAGTTTAGTGAGTTCACAAATATTTTAGTGAGTTCACATATATTTTTGATATTGTGAGGCATATACTGAAGTTTTTTTGAGATATGAGTACTGTCACACAAAGAAATATCAATTTTCATGGGGATCCTATGCCCAAAATTTGCTGAAATTCATTGTTCAGGGGGAACCTCTGCTCAAATTTTGCTGGAATTCATTGTCCATGGGGAACCTATGCCAAAATGTTGCTGGAATTCTGTGTTCATGGGGAAGCTATGCCCAAATGTTGCTGGAATTACTTGTTCAGGGGGAACCTATGCCCAATTTGTTTTTTGGATTTAATTATTCATGGGGTACCAGACAGTGTCTGGGTTGTGAAAAGTACCTAAACTAAAATATTCATATATAATCTATTTATATACTTATTAAAATAAAACGCTTATTTTTGGGTAATATAATGATATAACTGTTATTCTGTGTATTTTGTTTACCTTAAATTTACATTTTCAATATAGCATAATTCAAGATTATTTTTACCCTAGACCGGCGCTTGACCATATATGATCACTTCATCAACCTCGATTTGCTAATTCAATATGCAAAAATGTGAAAAAAAATCATAAGCAAAAATACCTTAGAATTAGGTCTACTTTCATGGTCTAGGGTAAAAAAATGAAATTTCTAAGTATTTCTATGAGTGCCCGGTAAAGGGTTAAGGGGAGATGGGGCGTTTTTCTGGCCCCACGTCATCCTCCTGTTTAGCCCCATTAGTTTTAAGATTATAAGATGTTAGCCCCATTTATTTCACGATTTTAAGACTTTTCGCCCCATTTCTTTGTCAATATAAAGACTTTTCATGTCATTCAGATGTAATTTTTTTCCTGGCGAGTGATAGCGAGCCTGTAGTTTAACACCTTACGAGCGGCCTATGCGGTTTATTTATGTGTACCGCCCAGCGGGGTGTTTTTAGCCAAAATAGGGCTGTTTACGTGATCATTTTCATGCCTAAATAAGACCCAGAACGTAAAATAAGTATCTATCCCTGAAAGGGCATAAACAGAGCTTTCGAATGACACCATAACGATCCTTGTATGATGGATAGTTTTCTTGCAATAACCGTGCAACGCGAGTGCAAAAAGCAGGTAATTCGGTACTTTCGGTACATAATTGAGTATGTAGCGAGTGAGAGAGGGAGGAGGGAGCTGAGATTTGTGTCAGTAGGTTCGCCGCGGTGGTCTGGAGCAGTCATACGCTCGCTAGTCTCCTGCCACCACTTGTCTCTCTCTCTCAGCCACATTACGTGCTGAAATTGCCACTCGAGTTATGTCGAGCGCCGCCACATAGTCCAGCTTTATTTAACTCGACTTAAGTGGTGGGCCGCTTTTTAAGGGTTAAGAGGTAAGCAGCCTTCAGCTGGGACATTTTTATAGACAAATGTACAAATACATCTTGAACCAGAGTCTTGGTGGGTGGGGGGGAGGGGGGGGAGGGGGTGTTTGATGGAGGTCTAGGGAGGAATGACAGTCAGAATATACTGCCCAAATTTGTCATAATCTTCAAAGCGTTAAAGTTCATAGAAGTTGCATAATATATCGTAGGCAGTGTCCACCATTCTTTAACTGTCTTCCTGGCGCAATACATAAGGTGTTGATTTTCGGTGTGAGCGTCCTGGGTTCGAATCCACGGACTGCCACATGTGTTTGTTAAATTTCATTAATCGATTTCAGGAGTAGAGTTGGTTGTTGGATAGAACATAATAATGTATATATATATGTATATATATATGTTAGTAAAGCCAGGTAATAAATGTTCTTTAATACATACAAGGTTGAAAGCAATGGCAATTTCTGCGTTAGAAATTTTATTATTCAAAGTTTCCAGGTCTCTGATGAGTTTTTCGCTGGGTGGCAGGAAGTAGATGAAGGAGATGAGCAAAATTCATGGTGGTACAGGGTTACATTAATGTACATGATGATACAGGATATACGACGCGTTTCACTGGACAACCAGCATTATCAAGTAAGGATAGAATGATATAAAAGGTAAACAGGAAGGGTATATATAGAGGGTGGAGGATCAGAGGAGGCGAAAATCAGGGGGCAAAAGTCTGCTATTGGTGGAGGGGTATTGTAGGAGAGAGAAAGGGAGAACCGCTTCACGCATGCGCACTGGATGCGGGATGGTGGTCGGTTGGCGGGGTCGAAGCTGATTGGCTGCGTGTCGAGGGGCGTGGCCTAAGTTCTGTAGTACGTGTGGCGCCTGCGGAAGACGAAGCTGAAGGAGGTAGCGCGGGGGGCTGCGTCAAGGGCACCGGGGGGCGAGGGGGGGTGTTAGGTCCTGTAGGAAAGTGTCTTTTGGCAGAAGGAAGGATCTGAAGGTCCAGAGTTTGGTTGTTGATGTTGGGATGTAAGGCTTGGATATATAAAGCTTCGAGTATAGGTAATCTCCTTCGGTCACTTTCTTTATCGAGTATGGTGGTGTGTTTCTCTAACTCGTTGCATGTGAGGTGGGGGTGGTTAGGGGTGAGATAGTGGTCTTTGATGGCTCCAGCCTGAAGGTGAAGAGTTAACCGACGTGAAAGACGAGTCTGCGTCATACCAATATAGGAATGAGGTCCACAGTCCTCATAATTACAGGTATGTTGGTAAATGACGTGATCATCGGTCATCGGGCTCTTTATCTTGGTGTAAGCTGGTTTGTTGCGGAGAACGAGGTTGGAGGTCTTGAGGGATTTGTAATAAATTATTAATTTGATTTTGTTTTCCGGGATGGTTGGGTGGACATGCTTGGAGATTATTTCTTTTAAGACGGCCTCGTCATTTTTGTGTTCAGCGGACATAAAATTGCGGTAGAATATCTTAATTTCATTGGGGGGGTCAATGTTGGGAGGGCTTTGGGTGTACCATTTTTAAAGATGGTGGTTGATGGTGCTGGAGATGTCGGAGTTGGAGTATCCGTTATTTACTAAAACTTGGGATAGTCTTTCTAGTTCCTGGTGGGTGTCGGCCCAGGTAGAGCAGTGCGTGAGGGCTCTCCTAACATAGGCGGAAATGGAGGATAGAAGATAACGGCGGGGGCATTCACTATCGCCGTTGAGGCATTGTCCTGTGTTAGTTGGTTTAATGTAGATGGTGGTTTTGAACCCATGGTCGTTCAGAGCTACGAGGATGTCGAGGAAGGGGAGTTGTCCATTGTTAGATTTTTCAAAGGTGAAGTTAAGTCCGGAGGAGGTCATGAAGCGACGCTGGAGTTCCTGTAGTTCGTGGAGGTCCTTGAATTGCACGAAGATGTCATCCACGTATCTACAGTAGACGGCGGGTCGTTGGGCAGCTAGGAGCTCTTCCTCGATGGTACCCATAAAAAAGTTCGCAAAAAGAACTCCTAGGGGGCTGCCCATCACCACACCGTCTATCTGCTTGTACATGTTGCCCCGGGGGCAAAGGAAGGGGGCCTCCTTGGTACATAGCTCCAGTAGTGTTTTCAGGGCCTTCTCCAGGATGTCCAGTGTTGGTGTATCAGGGCAATGGTAAATTCGACGTAGAATCATGGCAATGGTCCTATCCACTGGCACGTTGGTGAACAGGCTTTCAACATAGAGAGAGGCGATTGTGTGGTTGTTGTTACGGGGGGCGTCTCGTAAAATTTCCAAGAAGTCGTGGGCTGAGTTAAGGTTGAATTGGCTGGGCACGTAGGGGGTGAGGAGGTTGTTCAGGGCCTTGGCGATCTGGTAGGTGGCAGTGGGGATCTGGGAGATGATGGGGCGGAGGATGTTCCCAGGTTTGTGTGTTTTGATGGTTCCGTACGCATAACCAGGGGTGTATTCTCCGACGAGTTTTTTAAGGTGGATCCCTCCTTGTTTGGCGTTGATGGCGGTGATGGTGGTGTTGGCAGTACGTTTGATTTCGTCGGTTGGGTTGCGGGTGATCTTTTTAAATTTGGTGTTGTCACTTAAGATGACGTCCATTTTCCTAAGATATTCCTCCTTGTCATGAATCACGAGGCAGGAAGCTTTATCCGCACGACGGATGATGATGTTGGGGTTGTCTCTTAATTGTTTGGCAGCTTGGAAGTGTTGTTTGTTGAGGATTTTGCTATGGTGAGTTCCTCTGGTTTTGGCGGCTTCAGCGAGGAGAGTAGGTTGTAGGGCGGGAGTAGTGGTGACCTTGCCATCCTTCTTGAGTCGTAGGATGTCGTCCAGGAGGATTTCCGTTTCTAGGCGTTTCCGGTGGGGGCCAGGTTTGGAGCTGTAGTGGCAGTTAAGGCCTTTGTTGAGGAGGTCTTCTTGGTCCAGGGTCAGAATGGTGTTAGTAAGGTTTATATATCCTTTTGTTGGTTTGGGAAGTTTTAAGTTTCCGCCTAAAGACGGGCAAGCTTTTTTATGGTTGTGTTTTCGGCTTGTCTTCTGTGTTGTTCAAGGAGTTGTTTGAGGGCTGTGTTGATTTCGGCTTTGAGGTGGTCTGGAGGGGTTTCGTCTTCCCAAATCCGTAGAACAGCATCTCGTTCTTTACGAAGGTTGTTGGCGAGCTCTCGTTTTTCAATTATTTGGTCCTTCACCAGTTCTTCACGAAACTGGAGGGTGCTGGTGCGATGTCTGGCATTCTCGTGAAGTTTTATGTTAGTAAAGCCAGGTAATAAATTTTCTTTAATACATACAAGGTTGAAAGAAATGGCAATTTCTGCGTTAGAAATTTTATTATTCAAAGTTTCCAGGTCTCTGATGAGTTTTCGCTGGGTGGCCGGAAGTAGATGAAGGAGATGAGCAAAATTCATGGTGGTACAGGGTTACATTAATGTACATGATGATACAGGATATACGACGCATTTCACTGGACAACCAGCATTATCAAGTAAGGATAGAATGATATAAAAGGTAAACAGGAAGGGTATATATAGAGGGTGGAGGATCAGAGGAGGCGAAAATCAGGGGGGAAAAGTCTGCTATTGGTGGAGGGGTATTCTAGGAGAGAGAAAGGGAAAACCGCTTCACGCATGCGCATGCGTCTTTATGGCTGAAACTTAAAACTTCCCAAACCAACAAAAGGATATATAAACCTTACTAACACCATTCTGACCCTGGACCATGAAGACCTCCTCAACAAAGGCCTCAACTGCCACTACAGCTCCAAACCTGGCCCCCACCGGAAACGCCTAGAAACGGAAATCCTCCTGGACGACATCCTACGACTCAAGAAGGATGGCAAGGTCACCACTACTCCCGCCCTACAACCTACTCTCCTCGCTGAAGTCGCCAAAACCAGAGGAACTCACCATAGCAAAATCCTCAACAAACATCACTTCCAAGCTGCCAAACAATTAAGAGACAACCCCAACATCATCATCCGTCGTGTGGATAAAGCTTCCTGCCTCATGATTCATGACAAGGAGGAGTATCTTAGGAAAATGGACGTCATCTTAAGTGACAACACCAAATTTAAAAAGATCACCCGCAACCCAACCGACGAAATCAAACTTACTGCCAACACAACCATCACCGCCATCAACGCCAAACAAGGAGGGATCCACCTTAAAAAACTCGTCGGAGAATACACCCCTGGTTATGCGTACGGAACCATCAAAACACACAAACCTGGGAACCCCCTCCGCCCCATCATCTCCCAGATCCCCACTGCCACCTACCAGATCGCCAAGGCCCTGAACAACCTCCTCACCCCCTATGTGCCCAGCCAATTCAACCTTAACTCAGCCCACAACTTCTTGGAAATTTTACGAGACGCCCCCGTAACAACAACCACACAATCGCCTCTCTCGACGTTGAAAGCCTGTTCACCAACGTGCCAGTGGATAGGACCATTAACATGATTGTACGTCGAATTTACCATTGCCCTGATACACCAACACTGGACATCCTGGAGAAGGCCCTGAACACACTACTGGAGGTATGTACCAAGGAGGCCCCCTTCCTTTGCCCCCGGGGCAACATGTACAAGCAGATAGACGGTGTGGCGATGGGCAGCCCCCTAGGAGTTTTTTTTGAGAACTTTTTTATGGGTACCATCGAGGAAGAGCTCCTAGCTGCCCAACGACCCGCCGTCTACTGTAGATACATGGATGACATCTTCGTGCAAATCAAGGACCTCCACAAACTACAGGAACTCCAGCGTCGCTTCATGACCTCCTCCGGACTTAACTTCACCTTTGAAAAATCTAACAATGGACAACTCCCCTTCCTCGACATCCTCGTAGCTCTGAACGACCATGGGTTCAAAACCACCATCTACATTAAACCAACTAACACAGTGCCTCAACGGCGATAGTGAATGCCCCCGCCGTTATCTTCTATCCTCCATCTCCGCCTATGTTAGGAGAGCCCTCGCGCACTGCTCTACCTGGGCCGACACCCACCAGGAACTAGAAAGACTATCCCAAGTTTTAGTAAATAACGGATACTCCAACTCCGACATCTCCAGCACCCTCAACCACCATCTTGAAAAATGGTACACCCAAAGCCCTCCCAACATTGACCCCCCCAATGAAAAAAGATATTCTACCGCAATTTTATGTCCTCTGAACACAAAAATGACGAGGCCGTCTTAAAAGAAATAATCTCCAAGCATGTCCACCCAACCAACCCGGAAAACAAAATCAAATTAATAATTTATTACATATCCCTCAAGATCTCCAACCTCGTTCTCCGCAACAAACCAGCTTCCACCAAGATAAAGAGCCTGATGACCGACGATCACGTCATTTACCAACATACCTGTAATTATGAGGACTGTGGACCTCATTCCTATATTGGTATGACGCAGACTCGTCTTTTACGTCGGTTAACTCTTCACCTTCAGGCTGGAGCCATCAAAGACCACTATCTCACCCCTAACCACCCCCACCTCACATGCAACGAGTTAGAGAAACACACCACCATACTCGATAAAGAATGTAACCCAAGGAGATTACCTATACTCGAAGCTTTATATATCCAAGCCTTACATCTCAACATCAACAACCAAACTCTGGACCTTCAGATCCTTCCTTCTGCCAAAAGGCATTTTCCTACAGGACATAACACCCCCCCTCGCCCCCCCGGTGCCCTTGATGCAGCCCCCCGCGCTACCTCCTTCAGCTTCGTCTTCCGGAGGCGCCACACGTACTACAGAACTTAGGCCACGCCCCTCGACACGCAGCCAATCAGCTTCGACCCCGCCAACCGACCACCATCCCGCATCCAGTGCGCATGCGTGAAGCGGTTCTCCCTTTCTCCCTCCTAGAATACCCCTCCACCAATAGCAGACTTTTGCCCCCTGATTTTCGCCTCCTCTGATCCTCCACCCTCTATATATACCCTTCCTGTTTACCTTTTATATCATTCTATCCTTACTTAATAATGCTGGTTGTCCAGTGAAACGCGTCGTATATCCTGTATCATCATGTACATTAATGTAACCCTGTACCACCATGAATTTTGCTCATCTACTTCATCTACTTCCTGCCACCCAGGGAAAACTCATCAGAGACCTGGAAACTTTGAATAATAAAATTTCTAACGCAGAAATTGCCATTTCTTTCAACCTCGTATGTATTAAAGAAAATATATATATATACAGTATATATATATATACCGGTATATGTATATATATATATATATATATATATATATATATATATATATATATATATATATATATATGTATATATATACAGTATATATATACCGGTATATATATATATATATATATATATATATATATATATATATATATATATATATATATGTATATATATATACGGTATATATATATATATATATATATATATATGTTAGTAAAGCCAGGTAATACATTTTCTTTTATACATACGAGGTTGAAAGAAATGGCGATTTCTGCGTTGGAAATTTTATTATTCAAAGTTTCCAGGTCTCTGATGAGTTTTCGCTGGGTGGCAGGAAGTAGATGAAGGAGATGAGCAAAATTCATGGTGGTACAGGGTTACATAAATGTAAATGATGATACAGGATATACGACGCGTTTCACTGGACAACCAGCATTATCAAGTAAGGATGGAATGATATAAAAGGTAAACAGGAAGGGTATATATAGAGGGTGGAGGATCAGAGGAGGCGAAAAACAAGGGGCAAGAGTCACGCACTGCTCTACCTGGGCCGACACCCACCAGGAACTAGAAAGACTATCCCAAGTTTTAGTAAATAACGGATACTCCAACTCCGACATCTCCAGCACCATCAACCACCATCTTGAAAAATGGTACACCCAAAGCCCTCCCAACATTGACTCCCCCAATGAAATTAAGATCTTCTACCGCAATTACATGTCCTCTGAACACAAAAATTACGAGGCCGTCTTAAAAGAAATAATCTCCAAGCATGTCCACCCAACCAACCCGGAAAACAAAATCAAATTAATAATTTATTACAAATCCCCCAAGACCTCCAACCTCGTTCTCCGCAACAAACCAGCCTCCACCAAGATAAAGAGCCCGATGACCGACGATCACTCATTTACCAACATACCTGTAATTATGAGGACTGTGGACCTCATTCCTATATTGGTATGACGCAGACTCGTCTTTCACGTCGGCTAACTCTTCACCTTCAGGCTGGAGCCATCAAAGACCACTATCTCACCCCTAACCACCCTCACCTCACACGCAACGAGTTAGAGAAACACACCACCATACTCGATAAAGAAAGTGACCCAAGGAGATTACCTATTAGAGTAGTGGGGTTTCTGAGAAATGTGAATGTTAGGAGCATTTTTAGGTAAAAGTTGGGAACCAGACTTTTTAGCATATTTCAGGTATGCTGAATTCGATAAACCCGGTTCCCAAGCGAAATTTTGAGTTTTTGACCATCTAATTTGCATAAACAAAATGGCCGCCAAATTGGAAATTTTTGACACTTCATGAACCATTTTCTCCAATATCTCTCTAACTAGGCAAGCAAAAATGACAAATAAAGTGTCTATACTTATGTTTTGAGGGTCAGAGAATGTGATTAAGGCATCTTTAAAGTGATTAGTGATAAGCCTTCACGTAAATGTGCAAATTAGTGGCTGCAATTATAGAAAAATCAATTTATCCAATATCTAATGCTAATACTAATACTAATTGTTTCTTTTATTTGCAGACTACAATGGATCCAGTAGTTACTTTGAAGAGGCCTTCACCTGTTGATTACAGCTTGTGCATCTTCTGCCAAACTCACACAGCCAGTGTTATTCCTAGTAATGCAAGTGACCATGGACTCTGAGTGTAGCACAGGATCTAGTTTACTGTATGAGCGGCGGCAGAAAATGGACTCCCAAACATATTGGTCTTGCCAATACACTACATCAAGCCACACGATCAAAAGATCTGGTGGAGTTGTTCCACAAGGCAGGCCACTGTTTGAGCTATGAACAGGTGTTGCAAGTAGACACTTCCTTAGCTGAGAGCACCCTGAAATCTATGGACCAAGCAACCGGGGCCATTATTCCACCAAACATTGTAGCCAATGAATTTTTCCACTACACTGCAGATAACATTGACATTCTTGGTGAGACACTTGATGGAAAAAATACTTTCCATGCAACTCAAATGGCAACATGGCAGCGGGGACAGAAAGCTGATGCTGAACTACGGATGTTAGAGCCATCTGCTAGACATACGCTGATCGTGCCAGATGTCCTAGAGAACCTGTATCCTGTCAATTTAAATCCTGCCACAAGTGAGCCAGTATTCACAGCCCCCGTTGACAAGGTATGGTTCATGAAACCTGAAGGAGACAGTGATTGTGTAAAACAAGCACAAGCAACGGACATGACTTTTTTCCTGCGACATCAAGATTCTGCCATAAAACCTTCTTGGACAGTATTCAATCAGTCAGTCTCAACAAAGGAACCAGAGCAGACAGCAGTAGGGTATTTGCCCATAATTCTTGCTCCTGCTCACGAGTTAGATACGCTAAATACAGTTGTGAAGAGGTGCATGGCGATATCTTCACATTTCGGACAGGAGCATACAGTCCTTACAGTGGACCAAGCCTTATACTGCAAACTCATGGAACTGAAGTGGTCTGTGGAAGAATATCGGGATAAATTAATCCCTCGCCTTGGTGGACTTCATACCGCGATGAACTTCCTGAAGGCTATAGGAGATCACATGGCTGGATCTGGTTTAGCTGAAGTGTGGCTAGAGAGTGGACTGCTTGGGGAGGGTGCTGTGCAGCTTGTCCTGTCAGGAAAAGCGTACAATAAGGCTATGAGAGCTCACAAACTTACTTTGCAAGCTCTTTGGCGGCTTTTGTTGCCAACATTTCTCCTGTTTGCTGCAGAGTCAGACAAGGAATACCATGACGAAGTTTCTGCGATAGATGCTGATGACAATCCCGAAAGAATTCCAGAGCTGATAAGATGTCTGATGTGAAAGATAAGAATGGGAGAATGCTAGCCGAGAAGCAAGAGAGAGTCGAAAGATGGAGGGAGTACTTCAGTGAGTTGCTAAATGAAAGGAATGAAGAGCCAGCAAACATAGCTGGATATGGTATGGGAGGGAGAAGAAGAGAAGTAGTGGAGGAGGAGGTGGGGATCAGGAGGTCAGAAGTGTGGGAAGCCATGAAAAGAGTGAAGTTGGGGAAAGCACCAGGAACAGAGGGAGTGTGTGGGGAAATGTTGAGGTATGGTGGTGAGATAGTGATAGAATGGGTATGGAAAATGTGCAAACTAGCATGGGAGAAGGGGAGTGCACCCGATGACTGGAAGACTGGCATAATAGTCCCCCTATATAAGGGCAAAGGGGAAAGAGGAGTGTGTGGTAACCACCGAGGAATATGTCTTCTAAGCGTAGTAGGGAAGGTATACAGTAGGGTAGTGATTGAGAGAGTGAGAGTGAGAACGGAGAAATGGATAGGCGACGAGCAGGGAGGTTTTAGGAAGGGAAGAGGATGTGTAGATCAGATTTTTACCCTGAATTGTGTTGTGGAGAAGTATCTGGAGAAGAAACAAAAGGTGTATGTTGCCTTTATGGACTTGGAGAAGGCCTATGACAGAGTGGATAGAGAAGGTTTGTGGAAAGTACTTAGAATATACGGAGTAGAGGGCAAGTTGCTGAAAGCAGTGAAGAGCATGTATGAGGGTGCAAAGGCGGCAGTACGTGTGGAGAGTGAGCAGAGCGAGTTCTTTGACCTGAATGTTGGTTTGAAACAGGGTGTGTGATGTCCCCGTGGTTGTTTACTGTATATATGGATGGAGTCATGAAAGAAATACTATCAAGAGCAGTGAATGTTGGTGTATCGCTGAAAAGGGAGGGAATTGAGTGGAAGCTACCTATACTGCTGTTTGCGGATGATACAGTTCTGATGAGTGATAATGAATGGGAGTTGCAGGGTCTGGTAAATGAGTTTGGAACAGTGTGCGAAAAACGGAATTTGAAGGTAAATACGGGGAAGAGCAAGGTTATGGTCTTCGAAAGGGGTGAAGTCACAGAGTGTGAGGTGAAGCTGAACGGTCAGGCTATGGAGATCGTCAACTCTTTTAAGTATCTGGGCAGTGTGTTGAGTAAAGATGGGACTATGGATGAAGAGGTGCGGGAGAGGGTACAACAGGGGAAGAGGGTTGTAGGAACGCTAAAAGCAGTAACAAGAAATAGGGTGGTCAGTATGGAAGTGAAGAAGTCCTTGCATGACAGTGTGGTAATCCCGACACTGACTTACGGAAGCGAAGCATGGACGTTGGTTGAGAGACTCAGACCAAGAGTGAGAGCAGTGGAAATGAATTACTTAAGGAGTGCGTGCGGAGTTACATGGAGGGATAGACAGACTAATGAGGAAGTAAGAAGGAGGTGTGGTGTGGAGGTAGATGTGCTGGAAAGTGTGAAAAGGAACAACTTGAGATGGTTCGGCCATATGGAACGTATGGAAAGCGAGAGAATGACTAAGAGGGTGTACGAGAGCGAGGTGGAGGGACAGAGGGGGAGAGGTAGACCGAATATGAGGTGGAAGGATGGAGTGAGGAACTACATGAACGAAGGCGGTGCTGGTTGGGGGGAGGGGCGTCGACTGACTGGGGACAGAGGTGCATGGGGGCGGTTCGTTCGTGGCCACCCCTTCGGGGATCACGGCGTCAGGCAATAGATAGATAGATAGATAGATAGATAGATAAGATGTCTGAAGCAGGAACGGTTTCACAATCTTCTGAAAGGTTTCATAGCAAGTAAATCTGATGATGTGAACTTTGTCTTCTGGTGGAACTATATGGACATGGTCTTCTGGTGGAACTATATGGACATGGTCTTCTGGTGGAACTATATGGACATGGTCTTCTGGTGGAACTATATGGACATGGTCTTCTGGTGGAACTATATGGACATGGTCTTCTGGTGGAACTATATGGACATGGTCTTCTGGTGGAACTATATGGACATGGTCTTCTGGTGGAACTATATGGACATGGTCTTCTGGTGGAACTATATGGACATGGTCTTCTGGTGGAACTATATGGACATGGTCTTCTGGTGGAACTATATGGACATGGTCTTCTGGTGGAACTATATGGACATGGTCTCAATACTGTTGCAGTTCACTCGAGCTCAGCGTGATGGAATCTGGGACCTTCATCTCCACTCCTTCAGTCTGATGTTGCCATACTTCATGCGGTATGACCACCTGAACTATGCAAGATGGGGTACAGTGTATATAGCCGAGATGAACCAACTACCAGAATCCGTGTTATCAGAGTTTCATAGGGGCAACTTTGTTGTAAAACGTTCTGTTCAAAAGTTCAACCAAGTATATCCAGACCAAGCCATGGAGTGGATAAATGGTACAGGAAAGAAAGCAGGTGGAATCATTGGCATCACAAAGACAACATCAGCGCTTTGTAGATGGACCCTTTCGTATAATATGAGGTCTCACATTGCAGCTGAAACGCATGCAATGTACAATAACTGTCCTGGTAGTGCACGTGTTCACAATGAAGCTACCAAATCACGGCAAAAGCGGGACAACGATGACGAGATGGCATTGTTCTCGGCCTTCCAGGGATTCAAGGTTTTTGCATCGGTTTCACCAGCGTCATTGCAGAATCTGGCCACAAAAGACCTAGCAACAGAGGCAATCCAAAACTCATTACTTTGTGCCAAAGAACTCGGACAAGAAAAAGTGAATACATTCGTTGAGGAGAGGATGATTGTACCTGAGCAAGGTGACAAGCCAGATGTCAGAATCCATGCACCCCTACACAGGAGTAATGCCAAAACGTTTGCATCTCTGTATGAAGTGGTCAAAGACAATAAAGAGAAAGACAAGAGAACTATCCTGAAGGCAGATAGAAACGTGCTTCAACGCCTTCTTACTGCCTATGAGGCAGGTCATCCAGTTGACTTGCCAGCTGTCCTAAAGCACGAGCTTCTGCCAGTTCCTGTATCACTCGCTGAAATGAATGGTACACTCCGCACTGGAAATAAGTCCATACTGGCAGATAAGTTAACGGAAGACATAATCTGCCCTGAAGCTATTGAACTTCACGACTCATCATCCTGCCTAATCATTGATGGACAAGCACTGGTGGTTGCTCTGGGAAAGCCTGACAATGCAATGACCTTTGGGGATTTGTCCGACACATACGTAAGAGCAGTATTAAAGGCAGGTTCTAACTATCAACGGATAGACATTGTGTTCGACAGATATAGAGAAGAGACAATCAAGGGTGGTACGAGGACACGACGCACGAAAGCAGATCGACCAATCAGACGAATTGTTGAGGGACGTGATGTGCCTCTTCCAAAAAAATGGACTAACTTTGTGTCGCTCCCTGCTAATAAAGCTGATCTTGCAAATGTCCTGTCTGAGGAACTGTGTTCTCCGGCACCTGATGATAAGGAGATTGTAGTTGCCGGGGGATTCAGAGAAGAAATTGAGGTTAGGTCATCAAAGACAATCACTGATTTGACTCAACTGAGAGCCACACATGAAGAAGCTGACACTAGGTTGGTGTTACATGCTGTGCACAGCCAGTTCAATACAGTTGTTGTGTCATCAAGGGACACTGATGTTCTCGTGCTTTTGGTTTCCCACTTCCCACGTGTACAATGTGAACACCTCTGGATGATGTCTGGTACCACCAAGAAAAGGCGATATATACCCATTGATGCAGTTTTCAACAACCTACCAAGAGATTCAACAACAACTCTTTTACCATTTCATGCATTAACCGGGTGCGACACCACCTCCTACATCGCAAATCACACCAAAAGGTCATCATGGAACGTCTTCAAACAGCACCATCAATTGCTCATAAACTTGGGAATCGGTGAACTCACAGAGGAGACCCTTCGATCATCAGAAACGTTTGTCTGCAGAATATATGATGTGCACAAAACAGACTCTGTTGATGCAGCAAGGCATATACTGTTCTCAAAGACTGCCAAACCAGAAGCAATGCCACCAACACGTGATGCTCTCCGCTTCCATTTGATGCGAGTACACTATCAAGCAATGATTTGGAGAAATGCTCACTGTGCTGTACCTGAGCTTCCTGCACCCACAGACATGGGATGGAAACATGGCGATTCAGGACTACAACCCATTCTGATGTCATTGAGTCCGATCCCACAAAGTTGCCTGGAAATTATTTCATGTGCCTGCCAGAAACAATGCAGGACGCGTCGGTGCAAATGCCGCAAATCCGGGTTACGATGCACAGCAATGTGTGCATGTCAGCAACAGAGTGATGATCAAACTCCTTGTATTGCATGAATATGGTCTACTCCAATAAATAGTTCAGGTGAGTGACAGATATTGCCCTGTTTTGCCTGCATAAGCATCAAGGAGTATCTTGGCGTAAAGTTGGGAACCATTGATTTTTCTCTAATGACAGCCGCTAATATGTATATTCAAGTCTAGGCTTATTACTGATTCCTTTAAAAATGCCTCAGTGACATTCCCTGACCCTCAAAACATAGGTATAGATGCTTCACTTGTGATATTTGCTTGCCTAGTTAGAGAGATATTGGAGAAAATGGTTCAAGAAGTGTCAAAAATTTCCAATTTGGCGGCTATTTTGTTTATGCAAATTAGACGGTCAAAACTCAAAATTTCGCTTGGGAACCGGGTTTATCGAATTCGGCATGCCTGAATTATGCTAAAAAATCTGGTTCCCAACTTTTACCCAAAAATGCTCCTTGATTCTTATAGAGGGCCTTTTTAGGAAATCCCACTATACTATATACTCGAAGCGTTATATATCCAAGCCTTACATCCCAACATCAACAACCAAACTCTGGACCTTCAGATCCTTCCTTCTGCCAAAAGACACTTTCCTACAGGACCTAACACCCCCCCTCGCCCCCCCGGTGCCCTTGACGCAGCCCCCCGCGCTACCTCCTTCAGCTTCGTCTTCCGCAGGCGCCACACAACTTAGGCCACGCCCCTCGACACGCAGCCAATCAGCTTCGACCCCACCAACCGACCACCATCCCGCATCCAGTGCGCATGCGTGAAGCGGTTCCCCCCTTTCTCTTTCCCTGAATACCCCTCCTCCAATAGTACACTCTTGCCCCTTGTTTTCCGCCTCCTCTGATCCTCCACCCTCTATATATACCCTTCCTGTTTACCTTTTATATCATTCCATCCTTACTTGATAATGCTGGTTGTCCAGTGAAACGCGTCGTCGTATATCCTGTATCATCATTTACATTTATGTAACCCTGTACCACCATGAATTTTGCTCATCTCCTTCATCTAATTCCTGCCACCCAGCGAAAACTCATCAGAGACCTGGAAACTTTGAATAATAAAATTTCCAACGCAGAAATTGCCATTTCTTTCAACCTCGTATGTATTAAAGAAAATATATATATATATATATATTTATACTGTATATATACAGTATACAGTATATAGTTATTTATTTTGTATTATTGTTTATCATTAGAGGGTGTTGTATTATTGGTAACTACGCCTCTACCTGATCTTCCAGCACACAATAATTCCTCGCACTAAGATCTATTCCCGTCCATCCCTCGAGGTACATGATTAGTGGACACATAAGAAAGGGTTGCGGACTTGGCCAGACACAAATAACACACACACACACTCAAAATACTAAAAACACATATAGGTTTCCCAGATCTCCTGTCTCAGAGTGAAGTTTATTATTGGACCTATCTTTGGGTGTCATTGTAGAGTCATCCAAGGGGGAAATTATATGTTTAATAAATAAATTAATAAATAAATGATTATACATATATATATATATATATATATATATATATATATATATATATATATATATACTGTATATAATTATATAGAAGATTAAGCCTACATTTTAATTATTTTTGTCAGGCATTGGTATTTTCTCAAGATATATGCTGGAACACACATCGCTGGTACTCAAAGGGTTAACTGAATAATCATTGATATTTTCTCAAGATATATGCTGGAACACACATCGCTGGTACTCAAAGGGTTAACTGAATAATCAGCAAACTGCAGACAGGACATATTCACGATATTTCGATTGAATATTGATGATGGATAAAAGTCCTGTTAATTTGTCAGTGTACTTTCCGAGCGACAGCGACAGAGGATCTGGCCTTCGAAAAATGTACAAATTTATCTTGAAGGAGTGTTTTTGTAGTTGATCTTGATGGAGGTCTAGGGAGGAGTCTAAAGAAAATAATAAAACAGATAAATAAATAAATAAGCAAACAAATACTGAAAGGGTTAAGGGGAGTCAGACCGTTTTTCTGGACCCCCTTCTCCCTAATGTTTAGCCCCACTATTTTTGAGATTATAAGACGTTCGGCCCATTAGTTTGGCGATTTTAACACATTTCGCCCTATTTCCTTGTCAATTTTAAGACCTTTCGTGCCATTTAGGTGTCAATTATTTCCTGGCGAGCGATAGCGAGCCTGCAATTTTAAGAGAAATCGGCCTTTTGCCGGGATATTTTTCTACCGAAAAATTTAGACATTTATCTTGAAGGGGGGTCTAGGGGGTGTTTTTCTAAGTTTGATGGAGGTCTAGCGAGGAAACTAAGAAAATATATGAATAAATGAATTAATAGACCAAACAAACGGTCTGCCTTCCCTTAAACATTCATGTATTGGAAAAGGTCAAATGACGTCGACTGTTTTCACACCATCAGGTCAACCCACGGGGTCGCTCAAACTCCCTATCCGCGCGCATGACGTCAGAGCTCATTCTCAAAATCACAGCCGTTGGAGCAGCATCCTCCGTTTTCTATATCTTCGTGCCGTGAAAGTATAACTTGGATATTTTATAATACAACAGTGACCATAATGCCGTGTGACAGTGTAGCTCTGCTATTGGAAGTGAACAAAATGCCGTTATACTGTGAAGTTGTTGGGTGCAAGTCTGTATTCATTAAACAAGGAAATGTATCATTCCATCTTCATGTCCATCTAAAGATGAACAACTGAGTGCCAAATGGACTACATTATGTGGTAAAACAAAACAGAGTTACTCCACAACTCCTGTCCAATGTTCTTCATAATAACCTTACAGAACCTTACGATGATACTATACTGGACGCAGGTCTTGTCAGTGCTCTAAGTCCTAATCTTCATAATTTAACTTTAATAGACACATGTATATATTAATAAAATAAGTGTGCACCAAATGTTGTGAAATCCTTATCCCGCTTTGTGCAACCTAGTTGTAAGAAGAAATTAGAACAATAACCAATACCTATAAATTAAACCTGAAAATAGTTATCCCATTTTGTATATGCTAAATATAATATTATAATATTATAATAGGAATATAGTAATAGCCTACATTTGATATGAAAATGATTGGACCGGGTAAACAAATATACAAAGTATTATAAGCTTGTGACAGTGTATAGGCGGGAAGGTGAAGGTATTGAGGGATCACAGTCCAGATATTGTGTGGACTGTGTGAGGGATAAGCCTTTACAACGTCTCGCAGCTGTTAGGGGGCGGAGCTAGGCAGAGCGGCGAGCGTATTCTCTCTTTCTTTCATTTGGTACAAGTGTGACGTCACTGAGCTGCGCATGGGTTGACCTGATGTATCTATGGACCTTGCCGGCGACGTCTTTTCCACTATATTCGGCCGATTATTAGACTATTTTATTCAGTTTACAAAGGGCCTCCAGCAATGACCAGCCCTCGAACTATCTCACTTCACCATTTTTCTACCACAGATCCTTCTTAAGCTGCGCACAATCGTCTAAATGTAGCTAGAAAAAAAAAAAAACCCGTCCCGGTACAGAAGGGGTTAAGGGGAGATTTTTAGTTTGTTCCCTAGACCTCACTCAGGCTTAAAATTACACTCCCTATAGCCCCTTTAAAGATAAATTTGTACATTTTTCGGTAGAAAAATCTCTCTCTCTCTCTCTCTCTCTCTGTATATATAGTGTATATATATATATATATATATATATATATACTGTATATCGCTTTGTATATCTCCCTGTATATCTATATATCACTCACTCACTCACACACTCTCTGACTCTCTCTATGTCTGTCTTTTTCACTCTGCATATATCTACAGTACATATGCATCTACCCATATATCCTACTTATCTACCCAATTATCTATTGATATATCCAAGTTCCTGTCCTCCGCAAGCTCAGCAAGGCAAATATTCGCCCCCTTCAAGGTATAGTACACCCCCCCCCCCACCTTAGCTACCTGTTACCGACCCCCTTACCGACCAGTAGGCGGCGGGGGTGGGTGTGTGTGTGTGTGTGTGTGTGTGTGTGTTTGTTTGTGTATGTGAGTGCGTGCGTTCGTGCGCCGTGTAAGCTTAGGTCGTGTTGGTTCCACTGACCTACCTACCTAGTTCCCCCCCTGCCTTACCCTCCTTCCTACCCTCCTGCTTTACCCCCCTTCCTACCTTCCTACCTACCTTACCCACCTGCCTTACCCTCCTGCCTTACCCCCTTCCTACCCTCCTACCTACCTTACCCACCTGCCTTACCCTCCTGCCTTACCCACCTTCCTACCTTCCTACCTACCTTACCCACCTGCCTTACCCTCCTGCCTTACCCCCTTCCTACCATCCTACCTTACCCACCTGCCTTACCCCCCTGCCTTACCCCCCTGGCTTACCCAAATTCCTACCCTCATACCTACCTTACCAACCTGCCTTACCCCCCTTCCTACCCTCCTACCTACCTTACCCACCTGCCTTACCCTCCTGCCTTACCCCCCTTCCTACCCTCCTACCTTCCCCCTTTCCTACCTTTCTCCCTGCTGCCCCCCCCCCCCCTTCTTCTACCTTCCTGGTTGTCCCTCCTGCCTCCCCCCCTTCCTACCCTCCTTCTTCCCCCCTTCCTTACCCTCCTGCCTACAGTACCTCTCCCCCTCTTCCCACCTCCTTCCTCGTCTCTCTCCCTACCTTCCTCCCTTTCCTTCCTTCATGTTTGTAATACTTGCCTCCCCTTCCTGTTTCCCCTCCTACCTCCCCTCCTGCCTGCAGTACCTCTCCACCTCCTCCCTTACCCCCGTCCCTACCTTCCTCCCTGTCCCACCCTCTTCCTTCCTTCCTGTTTGTCCTACTTTCCTGCCCTCCCTACCTCCCCTCCTACCTACCCTCCTGCCTACAGTACCTTTCCACCTCCTTCCTTACCCCGGTCCCTACCTTCCTCCCTGTCCCACCCCATTCCTTCCTTCCTGTTTGTCCTACTTTCCTGCCCTCCATGTCTCCCCTCCCTACTTCCCCTCCTACCTACTCTTCTCCCTCTCCCTACCTCCTTCTTCTCTCCCCCCCCCCCCTCCCTACCTTACCCTCTACCTACCTATTCACCTTCTTCGCCCCACCCTACCTACTTCTCCTCCCTGCTTACCCCTTGTCCCAATCCCCTACCTATATACCTCACCTCACTTCCTCCCCCAGAAAATCAATGTTTGTGTCCCTATTTCAGAATGGACATGGATTCCTTGGAGAGAATATAACGAAGAATGGCAACACTTTTCCATAATATTATAAATCTGCCATATGAAGAAATGTTGAAGAAATTAAATTACATTCGTTAAAGAGACGCAGAGTTAGAGGGGATATGATAGAGGTGTTCATGTGGGTTAGTGGGATTAATAAAGGGGACATGCAAGATGTACTGAAGCTTGGTAATAGCGAAAGAACTCAAATAAATGGTCTCGAATTTGATTGTTTAAGGGGAGGTTCTAGTGTGTTTCCTAGATATCCATCAAGCTTGAAATTACACCCCCTTGACCCCCTTTCAAGATAAATTTGTACATTTTTCGGTAGAAAAATGTCCTGGCCGAGGGCCGGTTCTTCTTAAATTACAGGCTCGCTATCGCTCGCCACGAAAAAATCGACACCTAAATAGCACAAAAGGTCTTAAAAGTGACATAAATGGGGTGGACGTTCTTAAAATCGCCAAACTAATGGGGCGAACATCTTAAAATCTCAATAGCAATGGGGCTAAACATGAGGGAGAAAGGGGTAAAGAAAAAAAATCCCTCAAGTGGAAATCTCCCCTTAAGAGATTAGTGCTTGGTTTTTGGTCTATGTATTTATTTATTTATATGATTTTTAGTTTCATCTCTAGCCCTCCATCAAGCTTGACAAAAAAAACACATAGACCCTCTTGCATGATAAATTTGTACATTGTTCGGTAGAAAAATGTCCCGGCCGAAGGCCGATTCCTTCTAAAATTACAGGCTCGCTATCGCTCGCCAGGAAAAACTCGACACCTATATGGCACGACAGGTCTTAATGTTGACACATAAATTGGGCGTAAGGTCTCAAAATCGTCAAACTAATGAAACGAACGTCTTAAAATATGATAACTAAGAAGCTAAACATGAGGGAGAAGGGGATCCAGGAAATGCGACTACCTCCCCCTTAATATATATTGTTGGCGACCTACTGTAAGGGTGGGTGTCCATTCAGTGAGTTTATGTGCAATTCGAAAAGGGCTGGAGCAAATGGGCTGTACATTGTCCACACTTATTCCCTATAGCTACCTATTCCCAATGGGTAGACATATTAGCTGGATTACTCTAGTCGTTTGTGAGGTATATAGAGGTTAATGGTCGAGAGTTTTGGCCTACTTGTTGGGAACAGGGTATATAGTCTCTCCCTGCCCCTCCTACCAGCCTCACCCTTTGCTCCCTCCCTCATCTTTATCCTCCCTTACCTCCTGCCCTACCCCCCCCCCCCCCTAGTTCCCTCCATATGCTCCTTCTACCCTCCTCCCTCTCTTCTTCTCCCTACCCCTCTATTAAGCTCTTATTATCCATACTTTCTTGTTCATCCCTCGCTTCCCTCTTACCTCCCTCCTGTCCTTCTCTCTTACCTCCCTCCTTTCCTTCTCTCTTACCTCCCTCCTGTCCTTCTCTCTTACCTCCCTCCTTTCCTTCCCTCTTACCTCCCTCCTTTCCTTCCCTCTTACCTCCCTCCTTTCCTTCCCTCTTACCTCCCTCCTTTCCTTCCCTCTTACCTCCCTCCTGTCCTTCCCTCTTACCTCCCTCCTTTCCTTTCCCTCTTTCCTTCCCTCTTACCTCCCTCCTTTCCTTCCCTCTTACCTCCCTCCTTTCCTTCCCTCTTACCTCCCTCCTTTCCTTCCCTCTTACCTCCCTCCTTTCCTTCCCTCTTACCTCCCTCCTTTCCTTCCCTCTTACCTCCCTCCTTTCCTTCCCTCTTACCTCCCTCCTTTCCTTCCCTCTTACCTCCCTCCTTTCCTTCCCTCTTACCTCCCTCATTTTCTTCCCTCTTGCCTCCCTCCTTTCTCCTGTCCTTCCCTCTTACCTCCCTCCTTTCCTTCCCTCTTACCTCCCTCCTTTCCTTCCCTCTTACCTCCCTCATTTTCTTCCCTCTTACCTCCCTCCTTTCCTTCCCTCTTTCCTTCCCTCTTACCTCCCTCCTTTCCTTCCCTCTTACCTCCCTCCTTTCCTTCCCTCTTACCTCCCTCCTGTCCTTCCCTCTTGCCTCCCTCCTTTCCTTCCCTCTTACCTCCCTCCTTTCCTTCCCTCTTACCTCCCTCCTGTCCTTCCCTCTTACCTCAACGTAGAGTTACCAAAATTATACCTAGCCTAAAGAACAAACCATACGAAGAGCGTCTTAGAGAATTAAATCTATTTCCTTTAACCCAGCGCAGATTAAGAGGTGACTTAATTCAAGTGTTCAAAATCATCAAAGGCATCGACAATATGAACTGTAGTAACTACTTCACTATCGACCAATCTAATTACACGCGGGGAAACGGTTGCAAAATTATTGGTAAATCTTTTAACTCACACGAATCTAAGAATTTCTTCTTCAATCGAGTTGTCAACTTGTGGAATGGGCTTCCCCGAGACGTTATAGACTGCAGCACCGTTGATTCATTTAAATTCCGCCTAGACAAATATCTCTCATCAAACCCGCGACTGACTGCGTTTGTAAATGAATAACTTTATTTTATCCTCCCCTCAGTTACTAACCCATATGTCCCCTACTAACTTCCTAGTCCTGCCACGTTAGTGGCAGGGCAGTAGTTCCCTTTCCAATGTTCCCTTACCCACTCTAAACCACTGTTTGGAGGACAAGCAGCCTAGAAGGGTCACTAGATTTGTTGTTGCTTGATTTCCTTTGTACTCCTTTGTACTACTCCTGTGTACCTCCCTCCTTTCCTTCCCTCTTACCTCCCTCCTTTCCTTCCCTCTTACCTCCCTCCTGTCCTTCCCTCTTACCTCCCTCCTGTCCTTCCCTCTTACCTCCATCCTTTCCTTCCCTCTTACCTCCATCCTTTCCTTCCCTCTTACCTCCCTCCTTTCCTTCCCTCTTACCTCCCTCCTGTCCTTCCCTCTTACCTCCCTCTTTTACTTCCCTCTTACCTCCCTCCTTTCCTTCCCTCTTACCTCCCTCCTTTCCTTCCCTCTTACCTCCCTCCTTTCCTTCCCTCTTACCTCCCTCCTTTCCTTCCCTCTTACCTCCCTCCTTTCCTTCCCTCTTACCTCCCTCCTTTCCTTCCCTCTTACCTCCCTCTTTTCCTTCCCTCTTACCTCCCTCCTTTCCTTCCCTCTTACCTCCCTCCTGTCCTTCCCTCTTACCTCCCTCCTTTCCTTCCCTCTTACCTCCCTCCTTTCCTTCCCTCTTACCTCCCTCCTTTCCTTCCCTCTTACCTCCCTCCTCTTTCCTTCCCTCTTACCTCCCTCCTTTCCTTCCTCTTACCTCCCTCCTGTCCTTCCCTCTTACCTCCCTCCTTTCCTTCCCTCTTACCTCCCTCCTTTCCTTCCCTCTTACCTCCCTCCTGTTCTTCCCTCTTGCCTCCCTCCTTTCCTTCCCTCTTACCTCCCTCCTGTCCTTCCCTCTTAGCTCCCTCCTTTCCTTCCCTCTTACCTCCCTCCTTGCCTTCCCTCTTACCTCCCTCCTTTCCTTCCCTCTTACCTCCCTCCTTGCCTTCCCTCTTACCTCCCTCCTTTCCTTCCCTCTTACCTCCCTCCTTTCCTTCCCTCATACCTCCCTCCTTTCCTTCCCTCTTACCTCCCTCCTGTCCTTCCCTCTTGCCTCCCTCCTTTCTCCTTGCTTTCCCTCTTACCTCCCTCCTTTCCTTCCCTCTTCCCTCCCTCCTTTCCTTCCCTCTTACCTCCCTCCTTTCCTTCCCTCTTTCCTCTCTCCTTTCTCCTTCCCTCTTACCTCCCTCCTGTCCTTCCCTCTTACCTCCCTCCTTTCCTTCCCTCTTACCTCCCTCCTTTCCTTCCCTCTTACCTCCCTCCTTTCCTTCCCTCTTACCTCCCTCCTGTCCTTCCCTCTTACCTCCCTCCTGTCCTTCCCTCTTACCTCCCTCTTTTACTTCCCTCTTACCTCCCTCCTTTCCTTCCCTCTTACCTCCCTCCTGTCCTTCCCACTTACCTCCCTCCTTTCCTTCCCTCTTACCTCCCTCCTTTCCTTCCCTCTTACCTCCCTCCTGTCTTTCCCTCTTACCTCCCTCCTGTCCTTCCCTCTTACCTCCCTCCTTTCCTTCCCTCTTACCTCCCTCCTGTCCTTCCCTCTTACCTCCCTTCTTTCCTTCCCTCTTACCTCCCTCCTTTACTTCCCTCTTCCTCCCCCTGCCTTCCCTCTTACCTCCCTTCTTTCCTTCCCTCTTACCTCCCTCCTTTCCTTCCCTCTTACCTCCCTCCTCTCCTTCCCTCTTACCTCCCTCCTGTCCTGCCCTCTTACCTCCCTCCTGTCCTTCCCTCTTACCTCCCTCCTTTCCTTCCCTCTTACCTCCCTCCTTTCCTTCCCTCTTACCTCCCTCCTGTCCTTCCCTCTTACCTCCCTTCTTTCCTTCCCTCTTACCTCCCTCCTTTCCTTCCCTCTTACCTCCCTCCTTTCCTTCCCTCTTACCTCCCTCCTTTCCTTTCCTCTTACCTCCTTCCTTTCCTTCACTCTTACCTCCCTCCTTTCTCCTTGCCTTCCCTCTTACCTTCCTCCCCTCCCCCTTCCTCCCTCCCTCTCCATACCCCTCAAAAGCTCTTATCATCCCTACTGTTTTCTACCTCCTTCTCCTCCCCTCTCTCCTCCCCCCCCCCCGCCCCCCCACCCCCTCCCTCCCTCCCTAGAGGAATCTTCGTATGATTCCTCTCCAAGTTTCCCTTTCTCCCTTCTTCCTCCCTCCTTTCTTCAACCCCTCCCTCCCTCCCCCCTTCATTCCCCTCCCTCCTTTCCTCCCCCGTCCTTCCTAGCACCTCCCCCCTCCTCCCCATTCCCCTTCCCCCTTCCTCCCTACCACCTCCCCTCCTACTCTCCTTCCCTTATCCCATCTAACCCCCCTCGTCCCTCCTTCCTCCCTCTCTCCTCGACCCCGTCGCCCCCCCCTCCCTCCCCCTCCCCTCTCTCTCATCCATAGGCCTATTTCTCTCTCTCTCTCTCTCTCTCTCTCTCTCTCTCTCTCTCTCTCATATCCATAGACCTATCTTCTGCCTCATTGCTTCCCTAAGATCCTATTGTTCTCTCTCTCTCTCTCTCTCTCTCTCTCTGAATAATATAAACTCCCTATCTACCTACTCCCCCCCACCTACCTACCTACCTACCCACTAACCTATCTACCTGCCTACCTACCCCCCCCACCTGCCTACCTACCTACCTACCTACCCACCCACCTACCTACCTACCTACCTACCTACCTACCTACCTACCAACCTACCTACCTACCAACCTGTCTACCTAATCACCAACCAACTTACCTACCTACCAACCCACCGTCATACATATATACCGGTATATATATATATATATATTATATATATATATTATATATATATATATATATATATATATATATATATATATATATATATATATATATATGTGACCTCTCAATTCCCCCCCCCTCCTCCCTACCTACAGCATATCCATTCCCTCCCTCCCCCCTCCCCCCCTCCTTTTCGTCTCTTCCTTTCTTATAATCCCCCCCCCCCACTCTCCTCCATCCCCTCCCTCCCCCCCCCTTTTCCTCTCTCTTTCTTTCTTATAATCCCCCCCCCCACTCCTCCCTCCTTTTCATCTCTCTTCCTTTCTTATAATCCCCCACCACTCTCCTCCCTCCCTCCCTCCCCCCTCCTTTTCATCTCTCTTCCTTTCTTATAATCCCCCCACCACTCTCCTCTCCCCCCCCTCCCCCTCCTTTTCCTCCCTCTTCCTTTCTTATAATCCCCCCTCCCCTCCCTCCCCCCCCCCCCTTTCGACCTATTTCTCTCCCGGGATATGCGTCACTCTCGCCTCCTCTACCTTCTACAGATTAATCCTCTCTACCTCGCTCTCTCTCTCTCTATTTGTGTGTCTACCTATCTATCTATCTATCTATCTATCTGTCTATCTATCTGTCTATCTATCTATCTATCTATCTATCTGTCTATCTATCTATCTGTGGTGTCGATTTAGCTGTGCAATTTAGGTGGAATCGGTCTTTGGCCGGGACATTTTTCTTCGGAAAAAATGTATAAATTTATCAAGAAGAAGAGTGTTTGGGGAATTTTATTAAGTTTGATGGAGGTCTAGGGAGCAAAACACACACACACACACACACACACACACACACACACACACACACTCACACACACACAGCTTAGGAAGGACCTCTAGCAATAATACGGCCTCAAACTCTCTCAACCAACCCTTTTAACTGCCACATATTCTTCCTAAGGTGCATACAATTGTCTAAATATATCTAGAAAATAATACAATAGACGTTAATTAATTTACAAATAAACCTAACTAGTGAAATCAATGAAAGTAATGCATATAATTATGTAGTACTCCAAGGACTCGAACCCAGGATACTCACACCGACATTCCGCACACTAAGCACTAGGCTATCAAGACATACATTTAAAAATATAAATCGATTCAACAACGTAATCTTTCTAATATATTTTCTTCTGTCTTGCAGGTGAGTGGTGTAACTGGTGGAGGGAGGCTAGCTGAACACTGTTAAGGATGGTGTGTTCTAATGTAGCGATCATGATACGTATATAAAGGTTTGTGATCGTTTTGGTCTGCTAAGTTGAACACTTACAGAGAGAGGCTGAACTTGAATGAGAGAGAGAGAGAGACTGTGTGTGTAAAGGGGCCCTCACACAGTCAGGAGTGCGAGCTAGTGGGAGTCTATCAGGAGTCACTAGGAGTCGCTAGAGTCCCTAGGAGTCATCGATTTTCACCGCGAGCGAGTGGGAGTTTAACAGTAGTCGCTAGGCGTCGCCAGAGTCCCTAGGAGTCATCGATTTTTACCGCGAACAGGCCCGCGAGTCTGAATTTTCCCCTACTCCTAGTGACTCTAGCTCGCACTCCTGACTGTGTGAGGACCCCGTGAGAGTGAGTGAGTGTGTGTATGAGTGTGTGTTTTTGAAAGAGTGTGAGAGTGTAAGAGTGTGTACATGTGTGTGTGTGTGTGTGTTTGTGTGTGAGAGAGAGAAAGAAAGAAAGCACAAGAGAGTGAAAGCAAGCAAAAGGCGAGAGAGAGTGAGAGATAGAGTGTGTGTGTGTGTGTGTAATCAGAGAGAGAGAGAGAGAATGAATGAGTGAGTGAGTGAGTGTGTGTGTGTGACTGTGAGAGAGTGTAAGAGTGTGTGTGTGAGTGACAAGGAGAAAGAGAAAAAACGAGAGAGTGAGAGCAAGAAAAAAGCGAGAGAGTGTGTGTGTGTGAGTGTATAATCGATCAAGACCCTTAATAAGAAAAGAGATAGTGAGAGAGAGAGAGTGAGAGAGTGTGTAATCGAATGAGACCCTTAGCATACGTTTCACTTCCCTTATATTTGAACACAATTACGACAGTACTGACTCGACTCTCTGAACGCTCACAAGTTGACAGTAGGTAAAGTGAAAGATACTACCTGTGTATGGGTAAATTGCCATGTTTCTATTTAATAGTGGCCCATTCGTCATTGACGAACTCCTTAAAGGAAGGTACCCTTTCAAACTCCATGCGTTTCGCACATTTGAAATGCCCGCGCAGGTAGCTTGATGGGGCCCGCATCATAAGTGCACACTTAATCTCTTATGGAATCGCCATAATGATCGGGTACCACTAAAGAAAAAACTTTTAGAAAAAATAAAAACTAATAATAATACACTAAAGTTGTCAAAAACAGCTTCCAACAATCGTGGTTATTCTTGGTGTGCGCAGCCTGACGTCAGGACCCGCGCGTCATTTCGTCCTTCTTCTACCTACGAAAATACCGCTCGGACGTGTTTTAGTGAGCTGCTGTATTCGTCGTCCCCTTTCGTCTTCTCGTGAGTCCTTACTCATTTGTATTAACCGAGACGTTCTGTGACAGGTTTTGATTAGCTAGCTTACTAGACCGAGCAGTATTATCGCAGGGAGAGTGTATTATAAGGGTACTTTTTGAGCGTCCAAGCAGCCCGATTGGGTGGACGCCTCGCATATCTAACTTTTATTTTTCAGTTTCCGTGTTAACTTAAACTAGTTACGAGGCTATTTTACTGGGTTTTTTCCTGCTCAAGATGTTCCCAGGTTCTGTGCGTTTTGTGCGGTGTTTGTAGGCTCTAAAAGTTGTCACATGTAGTTGTGGGATTTTGTGGAGCCTTGCCCTGCCCCTGAGCCAACGTGTGGTGGCTCCTCCTAGTTTGGGTTACTATCATGATTAGGTAGTATACAGACCTTATCACTACTAGTTTTCGGCCCGGCGAGTAGGTAGGACGAAAAAACAATGGGCAATGGATTTATTGATACTACTAAATATCAGTGTCAATTATTATATTACATTTAGTCCCCACCCCTCTTTTTGTGCAACTTCAGGCATGATTAAGAGTGTGGCCCAGTCGGGAAAATAGACTGATCCTGTTAGGACGCTCTGTTTTCTCGGCAGGGCCGGGGATATCAAATAACATATGTGAATGTTTCGGTTTATCCTTATGAGCATTGATTCCTGGAAATGTTTTCCAGATCACCACCACTTCCGGCGAGGAGCACGGACAAGGGGACAACCAATCTGGCTGGGGGGTTTGTCACTACCATGCCCTTTGTAACTCTTTGTGTTACTAAATCTTGTTATGAGTTTCCAATTTTAATCACTCACATTGTATCTGGTGTGTGCCATGCCTGGATCGTTCTCGTGGGACCTGGTGGTCCAAGAAGTGCAAGTCCTGCACTGAGCTCCGGCATGGATTACTGGTTGACAAAGATAAATCTTGCTTAACTCCTTGCGACATATATGACGCGATCGCGTCATATGGAACTTATAACCAAAAACTCATATGACGCGATCGCGTCATATGGACTTTTCTCCATGGCTCTCTAATAAGTTATATGACGCACTAGCATCATATGGAGCTCAGTAAGTCCGATAAGTTAGCTTACGATAAAACCGTTGGTGGCAACCTCAGCCACCTCCGATAATTCCAACGGCCGCAGTGTTGTTGTGAGTGTAGTGCGAGGCAGTGGCAATGATACCGGGGCTCCCGCCTACTCGGACTTATTGGAACACAATATGTCTGAAGGAGTTAATTTCTCTGAATGCAATCAGAATTGCTTTTAAGAATTACTGTACTGAGGTCGCACATAAGTCTTTGATGTGTGACGACCTACAATTGTGGGAATACTTAACTGTCAAAGAACCCCCTGCCCCTCTCTTGCCTACATCTTGCAGGGCTTTTACCAGTAAATCTCCCAAAGATAGTAAAACTAAACCTAAGTTTCTGGCAAAAGAACATATTAGCTCAAGTGACAGTAGTGACAGTGAAGGGACTGAACCCCCCAGCCACAGCCGCCAGCCACAGTCCAAGTTGCCGGGGACTAGCAAGATGTCCTCCCCGACTCACCGGACCAAGACATCCTCTTCTAGCCGGAAGAGAAAGGCGGAAGAGTCAACATCCTCTTCTCGGAAGTCGTCCTCCGAACGACATAGCAAGAAATCTCGTTCGGGGTCTGCTGATGTTGGTTCCCAGCGTAGAACCGAGCATTGTAAGTCTTCCTCAGCTTCCACCTCCGCTAAGCCTGACATTCTCCGGCAGCTCGGTGGTGGGACTGGAGGATGAGGCAGCAACTCGGGGTGATGTTCTCAATGTGCTTACTACCTCTAAGTTAAACAAGCAGGACTTTGTAATCCCACAGGTTTCTAGTCATGCCAAGGTTCACGGTTTGCCACCAAAAGTGTTAGCAGACGAGTACCAGGGTTATAGGGTGGTGGACGAGTCGGATACTAGCGTCTCTTTAGATAATAGAGGTGAACCCCTATCTAGTGGTTGTGTGGGGCACCAACGGGTATTGTCTCAGTCAGTGTTCCCCCAAGCAATTGTTAATCCTCCAACAATACCTACACATGTACCTACTCCTCAGGAAATACCGATGCTTGATCTTAATCCTCAAGATATGCTTAACCATGTCACGAATCACCCCACGATACTAGGGGACCCATGTGATTTTTCCGCAGCTCCTGACTTGAACCTGGACGCTTTGGACTCTGTGCACCCCAGCGAGGTGGAAGCGGAAGGTGAGTCGGATGTTGCATATATTCCATCCGCACAACCTAATGAACACACTAGTAACCGACCTCAGCGTCGCCTCAATATGTCTATTACACACAGCGGGTCAGAGAGGGGATCCATATCTTCCGAGTCTCGTTTTGTTACCAAAGTTTACCTAGAGCAAGCTTTTGAGGATATGTTAGCTAAATTGATGGCTCATAACAATGCTAGTAATTCTGCTCCTAGTACTTCCCATACGTCTGTCGGTGCGGGTGTGCCGGATTCTCTCCCGCCAAAGCCAGTTCATTCTCTTGAGCCAGCCCCTGTGCCGGCAAAACAGGAAGTTAACGTAACGCTACCTCATAGTCTGTCAACAGCTAGTACCTTTGTTACGCAGTCATCACCTATCACCACAACTAATGTACAACTGATATCTGATGTCATTCCTCCCACTTTAGACAAAATCCCTACCCATCCGGGACCTATGCCCCTTTTGTATGGTCAGGATGTCTCATGGTCCAAATTTTTTGCTCTCAATCCGGCGCTGGCAGTAACTACTTTGTCGGGAGAGCAACCGGTCCCTGCTGACTGGGAAATACAAATTAACAAGCATAAGAAATTACGAGCTCTGGACTCGTCTGGTAGGACCTTAGATATAACAGTTATGGCAGTACCCAATCTCTTTAACCCTGACTACTTCATTTATTCCTCGGCCCCGGCCCTTCCACCTGCCTCGTCAGCTAAACTCTATGCTGATTGGTCACGCACTGATGGCATGAATGACGTCAAAGTGCTGTCCTCATTAACCCAGGAGTTGGATACAACCCCGCAGCTTGATCCTTTTGGTCACCCGGTCTTACACATAGGGCAGGCAGGGCTGGGGCCTTGGGTGGAGTGGCAGTCAGAGTTGAGACAGTATGCCTTGACAATTACTAACAAAGCCTCACATCAGATCCCCAAGGAAACTCATGGTTGGTTCTCCCTTCCGGTGGTCAAAGCCGGCGGAGTCCCAGAACCTATCCTCACTTTCATTTCTGCCCCACGTCTCCAGATTAGAGACATAGATCCCTTTTGTACTCCTCCTCAAACTCAGCTCGAAAAAGACTTTCGATTGAGGCAGAAAGTGTTACGGCTATTGTCGCAGGCACTGTTATCTCGTCAGCTCTCCCAATCCCTGCTTAGAACCATTGCGGCGATCCGAGACGAGAATGTGTGTAAGGCTCTGGAACTATCACGTAGAATCATGCTCCAGAATGCAGTTTAATCTTTGGGAAATATCAGAGTCGCCTTGTTTGAGGCGTTTCGGGCTAGACAGGACCTAAGAGTCCATTTTGTTAAGAAATTACCGGAAGCTATTACCCGCCGAGTTCTTATGTCTGAGGTTTTGACACCCTCATTGCTTTGCCCTGATGTCTGGAGTACGGTTTACAACCGAGCCACGTCTCGGACCGCCGCATGTTCGGCACCTAAAGAGTTCAAGTTTCCAAAGCTTTTCTCCAAACCAAAGCAGCAATTTAAAACTCCCCATCAAGGAAATAACTTTTTTCCCCCTAAGCCACAGCACTACAAAGGCACTGAGTCCTCTAAGAGTAAAGGTGGTACCAAACCTGGTAAGTGGACCAAGCCATACAATAAATATAAATCAGGTCAGGGTTCTACTTCTAAATCACAAGGTTCAGCCTCCGCTAGCCAGGCGTCTAACCCCACACCTACCCAGTCAAAAAACTAAATCTTTTGCCAGTCTTCAATCACACTTTGGACAAGTTAGGTCAAAGCTCAGTTACGCCAGACAAGTCTACCCTCACAGGGACTTTCAGAGTATGTCACAAAGCGTGGCCGCGGCGGACTTGGGCTCGGACAGTGGCCTGCAAGGGCATAACCTGGAGGTGGATCAGACGACCTCAATTGCGCCTCCCAAGAGCAACCACTCATGTATCTCTAGAAATAGAGTCGCTCCTCCAGGAAATAAAGTTGGGCCGGTTGAGAGTAAAGAGATTAATACTGGAAGGCAACAAACATTTCCCGCTCTTGCCGGCGGGGGAGTTATGGCCTATTCCAGGGTTTATCCTCAACTTACTAGCGGTCTGGGCGAAGCACGAGACACTCTATTCAGTAACAACATGGACCTCTCCTCCACCGACGGTGTGGGTAGATACTGATGCATCAGGGACAATAGGCTGGGGTTATCAGTCAAGCCTAGGCCATCAGGGTCAAGGTCTTTGATCCCAATCCCTAGACTATCACATCAATGTCCAAGAATTACTAGTCCCATTGTTTTTCTTCCAGGCACACGGCCCGGCGTTGTGGGGCAAGTCCATCGCTTTCCGAATGGACAATCTGAACGCAGTATCGTGCATTCAGAAACAAGGGTCAACGAGGTCTCGGGCATTGCTCACGCTATCAGAGGAGATTTTCACACTGGCAGACAGTTTAGAAATTCATTTACACGCCTCGTACCTCCCGGGCATAGCCAATGTCTGGGCAGACGCGCTATCCCGGCAAATGAGTACGAAGGTCGAATGGTCAATAAAGCAAACCATCTTCAATCAGGTGATTGCTCCAATGTACCACCCACAAGTGGATTTGTTCGCGTCCAGGGAGACTCACAAGCTCCCTCTTTACCTGACCCGCCAGGAACCGACCCTGGCGGGGGGACCAGACGCATTGATGGTAGACTGGAACAAGTGGAGTTCCATATATCTGTTTCCGCCTCCAGACGCATCACTCATGTGTCAGGTAATTCACAAGCTACAGAGCTATCGGGGCTCAGTCTCGATGATTGCGCCTCTATGGCCGGCTCAGGTGTGGTACCACCAGTTAAAAGAAGTGGTACGGGACCCCGACATCACTCCCGATATCGTATTTCCACTTGGACACAATTGGAAACCTAGAGACCTCGCTGACTTATGCTTTTTGGACATTCAGAGAGCCAAGTGGCTGCCCCAATATGGCCAGAGTGTAACTGCTAAATTGATAGGTCAATATACAGAGTCTACCCAGCGACAATACTCTTCTCATTGGCGTGCTTTCACTACTTGGGTTGTAGAAACCTCTCAGACAGACACTTCGTTTGCATTAGTTTTCAAATACCTGGATTATTTGTTTGAACATAAGCGTCTAGCAGTTAACACTTTAAAAAAACACTTGTCAGCTATAAAGATTGTGACGTTAACCACTCCGTTAGAACCGCATGGCTTGTCCTACAGTGACTCGCTAGGATCGCCAGGGCAGTGGATGTGGCTACAGTTGATGTATTATTGTGTGCTTTATTTCATATGAAAACTCGTGTCATGGGCAGTCCAGAAAGGCTCTTTTTGTTGATAGGAATACTGCATTGTCGTGGCGATAATTATTGTTGTAGCGTTTAGGATATTCTTGGCTCCGACTGCATTATATATCTTGCCTTTTTGTGAGCATAGCCTGCTCGAGCATTGTTCCGCTGCCAGCCTTTTTGGGGTTCCATTTCTGATTCGAGCATCTTGATAGCATCTAACATTTAAAGAAGATTCCTTGTTGTTGTTGAAGGACTTTAGTGCACTTTCTTTCATGCAGGAGTGCCTGACATTTATTGATTAAAGTAACGTAAGCTGTAACTTCTCTTACCACCTTACTTTGCATACCATAACCAAGCACCTTTGGTTATAGGTAGTAATAGGCTGTTTTCACATAACATTAAGCCTAGAGGAGACACACATTTATTGAGAGTTTAATAACCTATTATTGCATATAGAACTCTGGAGAGTATTTGTGTTCTTTGTTCACTGGGAATATACATCAGAGGCTGGATCTAGCGCCTTCCGTTGTAGCATTTATGCCATTACTAGTCCAATGAATAAGAACCCTGATATATTTAAACCTCAGTCGTAACAAATGGCGACCTTACCTAGGATTTGGTGAACCTACATTTATTAGCAGGGAACATTTGTTGTTTTGGGGAATATTTTGCGGGGATCAGCAAGAATATTTTTTTTTGCAACATAGTATAGCCCTTGGGTATTTCCGAGAATTTGTGTGTGTATATTGAGGTATAAGAGTTTGGGGTGCTTCTTTTCTGAATATTGAGGTGAGAAATTGTTGTGAGCATCATGTCTTATACCGGATCAGAGGAGAATGGAGACACAGTACGTAATGTCGAAACTGAGGAACAGCAGCATGATGAAAGGGTTAATCAGGTGAACTGTGAAGAGGATGCTAGGATATTTTTGCAATTGCCTGTTACTGCCGAGCGGTTGGAGGGTATGGATCGGTACGGTCTTCAATGCCTGGCCACAGCTATCGGTCATGCGGGTACTAGCAGCATGACCAGGGATAACTTGATAACGTGTGTACTGGGCAGGGTGACTGGTGAGCGAGATGGGTTGAGTGCTCAGAGCCCTTCGGCCATGCTTCCCCTACACTCGACTCCCAGCCATCCCAGTAGTTTGCCGACCCCGAGTACGTATCCACAGTTGGGTGGTGACTGGCAGGGTGGGTTGGCCCTGGGGGGACCACCGGTAATTTCAAACATTGTAGCACCACTCACCTCCTCCAGGGTTAACTCCAGAATTATTGTATCAGCTCGAATTAGCTAAGATTCAACAGCAACAAAGGGTATGTGAGCTTCAGCAGCAACAGAGGGTATGTGAGCTTCAGCAGCAACAAAGGGCATGTGAGCTTCAGATTCAACAGCAACAAAGGGCATGTGAGCTTCAGCAGCAACAAAGGGCATGTGAGCTTAAGCAGCAAATAGAGCTAGCAAAAATCCAAGCTGAGTCGACTAGGTACTGTGCCGACATGGACGTAGAGAAGTCGCGAGTAGAGACAACGGGACAGCGACTTGGGGCTGGTAACCGTGCTCATGATCAATCTCTCTCGCACTTATTGAAACTGGTTCCGGTGTTTGATGAGAGTGAGGTAACAGAATTTTTCGCACGCTTTGAGAAGAAGTGCCAGGAACACCAGTGGCCAGAGAATAAATGGGCAGCACTTGTATCCTCTAGATTAATAGGCAAGGGTCTTAAAGCCTACGATGCGTTACCTTTGGAGTCATGTATTGTGTATGAGGATCTCAAGGAGGCTGTCCTGAGGGCTTACGAACTGCAACCAGAAATGTACCGTTTGAAGTTCCAGGGTGAAACTAAGGGAAGAGATAGCACCTTCTTGGAACACGCCCGGGACTTGTCCGATGCTATGGGGAACTGGCTCCGATCTGAGAAGGTAACAACATTTGATGGAATTAAGTAGTTAATGATGTTGGAGCAGTTCTTTAACACCTTACGAGCGGCCTATGCGGTTTATTTATGTGTACCGCACAGCGGGGTGTTTTTAGCCAAAATAGGGCTGTTTACGTGATAATTTTCATGCCTAAATAAGACCCAGAACGTAAAACAAGTACCTATCCCTGAAAGGGCATAAACAGAGCTTTCGAATGACACCATAACGATCCTTGTATGATGGATAGTTTTCTTGCAATAACCGTGCAACGCGAGTGCAAAAAGCAGGTAATCGGTACTTTCAGTACATAATTGAGTATGTAGCGAGTGAGAGAGGGAGGAGGGAGCTGAGATTTGTGTCAGTAGGTTCGCCGCGGTGGTCTGGAGCAGTCATACGCTCGCTAGTCTCCTGCCACCACTTGTCTCTCTCTCTCAGCAGCCACATTACGTGCTGAAATTGCCACTCGAGTTATGTCGAGCGCCGCCACATAGTCCAGCTTTATTTAACTCGACTTATGTTGCTCGCCGCTAAATAAGGGTTAAGAGCACGGGCGGTGATCTAACTTTGAACTTAAAGGAGAAAAACCCAAGAACTCTAGTCGAAGCAGCAGAAATGGCTGATCGATGGCTGTCGTTGATTCGGGGTTGCGGGTCCTCACAGAAGTACGATGCAAGTGCTAGGGACCGTTATCCTCCCCCTCCCCGTAGCAATGACACATTTAACTCCTTGCGACAAATATGACGCGATCGCATCATATGGAACTTATAACCAAAAACTCATATGACGCGATCGCGTCATATGGACTTATCTCCATGCCTCTCCAATAAGTTTATGACGCGATTTTGCGTCATACGAGCTCAGTAAGTCCGATAAGTTAGCTTACGATAAAACCGTTGGTGGCAACCTCAGCCTCCTCCGATAATTCTAACGGCCGCAGTGTTGTTGTGAGTGTAGTGCGAGGCAGTGGCAATGATCCTGGGACTCCCGCCTCCTCAGACTTATTGGAACATAATATGTCTGAAGGAGTTAAACAAAAGAGCAATGAAATTAAAACTGAATCCAAACCTAACACCACGCCATATGAGAAAAGTCAGGGGCTTTTTACATCACAGTATAAGCCGAAACCGAAATTTATGTGTTTTAAGTGCCACCAGGAGGGTCATAAGGCAAATGAGTGCTCTAGTCAACATCCTCCGGCAGCCGTGTCTTTTGCTCACGGCATTGGAGTGTTCAAGAGGACATCGGAGTTTGTTAGAGGCAATTCTTCCGAGGTAAATACACTGCCAGTGCAGAAGGATCCGGAAGGCTTATTTCCTGTTCGTCATGCCTTTAGTGACGACAGGGACTCGGTTGTGTGGAGTGGGGGGGTAGAAGACATGAGGTGAGAATTTTGCGTGACACTGGGGCATCGCAAACACTGTTGAGAAATTTCACTGGTAAACCTGTAAATACGGCGCGGATGGTTGTGGTTCACGGAGTTAATGCAACAAGGTCATACCTGCTTGTAAGAATGAAGATGGAAGTTGATGGTGTGACTCGTGACCTGGATGTAGGAATTGTGGAGAAGTTGCCTGTTGGGGGCGTCGACATCCTTCTCGGCAACGACTTTGCGGGGCCTACTTCTGAGGCTCCACCCTTAGTCGTTGCCGAGAAGCCAGCCGACGTGAGTAGGGAGGAGCAGGAGTGGGTTGAGAAGTGTCAGGTGCAACCTATGGAGTGTGTTGTCACCAGATCTCTTGCATCCAGGGAGTCGCATTCTGGTCAACAGTCTTTAGACAGGCGGAGGAAAGGTACCGAGAAGGGGTTGAAAGTTGATGCGGTTGAGAGTTTAGTATCAACGGACATTCTCGGGGACCCATTTTTAGGACCGATTTTCGAGTCTGGAGAAGACCCATTAACTGTTACTGAGAAGGCAGAGGATGGGCTTAAAAAGACGAAGAGACAGCAACGATACACAGAGAGAGAGCAACGGGAGGCTAAATTCAATGTAGGAGGGGGCATGAGTTGTTTCGCAAACACATAGATAAGCTTGCTCCTTCGGACATTCGTAAATTGCAATTAGAAGACCCGGAGATTCTTGAATGTGGTACCGGTGCTGTCGAGTTGGAGGAGGACAGTGATGCACAGTCGGGAGATGTAGCAACAAGATACCCTGACGCGTACCCTATGAGAAATGGGTCAGCGAAGACGGTGGTCCGAAACTTGCTAGTGTATTTTTCCCAGTATGGTTACCCGCAGGGGATTCAGTCAGACCAAGGATCCAACTTCACTTCTAGCCTCTTTGTTCAAGCAGTGCCGCAGCATGGGATTGTTACGGTTGTGTCATCTGCATATCATCCGGAGAGCCAGGGTGTGTTAGAGCGATGGCACTCATCCTTAAAATCTGTGCTTCGTTGTGGTTGCTTTGAGAGTGGGAAAGGTTGGGATCTTGGCCTGCCATATGTTTTATTTGCTGCACGGGAGGTACCTGGGGAAAGTTTGGGATTCAGCCCTAATGAGCTCGTCTTTGGACACCGTGTCAGAGGGCCTCTCCATATGGTTGAAGAAATATGGGAGGGCGCAGATAAACCTTGTTCTATGCTCAAGTATGTCCTCGACAGTCGAGAACGGATGTTGCGCAGTCTGGAGTTGGCTGGCCGTAATTTGACTAGCTCTCAGGCCCTCAGAAAGGACAGGTACGACCTCAAGGTTAAACTCAGGGAGTTTCACGTGGGTCGGGAGGTGTTGATTCTACTGCCCCTTATAGGTCATCCCTTATCCGCGAAGTACACTGGTCCTTATAGGGTGGTTGAGAGACTATCGGTCCTGGATTGCTTGGTGGCCGCTCCAGACAGACGTAAGCGCAATCAGTTATGTCACGTTAATCTCATGAAGGAGTATGTGAGGCACCCCCCTGAGCCTCTCACTGTGCCTGTGATGACGTTTAGCAGTCAAGGTGGAGAAGGAGAATGGGACAATCAAGCTCAGGTGGAGGATATCTGGAAGGATAAGAAATTCAAATGGGCGCCTGAGTGTGAGAAGGCGTTTGGAGTAGTAAAACACCTGTTGTGCACTCACCCGATCCTCAGGGCCCCTGACTTTAGCCTACCTTTCCAACTAGCAACGGATGCTAGTGGTGTGGGTGCTGGTGCCGTCCTTATGAAAAAGGACGATGATGGGCTGGAACATCCTGTTAGTTTCTGCTCGGAGAAGTTCAATTCAGCCCAGGGAAGCTGCTCTGTTGTCAAGAGGGAGCTGCTGGCAGTTGTGCTTGCACTGAGGCATTTAGAGGTCTATGTTCCAGCCTATGGTCCGGTCGTTGTAGTTTACACAGATCATCACCCTCTCAAGTTCTTGGACCAGTTTCACAATCGGAATATGAGGCTGACCAGGTGGTCACTAAGGTTATTGGTATATAACCTGGAGATACGCTATATTGCCGGTTGTGACAACGTGGTTGCAGATTGTCTTTCAAGGGTATATGATCCTGGGTAGATTGACACACGGGTAGCCTCCTGCTTTAGTTTGAATAGTATTTTGCGCTTGGTGCTTGTGGGCTCGCGGTTGTAGCCCAGCGTATTGGGTCATAAAGCAGGAGTTGAGCGTTTGGTATAGAAGAAAAAACTAGGCTTGCCCCTATAGTGCAGCCGAAATAAACAAATAAAAAACATAAAAATAAAAAATAAACTTTCTTTGATAGTTGAATTGTTTCAGTATGTTATAGCAGTAATTCTGAGTTGCACTCCTCTCAGAATGCTGGGCTAGAGAAGCTTGCTCTTGAGGAGCATAACTACATATGATTTAACCTATTGTGTTGGGGAGGGTTATAATTTTGTAAAAAAAATTGTTGAAGAACTGTGCCAGATATTTTACTGCCGCTGGCTGATGGGAAGTAGAGATATAGCATGGGTTCTAACCATCAGATTTTTTTGAGCTTTGGGCCTCTGAGAAAAATCTTGGGGGGGGGGGGTGACGTTAACCACTCCGTTAGAACCGCATGGCTTGTCCTACAGTGACTCGCTAGGATCGCCAGGGCAGTGGATGTGGCTACAGTTGATGTATTATTGTGTGCTTTATTTCATATGAAAGCTCGTGTCATGGGCAGTCCAGAAAGGCTCTTTTTGTTGATAGGAATACTGCATTGTCGTGGCGATTATTATTGTTGTAGCGTTTAGGATATTCTTGGCTCCGACTGCATTATATATCCTGCCTTTTTGTGTGCATAGCCTGGTCGAGCATTGTTCCGCTGCCTGCCTTTTTGGGGTTCCATTTCCGATTCGAGCATCTTGATAGCATCTAACATTTAAAGAAGATTCCTTGTTGGTGTTGAAGGACTTTAGTGCACTTTCTTTCATGCAGGAGTGCCTGACATTTATTGATTAAAGTAACGTATGCTGTAACTTCTCTTACCACCTTACTTTGCATACCATAACCAAGCACCTTCGGTTATAGGTAGTAATAGGCTGTTTTCACATAACATTAAGCCTAGAGTAGACGCACATTTATTGAGAGTTTGATAACCTATTATTGCATATAGAACTCTGGAGAGTATTTGTGTTCTTTGTTCACTGGGAATATACATCAGAGGTTGGATCTAGCGCTTTCCGTTGTAGCATTTATGCCATTACTAGTCCAATGAATAAGAACCCTGATATATTTAAACCTCAGTCGTAACAAGATCCCCCTTTTTGATCTAACAGGTTTATCTATACCGCCGGCGGAGGAAAAGGGTTTCATGAGAGCATGTTTCAGGCTTCGTCCACCACCCCGCCAGCTCACACCTACTTGGTCACTCGAGAAGACTTTAGCATTGCTTTATTCCCCCAAATACACCAATAACCCACCTTTTGAATTAATTCTTAAGAAAGCCGTGTTTTTGATGGCTCTTGCCTCAGGTAATCGGGTATCTGAGTTGGCGGTGATGTGTAACACACCTAATTGCCTTAGATTTGGGTGGCGCAATGCTGATGTACAGATTGCTCCGTCTCCTTCTTTTGTTGCCAAAAATGAACATCAGGATCATGTTTTTACTTCCTTTACTGTACCTGCCCTTAAACGCGGCGATACTCACCACATTCTATGTCCTGTACAAGCCTTGATTAAGTTAATCAGAGCATCCCAGCCTAAGCAACCGGGAGCTCTGCGAAACTGCGAAAGGTACACGGGTTACAAAGCGAAGGTTGGCGGCCCTCCTCATAGAAGTTATCAGGGAAAGCAATCCCGGCTTAGTGGTAAGAGCCCATGACATTCGTAAATGGGCGGTGTCCCTACGCTTTTTACATAATTATTCGGTAGATGATATTGCCGAAACTAATTTATGGGCCTCCAATCATACCTTTCTATCTCGCTATCTGTCAGTACACCTAGAAAGACCAAAGCACACCTGTGTGGCCCTCTGGCAACGGGTGTAAGATCTTTGTGCTAGTAGCTTTAAGCTGTTGTTTTCAAAACAGGGGGGGGGGGGGGAGGGGATGTGTAACTACAAAGACACTAACACCCCTTCACCGAAAACTTGTGATATATATGCAAATATGTAAGACCAAAGGTTGTGATCTCTATTTACATTGTAAATCTTCTTTTTCTCTAGTAATTAAGAAAGATATATTGTTCTAGTCAAGAAAGATGGGATAACATAGGCTAATGTTTTGATATTATTTAAGAGTAATATGAGTGATATATACTAAAATACTATTACCTATGCAATTTTCACAGCATACCTAAGTTATGGTTGCAATATTAAGAACAAGTATCAAATGTCACATACTATATTTTGTACATAGTCGGAGTCACAAGCCTAGTGACATACATTATATGTTCAGTAACTCACGCTAGTCGTGATTTTGTGTACTCGGTTAAGCAGTCATCCTGTGCGGGCCTTATAATCTGAGTCAATAACGTCACACTCTTAGTGATGTTACAATCTAAGTCATGTTGAGAATCATTTATTCGCCAACAAGGTGGGTTATACATAAGCAGTATCTTTAAGCACACATCTGCTTACTCTTTCATATTTTTATATCTGTAAAGGCATTTACGTATTGAAGAATACACGTTATTGTAAGTATACAATAAATATTTGAGTTGTCTTGGTGTTTCTGTGAAACCTTTGGATTTTGAGTTGGGAATACTTTCGGAGAGCGGGTTTTTAAGGGTCATCAGTACGAATGTCCCCCTCCAGTCTTAGAATTCTGGCAGTTCGTCAATGACTCCGGGGCCACTATTAAATTATAGGTTTGATCCCCAAGGGGAAGAGAGAAAACCTAATATATATGAGTGGCCCCGGAGTCATTGACGAGTTCGGCCATCCCACCATCCCCTTCCCATTCGTTGATATTTTGAGAAGTCTTGATATATCATTGAAGGACGAAATGACGCGCGGGTCCCGACGTCAGGCTGCGCACACCAAGAATATCCACGATTGTTGGAAGCTGTTTTTGACAACTTTAGTGTATTATTATTATTTTTTATTTTTTCTAAAAGTTTTTTCTTTAGTGGTACCCGATCATTATGGCGATTCCATAAGAGATTAAGTGTGCACTTATGATGCGGGCCCCATCAAGCTACCTGCGCGGGCATTTCAAATGTGCGAAACGCATGGAGTTTGAAAGGGTGCCTTCCTTTAAGGAGTTCGTCAATGACTCCGGGGCCACTCATAAATATTAGGTTTTCTCTCTTCCCCTTGGGGATCAAACCTATAATCTTTGTTACTCAGCTATAAGGTAGATTTTGTAGCGAAATATGATGTTAATTATGAAAACTTTGCATTAATACGACACACAGACCCCCCAACACCCATCTTCAAAATACCCCCAAGACCCATCTTCAAAATACCCCCACGACCCATCTTCAAAATACCCCCAATACCCACCTTCAAAATACCCCCAATACCCACCTTCAAAATACCCCCATTACCCACCTTCAAAATACCCCCAAGACCCATCTTCAAAATACCCCCAATACCCACCTTCAAAATACCCCCAATACCCACCTTCAAAATACCCCCATTACCCACCTTCAAAATAACCCCAATCCCCACCTTCAAAATAAATTAGTAAATTTTTCAGTAGTAAAATGTTCCGGCCGAAAGCTAGTTCCTCCCACATTACAGGCTTGCTATCGCTCGCCAGGAACAAATCAACACCTAAATGGCATGAAAGTTCTTAACCCTTTGAGTACCAGGGACAAGTGTTACGTTATATTCTAGCTATATTTAGTGTTACGTTATATTCTAGCTATATTTAGTGTTACGTTATATTCTAGCTATATTTAGTGTTACGTTATATTCTAGCTATATTTAGTGTTACGTTATATTCTAGCTATATTTAGTGTTACGTTATATTCTAGCTATATTTAGTGTTACGTTATATTCTAGCTATATTTAGTGTTACGTTATATTCTAGCTATATTTAGTGTTACGTTATATTCTAGCTATATTTAGACAATATTATGCAGCTTAGGAAATATCAGTAGTACTTGAAAGGGTTGGTTGAGATAGTTCCAAGCCTATTAAGGGGAGGTTTTTAGTGTGTTTCCTAGGCTTCCATCAAGCTTGAAATTACACCCCCATGACCCCCTTTCAAGATAAATTTGTACATTTTTCGGTAGAAAAATGTCCCCGCCGAATGCCGGTTCCTCTTAAATTACAGGCTCGCTATCGCTCGCCAGGAAAACATCGACACCTAAATGGGACGAAAGGTCTTAAAAGTGACATAAATGGGGTGAAAGTTCTTAAAATCGCCAAACTAATGGGGCGAACGTCTTATAATCTCAAAAGCAATGGGGCTAAACATGAGGGATAAAGGGGTAAAGAAAAAATCCCTCAAGTGGAAATCTCCCCTTATTCACCACCATTGCGTCATTTCCATTCTATTCTGGTTACCATTACACGATTATCTTTAGTTTATAATCTACCTATACGACTCAAATTAGTAAATAGTATCTCAATAAACCCTCTTAATAGTATAGGTCCTTCTTAAACTGCATAAAATCATCTAATTTTAGCCAGGATCAAAGGTAAAAATACGTCATGGTGGTGAAGGGGTTAATGGCTGGAGGACTTTTTATTGAGCTGAATATATTGGTGTAATAGTAGCCAGATTAAAGTTAAAAGGACGGCACCGGTACGGAACTGGTAGACATTGACAAACTGATAGGGCTAAACATGAGGGCAAGAAAAAACAAACCTCTCCTTATGGGGAGAATTTCAGTCAACGGGTTTTTTCTGGATCTCTTTCTCCCTCATGTTTAGACCCATTGCTTTTGAGAGTTTAAGACGTTCGCCCCATTAGTTTATCGATTTTAGGACCTTTCCCCCAATTCTGTCACTCTTAAGACCCCTCGTGTAATTTAGGTATCGATATTTTTCCAGGTGAGCGATATCGAACCTGTAATTACGCCACCCAGTGAGTGTGGCGTAGGGTCCTGTGTGGGTGTGGTCACTTTTGGAAGCGAGAGTCTAGCGTGTTGTAATAATGTTATAGTAGTTAACTGTGGGTTGTTTGGGTGTGGCCTCTGGTACTGTGTGTTGTATGTTGTATGTGTTGTTGTTGTTGTTGTTGTTGTTGTTGGTGGTGGTGGCGGTGGTGTGTGGGTGTAGGTTGTTTGGGTGTGGCCTCTGGTACTGTGTGTTGTATGTTGTATGTTGTATGTGTTGTTGTTGTTGTTGTTGGTGGTGTGTGTGTGTGTGGGTTGTTTGGATGTGGCCTCTGGTACTGTGTGTTGTATGTGGTATGTGTTGTTGTTGTTGTTGTTGGTGGTGGTGTGTGTGTGTTGGTTGTTTGGGTGTGGCCTCTGGTACTGTGTGTTGTATGTTGTATGTGTTGTTGTTGGTGGTGGTGTGTGTGTGTGGGTTGTTTGGGTGTGGCCTCTGGTACTGTGTGTTGTATGTTGTATGTGTTGTTGTTGTTGTTGGTGGTGTTGTGTGGGGGTTGTTTGGGTGTGGCCTCTGGTACTGTGTGTTGTATGTTGTATGTTGTTGTTGTTGTTATTGTTGTTGGTGGTGGTGGTGTGTGGGGGTTGTTTGGGTGTGGCCTCTGGTACTGTGTGTTGTATGTTGTATGTGTTGTTGTTGTTATTGTTGTTGTTGGTGGTGGTGGTGTGTGTGGGGGTTGTTTGGGTGTGGCCTCTAGTACTGTGTGTTGTATGTTGTACGTGTTGTTGTTGTTGTTGTTGGTGGTGGTGGTGGTGTGTGTGTGGGTTATTTGGGTGTGTCCTCTGGTACTGTGTGTTGTATGTTGTATGTGTTGTTGTTGTTGTTGGTGGTGGTGGTGTGTGTGTGTAGGTTGTTTGGGTGTGGCCTCTGGTACTGTGTGTTGTATGTTGTATGTGTTGTTGTTGTTGTTGGTGGTGTGTGTGTGTGTATGGGTTGTTTGGGTGAGGCCTCTGGTACAGTGTGTTGTATGTTGTATGTGTTGTTGTTGTTGTTGTTGTTGGTGATGTGTGTGTGTGTGTGGGTTGTTTGGGTGTGGCCTCTGGTACTGTGTGTTGTATGTTGTATGTGTTGTTGTTGTTGTTGATGGTGGTGGTGTGTGTGTGTGTGGGTTGTTTGGGTGTGGCCTCTGGTACTGTGTGTTGTATGTTGTATGTGTTGTTGTTGTTGTTGGTGGTGGTGGTGTGTGTGTTTGGGTTATTTGGGTGTGGCCTCTGGTACTGTGTGTTGTATGTTGTATGTGTTGTTGTTGTTGGTGGTGTGTGTGTGTGTGGGTTGTTTGGGTGTGGCCTCTGGTACTGTGTGTTGTATGTTGTACGTGTTGTTGTTGTTGTTGTTGGTGGTGGTGTGTGTGTGTGGGTTGTTTGAATGTGGCCTCTGGTACTGTGTGTTGTATGTTGTATGTGTTGTTGTTGTTGTTGTTGTATGTGTTGTTGTTGTTGTTGTTGGTGGTGTGTGTGTGTGTGGGTTGTTTGGGTGTGTCCTCTGGTACTGTGTGTTGTATGTCGTATGTGTTGTTGTTGTTGTTGTTGGAAACTCCTGTGGAAGAGATCGGAAGAAAAGTGCAAGTTTCGTTACGTAAATGTTGTGTCTGATGGAGATTCCAAGGCTTTCACGGCACTAGTAAACGAGAAGGTGTATGGTGATACCGCTATAACTAAGGAAGAATGTATTAATCATGTGGCAAAACGCGTGGGTAAGATGCTTCGTGATTTCAGCCAGAGAAAAAGCAGCCAAGGACAAGGTGTAGGTGGCAGACGGGCAGGATCGCTGACGGGAGATATGATGGGAGTGTTGCAAAACTACTATAGATATGCAATAATAAATAACCAGGGAGACATTCATAAAATGCGCCAAGCCATTTACTCCACACTCCATCATTGTTCCAGCACTGACAATGACCCACATCACCATGAATGACCTGAAGGGTCAAATTCCGGGTGCTTCTACCAAAAAATTAAGGCAGAAGGCAAGGATGTGAAGGGGCCTGATGCAAGGCATGCGCAGCACATCCACCATCCCTTACGCAGAGAAATTGCCCTTGAAATATTGCCACTGTACGAGAGACTCGCCACCGACGAATTATTGCAGCAATGCACTGGTCGAACCCAAAATGCCAACGAGTGTGTGAACATGGTGATATGGACAAAGGCATCCAAGACTGTGTTCTATAATTTCCGCAGAATTCACTACCTCGTTCGTAAAGGAGTTTCCCAGTTCAACCTGGGGTACAGCCATGCCGCCGGTGTCCTAGGCCCCATTGGAAAGAAAGTAACTGAGGACATAGACCAGAAGAGACGAGAGTGGAAGGTAAAACAAGAAGAACAAAAACAAGAAAGAAGAACAAGGAGAGCAAGAAACCTGGCAGAAGAGGCAAGAAAACACAAGCCGAAGGAACATCATATGAACCCGGAGCTTTCTAGTGTGTAAAAATGGTTAGAAATAGTGATGAGGAAGGGAAGGTGCCCATCCCTGGGACACAAAAAAAAAACCCTATCTGATGATTCACTATTTTGATGATACCCCCAGGGGTGAGACTGATAAAGCAGTCGGTAAAGGCCAAACTTCATAACCAAAAAATATCTCTCTCTCTCTCTCTCTCCCTAGTAATAGTAGGCTATATAGGCTATATAAATGCTAATAGGCTATATAATAAGCTATATAAGTTTAGTATATTGTATAAATTATACTTCACAACTATATAATATCCACCATAAAGGATACCTTAGGGACGTACATAATTTCAATATTTTAGAAATATTCATGAAAAATACTTTAGTCATCCAAATAATTGAGTTTTCTTTGCAAGCGGGTGACACAGGGCGGGAAGAACCTATAATAGGGGTAACTGAAGGAAAATCTCGCCCGAGCTTTTGATTGGAATAAATTCATGTTACGAGTCAATTTCAACCTCTCTTTAGGCAAAATGAATGTTTATTCACCTAATATGATGGTAAGTCAGCCTATTACTGTCCGATTGTCTCTATTTTCGCCACACAATTAGAACAGGTATACATAACAAGTCCCTCTGAAGCTTTTTGAGCTTGGGAAATATTTTCCATACTCAAATGATTTATTTAGGATAGGAAATTGGCCCAATTATTTATATTGATATTTACCTGGGGTTCTCAACATGATCCCGTATCAAATTGGCAATAAGCTTCCGAATGGTTGTAGACAGTCTATATAAGGTACCTCATACACAATAGAAATTTCTTTTGCAAAGTGGATTTGGGATCATCAGATATTTAGTACAAACAACTAAAAATGCGCTCACGCGCGCGCGCGTGGACATAGGACGATGAAAATGTCGGCGAGTCACCATTACACCTTTAGCATATATGTGTCAAAAGGCCAGCAATGAGTCTCTTATAGAAGCTGAGTTATGAAGGTGGATGGAGTCTCCCCTTCAATTATTTTTCTTTAACTATCTTTTCTACGACTACAATTTTCTAAACTAATTCTTAATCTAGCTCTAGCTGTTTCTGGAGAGGTCACCGGTGCATAGGTGAGCTGACTTGGAAAGGGACAGCAACTCCACAAAAAGAAGAAGAAGAAGAAGACTGTGTGTTGTATGTTGTATGTGTTGTTGTTGTTGTTGTTGGTGGTGGTGTGTGTGTGTGGGTTGTTTGGGTGTGGCCTCTGGTACTGTGTGTTGTATGTTGTTGTTGTTGGTGTTGTTGTTGCTGTGTGTGTGTATATGTGTGTTGTATTAGTAACTTATCTTGGCAAGGTGATAGTTGGTTGGGTGGGTTGGGTGTGGCTGCTTTTACTGTGTGTGTTTGTTGTATGTTGTTGTGTTATACGTTATACTATATATATATATATATATATATATATATATATATATATATATATTGTTACGACTGAGGTTTAAATATATCAGGGCTCTTATTCAATGGACTAGTAATGGCATAAATGCTACAACGGAAAGCTCTAGATCCAACCTCTGATGTATATTCCCAGTGAACAAAGAACACAAATACTCTCCAGAGTTCTATATGCAATAATAGGTTATTAAGCTCTCAATAAATGTGCGTCTATTCTAGGCTTAATGTTATGTGAAAACAGCCTATTACTACCTATAACCGAAGGTGCTTGGTTATGGTATGCAAAGTAATGTGGTAAGGGAAGTTACAGCTTACGTTTCTTTAATCAATAAATGTCAGGCACTCCTGCATGAAAGAAAGTGCACTAAAGTCCTTCAACACCAACACGGAATCTTCTTTAAATGTTAGATGCTATCAAGATGCTCGAATCGGAAATGGAACCCAAAAAGGCAGGCAGCGGAACAATGCTCGTGCAGGCTATGCACACAAAAAGGCAGGATATATAATGCCGTCGGAGCCAAGAATATCCTAAACGCTACAACAATAATAATCGCCACGACAATGCAGTATTCCTATCAACAAAAAGAGCCTAAGTCGTTTGTGTCTCAATACATCAAACTAGGCTGCGAAATGCTTGTGTAATCATAAATGGGTATGCATAAAAAGAGTAATTGGTTTAATATACATAATGTCTACTGTGACTGATAAAGTCTAGCTAGAGTCAATGATACGAGATACTGGAGCGCATGGCATGCCGCATAGACTAGTGCAAATCTCAAGTCTGTGCGTCAAATATTACGTTATAATGAAGGGTAGCTCTCTTGAGAAACCTTAATACCGAAGTATTAAGCATTCTCCTGGCGTACCTCAAAGACAAACAACGAGCTTAGAACATTGCAGAATGGTATAGGCAAAAAGCCCTCATTCGTGCATGCTCTATTCTCAATGGCACACAGACTAGAATTTACCCAATCAACTCCAGTTCTCAGGTATGTCATGCAGCTTTTAACTAAAGCCAGCACCCATCGGAAACAATACCTTATAGTATCAGACTCCTAGTCTAGCATTATCTAATCCAGCAGAACACTAATAATTATAGGAAGCGGTACTGAACAATATGAATGCCAACCAATGCTTCGTGATCAACTTATCTTAACAACTAACATACATGGGTTATATAAGACCTTAACGCACAATACAAATGGCCAGCATGAAGCTGATTATGCAGAGTTAACCAGAGGGGGTATAATATTAATAATAGGTGGTGAAAGATATGGAAAATGAGAGATAGGCAGAGGAAAAGGTTCTCAGGTGCAGGGAGCGGGACAGATATCAAAGGGATAAGAGGGATGCGTTCTAGAAACCAGATCTGAGGGAGAGAGTGGCGAGAGAGCTGTATATATACTAGCACTAGCTCGCACCGCGTAGTCAAAGCGGTAACAATTCCTTCAGCCAATGACAAAGAAGCCAGCCAAACATAACGTCACCAAGCATGGTAAAAAACTCCTCCAACCAATACCCAAGAGGCCAGCCAGCCGTGACGTCATCGCACATGGCAAAAATACTACGCGCCTCCTCTCACTCTGTTCTACTCTCTCTCTCTCTCTCTCAAATCCTATCGTTACTACTTAATGATAAAACATATACTTTGCAATTAAATACATAAAGCCTTGACATGGGCGAAAACAAAGAGCCTTTCTGGACTGCCCATGACACGAGCTTTCATATGAAATAAAGCACACAATAATACATCAACTGTAGCCACATCCACTGCCCTGGCGATCCTAGCGAGTCAGTGTAGGACAAGCCATGCGGTTCTAACGGAGTGGTTAACGTCATACCCCCCCCCAAGATTTTTCTCAGAGGCCCAAAGCTCAAAACAAATCTGATGGTTAGAACCCATGCTAAATCTCTACTTCCCATCACCCAGCGGCAGTAAAATATCTGGCACAGTTCTTCAACAAAACATTTTACAAAATTATAACCCTCCCCAACACAATAGGTTAAATCATATGTAGTTATGCTCCTCAAGAGCGAGCTTCTCTAGCCCAGCATTCTGAGAGGAGTGCAACTCAGAATTACTGCTATAACATACTGAAAAAATTCAACTATCAAAGAAAGAGTTTTTATTTGATTTTTATGTTTTTAATTTGTTTATTTCGGCTGCACAATAGGGGCAAGCCTAGTTTTTTCTTCTATACCAAACGCTCAACTCCTGCTTTACGACCCAATAAGCTGGGATACAACCGCGAGCCAACAAGCACCAAGCGCAAAATACTATTCAAACTAAAGCAGGAGGCTACCCGTGTGTCAATCTACCCAGGATCATATACCCTTGAAAGACAATCTGCAACCACGTTGTCACAACCGGCAATATGGCGTATGTCCAGGTTATATACCTATAACCTTAGTAACCACCTGGTCAGCCTCATATTCCGATTGTGAAACTGGTCCAAGAACTTGAGAGGGTGATGATCTGTGTAAACTACAACGACCGGACCATAGGCTGGAACATAGACCTCGAAATGCCCAAGCACAACAGCCAGTAGCTCCTTCTCGACAACAGAGCAGCTCCCCTGGGCTGAATTGAACTTCTCCGAGCAGAAACTAACAGGATGTTCCAGCCCATCATCGTCCTTTTTCATAAGGACGGCACCAGCCCCCACACCACTAGCATCCGTTGCTAGTTGGAAAGGTAGGCTAAAGTCAGGGGCCCTGAGGATCGGGTGAGTGCACAACAGGTGTTTTACTACTCTAAACGCCTTCTCACACTCAGGCGCCCATTTGACTTTCTTATCCTTCCAGTTATCCTCCACCTGAGCTTGACTGTCCCGTTCTCCTTCTCCACCTTGACTGCTAAACGTCATCACAGGCACAGTGAGAGGCTCAGGGGGGTGCCTCACATACTCCCTCATGAGATTACCGTGACACAACCGACCACGCTCACGCCTGTCTGGAGCGGCCACCAAGTAATCCAGGTCCGACAGCTTCCCAACTACCCCACAAGGACCAGCGTACTTCGCGGATAAGGGGTGACCTACAAGGGGCAGTAGAATCAACACCTCCCGACCCACGTGAAACTCCCGGAGCTTAACCTTGAGGTCGTACCTGTCCTTCATGAGGGCCTGAGAGCTAGTCAAATTACGGCCAGCCAACTCCATACTGCGCAACATCCATTTTCGACTGTCGAGGACATACTTGAGCATAGAACAAGGTTTTTCTGCGCCCTCCCATATTTCTTCAACCATATGGAGAGGCCCTCTGACACGGTGTCCAAAGACGAGCTCATTAGGGCTGAATCCCAAACTTTCCCCAGGTACCTCCCGTGCAGCAAACAAAACATATGGCAGGCCAAGATCCCAACCTTTCCCACTCTCAAAGCAACAATAACGAAGCACAGATTCCAAGGCTGAGTGCCATCGCTCTAACACACCCTGGCTCTCCGGATGATACGCAGATGACACAACCGTAACAATCCCATGCTGCGGCACTGCTTGAACAAAGAGTCTAGAAGTGAAGTTGGATCCTTGGTCTGACTGAATCCCCTGCGGGTAACCATACCGGGAAAAATACACTAGCAAGTTTCGGACCACCGTCTTCGCTGACCCATATCTCATAGGGTACGCGTCAGGATACCTTGTTGCTACATCTCCCGACTGTGCATCACTGTCCTCCTCCAACTCGACAGCACCGGTACCACATTCAAGAACCTCCGGTTCTTCTAATTGCAATTTACGAATGTCCGAAGGAGCAAGCTTATCTAAGTGTTTGCGAAACAACTCATGCCCCCCTCCTACATTGAATTTAGCCTCCCGTTGCTCTCTCTCTCTCTGTATCGTTGCTGTCTCTTCGTCTTTTTAAGCCGATCCTCTGCCTTCTTAGTAACATGTTAATGGGTCTTCTCCAGACTCGAAAATTGGTCCTAATAATGAGTCCCCGAGAATGTCCGTTGATTCTAAACTCTCAACCGCATCAACTTTCAACCCCTTTTCGGTACCTTTCCTCTGCTTGTCTAAAGACTGTTGACCAGAATGTGACTCCCTGGATGCAAGAGATCTGGTGACAACACACACCATAGGTTGCACCTGACACTTCTCAACCCACTCGTGCTCCTCCCTACTCACGTCGGCCGGCTTCTCGGCAACGACCAAGGGTGGAGCCTCAGAAGTAGGCCCCGCAAAGTCGTTGCCGAGAAGGAGGTCGATGCCCCCAACAGGTAACTTTTCCACAATTCCTACATCCAGGTCACGAGTCACACCATCAACTTCCATCTTCATTCTTACAAGCGGTTATGACCTTGTTGCATTAACCCCCTGAACCACAACCACCCGCGCCGTATTTACAGGTTTACCAGTGAAATTCCTCAACAATGTTTGCGATGCCCCAGTGTCACGCAAAATTCTCACCTCATGTCTTCTACCCCCCAATTCCACACAACCGAGTCCCCTGTGGTCACTAAAGGCATCACAGACAGGGAATAAGCCTTCCGGATCATTCTGTGTATTTACCTCGGAAGAATTGCCTCTAACAAACTCCGATGTCCTCTTGAACACTCCAATGTCGTGAGCAAAAGACACGGCTGCCGGAGGAGGTCGACTAGGGCACTCATTTGCCTTATGACCCTCCTGGTGGCACTTAAAACACATAAATTTCGGTTTCGGCTTATACTGTGATGTAAAAAAACCCCTGACTTTTCTCATACAGCGTGGTGTTAGGTTTGGATTCAGTTTTAGTTTCATTGCTCTTTTGTTTAAATATGTCATTGCTACGGGGAGGGGGAGGATAACGATCCCTAGCACTTGCATCGTACTTCTGTGAGGACCCGCAACCCCGAATCAATGACAGCCGTCGATCAGCCATTTCTGCTGCTTCGACTAGAGTTCTTGGGTTTTTCTCCTTTAAGTTCAAAGTTAGATCACCGCCCGTGCTCTTAAAGAACTGCTCCAACATCATTAACTGCTTAACTCCATCAAATGTTGTTACCTTCTCAGATCGGAGCCAGTTCCCCATAGCATCGGACAAGTCCCGGGCGTGTTCCAAGAAGGTGCTATCTCTTCCTTTGGTTTCACCCCGGAACTTCAAACGGTACGTTTCTGGTTGCAGTTCGGAAGCCCTCGGGACAGCCTACTTGAGATCCTCATACACAATACATGACTCCAAAGGTAACTCATCGTAGGCTTTAAGACCCTTGCCTATTAATCTAGAGGACACAAGTGCTGCCCATTTATTCTCTGGCCACTGGTGTTCCTGGCACTTCTTCTCAAAGCGTGCGAAACATTCTGTTACACCACTCTCATCAAACACCGGAACCAGTTTCAATAAGTGCGAGAGAGATTGATCATGAGCACGGTTACCAGCCCCAAGTCGCTGTCCCGTTGTCTCTACTCGCGACTTCTCTACGTCCATGTCGGCACAGTACCTAGTCGACTCTAAATCAGCTTGGATTTTTGCTAGCTCTATGTGCTGGTGACTAATAGTTTTTCTCTCTTCTATCTTGGCTAATTCTAATTGCTGCTGAAGCTCACATGCCCTTCGTTGCTGCTGAAGCTTAGCTAATTCGAGCTGAAGCAATAATTCTGGAGTTAACCCTTGAGGAGGTGATGGTGCTACAATGTTTAAAATTACCGGTGGTCCCCCCAGGGGCAACCCACCCTGCCAGTCACCACCCAACTGTGGATACGTACTCGGGGTCGGCAAACTACTGGGATGGCTGGGAGTCGAGTGTTGGGGAAGCATGGCCAAAGGGCTCTGAGCACTCAACCCATCTCGCTCACCAGTCACCCTGCCCAGTACACACGTTATCAAGTTATCCCTGGTCATGCTGCTAGTACCCGCATGACCGATAGCTGTGGCCAGGCATTGAAGACCGTACCGATCCATACCCTCCAACCGCTCGGCAGTAACAGGCCATTGCAAAAATATCCTAGCATCCTCCTCACAGTTCACCTGATTAACCCTTTCATCATGCTGCTGTTCCTCAGTTTCGACATTACGTACTGTGTCTCCATTCTCCTCCGATCCGGTATAAGACATGATGCTCACAAAAATTTCCCACCTCAATATGCAGAAAAGAAGCACCCCAAACTCTTATACCTCAATATACACACACAAATTATCTGAAATACTCAAGGGCTATACTATGTTGCGAACAAAAATTATTCTTGCTGATCCCGGCAAAATATTCCCCAAAACAACAAATGTTCCCTGCTAATAAATGTAGGTTCACCAAATCCTAGGTAAGGTCGCCATTTGTTACGACTGAGGTTTAAATATATCAGGGCTCTTATTCATTGGGCTAGTAATGGCATAAATGCTACAACGGAAAGTGCTAGATCCAACCTCTGATGTATATTCCCAGTGAACAAAGAACACAAATACTCTCCAGAGTTCTATATGCAATAATAGGTTATTAAACTCTCAATAAATGTGCATCTACTCTAGGCTTTATGTTATGTGAAAACAGCTAATTACTACCTATAACCGAAGGTGCTTGGTTATGGTATGCAAAGTAATGTGGTAAGGGAAGTTACAGCTTACGTTTCTTTAATCAATAAATGTCAGGCACTCCTGCATGAAAGAAAGTGCACTAAAGTCCTTCAACACCAACACGGAATCTTCTTTAAATGTTAGATGCTATCAAGATGCTCGAATCGGAAATGGAACCCAAAAAGGCAGGCAGCGGAACAATGCTCGTCCAGGCTATGCACACAAAAAGGCAGGATATAATGCAGTCGGAGCCAAGAATATCCTAAACGCTACAACAATAATAATCGCCATGACAATGCAGTATTCCTATCAACAAAAAGAGCCTAAGTCGTTTGTGTCTCAATACATCAAACTAGGCTGCGAAATGCTTGTGTAATCATAAACGGGTATGCATAAAAAGAGTAATTGGTTTAATATACTTAATGTCTACTATGACTGATAAAGTCTAGCTAGAGTCAATGATACGAGATACTGGTGCGCATGGCATGCCGCATAGCCTAGTGCAAATCTCAAGTCTGTGCGTCAAATATTACGTTATAATGAAGGGTAGCTCTCTTGAGAAACCTTAATACCGAAGTATTAAGCGTTCTCCTGGCGTACCTCAAAGACAAACAACGAGCTTAGAACAGTGCAGAATGGTATAGGCAAAAAACCCTCATTCGTGCATGCTCTATTCTCAATGGCACACAGACTAGAATTTACCCAATCAACTCCCGTTCTCAGGTATGTCGTGCAGCTTTTAACTAAAGCCAGCACCCATCGGAAACAATACCTTATAGTATCAGACTCCTAGTCTAGCATTATCTAATCCAGCAGAAGACTAATAATTATAGGAAGCGGTACTGAACAATATGAATGCTAACCAATGCTTCGTGATCAACTTATCTTAACAACTAACATACATGGGTTATATAAGACCTTAACGCACAATACAACTGGCCAGCATGAAGCTGATTATGCAGAGTTAACCAGAGGGGGTATAATATTAATAAAAGGTGGTGAACGATATGGAAAATGAGAGAGATAGGCAGAGGAAAAGGTTCTCAGGTGCAGTGAGGGGGACAGATATCAAAGGGATAAGAGGGATGCGTTCTAGAAACCAGATCTGAGGGAGAGAGTGGTGAGAGAGCTGTATATATACTAGCACTAGCTCGCACTGCGTAGTCAAAGCGGTAACAATTCCTTCAGCCAATGACAAAGAAGCCAGCCAAACATGACGTCACCAAGCATGGTAAAAAACTCCTCCAACCAATACCCAAGAGGCCAGCCATCCGTGACGTCATCGCGCATGGCAAAAACACTACGCGCCTCCTCTCACTCTGTTCTACTCTCTCTCTCTCTCTCTCAAATCCTATCATTACTACTTAATGATAAAACATATACTTTGCAATTAAATATATAAAGCCTTGACATGGGCGAAAACAAAGAGCCTTTCTGGACTGCCCATGACACAAGCTTTCATATGAAATAAAGCACACAATAATACATCAACTGTAGCCACATCCACTGCCCTGGCGATCCTAGCGAGTCACTGTAGGACAAGCCATGCGGTTCTAAGGTTCTAACGGAGTGGTTAACGTCACAATATATATATATATACCGGGTATATATATATATATATATATATATATATATATATATATATATATATATATATAATTTATTGAGGTGTCAGTGTGTACTATGTTGAAGGCTTGGCTGGTGTATCTCTCTCTCTCTCTCTCTCTCATGTGTGGTAATAATCCGTTCACAAGCTTTCGAGGAATTTGTTGAACAGACAGACACACAAACTGAAGTGATGACAACATACACTGCCAAAATCAAATGTGTGAAAAGGGTAAGTAATTAATTACGGTATATATATATATATATATATATCTATATCTATATATATATATATATATATATATATATATATATATAGATATATATATTATATATACTGTATATATACATATATATATATATATATATATATATATATAGATAGATAGATAGATAGATAAATAGATAGATAGATCATAGATAGATAGATCATAGATAGATAGATAGATAGATAGATAAATAGATAGATAGATAATTGAATTAATAGATAGATAGATAAATTGATAGATAAATATTAAACAGCTTATGGGGGGTTACCGGCTATTTTTTATCTTTCTCTCCTTTTCTCTCTTTCCCTGGTTTGTATCCATTCTGTCCCATTCAGCCAACTGTTTTAAGACGTTTATCCCCATCCAGGTGTCGATTTCTTCTTGGCGAGCCAGCATTGTATGGAGAAATCCGGCTTCGCCGGAAACATTTTTCTATCAAAAAAATTAAAAATTTAGCTTGCTGTCAAAACAAATATATATATATGCTGGGAAAATAGTGACACCTGGATGGGAGTAAACGTCTTAAAACAGTAGGCTGAATGGGGCCGAATGGGTTCAAGCCAAAGAGAGAGGGAGCGAAAGTGAAAAAAAGCGAGGTGGGCCCCCTTAACCGGCCACGCATTTGATAAACAATAGAGTCAGAACAATATACAATGTAAACAAAACATCACCGGTCAAAGTGTCATAGGGTGCGGCCGTTGGTAAGGGGCAGTTATATATATATACAGTATATATAGCTGACAGGGCTAGGATTCGAACCGTACAGGCAGGAGGTCCAGTCACCTACACCATCACGAGATAGATAGATAGATAGACTGGCAAATATAGAGATAGACAGACAGATAGATATATAGACAGACACACAGATATATAAATAGATATATAGATAGATAGACAGACATATAGATAGATAGACCGATATATACTGCATATATGTATAGCTAATACAGAGAGATTTATCGATCGATAATGGAAAACCAAGTATATTCATCGATGTATCTAGGTGAATATATGAAGTGGATAGTTATATAATATGGAATAGACAGGTATGTATATATAACTCTAACATTTACATCAAGAGAAAACAGTGTATATGCAAGAGAGAGAGAGAGAGAGAGAGAGCGCAATGAAGAAATTATGTTATATGAGTGAGTGTGTGTGTGTGTGTGAGTGAGAGAGAGAGAGAGAGAGAACAAAGGAGAAAATTATGGTATGTGTGAAAAGTATCGTATTATTGGTTCTGAAGAAAAAAACACACGCTCACACACACACACACACAAACACAGAGAGAGAGAACAATATATAGTCACAAACACACACTCTCTCTCTCTCTCTTTATCTATCTATCTACGTATACACACACACAAACACATACACACACACACACACACACATCCATCTCAGCATCAGCACACCTCTACACCAAGATGATCCGGATACTGAAGCCTTGCCTTTGTGTCGGCTTCATGAACTAGCTTATTAAGGGTAATTTGTAGGGTCTCTATTGACCTCAGTGTACTCTCAAAACTAGCATAGAGTCCTTTTAGTTCCTCGACATTGTAAGAGGGAGGATTCAAAGTAGTAAGGTTAGTTATATGTGCCGCCTTAATTCTATCCCTGTGGCCATAGGTTTTCTGTAGAAGGACAACCGCTGTTTGGTAGCTGGCTCCCTCAATTGCGAAACCTTCAATTAGTTGTTTTGCCTCGCCATTCAGTTGACCTCTTAACCCGGGAGCTGCGGGGAGACTCTTAAGAGTTCCCCCGGCGCACTGCGGGGAGACTCTTAAGAGTCAGAGAAAAAAAAAATCAACTTTTGACATCGAAAAAAAAAAAAAAAAAAAAAATTATTTTTTTATTTTTATTTATTTTTTTGGCCCCTGGGCCATGCAAAATCTCAGTCCTCTACCCCCCCTCCTTCCCCACTTTCCTCCTCTCCTTCAGTTATCACCTATTTTCCCTGTTATTCCCTTATTCTGAGGTATATTTTCGTGCTAACATTAGAAATCCGATTGGAGGGTGTGGTCATCACTGATAGCAAGCGAGTGCAAGAGAGAGAGAGAGTATCGATCGACTGTGTCTCAGTGGCCTTGGGGGAAATTGGCGGGAAAGCAGATTGCCTCACCCATACATTATACAACTCGCGGCCTGTATCTCCGATTTTGACCATCCAAACGCTGTTTTCACTCGTTTTATTGTTTTTTCAGGTTAATACCTTTATAATCAACCCATAATAGGCGCATATGGATAAGTATTAATGCTATTAATGGCACAATGAATATTTTAGTGACGGAAACACCTCAAATACGTCAGCACAGGGGGACGTTTCCAATTACCCCCATGCGCACTTCAGAGGTTAAGTAGGTGAATTTTTGGATGTCGCTGAGCTCCGCATTGCTGTGGACACTACAGTGGAACATATCCCAGAATCCCATCCACAGAGTGGGATCACTGTCAAACACAGGAAGGGTGATTTTCGACAATCTTATACCGGTATTTCTGTTAACTGCAGCACGATTTGGCTCCTTTTGTTTTAGCTTACCTTTAAGGAGGACGATAACCTGATCAAGACGCTCTACATAATCTATGTCTGCTTCTATGTCCGCGAAATACTCGGCGTCATCTTCATAGAGTGTTTCCATTTCGCGGCGACATGAATTTAAATCTTCGAGCTGTCTTAATACCGTAGCCAATTTAGCCTCAATCGATCATTATCTTCATCAACTAAAAATGTAGCTATATCTTTGGTGATTCTAGTCAAACCACTCTTGATACCACCCTTGCGTTGTTTGTACTGGGATAGAGTTAACGACATGATGGCAATACACAGGAAATAGAATATTAATATATCTTACCTATATGGACGCAAAGCGCACTCAGAAAGTTAGCCGACGTCAATAAAGGCAAGATATAGGGAACCCCAACTTAAACGTAATAATTAATTAAACGTGTGATGTCGGGGTAGGGCAATAAGCGGGAAATATGACGCGGAACGCAATAATGAAAGTAAATGAACAATGACTAAATATTTCCACTGTTGAATTTAAATAGTTAACCTTATATTAAATGCGGCAATTTTGTTGGTGTAGGGCAATAATGAGAGAAATAAGACACAGAGCGCAATAATTAAAGTTAACGAATGCCTATATTTTCTCCACTCACAAAATGAAAGTAATTAACCCTACATAATATGCGACAAATTGTTGTTAGAGTACACTAAGGAAAGGATGTCAAAATGTTGTAAAACAAGCCAATTTAATTTATAAACATAATTAAACTATGGGCTAGCCCAACATCTAATCGTACCAAAAATGTTTGTGGTAAATACCCCTTTAAATTTAGTTAAGACAGTACAAAATAAATGTAACCCCTATAATTATAATTTACATTAATGTAAGTGTTGCAATTTTATACCTATACCCCCTAACAATTACTTAAATCTACTTTGGAAAAGCTACCTGCCTCCCACTTCTCATCTGACTGTTCCTTCAGAGCTTGCTTGTCGAGCTTGAAGTGCTCCTGGGCAGCAGCCACGACCCCCTGAAATAGATTTTCGCTGTCATCATAGGTCAGGTGTACACCGTCTTCACAGTAATCCCCTTCCCGCACCTCCATGGATTGGTAGAGGGACTTTGTGAATGGCAGTACCTTTTTTAGCCAGCGATGAATCCCGTTCCTTATACTCTTATACTGCTCTGCCGTTAGACCGTGGGGCGCCGGTCTCGCCTCCAGGCCTATGATAATGCAGGCCCCTCAGATATCCTCTATCTCTTTCGCAAGGTCCTGGATGGCGTTTGCGACAGAGCGGATGTCTGTCTCGGGATGCATATCATTCCCGCCCAAGACTAAGAATGTTAGGTCTGGCTGATAACGGACGTGGCTCTCTCAGGCCGCAGAGGACTTAATGGTGTCCACTCGTTCACCCCCTTGGGCAAACGATTTTATCTGAAAGAAGGGGTCGTACACTGGCTTGTCCACATATATTGCCTTGATATAACTATGTCCCAAAATGGACACTTTCTTAACCCTTAATTAGCGGCGAGCAACATAAGTCGAGTTAATAGGCTTAGGGTAGAACGTTACCACACGTTTATAATCCTCTTCCCCAGCAAAGGCGCTAGTCGGAAACACATGGCGGCGGCTCATAATAGGTCGGGTAAAACTAGCGGGACCCGACGGAAATTAGGCTTCTGACACGAATTAACAAGCCACAAGCCTACAGAAGACACCAGGGAAGCGGAGACAGGGAACAGAAAGAAGGAAAAGCTAGATAATAGTAGACAAAAGGAAAGCAAGAGAAAGAAAAGACAAAGAAGAAAAGCTAGTATAAGGCAAAGTTCAGAGGTTCGAAGGACCAATTTATAAGAATTCAAGAGTAAACAAAGTGCAATTTACCTATACACTTATAAGAGTTAACTTACTTTACTTGTTGATAGTGATAGATAGCTCTAGGATAGAATTAGGAATATATAGAAGGTATAGTGGCCACTAGGAGTCAAGAATTAGAGTGACTTAGCATGAAACACGTGGTTGTATTTGGAACGGCTAGAAGGAGGTGTTGATGAGGTCGTAGCTAAAGCGAGTCTGCCTTTCCCGGCAGTCAACCCGCCAGTCCCGAAAATGATGCATGCGCAGTTAGTACCTACCAATGCGTCATTTAACTATCTACAAGATATACCGGATTGATTGTAATGATAACCCGATATAATTATGGATAATAAACCCATAGAAACCTAATACGAAATAGTACATATCTTTTATAAAGATATATAACTTAGCCTATAATTCTGGCGCCTAATTTGAATTTCCAGTATGTTTACTTAACCTAAACTGTCAAGTTACTTACGAGTCTCAACATATATATATATATATATATATATATATTTTTTTTTTTTTGTGTGGCCCCTCCATCATTGACGAACTGCCTTAACAAAGTTATGACCTCTCTTTGAACTCATGGCTCGCCATTTCAAATGTCCCGCCTAGGAGCCCAATGTATGATGCGGGTGCCACTACTGAAAAAACGATAACATCTATCTATCTATCTATTGCCTGACGCCGTGATCCCCGAAGAGGTGGCCACGAACGAACCGCCCCCATGCACCTCTGTCCCCAGTCAGTCGACGCCCCTCCCCCCAACCAGCACCGCCCTCGTTCATGTACTTCTTCACTCCATCATAACATAATAACATACTATGGTAAAAATACAAAAAATAAAAGAATAAACTTGATCTACCAGTACTGCACTTCCTGGCAGTCTGATGTTGTATAGCGGTGTCCCCCAGTGTCAAGCACCGCATCTCTGCTCCTAGGCATCTCCTGGAGAAGAGGTGTCTGTGTCCTCTCTTCATCCTTCATCCTACCTCCAGACTTGTGAGACATTTTGGTCATTTGTACTTGTCTGTGATGAGCAAGGTTAGTTATTTAGGTTAGATTATAGGTTTGAGTCACGAAGGGAAGAAGGAAAACCTAATATTTAGGTGGCCCCAGAATCATTGACGATATGCCTTCAACAGTAATGGCACTCTTTGAACTCTAGCGTCGGCTGTTCGAATCACCCACCCCAGAGTGTTAAAGAGACCAACATCGTAAGCGTACGCTCATATTCACTTACGGAAACTTCCTTATGATCGGGAGCTCACTAGGAAAAAACTTAGTAAAAATAATAAAAGAAAAAATGTTAGAACCACTAATCTGCTATGCTTCCCATCGTGTGGATGTTGATAGCTTGGGGGTGCCCTCAGATGCTTATGCGCCAAGCGCCATTCTTCCTTCAATGATATATCAAGATAGCTTAGAAACATCAAAGACGAATGGGAAGGGGATGGAAGGGAGGGCCGGAATCGTCAATGATTCCGGGGCCACTACTAAATATTAGGTTTTCCTTCTTCCCTTCGGGACTCAAACCTATAATTTATTAGTGGCCCCTCCATCATTGACGATATGCCTGATATCTCAAGTCTGGAGGGGGACATTCGTGACAAATATCAAACCACTAACAAATCAACAATAGGTTGAAACTAAACCCAGATATAAAGTTCTAATACTTTTTGATTTGTATGCAAAATACAAACAAAAATTATAAATGGTATACAGGTAGCGTACTTCAAAGAAATACCTGTGTGCAAACAAATCTGGAAATCATGGGATAGGATTGTGGAAAAGTTGCATGACATAATTATAAACCTATTGGGTATATGTATAAAAAACAAATTGCTTAAATGTATCCAACATTGTAACTGTTAATAATAAATCTTTGTCTATGAATATCTATTCTTATACACAAATATTCGCTGACTCATGACTATTGCAAGTTCCTGAGTATCTTATGATAAATGCGTATCACATAAAATATTTGGTAATGTGTCCCAATTACAAAATCAAAAAATATCACTTTGAATTGTATTTTCAATCCTTAGAGATCAACTATATCACAGTGCATGTGCACTCACAACCTTGTCCTGTGGCACTGGGGATCTTAGCTATTAATGCCCCCCCTCCCCCCCTCACACACACTTCTTAAAATTAACATAATAATAAAAAGCACAAGACCATCAGACCCGTTGTCTCAATGCGACACAGGTCATACTTGGTTTATCTAGAGTAATAGACAGGTAACGCGTTATGAAGGTGTGATTGGACGCCCATAATTGCGTCAGTTGAATATCAGTGACTGAATAATTCCTTAAGAACCGAAGTGAGACTGCCCATTTTCGAATGTCATGGACACGTTCCACGGTTCCCGGGTTGCTTTCCCGTATCACATCAACTAGTAAAGCTGCCAAATGCTGCTTCGTAAGGCGTGTACCTGTACTATTTACCCAGGTTGGTTAGGCCGGAACACTCCCATAATTTTTATAAGTCATTAAAGATTTTACCGGGCATAATTTATGGTGAGAATCTCTTATTTTGAGCGCCGGAACCTCGAATTCCGTAAAAACGTGCCCACTGTGCTCGGGTTTCGCTACAAGGTTAGGGGACGGCGCAATTTACTCAACATTGCGTCGTCCAAACCTGAGACAATTCGGTTCATTGCTCATGACTACCAGCTCAGATACCCGGTTTCCTGTAGCCAAGGCCATAAGGAACACAGCCTTCCTTAAGAACAAATCAAAATTAGGATTGTGATTATATTTCTGAGAATTTAGTAAAGACAAAGCTTTGTCAAGTGACCATGTAGGCATGAGCTGACGGGGTAGTGGGCACAGTGAGACTATGCCCCGATAATCCCGTAGTGTGTGAACTACTTGACACATGAGGGAAGCATCTGGTGGCAGAAATAGATATATGGAATTCCACCTGTTCCAGTTCGTCAGCAAAGAGTCTGGTCCTCCCGCCGGATTGCTTCTCGGCGTGTGAGGAAGAGAGGGAGTCTGTGGTTCTCCTCTGACGTGAACAAGTCCACTTGTGGACGGTATGACTCTGCAATCATCTTCTGAAAGACGGTTTGCTTGAGCGCCCATTCTACTACTTTGCTCCGTCTCCGTGACAGAGCATCTGCCCCTACGTTGGCCACGCCCGGCAGATAAGATGCGTGAAGATGAATGTTTAGCTTGTCTGCTAACACAAATATCTTTTCCGACAACTCTAGCAACACCCGAGACCTCGTTGACCCTTACTTCTGAATACATGATACTGCATACATATTGTCCATCCGAAAGGCTATTGATTTCCCCTCCCAAGTGGGACCGTGAGCCAGAAAGAAAAATAAGGGAACTAGTAACTCTTTTGCATTGATGTGAAATTCCTTGGACTGGGACCAAAGACCCTGACCTTGATGCACGAGGTTTGACTGATAACCCCAACCCAATGTCCCTGAAGCATCGGTATCTACCTATACCATAGGCGGAGGAGAAGTCCACATCATAATTGAATGCAATGTTTCCGGCCTTGCCCAGACCGCTAGTAAGTTGTGGATGAATTTCGGGATTTACCATGACTTTTCCGCCGGCAAAAGCGGAAAATGTCTGTTTCCCTCCAAGATTAACCTCTTTACTTTCAACCGGCCCAACTTCACAGTAAGTTGTACCCAGTTGAGAGAGCCGACGAGAGACTCCCACACCTTCCTCGTGAAAAAACGAAACAGTGTCTTGCGGAACCTGTTCCGATTGTCCACACTCTGACTGAGGGTTAGGTGTGTTGTATCCAACATCAGCCCTACCCACTGAATCACCCTTGTTGGGACAAGGTTCAATTTTGCCAAGTTGATATTGAACCCCAGGGATTTGACATGGTGTAGAATGGAATTGGCATGATTGAGGCATTGTATCTCAGATTCTGCTACCACCAGCCAGTCGTGTAGGTACCACATGATCGTGATCCCTTGCTTTAATAGTGGTAACAGAGCCTGTCGGACTTATTTGGTGAACATTCTCGGCACCAGGCTCAGACCGAAAGGCATCCGTCAAGGGACATAAGTCTGATGCTCGATCCTCATTGCGAGGAATTTTTGGAACCTTTTGTTTACTGGGACATGCCAATAGGCTTCCATCAGGTCTAAAGAACACATCCAACCTTGTGGCGGATGTGTTTACCTGATCTGATTTACAGTGAGCATCCTGAACGATGGGTTGTGAATGTAGTGATGCAGGTGAGACAAGTCTACGACCGGCCTCATCTGAGCACTGTCCCGCTTTGGCACGAGAAAAAGCCTGGATGTGTAAACTGGGCAAGTTGGATTGACCGGGGCAATGATATGCTTGGTTAACATTTCTTGGACTAGTGACTCCACCTCTAAAGAAACGTGGTTGACTTCTAAAGGTTGACGTAAATATCGCCGGAGCCACCGCCAAGTGATGCCCTTGCATACCACTGTCAGTGCCCAAGTCCGCCGGGGCCAAGCCTGGTGACACATCCGGAATGATCCAGTCATGCAACTGAACTTTTCCGGCAGAACTACGCTTGAATCCAGCACGCCCGTCATGGGCCCCGGGAGTGAGAGAATTTTGTGGTTGACTAGTTTTTTGAGTGGGATGTGGTAGGTGTAGACGGCTGGCTGGTAGTAGGTGGCCGTGACTACTGTCCTGGCTTACCTTTAGTCTGACCTTTGTACCACCTACCCAAACTTTTACCCTGTTGTTTACTCTTGTTAGAACTACTGCTTCCCGGTGCAGAAGGGGTTTTGAAGTTCGGAAAAATCTTAGTCCCACTTGGATGACTCTTCTGACTAAATTTTGTCTTATGAAATTTTAATTGGCTCCGTCCGTGGCGCGGAGGCAGTCTGTCTAGCAGAGTCTACGAGGCTAAACACAGTCCTCCAACTATCATGGCACAAATTATTTGGGGTTAAGACTGGGGAAAGAACTAATCGGTGCCCAATCTCTTCCAGCAACTTCTTCACCAGATAAACTCTTAAGTCCTGATGAGCACGGACCGCCTCCAAGAAGGCGACCTTGATGTCACCAAGTGGTTGGATAGAGTTTTGGAGAACAAGCCGCCTAGAGAGAGAGACAGAGCCTTCTTAGCTTTTGAATCAGTTACTGCCTCAGTCGTTCCTACCAGTGACTCTGCGATCTGGCGACTGAGCAGAAACTGAGACAACAGCTTCAAAGCCTTTTGCTGCAATTTATAGTCTTTATCAAACTGAGTTGGTGATGGACTAGAAAAAGGGTCTTGAATTTCCCATAATGACAACTTTGGGGCAGTGAGGAATTCAAGCAAATATTTAGGTATGCAATGGACAGTGAAAACCAACTGTGTTGATCTTGACAAATTTGGTATGGCCTTAATCGTTACATCTAAGAGTTCTCGGGAGTTGTTAAGAGCACGTAATTTCTTGCTCTCATTAACCTGAATACCCCAATGTTCAGGTACCGGGAGCTCCCCCGAAATCGTCGGCTGCGTGACCTGTGAGTTTAATGCAACAATATCAATCTAAGACCTATCCGGCCCATATAGGAGAGACATAGGGCCTTTTCTGAGAGGGACTTTCGCGAGAGGTAGAGAAATCACGTCCGTACCGATGCGAAGATTTGAGGTCGTTAAAGTTGATGTCAAGGGAGTTGGACTAGATATCATAGAGGAGGGAAAATGAGTTTGCTTAGTTGATACCTAAAGAGAACCCAGAGGTCTAGCAACCAGCGGTGGTGAGCTAGCCTCCGGCACCACCTTACTCATATTAATTTTATCCAACAATTGGTAATTTTTTTTTTTTTGTAAATTAGCCCTAGTAATGAAATCTTTAGATTTTTCCATTGAAACAACAGAGTCAACATCAGAATGTCCTGACGACACTAGTTTCTGCCCTGATTCCAATTTTTCTGAAGCACCATCCGGAATAGATTGGCCCTCCATGCTTTCAACCGACCTCGCCTCCAGCTAAGGGGATTCGAACTGCCTCAGACATGACGGCGGGTTTCAATAAATCACGTTCGAATTCTTCCCAACCTAAGTTCGGGATAGAAGAGGGTACCTGATCCTCACCAGTTTGTTGCACATTGTCTTTATCTGTGTCCTCCGAGATAGCAGACATCCGGCTTTGGGGTCTATCTTGGTACTCCTCCGTGACCTGAGGATATCCATGGTATTGTTCCGTCAAAACCTGTGCTGATACTCGAGAAAGCGGCGCACTGAAACCCTGTGGCACATAGGTTCTGGGAATCACATAACTTGGAAGCCTACACCTTCCGCCGGGACGTTATTTTCCGGGCTCCGCCGGAAAGTTCCAAAAATCAATGCTCATAAGGATAACCCAAGACATTGACACATATCATTTACTTCGGATACGCAATAAAAATAGAAGTAGAGATCACCACTTACTCTAAGTTTCTTGTGTACCCTTCTGGAAAAACCTACACCTTGGGTTGTTTCCATTGAAGGTATTAATACTACTTATCTATGATCATGTTTATCACTGGCCTATATATTTAGTTACTATTCCGCCGAAATGGTTAATTTAATTTAATTATCCTGTCGCCGCGATGACGGATTAAGTCTTCCCCACCGCGTGAGGAAAAATTAGTTATATATAGGCGAGTCATCACGGCTCCGCCGGAAATCCCTGTGGAATCCTTCACCTTCCACCGGGATGTTTATTTCCGGGCTCCTCCGGAAATCCCTGTGGAAGCCTTTTCACTATTCCACCGGAGTTAATTTCCCGGCTTCGCAGGAACCCCTTTTGGAAGCCTTCCATTGGGAATTCGTTCTGGCACAGCCACGAATGGGTTACATGGATCTGAATTACACTAGACCGCCGCTGCTAGCGGCTATCCAGCAGTGTGGCACTCGGCTACTTTCCGCCGAAAAAAACAGATCCTAACCTTTGCGTTTCCCAACTCATAGCAACGGGTTGGCAAAACACACACGTACATATAAATTAGTAGGAACGTCTCCTGACACCTTCACTTCCATGACTATATTCGTCATGAAAGAGAAGGTCACAACTTATGGCTAAAATTATCATAATACAATACTAATAATGACATCCTAGCCATAAAATAAACCCCTAACAGAGGAAGGCCACGAGGCCAAGGGCAAGCAGTACGACGAGTCCGCAGCACTCTTACCACCAGGAAGAATAGCCAGCCAGCACCTCCATCTCGACGACAGCACGAAGGGGAAAAAGACGACACAGAAAGCTACAGAAGGTTCTCCACTACGTGAAGTAACCCTTAAAATATAGAATCTGTCGAAGATGATATACACGCTTAACCCACTAGAAAGGTAGCTGAAAAGCGGTGCCCCGTAGAATATAGCCTCACACAACACTAGCTAGGCTAAACATAGAGCAATTCAAACAATAAAACAATGGCGGCCTCGTTCACAGGGGAAGCGAGGGGACGCCAGCCTAAGCACCCTTAATTAACACACTCCTGGGGATCATGCCAATCGGAACGTCCGACCTATCTAATCTAAACCTATTCTAAAACATCTCAGATAATACAAATGAGCTAAAGACTCACTATCTCAGACCGAAGAATGCAGAATGAAGAGAGGTCCAACCTCACGTCCGATGGCTACGAGCCCCAGAGTGAGAAGGATGAATGGCGCTTGGCGTATAAGCGGCTGTGGACACACCCAAGCTATCAACATCCACACGATGGGAAGCATAGCAGATTAGTGGTTCTAATATTTGTTCTTTTATTATGTTTTACTAAGTTTTTCGTAGTGAGCTCCCGATCATAAGGACGATTCCGTAAGTGAATATGAGCGTACTCTTACGATGTTGGTCTCTTTAACACTCTGTGGCGGGTGATTCAAACAGCTTTCGCCAAAGTTTAACCCCTATTTAGCGGCTCACCACATAAGTCGAGTTAAATAAAGCTGGACTATGTGGCGGCGCTCGACATAACTCGAGTGGCAATTTCAGCACGTAATGTTGCTGAGAGAGAGAGACAAGTGGTGGCAGGAGAGTAGCGAGCGTATGACTGCTCCAGACCACCGCGGCGAACATACTGACACGAATCCCAGCTCCCTCCTCCCTCTCTCACTCGCTATATAAGGAATTATATCGGGAAAGTGGCTAATTACATGCTTTTTGCACTCGCGTTGCACGGTTATTGAAAGAAAACTAGCCATCATAAAAGGATCGTTATGGTGTCATTCGAAAGCTCTGTTTATGCCCTTTCAGGGATAGGTACTTGTTTTACGTTCTGGGTCTTATTTAGGCATGAAAATGATCACGTAAACAGCCCTATTTTGGCTAAAAACACCCCGCTGGGCGGTACATATAAATAAACCGCATAGGCCGCTCGTAAGGTGTTAAAGATTGCCATTACTGTTTAAGGCATATCGTCAATGATAGGATACGTGCACCATCCTGTGGGATGCCTTGGGAGTTTTTCCGTAGGTGTCATGTCAACTTATACTCGAGAGACCTTAGTCGTCATAATATAGGTTTGACTCCTGTAAGGAGATAAAGAAAACCTAATATTTAGTAGTGGCCCCGTAATCATTGACGAACATGCCTATTACATAAGGCATCCTCTTCAAACACTAATCCGCCGTAGTTTGAATCTACCGCGCAGAGCATTTAAAAACTTGAGGAGCCTTCATCATGAGCGCACGCGACCTCACTCATGGCTTCAGTCATTATGAATTGGGTTCTCACTACGAAAAAACTTCGTAAAAGATAAAAACAAAAAGAAAATAAGAATAACTATCCAATAAGCTTTCCATCATATCGTGGATGTACTTGTGTGGATCTTTGACCAGACGCTGATTCAGGCGTCATTCTTCCTTCACTGACATATCAAGTAAACCAAAATCCTTAATACATCAACGAATGGGAAGGGGATGGTCGGGAGGGCCCCAGTCGTCAATGATTACGGGGCCACTACTAAATATTAGGTTTTCTTTATCTCCTTACAGGAGTCAAACCTATAATTTATTAGTGGCCCCTCCATCATTAACGAACATGCCTGATTTCTAAGACTGGAGGGGGACATTCGTAATCATATCATAACTCTAGCAAAACAGATAATCAAACAACCACATAGTATTCTTACTTTGAAAAATATATTTAATTACGGCGCAGACCATATAAATACAAAAAAGGGGGTTCAAGCAGGTGCGTGCTTCAAAGAAGCCTGCTTGACAAAAAAGGGGTAACTCTGGAGATTCTGTGAACAGATCTGTAGTTACCAAGGCACCCCACTCAACGAGTGGTGACAAAAATAACAAGTTATAAGTTTACATGTGCACATAATAAACCCCATAATATTCGTGAAAAGTAATTTGCAAAAAATCTCCACTGTTTAATACTAAATTGCTTTCACAGCTAAAACTACTATAACAACTCCATTGTTTTGTACTAACATTGTACTAGCACAATTTCTCGCAGAGAAATTTTAATATCACATTAACCCTAAATTGTATCACAGCTCTTATACTCCGGCGGGGTCTAGGGTGTCCTATGTTACACTGACTGCACCCCCCCCCACCACCTTTTCCTTGAAAGTAATCAAAAGTGACAGTAGGGCCATCTAGACCCTCTGCCTTACCCATAACTGTCGGGGCGCAACATAAGTCGAGGATTATAAATCTGGACTATCTGGCGGCGCTCGACATAGGTCGTGTGGCAATTTCAGCACGTAATGTTGCTGAGAGAGAGAGACAAGTGGTGGCAGGAGAGTAGCGAGCGTATGACTGCTCCAGACCACCGCGGCGAACCTACTGACACTCATCCCACCTCCTCCCTCCCTCTCTCACTCGCTATATACGGAATTGTATGGGGAAAGTGCCGAATTACATGCTTTTTGCACTCACGTTGCACGGTTGTTGCAAGAAAACTAGCCATCATAAAAGGATCGTTATGGTGTCATTGGAAAGCTCTGTTTATGCCCTTTCAGGGATAGATACTTGTTTTACGCTCTGGGTCTTATTTAGGCATGAAAATGATCACGTAAACAGCCCTATTTTGGGTAAAAACACCCCGCTGGTGGCTACATATTATATACCGCCTAGGCCGCTCGTAAGGTGTTAAAGCTATACATGGTAAGGAAGGTTTGTCCAGAACAACTGACAAGTATCTAGTCAAAAACGTATGATTAGACGCCCACAACTGTGTGGACGCAATATCTTCTACTGAAAAATTCTTCAGGAAACGTAAAGAGGCTGCCCATTTGCGTAAATCGTGGGCCCTACCCACAATGCCGGGATTACTCTCTTTAATGACTTCGACCAGAAGAGAAGCTAATCTCCGTTTCAGTAAACGTTTACCCATACTCGCTACCCATAAAGCACCTTGGGGGTTGAGAGGAGCCACTCTCAAATATTTGGTTAGAGCTTGCACTGGACATAGATTATGGTGCACCTTTCCCCTTTTTAACGCCGGCACCGTGAACTCAGAAAACACGTGTGCACTGTGCTCATTCTTGGCTACAAATCCCGGGGAAGGTGCAATGTGAATACATTCATTAAGTCTACCAAACCTAAGGCAATTAGGTGTGTTGCTCATCGCCACCAGCTCAGACACTCTGTTCCCGGTGGCCAAAGCCAAAAGGAATACAGCCTTTTTTAAGAGTAATGCAAAATCTGCAGTATTTTGGTACAGACGAGAGTGAAGTAAAGACAATGCCTTGTCCAGAGACCAAGTAGGCATGAGCTGACGGGGAGGTGGGCAGAGTTTAAAACATGCCCTCATAAAACCTGTTTCCTCCGCTACCGGTATGGAGAGACCTGTAAGGTCTAAAATGGGCACTCTAATCGCAGTTAAGTGATTTTTTAACGTTACCACAGATAAACGTTTCTGCTCAAACAGATAATTTAAATAATTGAAAACTAATGCCAATGTGATTGATACTGTCGTTTCGTAGACTGAGTATATTGATTTAATAATTAATTGGTCACTTCTCTACCGTATGGTGCTAGCCACTTGACCTCCTGAATGTCCATAATGCAAAAGTCAGCGAGGTCGCTAGGTTGCCAATCGTGTCTAAGTGGAAAGTGGAAATACCCGACCGGGAGCGACACCGGGTGCGGGCACCACGTCTTTAATTGCTGGTACCACAACTGCGCCGGCCACAGGGGCGCGACTAGCGAGACTAAGCCTCGATAATCTCGTAGTTTGTTCACTACGTGGCACATTAGTGACGCGTCTGGCGGCGGAAACAGATAGATGGAGCTCCATCTGTTCCAGTCTGTCACCAGGGCGTCTGGCCCCCCTGCCGGCGTCTTCGTCCGGCGGGTGAGGTATAGAGGGAGCTTGTGAGTCTCCTCGGACACAAACAGATCCACTTGTGGATGGTAGAGCTCTGCAATCATTTGGTTGAAAATGGGTTTCTTGAGCTCCCATTCTACTGTCGTGCTCTGTCTCCGGGACAGAGCGTCTGCCCAGACGTTTGCTATGCCTGGGAGATAAGATGCGTGAAGATAAATGTCTAGTCTGTTGGCTAGAGTAAAAATCTCTTCCGACATGTTTAGCAACTTCCTTGACCTCGTTGACCCTTGTTTCTGAATACAGTGAACTGCGTTCAGATTGTCCATTCTGAAGGCCACCGACTTGCCCCTTAAAGCAGGGCCGTGAGCCTGAAGGAAATACAAGGGGACTAGTAATTCTTTGACATTGATGTGGGAGATTTCTAAGTGGGACCAAAGCCCCTGACCCTGGTGCCCCTGATTTGACTGAAATCCCCAACCTATTGTGCCTGACGCATCCGTGTCTACCCATACTGTTGGCGGAGGAGAGGTCCATGACATTATTGAGGGCAACGTTTCCCTCTTCGCCCAGACCACTAGTAAGGTGTGGATTAATTTTGGGATGGGCCATAACTTTCCCGCCGGTAAGAGTGGGAAATATTTGTTGCCTTCCAATATTAAACGTTTTACTTTCAACCGGCCCAACATTACAGTTAGTTGAATCCAGTTGAGAGAGCCGACCAGAGACTCCCAGACCCTTCGTGTCGTAGTCAGACTGTGAAGAAACATGAACAGTTTCCTGCGAAACCTGTTGCGATTGTCCACACTCTGACTCAGAGTGAGAGCAGCTGTGTCCCAGACCAGCCCTATCCACTGAATTACTCGTGAGGGAACAAGGTTTGACTTTACCAGATTTACCTTGAACCCTAGAGTTTTGACATGATTTAAAATTATGTTGACATGTTTGATGCATAATTGCTCTGTCTCTGCCACCACCAGCCAGTCGTCTAGGTACCACAACACTCAGATTCCTTGCTTTAATAACGGAATCAGGGCTTGCCGGACTAATTTCGTGAATAATCGAGGTGCCAGGTTCAAACCGAATGGCATCCTTTGAAAAACAAAATTTTGGTGCCTGATCTGTAAGGCCAGAAACCTTTGAAACCTTTTGTTTACCGATACGTGCCAATAAGCGTCTGTCAGGTCTTGGAAACACATCCAACCTCCCGGCGGAAGTGTTAGCCTGATTTGGTGTACTGTTAACATTCGGAATGACTCGTTGTGAATGTGAAGGTTCAGATAAGACAGGTCTACGACCGGTCTCATCTGAACACTGTCCCTTTTGGGAACCAAAAATAGCTTGGACGTGAATACAGGGTAATTTGGGGGGACCGGGATGATGACATTCTTGGCAATCATTTCCTGGACCAGTGACTCCACCTCTAATGAAACAAAATTTGCCGTTGTCGGTTGACGTAAGCGAGGTCGCCGGAGCCACTGCCAAGTGATGCCTTTGCATGCTACCATCCGTGCCCAAGTGTTTAACGGCCATGCTTGGTGACACGTTCGGAACGACCCAGTTAGCAGACAATGGTTCGCCGGCTGTACTACCCTCGGATCCGCCGGCCTTAAGACTGGCACCGGGAGTGAGAGAGACTTTAGTTTTTTGATGGTGGTGGAGTTGGTGGTGGTGGACGCTTCGCCGGCTGGCTGGCATTGGCCGAAGACGGGCCCTGACCTGGCTTATTATGGCCGCGTCCTCTCTGACCTGAAAACCTACTCTGTCTATGCCTGTACTGACCTTGAGGGGAGGAGGAGGACTTAGGTGGAAGAAAGGGCTTAGATCCCCCCGGCTGAGCCTTAGCGACTGGCCTGGGTTTGGGGAAGTTAAAGGCAGGTTTCTTAGAAGGGGTGGGACTGTGTTTAAAGGCCTGAGCCATATTAAACACCGTTCGCCACACGTCAGGGGACATTAAAGAGGGAGTGAGCACTGGTGACATGACCACCTGATTCGCAATGCGATCAGGCAGTTTTCGGACTAAGGACATTCTGAGGTCTTGTCTCGCTCGTACCGCCTCAAGCAAGGGGGTGCGGATGTCACCCAAAGATTGGATTGACGACTGAAGAAGCAGTCGCCGGGACAAGTCAACCGATCGTCTGGCGTCCGCGTCTGCGATTGCCTGAGTGGACCGGAGCAAAGACTTTGCTACCTGTTGAGACACTATGTATTGAGAGAACAGGCGAAAAGCTTTCCCCCTTAGCCTAAATTCTCGTTCTAGGTGAGTTGGGGTAGGGGTAGTGAAAGGGTCTTTTAGCTCACATAGATTAATTTTAGGGGCAGCTAAGAAAGCAAACAAAGCTGAAGGGACTCCGCCGGCAGAACACACTGGCATGGAGAACCAAGAATAAGTATCTTGAGGGATCTGGTGGGAAGTTTTGGAAGTAAATGTGGTCGCAAAGTTTTGAGCCTCTGCCTCCCATTCCACCCAAGGTCCTGGACCCAACTGCCCCACCTTCAAGACTGGATTAGCTGCTGTGTCTGTGACGGTTTGCAAATCGAGTTCTGGAGTGAGAGCTGACAGAGTCTTAATGTCATTAAATCCATCATGCTTAGACCAGTCTGAAAACAGTTTTGAAGCTGAGGCAGAGGGTAAAGCCGGCTTAGCAGCATAAACAAAATAATCCTGGTGATAATAACTAGGTATAGCCTTTATGTTGACATCTAGTACATTGCCCAAAGTATCCAAGGCCCTTAATTTCCTAGATTTATTGCCCTGGATGACCCACTCACGCGGTACTGGGAGTTCCCCTGACAAGGTAGGTTGGGCGATCTCTGGTTTAGTGGGGGTCAAAAGGACCCATGACTCGTCTGGTCTGTAAAGCAAGGGCATAGCTACCTTTCTGAGAGGTGCTCTGTCTAGAGGGGGCGGATTGACATCCGTTATAACCCTTACATTCGAAGTGGTCAATGCCGCCGTAGCAGGCCTAGTAACCACTGATGGTGACAGAGGGGGAGGGTGAGGGATCTGAGTTAAAGCAATAGAAGTCATCAGAGGCCGTACCGTAGAGCTTGTCGTGGGAGCTCCCAAGTCCACTGTGGGAGTTTCCTGCTGTTGGCTAAAAAAAATAGATAAAGCATTACTGAGTAGCCCATCAATTTCCTGTGCAGTGACAAATTGACTTGATGATGTACTGACTAGTGAATCATTAAGATCTTGTGTGGCATCTAAGCCTGAACCTGACTCTTGCCCTTCCATATCCGATATAATTGAAACCTTGTCTTTTTGATCCTGTTCCTCCTGAGAAGATCCCGCCGAAGCTGGGGTATCACCTTGTTGCCAAGATAAGTCAGGAATAGAGGATCGGATCGCCGCGTCCCGGTGGACTTCAGCCACTGTGTGAATAGTTTGAGCCGGAAGTGGGTGGTCAGGTCCTGGCTGAGAATATCGCCAAACACCTAGGCCTTGGCCTACACTCCCTTGGGAGTCCGCAACACTCTCAACCCCTGAGCCCCCTGAATTCTCCAATTCCAGGGTTAAAATGTTAATGGGTATATCATCTTTAGGTACAGGCACTATACTGGACCCCTGAGACCGAACACAAACTCTGTCTGGGGTAGAGGTACGATGAGAAGCACTAGAAACTGGCGAATGTCGGGAGGCTTTTCTATCATGGGAATCCTTCTTTGAAGATTTATGGCTGCGGTGTGACCGTGAACTACTCTTCGATTTAGAGGATTTATCGCCGTGACCACTGGTGGAGCTTTCTGTCTTACTCTTCTTACTCGATGGTGAAGAGGCAAGACTAGATGGCTGGTGTCTGAGAGGTGACCTAGACCGAGATCTCTCCCGAGACGAGGAGGCTGCCGCCGGGGGTGTGGGCTCTCGTTGACGTTTCGCCGTAGCAGTAGGAGAAGACACAGAACCCTGACCAGTCTCCGCCGGCTTACGACTAGTTACTCGAGAGGGACGTTTAGGGGAAGGGTGCTCAACAAGAAGCCTATCTCAAAGAGGGACGTTGTCACATTGAAGTGATTTATGAGCCACAATCGTAGTATACGCTGACATCTGTTGCCTAACCTCTCGTAAGGCGACCGCTGCGGTCTTATCATTATCGCGGAGGACTTTGACACTTAATTGGGAGCAAAAGGAACATTTGCGCATCACCCACAGACCCCTTGAACGGTCTAGACATTTAACACACTTGATGCAAAGAGTGTGCGCAAAAATAGGGATACCAGCACAGGTAGGGGTAATGCATAAAGCAAAAACTGGGGCAAAGGTAGCCATGACAGAGACTGGTGGGAAACTACTGCAGGGTCTGTATTGGTCCGCCGGGGCCCAGCTCTTGAAAAAAAGAAAATTTCCAGGAATTAATGCTCATAAGGTTAACCCAACATGATCGCATACACACACACACACACACACGTGTCAATAACCTGCCGGGTAACGAGACGTAATGTCACAACGATCACAGCTCGCTACGCGGCGGGATTCTATAAAGATTTCCGAATATCTAAACATGTCCTAAGAAAGTTAAGAATACCCTCTGACATAATATAAAGGACCAGTATGGCGTTTATAACATAGTCTTTCTGGTGGTGACTGTCTCAAGATTCAATTTTGGAAAAACAACCCCCCACAAAGACGCCGGCACCAGAATTATTTAGCAGAATAACACAGGGCAGGCTGATACGAGATCTGATTGCTAACGAATTGTCACAAAGGATCGCCGTAAGTTTGAAGGCGGCGATACATTAACGTATCTCTCAATTAACTGGTTAACTATATAGAATTGTAAATTCCTTATTTCCTCCTCCCAGGATCACCCGCCGGGTGTGAACAATTTGTGAAAAAGATGTTAACCCTAATTGAGCCTTCGATCGCCGTAAGTCTGAAGGCGGCGATACATAAAGTACCACTAAAATGGATCGGTTAACCCGGCAAGCGCGATAGGCCTCACGGAAGGCTTCCTATTGGGAACGCGATAGGCCTCACGGAAGCAAGACCATAAAAAAAGCCTTCCATAAAAAAAAGGGCCTATCAAAACAAAGGAATTTGTCTCTAGGTGAGATAATTCCCCTCCAGTACTCATCCATGTAAATCTCACCCACCCCCCTCCCCTCCTTCCCCACCTTATTCCCCCCTCCCTCCCCTCCTCAATTATCACCTATTTTTCCTCTTATTATCATCATTTATCGGTTATTTTTCTCTCCCGCGATAATGTAGCACAAGTGGGTTGCAGAAAAGATCGTTATGCAACACCCAGACACCGGCCCACACCGCCCCGCTCGTCTCAGTTACCTCACAGACAGCGAGAGAGGAGGGTTGCCTGTGGCTCTCTCGCCTGAGATTATGACCGGGTGGCCAATATCTTCGTTTTTCACCACCCAAATGCTTTTCCCACTTATTTTAGCACTCATGAAGGTTCATATATACATCATATATGTAAAATAAAAGCATACCGAAAACAAATAATGCTCTATATTGTAAATATAACGAATTCTGTCAGAATCCAAGGCTAGAAATGCACAAATAACTACCCTAGCCCCTAGGTCTATTTCGCGCTTGTCAGGTTAACTAAATTGAATGACCAAGACGTTCATCCCACCCTACCAAGGTGCACCCGCCAGGTGAGATGTAAACAACGTTAACCCCATAAGTTCCTGTCCCCACTTCTTTGTAAAAGATCGCCGGGGAGGAAACCCCTCAACAACAGCTAGGTTTTTCCTTTGGTTTGTAAAACCGGTTAGAAAAACTTCATAACATCTGTCCACATGAACAATGTTAGATGGGTACAGCCAGTCCGCCGGGGATCATAGGGAGCCTGAAACAGGCACCAACACAGAGACGCAGTGCTGGAGAGCCACAGACACCTCCACGCCGGGGACATAAGCCTGTGTTGAAACCACGCGTGGCCCAACACGGCTCTCGGCCGGGTTTTTCATGGTGTAACCGAGAAAAACCCGCCGGAAAGTAACCCACCCCGTTCAGAAACCAACTGAACGCACAACGGACCTGGGAGCAAGCCAAGCATGACTAGCCCAGGGCCCACACAATAATCCGTGGAATTAGCCAATACACAACTAATCCAGGAAACAAACATAGTCCGTGGAATTAGCCAATACACAACTAAAGCAGGATACACATGACACAGTAGGACATATTTATAAAATAAACAATAACACTTGTACATGTGGCAAAGCTACGAGCAGCTGGCTAGGCCTAAGCAGACGGCATAAGAAATTTTGAAATATAAAAAAAAAAAAATGGAAATATAACAACAGGAACCACCGCCAACACACCACTGTAGTAAAGACTTCCGACAAAGGGAAGACTGTCTCGGGACCCAGAAAAAACTTCACTAAGTGAAGAAAAATACGCTGGGAACGTCAGAAGCAACGCTTACCTCATCAGAAAGATAAAAGGCAGCATAAAATAACGCGTAATGAAAGCCGCCTGCATCACAAGCTAACTCAACTGTGAAAAGATCACATGTCCAAAACAGGACCACGAGGGTACATCCGAAATAGATGCCCCAAACACACGACCCAAAATACACTGCACTGCGGGCAACCAGCCCAGGACACTCCTGCTACACATATCCTAACCTTACTCGATACATCCCGGAGTAAACAAATGAGAAAAAACTCACTAGGGACGCATCAAATGCGGAACCAGCGGAGCGTGGGGAGACACGTCCGGGCAGGCTGAGCGCAGAGCAGAGAAGGAAGAATGACGCCTGAATCAGCGTCTGGTCAAAGATCCACACAAGTACATCCACGATATGATGGAAAGCTTATTGGATAGTTATTCTTATTTTCTTTTTGTTTTTATTTTTTACGAAGTTTTTTCGTAGTGAGAACCCAATTCATAATGACTGAAGCCATGAGTGAGGTCACGTGCGCTCATGATGAAGGCTTCTCAAGTTTTTAAATGCTCTGCGCGGTAGATTCAAACTACGGCGGATTAGTGTTTGAAGAGGATGCCTTATGTAATAGGCATGTTCGTCAATGATGGAGGGGCCACTAATAAATTGCAAGGATCCCTCATTGCTGTGTTGTGAATTTTTCCCCCAGTGTTATGTCTACGAGCTATTTTAGGTATGAGGCTTCTTTGTGTAGCTTTTTGGGTCCCGCTTTTTGGCCACCCCATGGGGTGGGTTAAGTGGTATGATCTCTTTGTGGAGAACCTTGTGCGTTTTAAATTCTCTTACTTAGTAAGAAGTTTGGCTACAGGTTTTGATGATAGATGCCTACGTTCCATGTTCTACGAGATGGGGGAAGGAGTACCTAGTCTTTCTAGGAAGGTGAGTGTGCTTCGATGATACGTCTGTTTGACGCCTGCCTGCCCTGGTTAGTTTATTTAACCTCCTTGTAGGTGTTATTTTATGGCTAGGATGTATTATTATTATATTGATTTTATAATTGTGCCATAATTTTGCATGTCGTGTCACTTACTTGGGTTTCGTAACCGTCAGGCGAAGAGTGATCAGCTGGGGGCTGCGTTTGGCGTGCCTCTAGGCTCTACTGAGCCCCATACATTTCGTAATGTAGGGTCTTGTGTGGTCACCTAAAGTATGTGGAATTCGGCGTATTATTAGTCTGTGACTTGGTAAGGCAGATTTTGTGTTAATTGGATGAAAAGCTGATCCTTTCAGTGCGGCGGGTAACACTCGTTGGTCGTTTTTTACGGGTCAGAATTCAAAGACATTCCGGCAGGCATGGCGTAGTCATTATCCAATAAACTCGAACGAATGTTTTCCCGGCAGAATGAAGGGAGCCTGTTCCGCCGGCCCTCGGCGTACCCGAGGACTAACGTAAGCCTATCTTTTCAATTAAGTCTGGTGCTGATTCACTCATTGCCAGCTGCGGGTCGCCGGGTAACGTAGAATTGGATTCTAACCAAATAAGAAAGGTTTAGGTCAATGTTGGTCACTTAGGTAAGAAGTCATAACTCTTTGACTATTGGGTGTAGTTAATTTTTTTTTTTTTTTTTTTTTTAAGAGACAATGAACGGAGGAAGGAAAAACACAGATAAAACAAAAAGGTCCATGTGCCTAAAGGCATCCTCCATTCATAAAATGTTTGTAACAACTGGATTTAAACATTTGTTGATTGTAAGTTTGTGGAAAGCAATTCGAGGGAAGTGAATTCCAAAGAGTAGTAGCTCTGGGGATAAATGAATTCTGATAAGCAGAAGTTCTGCATTGTGGAGGAGAAAGTGTAAATTCATGGGCGCTCTCAGCTGCCCTAGTTCTACGGGGAAAGATGTGGAGAGGCGGCACAATTGAAGCAAGTTCCTCGGAACAATTGCTGTGAAAATATCTGTAGAATAATGCAAGGGATGCAACGTTTCTTCGTATGGCTAATGTAGGAAGGTCCTGGAAGCAATTGTAATGTAAAGGGACCTTAGATGATACTTGTTGTTGTACATTCTTTCTTCCTCATGCGTAAATAATTAATGTTATGTTCCGCTTTCATAGACTAGTACCTATGAACACTGATTCTTGAAATTGTCCTCCTCAGGAGCGGTAGCCAAGTTTCAAAACCAGGGGACGTCTAGGCAGACAGCATTTTCCCGGCAGGGGGAGAGTCACCATGGAAGTCATTTTCTGTACCAGCTGTAATTGTTCCAATCTCCCAGTGACTGGCCATTGAAGAAAATCTGAGAGTAGCGTTTCACTCTTGGGTTGGAGAGTTGCACAGAGTAGGGGTGGGATTGTGTTGCAAGGCAGGTACTACTGTATGTACCCTACGTAGAGGAGGTGGTATACACTAGGAAAGCTCCGAGGAACACTGATTATTGTAGTAGAGATAGAATAGCGAGAGAGATGCAACGTTGCGGCGAAGAGAGAGAGATTGCAGAGAGTTGGTGAGTGGACGGGAGTTAATGATACGAAAGGCTTTCCTTTCTACTTTGTCTAGGAGTGCGGTGTGAGAGGATCTCCTCACACATGTGAACAATACTCAATCCAAGGATGCACTGTGCCCTTGGACAGAGCAAGAAGCTGCACTGGGGTAAAGAACCCCTTGAGGTGGTTGAGCACACCCAGCTTCTGGGAGGCTGCCTTAGCAAGACTGGTAATATGGTCCTTCCAAGTGAGAGCAGAAGAAAAAGAAACACCGACAATATTGAGAGAAGATGAAGGATTGATATTTGTATTGTTGAAGAATAAGGGATAGTCCTCTGGAGGTTCCTGACAGGTAGTAAGATGGATAAATTGGGTCTTGGAAGCAAATACCCAGATTAACAATAGACAGGTGGAACTCTTACAACTGTACATGGTATACTACCAAAATCAATGGACTCTGAATGTATCAAGGGAATAGTCCTACCATTCTGAATGACTTCTTAAAAATATGCATGGAGCACTTCTCTTATTTTACTGAATACACACTATATGAATATGCACGTGGTACGTTGTCCCCTACTTCCGGAGATAATGAAATTGATTTGAATTTACCAAAAACACTGAGCTTAGGCAACGGAGGAAGGGGGGGGAGGGGGGTGTCACAGTCGTGCAGTCATGGGAACACAATGGACATTAATTGTGGGTCTTGCTTTTAATGCCCTCTTTTATGAACTATGTACACTCAGAGAGAAATAGCATACACATTTGACTGAACACAAAGGGACTGAGATAGGATGCACTGAATAGACTAATACTGTACAAACTTCCGTTAAGTAACAAGAACAGTGGGGGTATTCCAAGATGCATGACTATAGGCGAGAGGGAAATGACTGTGAATTGAGTTATTAAGTGAGACTTTCGAATTTCGACATGAACATTAGTACAAAGGGAAAAGCGACACACTGATGACTTCCAGTGTACGTACGGGGTTCAGCCTCACTTCAGGTAAACTTCAGGAAACATGGGATCGTCGAGTTAGTTCTATCACACACTAAACAGACTTTGGGAACCTCAAACAACACAGGTGTTTGCCCACCAACCTTCTGGTGGACCACAGCAGCACATGTGGTGGCCCACCACACTTCTGTACTGCTCTACAGAAGTACTTCTTTGACTTTCCATGGAATTATTTTTGCTTCCATGGCCGGGGACCCTCAGATAGTGCCGAGCACGTTACTAAGGTAATCCTTTCGGGCATGGAAGCATACATTCTATTCTCTTTCTCTCAAACTAACTCACAAAAATCTTGAATTAATCACCCTTATTCTACTGCTGTTTGCAATAAGGAGGAAGCATTCAAACCGTACTGCTGCCTTCAAGCTCAAGAATCTCGAACTTTATATGTTTCTGCCCGGAATCAAGCCTAAGATGTTCTTCGACTCACCAAAATAAATGTCATCAAGAACAAATGCTCTGAACTTTCCAACTCAAGCTATTCCCAAGCTTTTTGGCATCTATCCAAAAACGTCCCATATGCTGATGACTCTACCCTACACTACTGAACACATTTTTCATATCAACCCAGCAAGCAATCACTCCAATAATCACATAATTAGGCCATAGAGCGCCTATCTTTTGGTCTATCAAATATTTCTGATTGGGGCAGAGAATATCTTGTTACTTTCAAAGCCTCCAAGACCCAAATTTTCCATTTAAGTACCCATCACAATCTTCCACAAGACTGTGAACTATTGTTCAACAATACACAACCCTTTATTCTCTCTCAATATTCTTGATGTATCTGTTTTACCCAATCTTTCATGGAAAAATCTTATTATCACTTTTGCTAAGTCAGCTCCACAAAAGTCAGGTGTGCTCAACCGTCTCTGTGTGTTCATCACCGCCGCACAGGGAGGTTCCACCTATACCGCACTTATCGAAAGAGTAGAGTCAAAAGTGTTACGATCCAGGTTCTCAAAGACACAGGGCTCTTCAACATTGGACTAGATAATGGCAAAAAGCAACAACGGTAACACTAGATCCAACCCCTGCCTTAAGCACTGGAAAACAAAACACCATTACCGCCCTGAGTCGTGCCTGGACAACGAGGTATCCTATGACTCGGTAACTGGTGCACACACACTAGGCTGAAGCTCAATGAAACAGCCTATTCTCAAACAGTAAAAGATTACTCGATTATGTTACACAAAGAAAAGATAGTTAACGTGATTAATTAACGTTACGGTAGATACTCAAATAACTGGCACTCCTGTATTAAAGAAAGTGCAATGCTAGTCCTGCAACATCAACTGGAAACTTCTGAAATAAGTCTGATGCTGGGAAGATGTTCGTAAAGAATCTTGAACAATTATAATGCAGAATACGGGTCACAATAAATGCTAGGACATATAGTAATAATAGGCAGGCGAATAATAAAGACTGCGCAAAGGTAGTAATGCTAGACAACTAAAGAAATGCTTTGTGACACAACGTAACAGCCTACTCGGGTTGTGCAACTCAACAACAACCTCGGTTCAAAAGTGCAGTGAATAATAATGCTGCATACATATAATAATGGGGCTTATCTCTAACCAGTGTCTGCTCAGTTAATAAAGTCTAGCTGGGGTATCAAGGCAGGGCAACAATGGGCGAGCATGCGGCTCGTAGCCTAACGTTGTCCGAGGGTGGTATAATGAAGATTACGTTATATGACGGGGATGCTCTCTTGATAAATCTAGGTCTCTAGTACCTAGCTCTATCCTGGCGATCCATCAGAAGTCAACACAAAGAGGCAGCACTATGTTGTGAGGGATAGGCTATGGCCCTCTCACAGCACAGCGCTGTGCTCGCAAAGTAAACCAACCCAAAGACAACTTAGGCTCCCACAGTACCTGTCGATGTCGTGCAGAGCATAGCTAACACTGCACACATCGGAGACAACGACACAGTAACCTTACCCCTAGTCTAGCTTTAGATAACCAAGAAGAATCACTCAACACCTTGCAAGGGAGACATATACCGGTCTACAACCTTCCTGAGAGAGGACACATACGGAAAAGTCCGTCTCTCTAAACCTCAATAAAGCATAATACCTCCTTAACCCCTCCACCCCGGAAGGGCTCTTAAACGCCCATAACAACCTCGGCCCGCGCAACCCGGAAGGGCTCTTGAACGCCCATTGCTTGCGTGCGTGCTTTCGAATGCCGCGCGTACATTTTTGGTATCATGGGACGGTAGGTGGCGCCACCAGGCGTAAACGACGCCACAGCAACAGTATCTACCCCGACGCCATCATGGACAGTACGCCAAATAGTGATTCCGCTGTGTCCGATACCGTGCTTCCTACGACGCCCTTGCTAGTTCGTTGCGCCTTACCCCGACGCCATCGCCTAAATGTGTTATCTCCCGGAGGTATTGAGACGACATTGAGACTTTATGAGCGAGCTGATGCCAAGCATAATGTTGATGATGACGTCAGTGACGACTCCAGTAATTATAAGTCGAGTGATTATGGCCATGAGAGTGACAAAGAAGAAGAGCAATTCCTGGGATTTGCGAGAGAACATGACAGTGATGAGAGTGATGAAGGTGATGTACCAGTTGTTGAGGAAGCTGGTTTACCTAAAGACAGTGAACTTGAGAGGGTGAGTGGGAGAGTTCAAGGTCACTCACCAAATTTCGCATAAGTGACACGACTCCAAGCCCTTCCCCAGGTAAATCGCCTTTCAAGCTACACTTGTATAAGCAGAAAATACTTGAGAAGGCGGCCGCGGCAGCTAGGGAACAAGCAAAAATACTTGGTGAGGATGAGGCTGTGAGTGAGGGTCAGCGTGGTGACCCTTCTCGTCCGCCATTGTCTCCCTTATCTACCCACTCCACCCAAGATGACCCGGATGCGCCGCATTCTTCCCCACCACCCCCACCATTGCCAAGGGTTGAGGACCCCCCACTTTCGGCCTATTTGCCTCCTAGGTCCCCCGACAGGAGACATACTGCTGCCGAAAAGGGGAAAGGTAGGAAATATACCAAAAAAATTAAGAAAAGTAAGAGAGTTTTGTTCGAGGCTCCCGCGGCGTCCGCCCCGGCCGGCCCCAGCCATACGTCCCCGCAACTTTCCCCACGGTCCTCCCCACCTCTTCCGCCTTCAACATGTCTTCCTGAAGAAGTCTTTGAGCTCGCATCACCAATACCTGGGCCTAGTGACAGTGAAACATTGCTTTCTGTCTCTCGTCGCAGGCCAAGGAGCCCAGGACCTCGGGGGCACACAGCCTCACCTGCCACTCCTTCCCCACCTCGCCCACCCGCACGCCGCCCACGCATCACTGGTTCCCCGCCAGATTATGTTGTGACGACTGATGATGAAGGGCACCTCTCTGAAGACTCTGGCCATGATTACATAGGTCCACCGTCAGGGCAAGATGACCACTCTGACGATGACTATATGGACATCGACAACCCTCGACCCATCCGCTTGGCCCGGCGTCGTGCTGCCCGTCGTGCTGCCCGCCGCCCTGGCCGACGCCCTCGCCGCCCTAGGGCGTGCGCCTCCCGAGTTGGCCGTGGGCGTGCTGGGCCACCAGCTGGAGCTCCTCGTCAGCATAGACAAGACCCATTCTACGTTTTTCAGTGGCAAGACGTAGTTGATGGGGATGGATACAACCCTGATGTGCCAGCTTTTGATGAGGTACTGGAGGGTTCAGGCATTACCCCCAATTTTCCTGCAGGCCCCAATGCTCCACCACACGAACTATTTGAGGCCTTCTTTGATGAGGAGGTGGTAGGCTATGTTGTCAAAGAGACAAATAAGCAGCACCAATTCCAGGTCCACTTTTTGGGCAAGGTGACCAAGGGCCACATGAGGCAGTGGACCCCAGTGACTCATAAAGAGTTCATGGTGTTCCTGGCACTCACCATGCTAATGCCTCATGTCAAGAAGCATAGGTTGCCTGACTATTGGATCACCAATTATCTGATATCCACCCCTGCCTTCGGGAAATATATGTCTCGCGACCGGTACCTTGATATCCTCGCAGCGCTCCATCTTGTCACCAACACCTACGTCCACCTCGGTGACAAGCTGTGGAAGATTAGGACGTTGTATGAGATGATGCGAGAACGCTTCACCTCCTACTTCAAGCCCTTCCGCAAGGTCGTCATTGACGAGTCTCTTGTGCTGTTCCGGGGAAAACTCAGCTTCCGGCAGTACATCCCCTCAAAAAGACATCGCTTTGGCATAAAATTCTTTGTGCTGTGCGACTGCCAAACTGGCTATGTCCTGGACTCCCTGGTCTACAGCGGGAAGGAAGGGGACTTGCTTGTGGACCCCCTCATTGGCTTTGGCGGAGCAGTGGTGCAAGCCATGATGGACCGCTACTTTCACAAGAATCACGTCCTCTACACGGACAATTATTACACGTCCCCCACTCTCTCACAGTACCTGCATGAGCGCAAGACGGGGACTGTAGGCACAGTACGAGGGAAAAGGAAGGGCATGCCACCTTTCCCTCCAAAGACCAAAAAAGGTGATGTGTTCAAGAAGAAGTCGGGGCCCATTCTGGCTATCCACTGGCACGACCAGCGGAAGGTCAACCTCCTGACCACCATCCACAAGGGGGAAATGGTGGAGACTGGCAAGGTGGATCGCCGCACCCAGGCCAGGGTGACCAAGCCCGATGCTGTCCTGGACTACAACATCAACATGAGGCTGGTGGACAAGTCCGACATGCAGATAGGCTTCATTGACTGCCTGCGTACCTCGTGCAGATGGTACAAAAAGTTCTTTCTGCATATGATGGACATGTCAGTTCTGAATGCCTACAATATACAAGCTTCGGAATGTGAACACACCCATGAAGTTCAATAGCCTGCGGAGGTTCCAAAAGCAGGTGTTGACGGAGCTCCTGGAGAAGTATGCTACGCCACAGAGGGCAGTGGCACATCCTGGGCCCGCCGTTATTGACCGCTTGCAGTGTGCTCAATACTTGATTAGGCACAGGCTTGGTTCCCTGCCTCAGAATGAATCAGGAAGTACACAGTAGAAGCGGTGCCATGTCTGCTACAACAGCAGGGTGAGGCCGAGGCCAGGTAAAAAGTCAACCATGGAGTGTGTGGAGTGCAAGGTGGCACTCTGTGCTTTAGAGTGCTTCTTTGATTATCACTCCAAGCTGGAGTTCTAATAATCATACTGAAATTGCCAAATAAAATGACAATATGTACACTATAATTATATATAGGCAAAAAGTGGAAGAAAACCAATTTATTGTAATACAAAAGTCATGTATTATGAGAAAATTTATACAAATACAATTACACCATAATAATATGTGAAAGTGACACATATGTATATACCAAGTGACATTCATATGATTAGAACCTATAGAAATATATAAATCAATGAAAAAAGACACAATAAATTGTATATAAAACGTTTACAAATCATATAACTAAGTGAAAGTGACACAAGACCTAATATTTGATGGCCAAAGTATAATAAACACCTGTGATAACGAATAATCAGTGCCTAATACAACAATAACCTACCTCAATTACTAATAAAATGTACGGTATCGAGTGAAAATGAGCATTATCAGTGACAGTGACACTCTCTAAAGCATATTTGTCAAAGTGAAAGTGACACAAGACCTAATATTTGATGGCCAAAGTATAATAAACACCTGTGATAACGAATAATCAGTGCCTAATACAACAATAACCTACCTCAATTACTAATAAAATGTACTGTATCGAGTGAAAATGAGCATTATCAGTGACAGTGACACTCTAAAGCATATTTATCAAAGTGAAAGTGACACAAGACACAATACTTGATGACCAAAGAATAATAAACACCTGTAATAACGAATAATCAGTGCCTAATACAACAATAACCTACCTCAATTAGTAATAAAATGTACGGTATCGAGTGAAAATTAGCAATATCAGTGACAGTGATACCCTAATAAACATTTTATATAATTGGCCTCAAAATAACTAGAAAAATATCAAATAAACATCACATTCTCAATATCAAACACTAAAATCGTCTAAGGGAGATAAATACTTTGGCGCGACGAGCGGCTAGGTGCGTCGTAGCCATGGCCGGGGCGACGCGTCCGAACGCGGGAAGAATTTGTCGCCGAAAAGCACTCGACTTCCCGCGCTCACCATTATGCAACCAGAGGGGCTAGAGACCTCTACTCAACGCCATTCGACAGAGGAAGGTTTGTGGAACATTATTCTTTTTTATTCACAACATTACATGCCATATTCATTGACTTACAGAGTAGTTAACATAGCCCAAAGATCGTCAAAACACCCGGTACCGCAGCACAGTCGCAAGCTATAGCCCCCGGGGCTGGAGAGTTAACCTAATACATGGAAATATCTGAGAGCTTCGCGTACAATACGACTGGTCGACGGTGAACGTCTATGCTGAAACCAGAAGGGATGTTGAGTTTAATAAAGATTAGAGAACGAGAAAGGAGAAGTCGAGAGAGAGAGATAGTATGCAAAGTAGCGAGTATGGGGGACAATATTGCAAAGGATGTAGGTGATACGCGTGTCAGGCAAGCTCTGAGCTCTGGTAAAAAATACGAGGCCGTGACGGGAAGGGACTAGTTGACCACCCGGCCGCCAACGCCGTCAGCGCCCAAGCGAGCCGCGTCATAGCTCACATCGCTGCCGGGTGTACTCCCTCACACTCTCTCGCTCGCCTCCCACACAAGCAACATTTATATTATAGCGAATATAAAATATAAGGCGCGGTCACAGACCAAAACAAAGACTACTTCTAGACTGTCTGTGGCAACACGACACTAATGAAATAAAGCAGACCATTCTAGGACAACTGTAGCCTATCCCCCCATCCTGGCGAGCGCTAGCGAGCTGCAATGCCCCACACAACCGTTCTGCTAACGCCGGGAGGCGTCACACCCCCCCCAAGATATGGGACACTCAACCATGAGCCCATATCTGAACAGGCAGAATGTCGCTAGAATCTGCCACTCCTAACCACTCCGCCACTCATGGAATGCAAGCTCAGTTTCCTCAAAAAAAAAAATACAACATTTTATATATAAACAAATCTTATCACCCTTCCCAAATATAATACATTAATTCATAACATTGTGCTCCCAGAGCGAGCTTTAAGAAGCACAGACTACTGAGGGAAAATCATCTGCACTCAGTACTCAGCTACAATATTATCTTAAAATTAATTATTAAAAAGAAAGAGTTTTTATTTAATTTTCCATATTTTATTTTAATGTTGTTTTTGGCGGCTACTATAGATGTAGCCTAATTTTCTTCTAATCAAAGCCAACAACTCCTGCCCTGCGACCCTACGCTGATGCTACACACGCGAGCCAACGGTGCGCAAAAATACACCGCGAGCCAAGACAGGAGGCTATACCAACATACTGTGGTAGCCTACCCCGGATCCTCCACCCACGACAGACACTGACTGAACAGCGAGGGTTCTCCTGCAAACAAAGCCAAAACATTAACAGTGCCCTTAGCATGCCACACATCCAACTTGTGTTCCGGCAGCACAACAACACCTGACACTGATAAACTGGCGAGTTCATCGCAAGACTGGCACTTCTCTTCGCTCTTTCCGGCAACAGGGCCTGCCAATAACCGTTCACTAGTTCTACCTTCATGATGAGCGAGGCAGCCCCGAAGCGGTCTATGGTGTCGTCAACTCTGGGTAATGGATAGGCGTCTGTCAGGGATAATGCTTCCACACTCTTGCAATCAACATACACACGGACTCTGCCACCAAACTCAGGTTGCAAAGCCACTGGCAACGACCACTCACGATATCCCTCATCCCTCAGACCCCCTCTCCACACGCCGTCCAGCTCCGCCTTCACAACAGGCTGTCGAGCAGGATTCACACGGTAGGGAACCAACTCGAGCCTTGCACTGTCTCCAGCCTCCATGTCGGATTCTACCCCATACATCAGGCCTGGAGAAGCAACAGACATGCGGACGGACTGCCACAGCCTAGTAAACAACTCCTCTTGTCGCTCAGGAACAAGAGCTTGCAACTTATCTCGCACAACAATATGCCTAGTGCCCTCCCACATCTCCTTCACCATGTGGAGAGGACCCCTCACCTGATGCCCGAAAACAAGCTCATTCGGACTGAAACCGAGACTCTCTCCAGGTACTTCTCTTGCCGCGAACAAAACATACGGCAGACCAAGGTCCCAATCCTTTCCATTCTCTGCGCAGTAACATTGAAGCATGCTTTTCAGCGTGGCGTGCCACCTCTCCAACCCCCCTTGACTCTCCGGGTGATACGCAGAAGAGACGACAGTGCTGATGCCATGCTGAATCATAGTTTGTTTGAACAGATTAGATGTAAAACTAGAACCTTGGTCCGATTGCACCTCTTGCGGGTAACCATACCGCGAGCAATACAAGAGCAGGTTCCGGACAACAGTTTTCGCCGTGCCATTTCTCATTGGATATGCATCAGGATAACGAGTGGCCACATCCATGATAGTTAATAGAAATTTATTACCAGCACTAGTAGGGGGTAGGGGTCCGACCATATCAATGATGACCTTACTGAAGGGCGGTCCACTGACAGGAATGGGGTGCAACGGGGCTCTCGGAATTGTTTGGTTAGGTTTTCCAACCCTCTGGCACGTATGACACATTGCTATCCAGGTTACCACCTGCCCCTTCAACCCCGGCCACCAAAACAATTTTTCTATAGCCGCCACCATTTTTCTCACCCCTAGATGTCCTGCCAGTGGTACGTCATGCGCCAACCTCAGTAGGCTATCCCTGTACTCCCGTGGCACCACCAACTGGTCCACTACTCTGGACCCCTTGCCAACTACGTTTAGGGTCTTGAAAACGCCTATAGAGGATGCCTTCTAAATACAAAAAATCTCCTGGCTGTGCATCGCCGTCCTCGTCGAGCTCTACAGCTCCATTAGCACACATTTGGAGCTCAGGGTCCTCTAGTTGCAACCGACGTATATCTGAGGGTGCCAAGCGATCTAACTGCTCCCGGAGCAATGCATGACCTTCCCCGATACTGGGCTGCTCCCTCTGTCTCTCTCGATGTACATAACGTTGCTGTCGTGGAGTCTCGTCATGCCCAGCCTCGTCACTCTCGATGACAGGCCCAGGGGCTACTCCAGAATTAAGTAATGGTGCTAATACTGAATCACCCAAGAGAGCCTCCGAGTCAAAACTCTTAAAACCAACTCCAGCTTTAGCCTCCTCCTGTTGATCGTTCCTCCGCTGGTCTGAAGACGGAGGACTAGGCTGTGACACTATAGATGCCCGAGCTCGGGTGACAACACACGCCATGGGTTGTGTCTGGCACCGCACGATCCACTCTTGCTCTTCCCTACTCACATCGGCTGGCCTCTCGGCAACGACTAAGGGTAGAACATCAGAAGCGGGCATTGCAAAGTCGTTGCCAAGAAGAAGGTCGACGCCCTCCACAGGCAGTTTCTCCACAATCCCGACATCCAATTCACGTGCCACACCATCCACCTCCAACTCCAACCGCACCAGCGGGTATGACCGAGTTGCATTAATACCCTGCACCACTACCACCCGAGCCGCGTTTATAGGGTAGCCAGTCAAGTTTTTCATCAGAGTCTGGGAAGCACCTGTATCACGCAAGACCTCTACTCCATGCTTGCGCCCCGCCCACATCACGCAACCCCGCCCTCTATGGTCGCAAAAAACATCCCGAGCAGGGTTCGAGCCTCCCAGGTGCTTCTGCATTGGCTGTGCCTCAGCCTCTGACGAACTGCCCCGGGCAAACTCAGACGACTTCGGAGACACACCAATGTTGCAGGCCAAAGACACAGCTGCTGTAGGTGGTTTGCTAGGACAGACTCTTGCAAAGTGCCCCTTTTTATGACAATGATAACACTCCAACTCCCCTTTGGGCTTCCCTTGGTACTGGGAAGGGCCCGGCCCCTTCTTAAACGGGACAGTGCTAGTCTTGTGGTCAGTCTTGGTATCATGGCTCTTGTACTTGTTTGCATAAGGTATACCACTAACTCGGGGGGGTGAGGCATCACGGCCCTTGTTACCTGCCTCAGTACGCTGGGCAGACCCGCACCCACGAATTAGTGATAGCCGGAGGTCAGCCATCTCAGCTGCCTCCTGTAGAGTTTTTGGTTGCTTTTCTTTCAGGTTTAACGTCAGGTAGCCGCCCGTGCATTTAAAAAACTGCTCTAAAAGCACCCACTGTTTAATGTCGTCAAACGTAGTAGCTTTCTCCGACCTCAGCCAATTCCCAAAAGCATCGGACAGCTCCCGGGCATGTTCCAAAAAGGTGCTCTCTCGACCCTTGGTAACACCACGGAACTTCAACCTGTACGTCTCTGGTTGTAGTTCGTATGCTCTCAGGACAGCCTCCTTGAGTTCCTCATAGATAATACACAACTCTATAGGCAATGCATCATAAGCCCTGAGTCCCTTGCCCACAAGTCTAGAGGAAACAAGGGCTGCCCACTTCTCCCCAGGCCACTGGTGTTCCTGGCACTTCTTCTCGAATCTCATGAAAAATTTGGTGACACCCGACTCATCAAATACAGGGACTAGCTTCAACAGGTGCGACAAAGACTGATCATGCCCACAATTCCCACCACCGAGATGTTGCCCTGTCGTTTCCACCCGAGTCTTCTCAAGATCGATATCTGCACGGTACCTGGTGGAGTCAGCCTCCGACTGGGCTTTTATTCTCGCGAGTTCGAGATCAGTCTGTTGTTTAGCCTTAGCGAGTTCGAATTCAGCCTGTCGCTTAGCCTCTATCTTAGCGAGTTCGAGACGTTCCTCACGCTCAGCCTGCATCTTAGCCATCTCAAGCTGGAAGAGCATTTCTGTAGTGAAACCTTGAGGAGGAGGTGCAACTATTGGAGGCCCACCCAGCAATCCTAAACCACGCTGCCAGCGGCTATCGGCCTGTGGGAACGTACTAAACTCCGGCATCCTAGAGGTCCCGATGGGAGTAGAATGGAGGGGGGGCTCGAGCAGAAGTCCCCGAGCACCCTCTCCACCCTGGATCTCACTAGCCGCCCCCAGTACGCAAGCCCTCAAATCGTTCTTCTTGATGCCATGAGCCACCTTAAGGCCCATGAGGTGAGCCAAACACTGTAGACCATACTTGCTTATTCCCTCTAGTCGATCAGCTGTTATAGGCACCTCCAATAACTTCTTTGCGGCCTCCTCACTAGTTACTAACCCCCCTGGCATCTGCCCATCAGAGCCTGCATCATTCCCTGAACCCTCAGTATGATCTGATTCGTCTCCCATGGTGTCCACCAAAAAAATTCTCACGTTTATAAAAAAAAAAAAAAAAGTACCCAAGCTCCTATGTAGCACTATTCACTTGCCAAAAATTTCTGAAGACTCAAGTGCTATACTACTTTGCCAAAAAAAAATCTAACGTGCCCACTATATTCCTCAATAAAACAAATGACCACAACAATCCTGCAATTATCTCTTAGTTCACAAGATCCTGAGCTAGGTCGCCATTTGTTACGATCCAGGTTCTCAAAGACACAGGGCTCTTCAACATTGGACTAGATAATGGCAAAAAGCAACAACGGTAACACTAGATCCAACCCCTGCCTTAAACACTGGAAAACAAAACACCATTACCGCCCTGAGTCGTGCCTGGACAACGAGGTATCCTATGACTCGGTAACTGGTGCACACACACTAGGCTGACGCTCAATGAAACAGCCTATTCTCAAACAGTAAAAGATTACTCGATTATGTTACACAAAGAAAAGATAGTTAAAGTGATTAATTAACGTTACGGTAGATACTCAAATAACTGGCACTCCTGTATTAAAGAAAGTGCAATGCTATTCCTGCAACATCAACTGGAAACTTCTGAAATAAGTCTGATGCTGGGAAGATGTTCGTAAAGAATCTTGAACAATTATAATGCAGAATACGGGTCACAATAAATGCTAGGACATATAGTAATAATAGGCAGGCGAATAATAAAGACTGCGCAAAGGTAGTAATGCTCGACAACTAAAGAAATGCTTTGTGACACAACGCAACAGCCTACTCGGGTTGTGCAACTCAACAACAACCTCGGCTCAAAAGTGCAGTGAATAATAATGCTGCATACATATAATAATGGGGCTTATCTCTAGCCAGTGTCTGCTCAGTTAATAAAGTCTAGCTGGGGTATGAAGGCAGGGCAACAATGGGCGAGCATGCGGCTCGTAGCCTAACGTTGTCCGAGGGTGGTATAATGAAGATTACGTTATATGACGGGGATGCTCTCTTGATAAATCTAGGTCTCTAGTACCTAGCTCTATCCTGGCGATCCCTCAGAAGTCAACACAAAGAGGCAGCACTATGTTGTGAGGGATAGGCTATGGCCCTCTCACACCACAGCGCTGTGCTCGCAAAGTAAACCAACCCGAAGACAACTTAGGCTCCCACAGTACCTGTCGATGTCGTGCAGAGCTTAGCTAACACTGCACACATCGGAGACAACGACACAGTAACCTTACCCCTAGTCTAGCTTTAGATAACCAAGAAGAATCACTCAACACCTTGCAAGTGAGACATATACCGGTCTACAACCTTCCCGAGAGAGGACACATATGGAAAACTCCGTCTCTCTAAACCTCAATAAAGCATAATACCTCCTTAACCTAATACATGGAAATATCTGAGAGCTTCGCGTACAATACGACTGGTCGACGGTGAACGTCTATGCTGAAACCAGAAGGGATGTTGAGTTTAATAAAGATTAGAGAATGAGAAAGGAGAAGTCGAGAGAGAGAGATAGTATGCAAAGTAGCAAGTATGGGGGACAGAATTGCAAAGGATGTAGGTAATACGTGTGTCAGGCAAGCTCTGAGCTCTGGTAAAAAACACGAGGCCGCGACGGGAAGGGACTAGTTGACCACCCGGCCGCCAACGCCGTCAGCGCCCAAGCGAGCCGCGTCATAGCTCACCTCGCTGCCGGGTGTACTCCCTCACACTCTCTCGCTCGCCTCCCACACAAGCAACATTTATATTATAGCGAATATAAAATATAAGGCGCGGTCACAGACCAAAACAAAGACCACTTCTAGACTGTCTGTGGCAACACGACACTAATGAAATAAAGCAGATCATTCTAGGACAACTGTAGCCTATCCCCCCATCCTGGCGAGCGCTAGCGAGCTGCAATGCCCCACGCAACCATTCTGCTAACGCCGGGAGGCGTCACAAAAGCTTTTTGCCTCATCAACTCACTTCCTCTTACTAGTTCCTTACAATCTCTTTCTACACGCCAAAATGTTGCATCTCTCTCACTCTTCCATCGGTATTTCAACAATCAGTGTTCTTCAGAGCTCTCTTCATTGCATAACCCTCCTTTGCGGCGAGTGTGAGGCACCTGCCTTTCAACACAGCCCCACTCCTATTCTGTCCAGCTCTCCAAAAATTGGGAAATTTTGTCCTTCTTTCTTCTATTCAACAAGTGAACTCTGGAACTCTCTCCCTCAATCAATCTTTCCTTCATCCTATGGCTTATACTGCTCTATGCTTCGCGTTTCCATGCATTTTTAATCCCCAATGTCCCCTGAATTTGGCTCTCTGTCTCTCTTTTGGCTTTGGAAGAGACACTCGTAACAGGCAGCCTTCCTTTTGTCTCCTTCATAGACATAGAACAAAACAGGTTGACTGTACAGTAGATGAAGGTCAACTGGCGTAGAGGAAATATCATTCTCCAATAACTATACAATTCAAAATAATTTAGAATATCGGGCACCCATTACCTAAAACAAGCATAGGCTACATGAGAACCAGTCAGCATGACAGGCTGTACTGATGAGACTGACATCGGGTAGTTTGAAAGCCCGCCATTGTCCAAACGATCAGCCAGTAGCGCAGAAATTTTATATTTTCACTGCACAAACTCTTGCTCACGTACCTGATAAACTTAAAACAGTCAACCTCGATTGAGGGAAGACACTTTCTCGGGCATATTCAAAATATTTTGTCGTGAATCCTAGCTGATATATATACCGTAGTTTGAATTTCCCGGGTTCACGACAGCTGGTTCCTTTTTGTTTATACACATTACTTTATTTATCTTTGTGGATAAATATTACTGTGGTTGCACCAATTATATCTTAGTTTATTTTCTCTTATTATTTAATCACGGGGGACGATATAGAACCCTTAAATATATTTTATATTGTCACGATAAAAGGGAATCTCAGACACACTTCACACAGACTTCACCCGGCCAAGACAGACCGCCAGCTGCTGCCACATAACAACAAAACTTCCCTGATATTTGCCTCCCGACATGTCCATCACCTAATCGACACTCTTTGCATCACAGCTAAGTTCCTTTAATACTAGAAGTACTTCATAGATATTACTGGGACTACCACAGATAACCTACACATACATGTTTACAAGTAAGTCAAACGCCGACCTGGTATCATTTTTATAGCCTAGGCCAATTCATCTTTCCAGGTTTAATTATTTAATTTATATCCATTTCTCGTCTACCCCCTAGGAATAATAAACAGGATATAATTGGTGCCGTGACCAGGATACTGGGCCATCTGTTATATATTGATAAGAATTGGGGGGGTATTAGGCCTGACTTGTCTGCCTTTGTGTAGAGTTGGGCGATCCAGTGGACAAATGTTGAGGGGCGCATATGCCCGGGATTTTCTGCTGGACCGTCCAGTGCAGTGCCCTGCTTTTTTTTGTTAAGCAGTTCTATAGACCAGGGGCAAGGGTGGACACTGTCAGGCAGACCTCAGCCTGGGTTAGATGTGCCAGGGAGCCGGAAGGTGTTAGATAGCTATTGGATAGAGCGCGTGCCTTCTATAAGGAGAAGGACAGGGCCGAGGAGGAGCAGTCGACGCAATAGACTAGATCTAAAGACTATGACGACGGCTGCGGCTGTTACTCCTTCAGAGGAGTTGTGATCCTTCTTTCTCTTTCTTTTCCTTTCTTTTTCAGGCATTAACTTTGTAATTTGTTAAACTTTAATATAGTAAAGTAAATATTGTAAAGTAGAGTAATATGACATAGGGTAAATTTCCTTTTCTTTGATCATTTGTAAACTCACAGGGGGCACGCGATCTGCATGCTTCAATTTGCTTGGTTGCTGTCGTCATCAATGTAAGTAGGTTAGCCTAAGCTTAGAATAGATTAGAATAAGTTAGCCTACAGTGACGATTAGTATTGTTCCTTAATCTTTAGTTACCGTAATTTTTTTAAGAATGGAGGAGAAAATAAAGTCATTGCGGCAGTTCAGGGCCGCCAAAAAGGGAGGAATTACTAAGCTTACCTCTAATCTGTCTGCATTTATTGAACATGCTGCTACACTGCATGATGTAAAGGGTGTGAAAATCACTTTAGAAAAGGCCCTACCTGATATCGAGTCTTTTAATGTAGAGTTGTATAGCTTATATTCAGATGATCAGTTAGAGGAGGAGATGGTGAAAGATATGCAGTATGTTAATCAAGTAAACAGTCAGTTAGCTGAGTTAGATGGTGCTCTACAGACAACCACTACTGGTAGATCTCATGATAGTGCAGCAAGTAGGAAACAGAAGGGTATTAAGCTACCCTCCATGAAGTTGCCAGTTTTTGACGGGATCCAACACAGTGGGTGGGTTTCTGGGAGCTCTTTGATTGTAGTGTTCACTCCCAAACAGACTTACTGACATTCAGAAATTTACGTATCTAAAGGGACAACTTAGTGGTGAGGCTCTACAAATTGTTAGTGGGTTTAGTTTGGTCGCTGCAAGTTATGAACCAGCGGTCACTATACTGAAAAACAGTTTTGGTCAAAAGGATCGCATCAAAGCAGCTCACATAGCGAAACTGTGTAATCTCCCGCATCCTAGCCAGGAGGTCAGTGCTCTGAAAGATTTTTCCGCGTCATTTGAGTGTGCGTTAGAGTCATTACGCTCTATGGATGTAACAGTAAGTGAAATATGTGCAGTACTGTTGCATAATAAACTTCCTAGTGCACTCTCTGAGGTGATTAAGGGGAGGTTTTTAGTGTGTTTCCTAGACTTCCATCAAGCTTGAAATTACACTCCCTTGACCCACTTTCAAGATAAATTTGTACATTTTTCGGTAGAAAAATTTCCCGGCCGAAGGCCTGTTCCTCTTAAATTACAGGCTCGCTATCGCTCGCCAGGAAAAAATCGACACCTAAATGGCACTAAAGGTCTTAAAAGTTACATAAATGAGGTGAAAGTTCGTAAAATCGCCAAACTAATGGGGCGAACGTCTTAAAATCTCAAAAGCAATGTGGCTAAACATGAGGTAGAAAGAGGTAAAGAAAAAAATCCCTCAAGTGGAAATCTCCCCTTAAGCGTGAATTAACACCTTATTGTTGGGCTAGGCGGTCTATTTGACCGTACCGCACAGCGGGTTTTGTTTACTCTAAATAGGGTTGTTTACGTGATCATTTTCATGCCTAAATTAAACCCAGAGCGTAAAACAAATATCTATCCCTGAAAAGGCGTAAGCAGAGCTTTCCAATGACACCCGAACCATCCTTGTACGACCACTGGTTCTCTTGCAACGATCATGCAACACGAGTGCAACACGAGTGCAACCCTGAAATAAGGTAATTTCCTTACATAATTCCATGTGTAACGAGTGAGAAAGGAGGGGGGAAAGTAGAATACAGTTCAGTATGTCCACGGTGGTCGTGGGGAGCGGTCATAGGGTTGCTACGCTCGTCCCACCACTCAGCTCTCTCTCTCAGCAACATTACGTGCTGAAAATGGCGCTCGACAGATGTCGCGCACCGCCACTTAGGAACAGATTTATTTCATTCGACATATGTTGCGCGCCGCCAGTTAAGGGTTAAAAGACAACTGGCTGGATGTGGATGAATATGTTCGTGTGTTTAAGACTGAAGTGTGCAATCTAGAAAGTAGACATAATCCACTAGAACAGTTTGGGGCGACCGCCACAGCAGCATATGCGGTGTATCAGAAACCCGATACCAAGCAGAAGTATGGATGTAAGTTGTGTTTAAAGACAGGACATTTTTGGGCAAAGTGTGCAAAATACAAGAACAGTCCCGCAAAGGCCAATAGAGCAAGGCAGTTGAAATTGTGCGTCGGGTGCCTGTCGTCAGAACATGGCAGCCAGGGGTGTACTAACCCTAAAATTAGGCCGTGCCGATTCTGCCAACAGAAACATTTTAATTATTTGTGTCCGACGCCACGCCTTGAACAAACTGGACAACCAGTAGCCCCTGAACCAACAGTGACCATGGCTGTGGCTTCGGGCCGTAATGCAGTGTTGTTACCTACCATTCAGATTCCCTTGACCGACAGAAACGGTCATATCAGTAAAGTAAGAGCTTTGTTGGACCAATGTTCGCAGCATACCTTCGTCTTGCGCTCTGCTTTATCGCAGCTTGATTACGTTAGGGTCAGTAAGGAACAGCTAAGGCTCCAGGGATTTACTGGCTCACTTGGTAGTACTGAGTATGAAATAGTAGAGTTAACCTATCATCATAGAAGAAGGGTGTGTAAATTGAAGGCCGTTGTGGTGGAGGAGTTACCAGTATACAAACCAGGGAGAGGATTAGAGATGGAGGTAAATGCTATCAGGGCTCGGGGTTACAAATTAGCCGATCCAGGTATCACTGATGGAGATATGATTACTGATTTGGGTGGACTTTTATTACCACTTTGTACATTCAGGCTATGTCAGGGAAGGAAGTATAGTTATGTTACCCACAATTTATGGTTATGCACTGAGTGGCACTTATCAGTCAGATATAGAAGAGACCCATTTAGAGTTAGTCACTGTTGTTAAGTTAGCAGTAGACCCTTTAGTGGAGATACAGGAAGATATTGGCAGTAAATCTCCAGAATTAAAGCTCTATGGGACTTGGACCATATTGGTATAAGTCCTAATGAGGCTGGTAAGGGTGGGGAGAGAGTCTTAAATAGATTTTCTGAAACGGTACAGTATTCCGAAGCACAGGGACAGTATATAGTGGAACTGCCGTGGAGAGATAACATAGATAAATTACCTGATAACTTTAAGTTAGCCCTGGGCAAAATGAGAGGCTTGCAGCGTAAATTTATAAAGGATCCCAACTACTGTCAACAGTATACAAAGGTGCTGGATAATCAGATAGAAAGGGGGTTTATTGAAAGGGTAGAAAACAGGAATCAAGCTGGTCATCCCATTCACTACTTAGCTCACCATGGTATTACTAAGGATAGTGTTACTACGCCTGTACGGATAGTGTTTGACTGTTCGGCTAGGATGGACGAGAAGGTGTTCAGTCTGAATGACTGTCTCCATACAGGTCCATCGCTAGTGGCTGACCTCACCCAGGTACTTCTACGCTTTAGATGCCATCAATTTGCCTGGGTGAGTGATATTGAGAAAGCATTTCTCATGGTGGGGTTGAGTGAGAAGGATAGGGATGCTACTAGGTTTCTGTGGCCCGTTGATCCCTTGGATGTTGCAAGTCCTTACATTGTCTACCGGTTCCATGCAGTTCTGTTCGGGGCCACCTGTTCTCAGTTCCTCCTTAATGCTACCATTCAAAAACACCTGTCTATGATACAGGAGAACAGTGAAGTAGTTAATAAGCTAAAAAGGGGGTTGTATATTGATAACTTACAGAGGACTGGTGATGACGTAAGTGATTTTCAACAACAATGTTGGGATGCCCGTATAATATTTTCCAGCGCTAACCTGTCTTTACGTGAGTGGGTCATAAATAATGAGAGTTTGCGGGAACTGTTGCACCTGAAGGGTATAGTTTCCGCCAAACAAGACTGGGTTAAGGTGCGTGGCGTTGCGTGGCTGACTGATAAGGATATGTTACAGGTTAATTGCCGCGGAAGTAGCCCTGCATTGGTTACAAATCGCGAGGCTCTAAGTCTAACCGCGAGTGTGTTCGATCCTCTAGGAGTGTTGCTACCGGTAACCATCCGGGCGCAGAGGTTCGTACAGGACTTGTGGAGATTAGAGTGTGGGTGGGATGTACCCATTCCAGATGATATGAGAGCTAACTGGCAGGGTATTTATGATGATATGATAGATAGTACAGGTATCATGTTTCCTCGTCAGGTCACTAATTCTAAGAGGGTTACGCTGCACCTATGTAGTGACGCTAGCTCAGTAGCATATGTTGTAGCGGCCTATGCGGTTGGTGATGAGGCGAGTAGGTTAGTAATGGCCAAAGCTAAGGTGGCGCCTATTAAGTTCCTCACCATACCTAAGATGGAGTTGACTGCTGTTCTTCTCGCAGCTCGTCTCGCATGTTATATATGTGAGGCCTACGCGGACGAGCTGATTATAGAGAATGTATACCTCTGGTCGGACAGCCAGATAAGTCTATGCTGGTTGTCTAGTAAAAAGATTTTGCCTATATATGTTCAGAATAGAGTTGATGAGATAAAGTCATTAGTCCCCGGCGTTCATTTTCGTTATGTGTCCACAGAGGACAACCCCAGTGATCTAGGCACCAGAGGGATTTCATATGTGTCCTTCGTTGCTTCTTCGCTTTGGTGGGGAGGGCCCACATGGCTACCTCACCAAATGCTATAGCCTGATCATGGCCTAATAGGGGGCTCAATAGGAGGGGACACCACTGTGGGTTGTAACACGAGTCAAGAAGGAACCCTGTCATTGCCGGTACCGGTTGCCCCTACTGCCATATTGAATTGGGACCGGTATGGCTCATATATGAAGTCATGGCATGTAATGGAATGGGTCCTTAGGTTTATTAGGACTCTTAGAGAGAAGACACAAGGGAACTATCAGGCAAAACCGGTATACATGACGGTGCCGGAATTAAGAGCAGCAGAGTCAGCCATGATTAAGGTAGCTCAGAGAGAAGCTTACTCTGAGGAACACCACTATTTGTCAAAAGGACAGGGCACACCAAGCAATATAGTGAAGCAGTTAGGCCTCTATATGGAGGGAGGCATGATACGCTGTAGAGGTAGGCTACACTTGTCAGCTTTACATGATAGCGCCAAGTACCCTATCCTTATCCCTAATAAACATCGTATAGCCACTCTCCTTAGTAATTACTGCCACAAAGTGTGTAACCATAGTGGTGTTAGTTATGTTGTAAATTACATAAGGCAAAGATGGTGGATCCCCAAGATTAGACAGGTAGTAAAGAAAGCCTTAAGGGGATGTATCATCTGCAAGAGATTGCAAGGTACATCTTACCGTGCTGTACAGGCCCCTCCATTGCCGGAGTTTAGGGTTCAGGAAGTGAGTCCTTTCCAGGTAATGGGGGTTGACTACATAGGTGCCTTGCCAGTAAAAGAGAAGGGTAAAAGTAAAAGATAGTAAGTAAACTATATGTAGTCTTATTCACCTGTGCAGTTACTAGAGCGGTCCATGTAGAAACGGTGTCTAACCTATAACAAATATTTTGTCGTGAATCCTAGCTGGTATATATACCGTAGTTTGAATTTCCCGGGTTCACGACAGCTGGTTCCTTTTTGTTTATACACATTACTTTATTTATCTTTGTGGATAAATATTACTGTGGTTGCACCAATTATATCTTAGTTTATTTTCCCTTATTATTTAATCACGGGGGACGATATAGAACCCTTAAATATATTTTATATTGTCACGATAAAAGGGAATCTCAGACACACTTCACACAGACTTCACCCGGCCAAGACAGACCGCCAGCTGCTGCCACATAACAACAAAACTTCCCTGATATTTGCCTCCCAACATGTCCATCACCTAATCGACACTCTTTGCATCACAGCTAAGTTCCTTTAACACCTTACGAGCGGCCTATGCGGTTTATTTATGTGTACCGCCCAGCGGGGTGTTTTTAGCCAAAATAGGGCTGTTTACGTGATCATTTTCATGCCTAAATAAGACCCAGAACGTAAAACAAGTATCTATCCCTGAAAGGGCATAAACAGAGCTTTCGAATGACACCATAACGATCCTTGTATGATGGATAGTTTTCTTGCAATAACCGTGCAACGCGAGTGCAAAAAGCAGGTAATTCGGTACTTTCGGTACATAATTGAGTATGTAGCGAGTGAGAGAGGGAGGAAGGAGCTGAGATTTGTGTCAGTAGGTTCGCCGCGGTGGTCTGGAGCAGTCATACGCTCGCTAGTCTCCTGCCACCACTTGTCTCTCTCTCTCTCAGCCACATTACGTGCTGAAATTGCCACTCGATCTATGTTGAGCGCCGCCACATAGTCCAGCTTTATTTAACTCGACTTAAGTGGTGAGCCGCTTTTTAAGGGTACTAGAAGTACTTCATAGATATTACTGGGACTACCACAGATAACCTAGTACCTACACATACGTGTTTACAAGTAAGTCAAACGCCGACCCGGTATCATTTTTATAGCCTAGGCCAATTCATCATTCCAGGTTTAATTATTTAATTTATATCCGTTTCTCCTCTACCCCCTAGGAATAATAAACAGGATATATTTAATGAGCTTTTCAGAGTTTTCACAGAAAATATGTACCACATTTATGTATTGGAGATCATACAGTCCCGTTCATTATTCCTTGGATACTTGTATCAACTATAACAAACTTATGAAACCTTTGAGCTATACCATGCTCTACTGTTTAAACATGAACAGCTGATATATCGATACTTAATTGAAACAAACTATATAAACTGGTGTCTCTGTACTATATTTATGCCAAGTGTTCACAGTTAACAACATACAGTATATGGCTACAAACACTATGTAATACATGAATATTGTGAATGGGGATACGTCTATGTCTGGCCAACCTAAGACACAGACTATAGGGACAAAACTGTATCTCACGCATGTTTGATAAATATGCAATCTATATTCACTTTGACATGTCTAGAAATTATGACTCCTAGCTTCTTGCAACTGAGGGAGGGCTGAAGCAAAGAGATTGTAAGTTGCCACGCCAATTTATTGTTGACTCTTCGCAACTAGTACACGTATTCGCTCGATTAACTTGCCCTTCTTGATTTATCTGAGGTCGAGGGTCGGGATTTCTAGACTCGTTATATTTAAGCCTTTCTGTATTCGATGAAGCCGTTCCATCATTATATTCTGACTATTAATAGATGATGCTATACAACTTAGGAAGGCCTTCTAGGGATTTTAAGTGTCAAAAGTAACTTAATTGTGCCTCCGACTCTAAACAAGCCTTTATAATCGTAATATAATAGCCAAAATAAACTGCTAAAACGCGTCCTAATTCTCAAGCATCATTGAATTCGACAGGTTCTAATGAACGTGACTGTAATTCCTAATCTTTAATAGCATCGTATAATATTTACCAGATAATTCCCTAAATTTGCCATTGTTTTGAAGGGATTGTGAGTCCCTTTAGTGAACACACTGCTGAAAACGTTCCAGTGTTATTACATTTATAATAACAAGGGCTAGGACTATTATATTTGTAATTAAATATACAAATTGTTATTACGTTCACAGGGAAGGCAGCAAAATGCTTAACATAATACTGTAATTTAAACGTTCACAAATATACCTAACCATTAACATTAATGGTTTAAACGTTCACAAATATACCTAACCATTAACATTAATGGTTTAAACGTTCACAAATATACCTAACCATTAACATTAATGGTTTAAACATTCACAAATATACCTAACCATTAACATTAATGGTTTAAACGTTCACAAATATACCTAACCATTAACATTAATGGTTTAAACGTTCACAAATATACCTAACCATTAACATTAATGGTTTTCTAATATTTTAACACCGTACTTTATACGTATAATGTAATTAAGATACCGTAATATTGTATAAGGTTTAGGAACGTCATAGGTTACGGTCGTTTACTGTTAATATTACGGATATTTATTAGAATGTAACATCTTACAAATTTCATCCAAGCCAAAAAAACAAAAAAACAAATAAAGACAGAGAGCCTACATACATTAGTGATTTACTTAGGCCACTAATTGTATAATGTTGGGCCTGTTTAAACTTCATCACGCACAGTCAGTGAAAGTTTAGTCACAGTGCGAGAAAGTGGGCAGCGGTGGGTGGTATACTTAGCCAATGTTCTACTAGTCACGTTCTTTTCAGTATATTCTGGCAACTATTATACGATTTTATTCAGCTTAGGAAGGACGTCTACACATTCAAATGCTACATGCTATCTCGATTAATCATTTTAGCTATGATATATCCTTAATTTTAATTTTAGCCACCTCCAAACGATTGTACTGAGCTTAGTAAGGATCTCTTGTTACCAGTAGGTTAAAAACTGTTTAATTTAACTCTAACTCTATCGAATCCTTCCTAAATCGAAGAAAAGTATTTAAAGGTACACTCGGATACCATAGTCTCTAGGCCACTCATAAGTAATCGTGGACTTCACCAATTTGTAAGTATGGAAATTTATCTCTGGAAACGAATTTGTGAATATAATTATCTATACATTACCTACAAAACTATGTATATTCTACTATATATATATATTGAAAGTAAGTTATATCCAAAAATAAAAAACAAATAATAAGTAAGGACAAACCTTGGAGGTGCACGCATTGTTATGAGTGGGCTAGAGACTATGGCATCCTAGTGTACCTAGGTTAATAAAATCGGTCTCGATGAATGGGTCTTATTTTACGATATATAGAAATTACGTTTTTTGCCTTATTTTAGCTACTTCTAGACAACTTTACTAAACTTTGGAAGAATGTCTTGGTATCAAACGGTTGAACACTAATTCAACCAATCATCTAGCTCTGCTAATTCTTCATAAATCGAATAATATGAGGGTTGAGATTGTATTATCCCTTTGATATCATAGGCCCTACTTAAGCTGAATAAAATCCTCTGACAGAAGTAATAATACAACACAAATATCGTCGCCTTGTTCAAGGGGTTAAACTTGTGGGAAGGGCGTTGTCTATATCATGCCGAGTAAATACTAAGTAAATCACAGATAATTGATTAATGAAATCAACCTTGAGTGTACGCCTTTTTAAAATATACTCTGGCTAACATTATACGATGCGATATTTCTCAACATTTGAATCCAAAATCTGAAGCAAATTGTCATTGCCGGAATAAAAGGAAGGAATGCGTAACCTAATACTTAAAGGGTTTAACCCCTCTTTGGCGGGGCCCGACTTAAGGCGGTCTAGAGAACCAAGGACTATGTGGCGGGGCCCGCCTTAAGTTGGTAGCAATTTTGAGCACATAATTGGCTCTGAGAGAGAGACGAGCGGTGGGAGGAGCGTAGGTTGGCTCTGACCGTTTGGCACGGCTCCCGTGCCGCGACTGCCCTCCCCTCCACACACATCCACACCTACTACCTCGCTACACAGGGAATTATGTAAGGAAATTACCGTATTTTAGCAATTTTTCCTTCGTGTTGCACGATCGTTGCAAGAGAACGCGTGGTCGTAGAAAGATGGTTCTGGTGTCATTGGAAAGCTCAATTGTCGCCCATTCACGGATACATAATTGTATTACGCTCTGGCTCTTTTTTATGAATGAAAAAGAGCACGGAAATAAGCTCGTTTAGGGTAAAACTACCCGCTTGGCAGGTAGTAGAAGTTACCGACCTAGCCGCTCCTTGAGTGTTAATGTTCACATATATTTCTACTTTCATCGCTCACCAATGCGTCGGGCTTGACTATGATAAGGTTTATACATTTTGGTCGATAGTCTGAGCAGCCATTTTATGGGGAAAACCCTAATATTTAAAACAAATATATACATTTTCAAGAAGACATTCTTAGCATTAATAGCTTACTGATTATAATCTGACCAAACTTACAAATATACTTATACATTAATGAACTACATATCATACTGTGGAAGAGCTATTTCAAAATATTATCTTATTTATTTACATATTTGTATTAGTATGCTTTGTTACATTGTTATCTTTAGAATAAACTAACCTAACTTATAATATATACTGTAAACTGGAAGTTTGGTCAAATATTTGAGGAGCGTTAAGTTTGGTATTGGGATATTCTAAAGCTAGATAATAAACATATACATTTCGAAAATGTAAACATTGCAAGTGTTCTTCCTCAGATTATATATTGTAATGATGTTAAGGGGGGTCACCTGCTTTATTGTATCTTTCTCTCATTTTCTCTCTTTCTCTGGCTTGTATCCATTCGGCCCCATTCAGTCAACTGTTTTAAGACATTTATTCCCATCCAGGTGTCGATATCTTCCTGGCGAGCGAGAGCGAGCCAGCATTGTGTAGAGAAGTCCGGCTTCGCCGGAGAAATTTTTCTATCGAAAAGTGTACAAATTTAGCTTGCTCTCAAAACAACAATATATATATGCTGGCTCGCTACCGCTCACCAGGAAAACATTGACACCTGGATGGAGGAAAACGTCTTTAAACAGTAGGCTGAATGGGGCCGAATGGATACAACCCTAAGAGAGAGGGGGAGAAAGAGAAAAAAGGCGAGGTGAGCTCCCTTAAGTCATATATTAGTGTGTTCTGACAATTGTGGCTGCTAAAAAAAAAAACTAATAACGCTGCAAGTGTCTTATAATTGCTATTTATAACTGCCATATTTGCACTCAGCCGCAGGTGTCTTATAATTGATATTTATGACTGCCATGTTTGCACTCAGCCGGAGATTTATAAACCTTGCCATGCACAAACCCAACGTATTGGTCAGCAAAATAAGAGAAAGTAAACCACAACCTTTAACCCATCCATGATCCGATTGCGCATTTATTTTCTGTTTTCTGACTATTATTAGACTACTTTCTTCATTTTAGGAAGAGTATATGGAAGTCGAGGATTAATTGAAATTGGCTATACCTTTATAATTCCCACAGATTATTTTTAAGTTGTATACAATCGTCCAATGATAGCCAGAATAAACTGGCAAAATACGCCAAAATCTTCAAAACGTAAACATGAAATACTCTTTCATAAATCAACACTCACTTTCTTAACTTTATATCAATACGGTATACTGTAGATTTTTTTTTTTTTTTTTTTTCTATGTGATTGAGGGAGGCAAAAGGCATAACTGCCTATAGCGAGTGCCTCCCCCATAGTTGAAAGAGTGACAGGGCCAAAATCAAGGGACGTTCGAGCCAAAATGCCTGGACACACAGAGTTTGAAGCAATTTAAGTCATAGGAAGAGGGAAAAACTGATTCTGGGAGAGAGTTCCAGAGCTCAGCTGTTGAGTAGAAGAAAGTTTGAGAGTAACGTTTCACTCTTGGGTTGGAAAGTTGCACAGAGTAGGGGTGGGATTGAGTTGCAAGACGGGTACCACGTGCCCTACGTAAAGGAGGTGGTATGCACTGGGATAGCTCTGAGGAACACTGATTATTATAGTAGCGATAGAATAGCGAGAGAGATGCAACATTGCGGCGGAGAGAGAGAGATTGCAGAGAGTTGGTGAGTGGACGGGAGTTAATGATACGAAAGGCCTTCCTTTCAACTTTGTCTAGGAGAGCGGTGTGAGAGGAACCTCCCCACACATGTGAACAATACTCAATACAAGGGCGCACTATGCCCCTGTACAGAGCAAGAAGCTGTGCAGGGGAAAAGAACCCCCTAAGGCGGTTGAGCACACCCAGCTTCTGGGAGGCTGCCTAAGCAAGACTGGTAATATGGTCCTTCCAAATGAGAGCAGAAGAAAAGAGACACCAAGAATATTGAGAGAAGATGAAGGGTTGATTTTTGTATTGTTGAAGAATAAGGGATAGTCCGCTGGGAGATCCTGACGGGTAGATAGATGGAGAAATTGGGTTTTGGAAGCATTAAAGTTAACAAGGTTTTCTCTGCCCAAATTGGAAATAGTATTTAGATCAGAATTTAAGAGTTCTATGGCTTCATTACGTTTGTCGTTGAGGGATTGCTGGCTGGGGCGTTCTGAAAAACTAATGGAGTAGTGTAAGGTTGAGTCGTCTGCGTATGAATGGATGGGAATTAAGGTACAGTTAAGGAGATCATTTATAAAAATTAGAAAGAGAATAGGAGATAGGACAGAGCCCTGAGGAACACCGGAGTTTATAGGGTGAGGAAGTGAACAATGGCCGTCCACAACCGCGGTTATGGAACGGCCGGAAAGGAAATTAGAGACAAAGGCACAGATGGAGGGATAGAAACCGAAGGAGGGTAGTTTAGAAATTAAAGATTTATGCCAGACTCTATCGAAGGCTTTCGATATGTCTAGTGCAATAGAAAAAGTCTCACCGAAGTCCCGGAGGGAGGATGACCAAGAGTTAGTAAGATATGAAAGAAGATCACCAGTAGAGCGACCCTTAAGGAAGCCATACTGGCGATCTGAGAGCAGATTATGAGAAGAGAAATGCTTAAGAAATTTGGAAGCAAGAATAGTTTCAAAAACTTTAGAAAGACAAGAGATAAGAGCAATTGGACGATAGTTGGAGGGTTGAGAGCGGTCACCCTTCTTTGGGACAGGTTGAATGTGAGCAAACTTCCAGCATGAAGGGAAGACGTTAGAGGATAGACAGAGACGAAAGAGTTTGCCTAGGCAGGGAGTCAGCACGGAAGCACAGTTTTTGAGAACAACAGGAGGAACACCGTCCGGACCGTACGCCTTATTAGTGTTAAGCCCAGAGAGGGTAGAAGGTACATCTTTAGAAGAGATTAGGATATTAGGCATAAGTAAGAGAGAGGAGGGCGGAGAGGGAGGAATAGCACCGGAATCATCCAAGGTGGAGTTTCTAGCAAAAGTTTGAGCGAAGAGTTTAGCTTTGTCAGAGGAAGAAGTGATGGTTGTGCCATCAGAGTGGGAAAGGGGAGGGAAAGACGAGGAAGAGAAATTGTTGGAGAGGTTTTTGGCTAGATGCCAGAAAGCTTGGGAAGAACTAGAGTTGGATAGTTCAGTGCATTTATTATTGATGAAAGAGTGTTTGGCAAGTCGAAGAACAGATTTGGCTTGATTCCGGGCAGAAACATATGAAGAATGAGAGTCTTGAGTTTTAAGGCGTCGGTACCGTTTGAATGCTTCCTCCTTATTGCGGACAGCAGTAGAACAGGCGTGAGTAAACCAAGATTTTTTAGCATTAGTCTGAGAGAAAGAGAATGGAATGTATGCTTCCATGCCCGATAGGATTACCTCGGTAATGCGTTCAGCACTCTCCGAGGGTCCTCGGCCATGGAAGCAGAAATCATTCCATGGGAAATCAAAGAAGTACTGCCGAAGAGCCTCCCAGTCGGCAGCGCCAAAGTGCCACAAGCGCCGCCGGCTAGGAGGATCGGGTGGCTGTACTGGAGAGATAGGACAGGTGACAGAGATAAGTTTATGGTCGGAGAAGCCCAGAGGAGAGAAAAGATCGACAGTATAAGAAGAAGGGTTAGAAGTTAGAAACAAGTCAAGAATGTTGGGCCGATCTCCGATGCGATCCGGGATACGGGTTGGTTGCTGAACTAACTGCTCTAGGTCATTTAGGATAGAAAAGACGTAACGCCATTCCCACATGCTTAATCCCCTATGTACTGGCGACGTCTTTTTCATTTTAGCCTAGCGATATTTAGACGATTTTGTGGAGCTTAAGAAGGATCTGTGGTAGTAAAAAGTGTTAAGTTGTATAATTCGAAGCCTTTTAATTGCTGGAGGCTCTTTTTCTACTGAATGAAATCGTCTAATAGTAGCTAGAATAAAGTTAAAAGAACGTCGCCGGTACAGAAGGGGTTAAGAAAACGATGCTGACATTTTATCGGTGTATGGTATCATTATAATATATCATATACCATATTGGGATTGATGATATATACTCATGTTTTAATAAGATTATTCAAGATATGACCACTGTAAGATTTAAGATTCCGTAATAAATAATTATCTATAATATATTTTTTAGCCCGGATATTGAGACTCTGATACATCCGTTGACAAAGCCCCAGTTCCAAGAGCAAGGTCATCGACGAATTGTATCGGACACTGGTTTGCCAATTTTTAGCCCTTTCACTCCATTTAGGTGTATATTTTGTTTGAGTGGCGAGCGAAAACGAGCCTGGAATTTAAAAGGAATGTGCCTTCGGCTGGGAAATGTTTTATGTTTTTATTTGTTTTGTCTATGTGTATGAAGGAGACAAAAGGCAGGTTGCCTGTAACTATTGTGTTTCCCAAAACAGTCAAAAGAATAACAGAGAGCCAAATTCAAGGGACGTTTGGGTCCAAATGCCTGGACACACGAAGGAGTCTAAGTCATTAAATGAAGGCAAGATTGATTGAGGGAGAGAGTTCCATATTTCACTTCTTGAGTAGAAGAAAGACTTTGCCAATTCTTGGGTTGGAGAGATGGATAGAATAGGAGTGTGAATGTGTTGAAAAGCATTAAACATTTAATTGCATTATATATTAAATAACACAGGTGTTCGTGCGCGCACACACACATACACACATATATAATGGGTGTTTGACCATCACTGTTGTCTTAGTAGAGTAATTGTCAGAGCTTCCGTGACCGTGTTTAGGATACCAAAGTTTCTCAGTGATTTTAACAAGGGCAACTGATGCTAAAAAAAATAAGCCCCCATACACCTCACCAAAATGACGGGAAAGTTGTTATTTTAGACGTTTTTCAAAATGGCCGCCGCCGTCATCTTAAAAAATTGATAAAGTTCTATTTCTTGAAGTGAATGGCCAAAAATGACAATTTTGGTGTCTATTCCCACTAATTTTGGTGTCAGAAAACCAATGGGATGGCATAATTAAAAAATAATTAATAACTAATTACCAAATAATTAGAAAATAAGAAAATAATTAAGAAAATCAATGGGATGGCATAATTCATGATTTAGAGTCCCATTAACCTCAACATCTAAGACAAATATGATGTTGTTAAATCCACTGAGAAACTTTGGTATCCTAAACACGGTCACGGATCCTCTGAAACTTACTCAAATAATATAATATATAATTTAAAATGTAAACCAAGAATGTTGACTGATCAATTCCTTCTTTTTCAGGTTTGTTGCATCGAATTTGGCGTGAAGAATCATAAGCATGGAACGTAGAGGAGTTAGTGATGTGCCTGACCCAGGACCTGGATTAAAATGCATATTATGTCAACATCCCTGTATAGCTGATGATAGTACGGACAAGACATCTGATACAAAGTGGGAGAATCTAAGGAGCAAGTGTTTTCGGTGGAAGGAACTTGATAAATTTCAGCATGCCTATGCAGCAGTGGAGTGGGACAAGGGGCCTAAAGGCCTGTACATGCATAGTAAATGTTACACCCAGATCAGTAGTAATCGCTATATTCAGCAAGCACAGAATCGTAAACGGAAATCTGAACAGGAAGAAGTTCAAGCATCAACTTCAAGTCAACAACTCCCAGGAAATGTGCCTAAAAAGCTTCGTTCTAGTACTGGAGTGGTTCATGATAAGAATCTCTGTGTGTGGTGTATGAAAGGACCACACAAAACCAGTAATCCTGGCAAGTCCAAACTTTTGCTGCTGTCAACAGTAGACGCATGGAACCGGTTCAAGTTGCATACAGTTTGTCTGTCAGATGAGCCTATAAGAGAAAGATTGAATACCCTACTTGCATCTATCCCAGACAGTCGAACGGCGTTTGGATTGGAAATTCGTTATCATCGTGAATGTTGGCGCAATTATGTCAGCAACGCTCTGAAGGAGTCTTTTCCTGATGAAAAAACAGAGCATCTGCAACATGTTAATCTTCGAGAGGCCCAAAATTTCTTCTTTCATCATGTCCGTCAAGTTATCTTTGAAGATCATGAAATCCGTACACTGCAAGGTCTTGTAAAGGATTACAAAGGCATTACTTCAAATTATGGTTACTATTCCACAGCAAAGTCCAGTTTCGTGAAGGAGATTCTGATCAAGGAATTTGGAGATGACATAGCATTTCATGAACGTGGTCAGAAGAATGTGAGTGAACTGGTATATGATGCAAGAGCTGCAGGTTCATATCTTGAGGCTGCAATATCCTCTCTAGGTGTAAGTGACGATCAGCTGGTGAAGAATGTAGCTGGACGACTCAGAGATCAGATCATCAAAACAAAAACTGTTCCTTGGCCTCCATACATACATGAGCTAGAAAAATATGAAGACCTGATTGATCTCCTATTGAAGCTCATCACTTGGTTAAAGCACCCCACAAAGTCTGAAGTCGATGACAAGCCCCAAGTCAGATCAATTGCATCTATTTTGACCAGCTACATCACTGGAAGACGTACTGCATTTGAGACAAACCTCGGTGTACTGCTACATGGTATGACAAAGAGCAGAAAAATTGTAGACATATTACATAAGGATGGCCTGGGAATCAGTTACAATGATGTGCTTTTGCTTAGAAATTTCTGGGCAGTTACTGACCTGAAGCATTCAACTGAGTGTCCTTTTGAACTTTCTGATGGAACACCAGCAATATGTATAGTCGACAACGATGACTTCAAAAGTGACACTTTGACTGGAAGTGGCCAATCACATCGTACAAATGTCATGTTTGTTCAGCCAGACCTACCTAAGCTAAATCTACCTACCCTAGATGATGATAGACCAGTTGCAAATAGCACCTTGCCTTCGTACCTCTCTGATAGCCTCAAAGAACTTGGGAGCCAGATGCAAAGAATTGAACCATACAAAACAGTCAAGCGTGGTGAACCACCCATCAGACCAAGGATAACGGATGAACAACATCTGGACACAGTTCCTCAAAGAATGAGAGGTGTCATCCATGCAGGTCAGAAGGGTATACAGAAGCAGTTGTCATAGACACTGAAGATACTGATAACTACGTTCAGGCAGCCTATGTGGCTCGGCAAATATCAGGACTCTTGTGCTTGAAACGCAAATCTCAGCTGATAAATGCTCGGTGTTTGTGTAGTGAGGCAATGGCGGAGTCTTTGATCCCACTTTATGTTCTTACCGGATGCGACCATAACTCTGGCTTTTATGGAATAGGCAAGAAAACAATTGTTGACCGTGTAGAAAAATCATCAGAAGCTCGCAACCTCCTTAAAAGTTGTGGCACAATCATCCCAGTCACACAGGAAATCATCAATGACTTACAGAAATTTGTTATCCGGTACATCTATTGTGACACCAAACACAAGACCCTAGCAGAGGTGAGAGCAGCAAAGTGGTCAGTACTCAAGAAAAAGAAGATCATCAGACTGGTACCTGATTCTGACAGTCTACGACCACACTTAGAGCGCACCAATTACCTCACATATCTGCAGAAGAATTTCCAGCTTCAGAATCATCCATCACCAATTGGCCATGGATGGCACCTTGTAAATGGCTTATGCCTCCCAGTACGCTATACCCAACCTGCACTTCCATCATTCCTGGATCTTCTAAAAACTCCAAGTCATCCACAAATGGAGAGCAGCGATGATGACAGCGGAAGTGATTCTGACAGTTGTGCATCATATTTGTCTTGCAGTGATAGTGCATCTTAATGCAGTAGGTCTCATGTTTTATTAATTTAGGATACCAAAGTTTCTCAGTGGATTTAACAACATCATATTTGTCTTAGATGTTGAGGTTAATGGGACTCTAAATCATGAATTATGCCATCCCATTGATTTTCTTAATTATTTTCTTATTTACTTAATTATTTGGTAATTATTTATTAATTATTTTTAATTATGCCATGCCATTGATCTTCTGACACCAAAATTAGTGGGAATAGACACCAAAATTGTCATTTTTGGCCATTCACTTCAAGAAATAGAACTTTATAAAAAATTTAAGATGACGGTGGCGGCCATTTTGAAAAACGTCTAAAATAACAACTTTCCCGTCATTTTGGTGAGGTGTATGGGGGCTTATTTTTTTTAGTATCAGTTGCCCTTGTTAAATTCACTGAGAAACTTTGGTATCCTAAACACGGTCACGGAAGCTCTGAAAATGACTCTACTATCTTCCATTTGTCAATACTGAATTATCTATTATTCCTTTTTATCGAACATATAAGGGCTCTGTATGTATGTGTTTACATAAACACAAACAGTGTGGCTGTACATAAATATAATAAAGTAACATTTCATTAACAAAAATAAAATAAAAAAATTGAAAAGCCGGTGCAGCGCACTCGGCGCAAGGGAGAGGATATGCACTGAGAGAGCTCTGAAGAACACTAATTGTTATAATAGTAATATAAAAGTGAAATAGATGCAACATTGCAGCGTGTAGAAAGAAATTTCAAGGAACTAATAACAGGAAGCGAGTTGATGAGGCGATTTTTTTTTTACTCTACTCTTTCGAGAAGTGCGGTATGGGTGGAACCTCTCCACACATGCAAACAATACTCAATACATGGGTGCACTGAGTGAGCCCCTATATAGAGCAAGAAGCTGTGCAGGGGTGAGAAAACCCACAGAGACGGTTGAGCAAACCTAACTTCTGGGAAGCTGTTTTAGCAAGAGTGGAAATATTATCTATCCAAGAATGGTCAGATGGAAAAGATACACCAAAAATATTGAGAGCCGATGACGGGTTAATTTGCGTATTGTTGAACAGTAATCGATAGTCTTGTGGAAGATTGCGACGGGTAGAGAGAGGGAAAAATTGGGCCTTGGAGGGATTGACAATAACAAGATTTTCTCTGCCCCATTCAGAAATACTCGATAGATCAGAAGATAGGTGTCCCATGGCCCTGTCACGTGAGTTTTGGAGTGATTGCATGCTTGGTTATTGTAAAAAAAAACTTGTTGAATAATGTAAGGTAGAGTCGTCAGCATGTGAGTGGGTAGGACTAGCTAGAGGCACTTTACATGGATATGAGAAAGGTGCACATGATCATTGGGTACATTGATGATTATTTGTTTTAAATTCTTATATTAAATGTGATAATTACTTTTACATCTCAAGATTATACTATTTATTATGAAATCTTTATATCCAACTATAATATAATGTTAAGAAGTTTTAGTTACAGTATCCATATATTTAGGTGGGAGACTGTACAATCTCGAGGTGGTTATCCATTGTAATTCCCTGTCAGAATGTCATGAGTCAATCTCTGTTTACAGCCTATACAGCTTACCTCAACATTCCCTGTACCTTCCCCAACGCCATCTTGTAACCACGGGTAGCCATCTTGTAACCGGAAGGTGAAATATAAGTGTGGTTGAGAGGTGGTGAGAAGGTGTGAGAGCTAGGTAGGGGGCAGATAGACATTAGCCACGAGCGAGAGAACATAGCTCAGAGATTCCTCTCAATATAGGTAATTCTCTATTTACTTATAAGTAGTACTCTGTATAGTATTTACTTATAAGTAGTACTCTGTATAGTACTCTGTATAGTATTTACTTATAAGTAGTACTCTGTATAGTATTTACTTATAAGTAGTACTCTGTATAGTATTTACTTATAAGTAGTACTCTGTATAGTATTTACTTATAAGTAGTACTCTGTATAGTATTTACTTATAAGTAGTACTCTGTATAGTATTTACTTATAAGTAGTACTCTGTATAGTATTTACTTATAAGTAGTACTCTGTATAGTATTTCAGTTTGTACTTGAATATAATTTATATCAAAGTGGTTTTGGACCAGAGATCTTTATTTTCCCCCTTTACCTATATATAATCTATGTATAAGGTATAAGTGGGATGGTGGCAGCATTACTATTACTATATATATCTATCATCATCTATCAATCAACGAGCAGAGAGCGAAAGCTGAGATCAACATCTACAATCAACATATAACTATACCATATAATTATCTACATCTCTTAAGGCCATCGACACCTTCAGTCAGCCTTATATAGAGTCAACAGTTAACCCTATGAATACATTTGACTACTCATAAAAGCCATATGTAACATTACTACCCTTATACCTGTATAAGGGTAATATATTGTGGACACTTATTATTACCTTTTTATGTCCATACTTGTTTATTTCAGCGTACAATATGCTTCTAATTCGTAACTCTCTCAGTACAATAGCACGCTTTTCGTTTCTACTATTAAATGATTATATTTAGATATAAGAAGGTTCTATGGAAGTCAAAGGGTTAATAATAAAAATACTATCTTTATTTAGCCTAAAAAACATATACAATATATTACAATATCTTCATAATTCATTATCAAGGCTGAACCCATGAAATGTGAACAATTTTATGGGCTAATTGTATGGGTTAATTGAGAAACTCTTAACCCTTTAGCTCCTACTGGTCCTTTTAAGATGTTATTGTATCGTTATATGATAGCCAGATGAAAGGAAGAACATGTTTCGTCTGATTGAGAGGCCTAGTCAAATTGGTGAGTGTTAGCTATACTCAAACACAGAAGATGCCATCCTAGTGAAGGGGTTTATTATGAGGTGATATAAATAACTACACTGTATATCTCGTATGTGCAATATAAAACACGTAGAGCAACATTGGTGAGCAAAAACAATGTGTAATAATTGTTTGCCGTAACAATTCCAACCTTAGGAACATATTCAGATTCATATTACCTTTATGTCCTGTAATGAAGACAACATTAGTGAAAATGTTTAAAAGTATTATAACATTATCAAGTGTATCAGTTATTCTACCGTCGATGTATTTGTTATTGAACACTCATATTTGACAACGTAAGCCCGAGGACCAGTGAACAGAGACACAATTATTACTTATAACAAATTAGAATATATACATAAGATAGGACCATGCTTAATATTAACCCCTTCAACACAATTATTTTTTTTACCTTTTATTATGGCTTAAGTTAGAAGATTTTATGCAGCTTTAAAATTACCTATGGTATTCAGAGGGTATATTGAGTTCGTGCTTACCCCTTAGAGTTCGAAAGGTAGGTTCTATGCTAAAGATAATCGTCTAATGATAACCAGAATACGATGAATATTACGTCATCGTGCTGAAGCGGTGTAATACATTCGTATGGTTAGTTCTTCCAACGGAATTCAATAGAGCTCTTTACCATAGCCTAATATTCCAGACGAGACGTCACAAATATTGTCTAAATACAGTTACGTAAATGACCACTTGCAAGTTTCAGGCTATAAGGAAGTTGGAATTGTAGACATCAATACTTAGCAGATTTACCACCTAAAAAAACGGTAGTAGTGCATTTTTAAAAACATAAAAGCCAATTTCAACATACTCTGTATCTATAAAAAACCTACATTAATATTACATTTCTGTTTGATAACAGTTTTTACTTCCTTACAGCCTGAAACTCGCAAGTGGTCAATTACTGTTAGGTGAACAGAGTCATCGGGTAAGAAGAGACTGCCGAAACATCTCCACCCTACCGTAGCCAGGGGCTGTTCTGCCAGGCAGCTTAGGGAACAACAACAACATCTCCACCTATCCAGGAACGACCTCAGATCCTCTCGGTTGGTTGAGTGTGCTACCTACTGCGCAGATCACCTTACATCAACAATGACAGGTAAGAGATGACTCAAATATATATAGTACAATCAATTATATAAATTCCTGGATCCTCTATGTTTATCTTTATGACATTATAGCTGATTCCTGGATCCTCTATGTTTATCTTTATGACATTATAGCTGATTCCTGGATCCTCTATGTCTTTATGACATTATAGCTGATTCCTGGATCCTCTATGTTTATCTTTATGACATTATAGCTGATTCCTGGATCCTCTATGTTTATCTTTATGACATTATAGCTGATTCCTGGATCCTCTATGTTTATCTTTATGACATTATAGCTGATTCCTGGATCCTCTATGTTTGTTTATGACATTATAGCTGATTCCTGGATCCTCTATGTTTATCTTTATGACATTATAGCTGATTCCTGGATCCTCTATGTTTATCTTTATGACATTATAGCTGATTCCTGGATCCTCTATGTTTATCTTTATGACATTATAGCTGATCCTGGATCCTCTATGTTTATCTTTATGACATTATAGCTGATTCCTGGATCCTCTATGTTTATCTTTATGACATTATAGCTGATTCCTGGATCCTCTATGTTATCTTTATGACATTATAGCTGATTCCTGGATCCTCTATGTTTATCTTTATGACATTATAGCTGATTCCTGGATCCTCTATGTTTATCTTTATGACATTATAGCTGATTCCTGGATCCTCTATGTTTATCTTTATGACATTATAGCTGATTCCTGGATCCTCTATGTTTATCTTTATGACATTATAGCTGATTCCTGGATCCTCTATGTTTATCTTTATGACATTATAGCTGATTCCTGGATCCTCTATGTTTATCTTTATGACATTATAGCTGATTCCTGGATCCTCTATGTTTATCTTTATGACATTATAGCTGATTGGAATTCCTGGATCCTCTATGTTTATCTTTATGACATTATAGCTGATTGGAATTCCTGGATCCTCTATGTTTATCTTTATGACATTATAGCTGATTGGAATTCCTGGATCCTCTATGTTTATCTTTATGACATTATAGCTGATTGGAATTATTTTTGGATGTAACTTACTTATCAATAATTCATATGTATAAATTTGCAGTTTATGTATAGAAAATTATATTCATAAATTCGTTTCCAGAAATATACTTCCATTATAAAAAAAGCAGGTTAGGTACACGAATATGATTAAGTGGTCTAGAGATTATGGCATCTGAGTGTACATTGAAGAGCATACACGGCGACGAACCCATTTCAATCAACATGAAACGCAAATGACAAGTTATTGCTATATACAATCCCACATGCTTCAGAACTTGGCATTAACGGTTAAAATATTGGAATTGGTGTAACATTATAATATGGTCAGGCTCACGACTGTGCAGACAAAGTTTTATATATTGGTGTGTATATTTTAAACGATCATGGGTTAAACAATATCTGGTATGACGTCATGTGGGTTAGTTTGATGCTTTGTCAACTATTTGTTTAGGATTTGGCTTGTTTTTCCCCTTTTCAAGCGATTTATTTTAGTCTGTTTCATGTGCTGACAAAAACGCCTTCCCAGACTTTCTTGAGGCTAGTGATAGCCCACCCATATACCCTTCAAGTAAATGTTGTGCATTTTGTCGAAAGGAAAACTTCCCGGCCGAATGCTGATTTCTTCTAAGTGGCAGGCTTGCTATCGCTCGCCCAAGAAGAACAAAATCGATACCTAAATGGTATAAAGCTTCATATTATCGCCAAGCTGTTGGGGTGAAATATTTTAAAATCTCCAAACTAATAGAGCGAAAGAAGGGAGGCCCAAAAAGACCTTCCTCGGACCAAAGACAGCTAAAATAGTTATGGCTAAGATAATGAAAGTCTATCTATCTATCTATTGCCTGACGCCGTGATCCCCGAAGGTGTGGCCACGAACGAACAGCCCCCATGCACCTCTGTCCCCAGTCAGTCGACGCCCCTCCTCCCAACCAGCACCGCCTTCATCCATATACTTCCTCACGCCATCCTTCCACCTCTCCTTCGGTGCACCTCTCCCTCTCTGTCCTTCCACCTCGCTCTAGTACACCCTCTTAGTCATTCTCTCGCTTGCCATACGTTCCATATGGCCGAACCATCTCAAGTTGTTCCTGTTCACACTTTACAGCACATCTACCTCCACACCACACCTCCTTCTTACTTCCTCATTCGTCTGTCTATCCCTCCATGTTTCTCCGCACGCAATTCTCAAGTAACTCATTTCCACCGCTCTCACTCTTGGTCTGAGTCTCTTCCCGAACGTCCATGCTTCGCTTCCGTAAGTTAGTGTCGGGACTACCACACTGTCATGCAAGGACTTTTTCACTTCCATACATATAATTACCCGTATCAAATAATGGAGGGTAAGTCACTATCAATATATCTATCTGGATTTTACTTACCTTTTTATTGACCTTTTTAATTATTACATTAAGGTGGGGGAAACAAATCTGACGCATATAAATTGACGTATTTTTGTCTGTGTTATTACCGGCAATACTAAAGGTGATGTCACACAAACGTTTTTCCGGCAATTTTCTAAGAGCACGTTTTGTTCGCAATAGGCTACTGTATATACTTTTGTTTTATTTATTCGTTTACTTATTTATATTTTTTACATTGGTATCGGGAACTAGATTGAAATTAGAATAGGTTTGGCGGCTTAAGACTAACAAAATATGAATTATGCAGTTACCAGGCAAGAATTGCACAAGATAATGCCGTAAAAGTGCTCGAGTGACAACGACTATACTATCGCAATGAAGGATGTTTAACCCTTTCACCTGACGATGTCGCTTTTCTTCCTTTTATTCTGGCTATGCGTAGACGATTATATTCAGTTTAATCCTTTCTGTATCGGAGACGTCTTTTGTACTTTGTTCTAGCTATATCTAGACGATTTTACGCAGCTCAGGTAGGATATGTGGTAGTTAACAGGGTTGGTTGAGATAGTTCGAAGCCTTATAAATGCTAGATGTCCATCCTATAAAATAAAATCAATTATTAGTAGCAATAAAATATAAAGGATGTCACCGGTATACAGAAGGGGTTATTACGGAGTTATAGAAGTCAAGCGGTTAAGGAAATACAGTATGTTGAATTGATATAACGTTTTACGTCTATGGAGATACTTTGAGGTGCTTCCTAAGCTCAATATTATTGAATAATAATTATCGTACTGAAGGGAATAATATTCTGACTACCATTAGACGATCTTTTGCAGCATATGAAGGACCTCAAAGGTAACTAACCCCTTGAAGATTATGAAGCGTTTATTGTGGCTATCAGTATGAGATTTTAGTCAGCTTAGGAAAGATCTGAGGAAGTCAGAGGCATAATTGAGTTAGTTTTGATCCCTTAAATTCCTAGTGGTTCTTCCTAAACTGCCTAAAATCGCCTAATAGTAGATACCATAATAAACAAGTGCTTTCTCGATTACCGAACGGGATAAAGGAATAAAAGCGCTTATGAAGGTATTACCTCTTTGATTTCTACGTTGATGGAACACCTCAACCACTAGACCAATTCAGCTATACTGTAGGTAGCGCCAACGAACTTGACAATAATCTTGATCCCTGACCTCTCCGTAACTCAAAAGGGCCTAGATATAACTGGCTGTATATATCCACACCTATAACTGGCTGTATATATCCACACCTATAACTGGCTGTATATATCCACACCTATAACTGGCTGTATATATCCACACCTATAACTGGCTGTATATATCCACACCTATAACTGGCTGTATATATCCACACCTATAACTGGCTGTATATATCCACACCTATTTCCTAGTGGACTCTTCTCAAATGATAGAAACGTCAGCCCGATTGCTTTCATTAATTTCTATGTATAAGAAGTTAAGGGGTCAATATTATTGTCAAGTTAGCTGGCGCTACCTATATTAGTTCTCAACCAATACCAGTTAATATTGTCAAGTTAGCTGGCGCTACCTATATTAGTTCTCAACCAGTACCAGTTAATATTGTCAAGTTAGCTGGCGCTACCTATATTAGTTCTCAACCAGTACCAGTTATTATTGTCAAGTTAGCTGGCGCTACCTATATTAGTTCTCAACCAGTACCAGTTATTATTGTCAAGTTAGCTGGCGCTACCTATATTAGTTCTCAACCAGTACCAGTTATTTCATACTGTTTGGTGAGATGAGGTTAGGTTAAATTAGGTTAGTAACTTAAGGTGGCGCTGGTTGAGATCTACTGGATGAATTGCTAACTGGTACAGTTGCCTAGTGACCGATTCTGACAGGTTCTTTCTAAGCTGAGTAAAATATCCAATGCATTTTAGAATACAATAAACGCCTTGAGGATTATAACGCTGTTATTAACACCTTGAGGATTATAACGCTGTTATTAACACCTTGAGGATTATAACGCTGTTATTAACACCTTGAGGATTATAACGCTGTTATAAACGCCTTGAGGATTATAACGCTGTTATTAACACCTTGAGGATTATAACGCTGTTATTAACACCTTGAGGATTATAACGCTGTTATTAACACCTTGAGGATTATAACGCTGTTATTAACACCTTGAGGATTATAACGCTGTTATTAACACCTTGAGGATTATAACGCTGTTATTAACACCTTGAGGATTATAACGCTGTTATTAACACCTTGAGGATTATAACGCTGTTATTAACACCTTGAGGATTATAACGCTGTTATTAACACCTTGAGGATTATAACGCTGTTATTAACACCTTGAGGATTATAACGCTGTTATTAACACCTTGAGGATTATAACGCTGTTATAAACGCCTTGAGGATTATAACGCTGTTATTAACACCTTGAGGATTATAACGCTGTTATTAACACCTTGAGGATTATAACGCTGTTATTAACACCTTGAGGATTATAACGCTGTTATTAACACCTTGAGGATTATAACACTGTTATTAACACCCTGAGGATTATAACGCTGTTATTAACACCTTGAGGATTATAACGCTGTTATAAACGCCTTGAGGATTATAACGCTGTTATTAACACCTTGAGGATTATAACGCTGTTATTAACACCTTGAGGATTATAACGCTGTTATTCAGTTGAGGAAGAACTTGTTGGAACAAGAGAGTTAAATGAATGTTTACTCCTTGGATTCCTAGATATCATTCCTAAGTACCATAACATCGTCTAATGAATGTTTACTCCTTGGATTCCTAGATATCATTCCTATATACCATAACATCGTCTAATGAATGTTTACTCCTTGGATTCCTAGATATCATTCCTAAGTACCATAACATCGTCTAATGATAACCAGAATAAGGTGTAAACCTGTGTCCTTTAATATGAAAGAGTTAACATAGTGCTATAGTAAGAAGAAGTAAAGAGGGTATATTGTTTTCCTGGACCCCCTTCTCCCTTAATGTTCAAGCTCATTCATTTTGACATTTTAACCCTTAATTAGCGGCGAGCAACATAAGTCGAGTTAAATAAAGCTGGACTATGTGGCGGCGCTCGTTATTAACACCTTGAGTGGCAATTTCAGCACGTAATAAACGTGGCCTTGAGAGAGAGAGACAAGTGGTGGCAGGAGACTAGCGAGCGTATGACTGCTCCAGACCACCGCGGCGAACCTACTGTTATTAACAAATCTCAGCTCCCTCCTCCCTCTCTCACTCGCTACATACTCAATTATGTACCGAAAGTACCGAATTACCTGCTTTTTGCACTCGCGTTGCACGGTTATTGCAAGAAAACTATCCATCATACAAGGATCGTTATGGTGTCATTCGAAAGCTCTGTTTATGCCCTTTCAGGGATAGGTACTTGTTTTACGTTCTGGGTCTTATTTAGGCATGAAAATGATCACGTAAACAGCCCTATTTTGGCTAAAAACACCCCGCTGTGCGGTACATATAAATAAACCGCATAGGCCGCTCGTAAGGTGTTAAGGTGTTCGCCTCATAATGTTGGCGATTTTAGGACCTATCACTTTCAATTAATTGTCAATATTACGACCTTTGCCATTTAGGTGTCTATTTTTCCTGGCGAGCGAAAGCCTGCCTGTAATTTAGTAGGAACCGTCCTTTGGCCTGGATATGTTATTACCAAAAAATATGAAAATTTATTTCGAAGGGGAGTCTTGGCGGTGTTTTTTAAAGCTTGATGGAGATCTAGGAAGTAAACTAAAAGAAAATAATATATAAATAAATAAATGAGCAAATACAGCAAATACCTCCCCTTAAATAATTATATAGTATGATGCGGGGCTCCATAAAGGAACATTGTAAGGTACATTGTATTAATCTGAACGCTTAACTCCCTCCGACATATTATGTTCCAATAATTCCGAGGAGGCGGGAGCCCCGGGATCATTGCCACTGCCCCGCACTACACTCAAAACAACACTGCGGCCGTTAGAATTATCGGAGTTGAATGAGGTTGCCACCAACGGTTTTATCGTATGGTAACTTATCGGACTTACTGAGCTCATATGACACAAAATCGCGTCATAAACTTATTGGAGAGGTATAGAGATAAGTCCATATGACGCGATCGCGTCATATGAGTTTTTGGTTCATTCTCCCATGTGACGCGATCGCGTCATATATGCCTGGGGGAGTTAATTGTAACAATAATGGTACATATTAAGGACCATATTACCAGTCTTGCTATGGCAGCCTCCCAGAAGCTGGGTGTGTTTAACCGCCTCAAGGGGTTCTTTATCCCTGCACAGCTTTTTGCTCTGTACAGGGGCACATTGCGTCCTTGTATTGAGCATTGTTCACATGTGTGGGGAGGATCCTCACATACCGCACTCCTAGACAAAGTAAAAAGGAAAGCCTTTAGGAGATATGCTAGACCTAACACGAATGGTAGCCCAAAAAAATCTCTAGCTATGCGAGGACGAGACAGAGGAAAAAGGCAAGGAGGGAAAGGGCAGATGAAGATGAAGAGACTGAGGGAGATGGAAGAGCACATAGAACACCTCGAGCACCTCATGGCCTCCAAAGAGTGGCCAATACATCCCGAAGACTATTAGGTACACATAGTACTCCAAACAATCCCTCCCCAATCTTGTTTGCAAATATCCAAGGCCTAAAAAATAGAACCACGAACAAAGTACCATTTATTAGGGGCCTGCTAGAAGAAGGAAACGCTATATTTGCGGCTCTCACAGAAACTCACATTAAAGATCAGGAAGATAGTGAGGTATGGATTCCTGGTTACAACCTACATAGGGCGGACAGAACGCATAGATCACATGGAGGTGTAGCCTTGTACATACATGACTCACTGATATGTACTGAATTCCTAAATAACAGTAATGAAGTGGTGGAAATACTTGGAGTTAAAATAGAATCCCTAAATATAGCAGTTATTGTTACATACAGGCCTCCAGACTCATCCCGAGAAGAATTCAAAACCCAGCTCAACAAAATAAAATCAGAAGTGGAAACCCTGGGGAACCCAACACCAAATATTATATGGCTAGGAGACTTTAACCTACCAAACATTAAATGGAGACAACTAGAAAACCAGTTAGTGGCAAATAACACCGGAGAAGCAAATACTAATACGAGAGAGCTTTTTGAACTTTGTGATTTTTTTAGTCTTACCCAACATATTGCTGAACCCACACGGGAAAACAATATCTTAGACCTGGTCTTCACTAACAACGACTCTCTAGTACACAGCATTAACATATCGGACACAACATACTCAGATCATAAATTAATTGAGATCAAAACAACCTTAGAAAGTGTACAGACAACCTCAGAATCGAGAACAAAAACCGGCCCCTTCAGTAAATTTAACTTCAATAACAAAAACATTAGGTGGGAAGAGGTAAATCAAGAAATGGAGGAAATAGACTGGGAAGATTTAATGGTTAACCTGACACCAGCAGAATGTCTAGTCTTAAAAACAGAAACCATGACCCAAATCTGTAGCCACCATATACCTGCAAGACAAACAAAACGAAGAAGCAAACAAGATCGGGAAAGGAGGAAGCTGTACAGAAGAAGAAAATTACTCACACAAAGACGCACACATCAAAATCTACAGGATAGGCAAAAGGTCGAAATAGATAGAGAAATTGTGGAAATTGAACAAAGGCTAAGAATATCATATGAACTACAACATATGGAAGAGGAGAGGAAAGCTATTGCAGGTATAAAGGAAAATTCCAAATACTTCTTTTCATACGCCAAACAAAAGGCTAAAACAACATCAAACATCGGCCCACTGAGCAAAGGGGACGGCTCTTTCACAGGGGACAAAAAGGAAATGAGCGAACTCTTAAGCAGGCAGTATGAAATGGCATTCAGTGAGCCTGATGAAACAAAAGTCATCATAGACCAAAATATATTTTTCATGGAAACCTTCCCCACGGAAACCCCTCAGATGCTGGATATTGATTTCGGTCCAAAAGACATAGAAGAGGCCATTTCCAACATGCCATCCCACTCGGCACCAGGCCCGGACTCATGGAATTCGATCCTAATGAAAAAATGTAAGGAAAACCTCTCAAAACCCCTGGCTATAATGTGGAGAAGGAGTCTAGACATACCAGATAGCTTGAAAAACGCAATAATTGCCCCACTGCATAAAGGAGGGAGTAAAGCACTACCAAAAAACTACCGCCCGGTAGCTCTAACCTCTCACATCATTAAAGTTTTCGAGCGAGTCCTGCGAAGCAAAATTTCAACATTCATGGAGGCAAATGAACTACACAACACCGGTCAACATGGGTTCAGAGCGGGAAGATCATGTCTCTCACAACTTTTGGAACACTATGACAAAATTCTTAAAGCGCTAGAAGAAAAGAAAAACGTGGATGTCATTTACACCGATTTTGCTAAGGCATTTGATAAATGTGACCATGGTATAATAGCCCACACACTGAAAGCAAAAGGTATAACTGGGAAAATCGGACGGTAGATATACAATTTCCTCGTAAACCGAAAACAATCGGTAGCAGTAAACCAAGTCACTTCTGAGCCTTTGGATGTCAAAAGCTCAGTGCCCCAAGGAACAGTGCTAGCGCCCCTTCTGTTCCTCATACTAATTTGCGACATAGATACCAACACCAGACACAGTACGGTGTCATCTTTTGCTGATGACACAACATTAAGCAAGATAGTAAACACACAAGAGGACACGGGCCGTCTGCAGGAAGACATGAATGTAGTGTTCCAGTGGACCAGGGAAAACAACATGCAATTCAACGAGGAAAAATTTCAATTAATACGGTACGGAGATAATAATGGTGTTAAAGAAATTACAAATTACTTAACAGAATCTAACCACATAATAGAACGGAAAGACAGTGTGAAAGACCTTGGGGTATTAATGTCTGAAAATATGGGTTTCAAAGTACATAACCAGGTCAAAGTGGCGGCTGCGAAACGTCTAACGGGTTGGATTCTGCGTACTTTTAAAACACGCGGTGAATTGCCTATGATAACGCTCTTCAAATCTTTAAAAACTTTAGCGTATTAACATCCCCATACAAAGCAGGTGAAATAAATGACGTAGAGAGTGTACAAAGAAATTTCACTTCGCATATAAGTTCGATAAAACATCTACACTATTGGGAGCGTTTAAGAGCACTGAATCTGTACTCACTGGAACGTAGAAGAGAACGTTACCTAATAATATACACATGGAAAATCGCAGAGGGTTTAGTACCAAACCTACATACTCCGATAGTCATGAAATTCAGTGATAGGAGAGGCTGGGAATGCGAAATCCCCCGGATGAATAACAGGGGTGCTATGGGCTCTCTGCGAGAGGGCTGGTTATCACACAGAGGCCCACGTCTCTTCAACAAACTCCCACGGCGAGTAAGAGACATGAGGGACATCTCGTTAGACAACTTCAAGAGAGCCCTAGATGTCGAACTGCAAAAAGTGCCAGACGAGCCCATCCTCCAAACAGTCTACTGCACCAAATCACCACCCATAACGAGGGGCATCGCGCTCCTTGGTGCCGCTAGAGGAGCGGCGAACACATCCAAAGGTATCCAAAGGTAAGGTATCATTAATCCCGTCCACTCACCAACTCTCTGCAATCTCTCTCTCTTCGCCGCAATGTTGCATCCCTCTCGCTATTATATCGCTACTACAATATTCGGTGCTCCTCAGTGTACACCACTTCCTCTACGTAGGGTATGTAGTACCCGTCTTGCAACACAATCCCACCCCTACTCTGTGCAACTCTCCTACTCAAGAGTGAAATTATATTCCCAATCCTTCTTTCTATTCAACAGCTGAGCTCTGAAACTCTCTCCCAGAATCAGCCTTTCCCTCTTCGTATGACTTAAATTGCTTCAAACTTCGTATGTCGAGGCATTTTAGCTCAAACATCTCTTGATTTTGGCCGTGTCACTCTTTCAACTCTAGGGGAGGCACTCGCTATAGGCAGTTCTGCCTTTTTGTCTCCCTCACTCACATAAAACAAACAAAAAACAGTTTATCTACTCGTATTAGAAAACATTAACGATTAGAACACTATTACTTTGGACCAGTTTTGTTTTCCAATTAACCGGTTCAGTATCGGTGACGTCTTTTTCATGATATTCTGGCAACTATTATATTATTGTATTCATCTTAGGTAAGACCTTAAACACATAAAAGGCTAGAAACCAACTTATTTATTCCTTTGAGCTACCATAGCTCCTTCCGCATTTGTATAAAATCGTCTAATAGTGTCAAGAATATGATGGAAAGGGCGTCACCGGTACTGAATGGATTAAGTGTCAATTTGTATAGTGTATACAAGATTACTTATGCAAACCAGTGTTGAATATTTGTGTTTCGTTCTGATTGACTTACTTGAGTTAGTTATAAACCCTTGATCATGACAACTATTTATCAAGTTGCATGACAGTTACTTAATGATAGCCAGAATATTATGAACAATGCTATAATAGCGCTGAACGGATTAATCTATGAACTGAGTAGAGAACAAACAATAGTATTTTTACGTTGTTTCAGAATAACTAGTGGAGTAAAAACCATGGCGAGGATGAATCTAAGATATATTAGATAATAACTGTGAAGAGGTCCTAAGTTAATACCTTTACGTTGTTTCAGAGGATATGACACGTGACGGCGCTGACGAGGAAGACATTCGAAGGTTCGATCAGTTACTGAACTATCTCGGTACTGGCCGATGGACCTTCCTCTTCTTCAGTGTACTGGGTGTCCGTAAGTACCGGTGACTTACCTAACTCAACCAGTAGACCATATCAACAAGTAGATATCAAATAGTGAGGATCAACTAAAACAATGATTCCCTACTGTTCTAAATTAAAAACATTGCCTAACATGACATAGCCAATCATAACCTGACTTAACTCAGTATTTGAGAACACAGTTTTACATTTTCTGCTGGTTATCATTAAACAATGTAATGCGATTTAGGAAAAATCTCTAGGAAATCTATCTAAATTATCTTTAGAGCTCCCGCAAATTCTTCTTGAACTGAATAAAATCGTCTAATAGTAAACAGTCAACACGCGTCATGGACTTCAAGGGTTTAATATATACAGTTTTCCAAAGATTAATGTATCTAACCGGCTCCATGATTTTTTTCTTCCTCGCACAACTGTTGCTCTGTACAAAGGTATAGTAGGACAATTACTGTATTGAATTTTGTGCGCATGTATGGGAAAGAGTCACCCATACAGCTCTGCTCGAATGGGTGGAATCCAAAACATGTTGTCTCATTAAGGTTAGTGCACACTAACACGACAGCCCCTTCAAGACTGACACGAACACCTACGACTCGAAAAAATCATCTGTCTTGCCGAATTGACTAGATATCGCGGCGAAAATGCCTGGCATCTGGCATCGTTAGAGTTAGATCGCATCCACACGACTCTCGATAAGACTAACGATGCCGATACGGAGAAGAAACGAATGCTACAACGAAGATAAGAAAAGTCGTGCGAATGGTACACGAATAGTCCACGGAAAAGATATGACCCAGAAGACTGCGATACAACTCAGAAGAATGGGGTACGAACATCGTAACAAAGCGGTGAGACTCGCTGTTACCACGTCGCATGTTGCCAAATTTCCGCACAGAAGAGATACGATCCGCACGGCAAGTTTATGAACCAGACGACTTTGATATGCACCATACGACTTTGATATGGACCATACGTCTTGGATACGGAACACACGATCTTAATACGGCGAGTTAGCGATGAAAACCAGACTCAGACGATTTTTGACAGTTGCTGGGGGATTCTCGCGAACTTTTGAACAGCCCAAAATATTGTATCGACCCACGTTACGTCGCTTGGACCATGAGAGTCATCCACTGCTAATTTACAATATCCAAGATTATGTTGCCGATTAGCCGTATCTGGCTGAAATTTTGAGTAGTGCACTCGTCTGGAGGGGCTTTCGCGTTAGTGTGCACTAACCTTAGCTTCCTCTTATCAATTCTTATTGATCTCTCTAATTAAGCAATGTTGCAAATCTCTCACTCTCCCTTCTATCGCAATTACGATCAATCGATACAATTTTCAGAAATATTTCAGTGTATATTTGTTTGCGGAGAGTAAGTGGCACACATTAACACCTAAATAGCGGGTCCCGCCTTAAGTCGGTTAGAGAACCAAGGCCTAAAGAGCGGGTCCCGCCTTAAGTCTTATGCGATTTTGAGCACATTATCAGCTCTGAGAGAGAGTCCACGTGGTGGGAGGACCGCAGGCAGGCTCTGACCGTTCAGCGTGGACCTCGTCCCGCCACTGACACCAGCACCACATGTCTACACCTCCCTGGTCCCGTGATACAGGGTAAAAACTGAGGAAATTACTGTATTTTAGGTTTTTCCCCTTCGTATTGCAACATCGTTGCAAGAGAACCCATGGTCGTACAAGGATGATTCAGGTGTCATTGGAAAGCTCAATTATCGCCCTTTCACGGATACATAATTGTATTACGCTCTGGCTCTTCTTTATGCATAAAAAAGAGCATGGTATGAAGCTCGTTTAGGGTAAATCTGCCCGCTTGGCAGGTAGTAGTGTTACAAAACTACCCGATAGTTGAGGGTTAAACCCCAATTATTATTCTGTCGAAGTCACTAACCCATTACTATCTTCCACTCAACCTGTATACTCTTAAACTTTGTCCTTAAGTCTCTTTCGTCCACTGTCTACGTTATAAACTCTTTCAAATTACAGTTTGTGTGTCCATGCGTTTATATATATATATATATATATATATATATATATATATATATATAAGCAATTGACTCTCCGGCAGGGAATCGTAGGCGTAGTCAAAATTGTTCCATATTATTCACTACATCAGACGACATGTCCAGGGTAACAGCTGAGTCTCTCCTCACCCACCATCACCAACCATCCCTAGGCACCCACGAGTCCTCCTCGCCTTTACTTTGTTTCTAGTAATTGGTATGTTATTCAGTAACATGTAGCTTTTCTAGATTTTATTTATTATTTGTTTTCGTTTTTCTCTGTCTCTGTCTCGTCTTTCTCTGTCCATATTGTATTAATTTATGATTCTCTTAATTTAAATTTCAGTATTTTATCCCTGTTTTGTACCTTCCTTCATCCAGTTTCTTGTGTACTTTATAGTAATTTAACCTACTTTTACAAATTGTATATTTGATTGCAAACTTTTAATTTAGGTTCTTTTTTTCCTTTTTAGGCTTCAAAATGACACATGTTGGTGTCGAAACGTCGCACATGTTCTAGAAACATAAAGATGGTCCTTTACGCTTTAGTTTGCTCTTCCTTATATATATATATATATATATATATATATATATATATATATATATATATACTGTATATATATATATATATATATATATATATATATATATATATATATATATATATATATATATATATATGCCGATATTCTTCAAACTATCCGACTGCCAAAGTATTGTAATTATAACTTAACTGGAAATTGTGTGGAATATATTACCTGATGATATCCTATATTAGGCCTACTACTCTATGAGGTCCGTAATAGTTAGCTACAGAGGGTGAAGTACTAATATGCATGGGAGACTACAATAATTCAACTAAGTCGACTATATTGCTACCTGCAATCATAAAGTAGAGTTAAACTCACAGAAATAGTTTGAATTTTTTGTATAGTTAATTTTGTGTTTTCTTATTTATATTTTTACTATTATTAGACGGTATGATGCAGTTACGGATTGTTGTCGGAGAATTAAATGAGGAAATACTATTTAAGTTGACTTTCTAAATTCCTTCCTAAGCTGAATACAATCGTTAGAAATAGTCAAAATCAAACGTAGAAAGCCGTTATTTTTTACTGAAAGGATCCAAATACATAAGACAATTAGAATGACTTCATATTCATTTACCTATTTACAAATGTCTCTATTCCCGATTGAGTGGCCGCAAATGAATCTCGTATATGTTTCTCAGTCATCCGGCACGCCTCCTTCAAACCTAACACACCTCAGTTTCACTAATACACGTGTCAACTACTTCCTTCCATCTCCTTCTCGGTCTGCATCTCTCTCTCTGCCCATACACTTCAGTCTCATACAAATTCCCATCAAATATAAGGATAGAAAGGTAACTCACTATCAATATACCCAATGATTATATATAACTATTGTTAACCCTTGATCTTTTCCAGCATATATTACACAGGTCATTTTGAAGTATTCTATAAGTAACTGGACAAAATACTAACGTACAGTCGGGTACACATAAACCTGGTACAAATGATGTGAGTGGCTGTATTGTACGGTCGTGGAGAGGAATTTGTGGACTCTTTTTGCAGGTGCAATCAAGGTACACTGGCGAACTATTTTGATAAATTGTTTGAACTACAGATATAATAATCCTGGGAATAACAAGTTAATGTTCACTGCATCAGTTTTGTAATTAGGAAGTGTTCAAGTATTCCTGTCTACGACTCTACCTAACGCAAAATATCACTGTCAATCAATGTTTATCTATCAACAGTATTGCATGTCAAAGCAATAGTTTATGGACAACCTTGCTTATAAACTGCCTTGACAATCCTCATATGTTTTTAATAGCCTGTGATTATTACTATGTGTGTCACGTCGTAGACATGTTGAGCTAATGCATTGCTCTCTAGATTTCACACAGAATATATATTTGTTTGTTGTCTTCGAACTCTTTATTTGGATTCTACCATGTTAATTCATATATATCAGTAGCCTACCATTCCTGCCTCTACCATACGAACATTACCTGAATCTGTCTCACTTGAATTTGCAACCATAATTATTTGTTTTATGGATAGGATGGCAGACTGTCGAGTTGAGTTCATGGGAGTGTCATTCATTCACACGCCCTAATAAATATGCACCCATTTGAATCGTTGAACTATTAAAATCCAACTCACACACATGGGATATGTAGCACGGTTTTATTTTGTTTGTGTTTCATACACTTTCATATGCGGGCATACTGAACATGGTTTGTGACTGTACAACCACCTACTAAAGTAAGTGGTACACTCCTATATGATACACTTCAGACAGTGAACACTGATTGATAGAAAACACTGACTCTGGCACGGTATAAAGGGACTGCTTCAAAATATTTCATCACCTTGTCAGAATTGTTAAACATTATTTGTACCACCTTTATCTGTCGGGGATTGTACTCCACATAATTACCGACACAGGAATACGTCGAGTGAAACCTTTCAGTTTACCGTAATGCACTTCTTCATCATATTCTGGCTACTATTAACTTACCGTAATGCACTTCTTCATCATATTCTGGCTACTATTAACTTACCATAATGTACTTCTTCATCATATTCTGGCTACTATTAACTTACCGTAATGCACTTCTTCATCATATTCTGGCTACTATTAACTTACCGTAATGCACTTCTTCATCATATTCTGGCTACTATTAACTTACCGTAATGCACTTCTTCATCATATTCTGGCTACTATTAACTTACCATAATGCACTTCTTCATCATATTCTGGCTACTATTAACTTACCGTAATGCACTTCTTCATCATATTCTGGCTACTATTAACTTACCGTAATGCACTTCTTCATCATATTCTGGCTACTATTAACTTACCGTAATGCACTTCTTCATCATATTCTGGCTACTATTAACTTACCGTAATGCACTTCTTCATCATATTCTGGCTACTATTAAACTATTATACTCAGCTAAGGAAGGACCTATGGGAGTCAAAGGGTTAATTGATAGCGTCTATACTCCTTATATTTATAAAGATCCTTCCTGAAATTGAATACAAGAATCATCGATCTACCTTGAATAAATAGAAATGAATAATTGTAATGAAATGGCCAAGAGAGATTGAAACACAATTCAAACATGATGCCTATTATAATCTATTTATTATTAATTTCACCACAACACCAAACACCTCCAATGAAATTAATGAAAGCATATATTATGTGATCCACCAGGGTTCGAACCCGGGTTATCACACAGATTTTTAGACACCTTAACCATTACATCACCAAGACGGTTTAAATGAGAGAGAGAGAGAGAGAGCGACGTACTATTGTGGACATAAGTCCTGCTACACCTGCCTGGCAGAGAATCGCGAATTGTGTTGGTAACATTGAAACACCCCCCGCCCCCACTCCTTCCCCTCTCTACCACCCTCTCACAGCCAAACCCTCCCTTCTTCTTTCTTTCCTGTTTCACGTCTGTAAGCCCCTCCTCCTGGATTGTTTTCACCACTGTGACTTTAACAAAGGCCATGACTATAACCATAGGATGATAAATATCACGATAACCTCTCTCTCCTTCCTTCCTCTCATTTCTCCCTCTTATCATCGTATCTATGTATGTTTATGCATGTTTTTCAAATCTTCTTCCTAAAATTAAATAACCAATCGTTAAAATAGCAATAGGTTTCCTAGTTCATGTTCATATTTGACAATTATTATAAACCTAGCTCAATATACAGTTTTATAATCCATTCGAATATCTAAGTTTATTAACAATATAATGTTATCTAAGTCAGATACAATTGACACTTGAATAGACTTTTACATTCTCATATTTCAATTAAGTTATGATTAATTAAGCCCATATATCCCAATATCTGGAGTAAGCATGTATTTTACTGTTAAAGTATAAATACAATACTATTAAAAAAGCTCACTGACCCACACATAAAATGGGTACCTTGATTCAATGCATTGAATATTAAAAGTTGAAAATATATGGTTACGTGTGTATTCTCAATACAGTATTCGCCTGAGATTTGGCGTCTTTCAACTGCCTCAGCAAGCGCTGCTCCCTCCGAGATTAACCCTTTCCGTACCAGGGTTCCGTTTATTTTGTATTTAGCTATATTTATGCAATTGTATGCAGTTTAATGAAGGATCTGTGGTATTAAGAAGGGTTAATTGAAATGGTATAAAGATGTTTAACTGTTACACTTCCTTCTTTTACTGAATAATAATGTTAATACATAACTATATTTCATTTACTGGAGAGGGTGAGATTAAAGTGTTGGGCGAGGCCACCTGTAAGTGGTGAAGTGAGTACTATGGTTCACCCTCCTTCCGAGTGGATAGATGGAGCCAAGAGAGTTGGTCTGGTTCTTCTTGTCCCTTCGATTAACATAAACAAATACATAAGTGCAGTTCAGTCAAATATAATATTAACATAAACAAATACATAAGTGCAGTTCAGTCAAATAAAATATTGGATTGCATGTATGTAAATTTACACCAAATTTATTTCGACTCTGTTTCATCATAACGTTGAGGCAAAATGCCAATATATGGAATGACATTTGGGTATATTAAATATGGCAGTTAACACGAATTAGTAAGTCGAGCATAAGGCGGTGGAAATGTGTAAGACAAAACGGACCATAATTCCTTAAACATGACAAATTTATAGAAATATTATTTTTATGTCTTTATTAATCACGTGTGAAGTAGCTTAACACTCAAAGAGCGGGTGGTGGAGTATATTTGACTGTGCCGCCCAGCGGGGGGTTTTACCGTAAACGAGCTTGTTTCCGTGCTCGTGTTCATGCATAAACAAGAGTCAGAGCGTAATACAAATATGTATCCCTAAAAGGGCGTTAATTCAGCTTTCCAATGACACCAGAACCATCCTTCTACGATCACTGGTTGTCTTGCATCGATCGTGCAACCGAAGGGCAAAATCGGTAAAATACGGTAATTTCCTTACATCATTACGTGTGAAACGAGTGAGAGAGGGTGGAGTACAAAGGAGTACATCTCAGTAGCTCCACGGCCACCGTGGCGAGCGGTCATGAGGTAACCTACGCTCCTCCCACCGCTCCGCTCTCTCTCAGAGCACATTACGTGCTCAAAATTGCACTCGACAATAGCCGGGCCCCGCCACATAGGCCACATTTATTTCACTCGACAATAGCCGGGCGCCGCCAGTTAAGGGTTAAGGGATATCGTTCTGTTGCAGGTGAATGTCTATATCATAGAGCAGAGGACCTTTGTGATTCTTAGCTTGGCCATAAATAGAGACATTTTAGTAACCCTTTTGGTACCGGGGACATCTCATATATATTTCACTATGGCTATATTCAGACTATTATATGTAGATAAGAAAGGGGCTGTGGTAGCTAAGGTGTTATTTGCGATAGTATGTAGCATTTCAAATAGTGGACGCCCTTCTTTAGCTTAATACAATCGTCTAATATTTGCCAGAATAATATTATGATGGAAACAATATCACCGGTACTAAATGAGTTAAACCTGATAATCGTAGCGTTAATTGGATGGGGAGAATCATTTCCATACCATTATAATAAACCACTAACCAAAGAAACTAATACAAGCACCAACAACCTAATGATTTATGAAGTAGGTTATAAATGTAATGGTTAAGGAATCTTGTAAATACTGAAAAAGTGGGAATTCACCTACTGTAAATAAGATTATTGTTGTCCCTTTATTACTTTACATATGTAATGTCCAATTATTTAATAGGTGTTTCAACATAATTGCTATTGAGTTAAACAGATCATACAATAAAACATTGAATTATTATTTATTGTAATGATAATTAAATTAGGCTGTCCTCCAAAGAGATTAGATTTACACTGGAGTGGTAGAGGTATTGTTAAAAACGCAGAGGAAATGTTTTGCGTTTGATTATCGTCTTGTCCAACAATACGAGTAGCCTACCGGTAAAGTTTTTGGTTTCCTATGCCACACGTCATTAAACAAAGAACACTATTGATATAGCCTTATTTATATACGGTGGCATTTATTTGTAATTTTGTTTTTCCTAAATAGTATTATATTTTTTGTAGCTATTAGCTGTACACACCATCAATTTGCTGAATATATCTCTCAATCCAATATTTCTCAAATTAATGCTGTGAAAAGTAAATGCGAGGATGAGTTACATATTATACAGTATAATACCAGTACCATTTTCTTTCTTCCACGTGCAATTAATTAATATAGATAGATATATACACACTTTTCACGTGGTGTTCGTATATAGCTTATACGCGAAGAGTGTCCATGTAGGGCCGAACCTGTTGTATACCAGGATAAAAATAAAACAATAAAAATAAAAGACCAAGAAAATATATAAAATATATAAAATAACTTCTTCGCTCTGGGCTTTATTTACGGTACTTAAGAGGAAAAACACGTTTTAGAGAGTCCTAAGTCGAAGTGTTTGTTGTGGTTTCACCATATACTAAGTTCCCCAGGCAGTTTGTTTCAAAATGTATTATTATAATAATATGATGCAGTGTAGATATTGTGTATTTGAGTTATAGGTTATTTGTTAACAAATTATGGACGTGCACTTCATTAAAACACATAATTGGAAGTAATATATGAACAATTACAACAGAGACAATGTAACCTTGTGTCACCATTATAATTAATGGAGGTGATGGCGTGAGTGAAAACAAATGTGTGTGTGAAATGGTAGTAAATGAAGGAATATAAAGATGACACAGATTCTACTTGTCAATTTATTATAAGTATTTGTGTCTGTAATTATCATAATAATACATTTGATAGCTTGTCCTGCATTATTTAAGCTACTTCAATCGTGATTACTATAGATATCGAAATAGTTCTTTAATTTAAACACTGTTAACAAATTATAGTTTACATCCCAAAGGTTCTTCTTACGCTGTATATAATCGTCTAAAAAAGGCCACCATAAACTGTCAAAATGCATTATGAATCTCAAGGGGTAAATGGTGTTGCAAGGAAAACCAAAGAATATCCTCCTCCTGTCAGGCAATATCCAAACTCGAAACAGTTTAGCTTTGTGTTGAACACTTATAACCTCTACCACACATTTACACATTTAAATAGGCAGTGACGGTATTTCTTCCCTTGCTTATGTTTACTGTATGATATCTACGTTATAGGTGTGTTCTATGTGATATTTTATAGCTCTTAATTTAAGGTTTGGATATAAATGATCACATTAGCATATTAATTATAATTTCTATGACTTATCTAGTTTGATGAACAAATAGGGAATAATAAAGATAGGTTTAATTTATTCAAATAATAATGTGATAATCTAGAGTGATGTTCAAACCTAAAGAACAATAAACTATTACAAGGAACACACAAATCACGCAGATATAACACTGTAAACACAAGCAAGATATGAAATGCCGTCGTTGCCTACCTTTTTATTATTGTGAGTATTAAGTGAAGAAAGGCCTGTGATTAGCTCTAAGCCGCGTGGGCCAAGTCAGTCAGTATTCATCTCTTGCTTACTTTTTGGGTTTATCATATCTTTATTTCGGTTGTGTATACTGTATGCTATATATGTGATAAATGTGTATTACTGTAATATATCGTGACTCTAAATATTTGGATATCACTTTATATTGTTAAGTAATCATTAACATTATTAAACCGTGTCTAGTATAATGAATGAATATAAAATAATAAAGATAATAATACAGAAATTACCAGTTCTGCGACTCTTCTGGGCCAGTGAGCTACGGTATTGATAAGATGGGATTATCATGAACGTCGATACAAACACCAACTAGGAGCTAGATATATGGTTCGAGTGAATGGATAATAGCTACATTTATAAGCTTGTATTCAATTAAGGAAGGAACTGTAACAATTAAAATGCTTCATATTAGCTCAATTAATTCTTCTAAATACCACAGATCCTTGCTTATCTGCCCAACATGGTGTAAATATAGCTGTAATAAAACAAAACACAACCCCGATAAGGAAGGGGTTAATCTCGGAGGGAGCCGTGTTCGTTGAGGCAGTTGAAAGACACCAAATCTCCTCAAGTAAGAAAATAACATGCAAGTTTGTGTAATGTAATGTCACATTAATGTGTGTGACCGTGTGTTTGAGTTGACTAGTTACGAAATATGAATAGATTAGTGTGAGCTACCGTAGTTGACAGGCGAGTATATATATATATATATATATATATATATATATATATATATATATATATTCTCTTTAAAACAGACGAGGTTAAAAGCAATAGCAGTTTCAGCATTCAGGATTTTATTGTTACAGCTTTCAATAGTTCTAACAATTTTCCTCTGGGGTTCAGAGATGAGGTACAACAGGTTAGCAAAATTCATGGTGGATCCAACGTTTCACAAGTAAACATCTTGCATCTTCAGGGAATGGAGAGGTAATGATTAGAATAGGGACAAAGCATCATATTTATACAAAATTCGAGGATCAAGAAGAGGGAGGTGGGCGGAGCTACTGGGTGTGTGGTGGCTGTTCATTGGTGGAAGGCAGTCTATTCGCGAGACGGGCACTAAATCTTATCGGTGGTTGGTTGTTGGCTGTAGGTGGCTGTGATTGGTTGGTGTTGTCAGTTGTGTGCTGAGCGCGGAAGCGTAAGGGAGGGGGGCACGGGGCGAGAGGAAGGTGGGCAACATGCCTGTAGCGCTTGCCTGAAGGAAGAATTTGAAGGTCTTGTGTTTGGTTGTTGATTCTGGGGTTGAGTGTTTGGATGTATAGAGCTTCTAAATTAGCTAGTCTTCTGGGGTCTGATTCTTTGTCGAGTATGGTGGTTTGTTTGACTAGGTCGGCGCGAGTTAGGGCAAGATGGTGGGGGGCTTGATAGTGATCTTTTATTGCGCCAGATTGAAGGTGGAGGGTTAGTCGCCTCCCTCGACGTAGAGAGTTTGTTTACCAACGTGCCCGTTGACAAGACCATAGATTTTATCCTATGTCGAGTTTACCACTGCCCTAATACGCCCCCCTGGACATCCCGGAGAAGTCCCTGAAGACGCTCTTGGAACTATGTACCAAGGAGTCCCCTTTCCTCTGCCCCCGCGGGAATATGTACCAGCAAATCGACGGTGTAGCGATGGGAAGCCCCCTGGGGGTCCTGTTCGCCAATTTAATGGGAACTATCGAAGAGGAACTCCTGGCTGCCCACCGGCCCACTGTCTACTGCAGGTACATCGATGATATCTTCGTGCGGGTGAAGGACCTGGGCGAACTCAGGGACCTCCAGCAGCGCTTCATGGCGGCCTCCGGACTCAACTTCACATACGAAGAAACCACCGATGGACATCTACCCTTCCTCGACCTATTTGTCTCCCTCCACGACCACGGCTTCAAAACTACAGTGTACACCAAACCTACTAACAATGGCCAATGTCTTAATGGGGAAAGTGAATGCCCTAAACGTTACCATCAGTCCACCATCGCCGCCTATGTCAGGAGAGCCCTCACCCATTGCACCACCTGGAATGACACACACAATGAACTGGAAAGGCTCACCCAGGTCCTAGTCAACAATGGGTATTCCAACACTGACGTCACCAATGCCATCAACCACCACCTAGAAAAATGGTACAAACAAGACCCCCCTAGCACCAACCCGGCCAATGACATTACATTTTTCTACATAAACTACATGTCTTCCGACCACACAACAGACGAATCCATTATGAAAGAAATAATTCACAAAAACGTCCTCCCCACCAACCCTGACAATAAAATAAAACTCATTATTTACTACAAATCTCCTAAGACCTCCATCCTTGTCCTCCGTAACCGCCCCATTTCCACCAACCAACCGAAAGACGATCATGTGATATACCAGCATATTTTCACCTCTGGGGACTGTGGACCCCTATCCTATGTTGGAATGACACAGACTCGCCTTTCCCGTCGACTAACCCTCCACCTTCAATCTGGCGCTATAAAAGATCACTATCAAGCCCCCCACCATCTTGCCCTAACTCGCGCCAACCTAGACAAACAAACCACGATACTCGACAAAGAATCAGACCCCAGAAGACTAGCTATTTTAGAAGCTCTATACATCCAAACACTCTACCCCAGCATCAACAACCAAACACAAGACCTTCAAATTCTTCCTTCAGACAAGCGCTACAGGCATGTTGCCCCCCTTCCTCTCGCCCCGTGCCCCCCTCCCTTACGCTTCCGCGCTCAGCACACAACTGACAACACCAACCAATCACAGCCACCTACAGCCAACAACCAACCACCGATAAGATTTAGTGCCCGTCTCGCGAATAGACTGCCTTCCACCAATGAACAGCCACCACACACCCAGTAGCTCCGCCCACCTCCCTCTTCTTGATCCTCGAATTTTGTATAAATATGATGTTTGTCCCTATTCTAATCATTACCTCTCCATTCCCTGAAGATGCAAGATGTTTACTTGTGAAACATTGGATCCACCATGAATTTTGCTAACCTGTAGTACCTCATCTCTGAACCCCAGAGGAAAGTTGTTAGAACTATTGAAAGCTGTAACAATAAAATCCTGAATGCTAAAACTGCTATTGCTTTTAACCTTGTCTGTTTAAAAGAGAATCTATTACCTGGCTATACAAACATATATATATATATATATATATATATATATATATATATATATATATATTTTTTTTTTTTTTTTTTTTTTTTTTTTCTTCTATATTCCAACTACTTCCTCTCGGGCATAGGCTGAGAGCCTGTACATTCCAACGCTCAACACGGTGAAGCCCGTGAGGTCTTATTCCAGTCTGGGGAGTGAGACATGTGAAGCATCCATCATGGCTCGAAGCAGCTCCATCTCTGAAGCGGCCGGTTGCTTCGCCCAAGTGCTTCACCGTCTCACCCTCCAGACTCAGACCCTCAATCTCACAACGCCACCTATTGAGCAGTGAATATATGTACATATATATCATTATATATATATATATATATATATATACAGTATATATATAATGTTTGCTATATATATATATATATATATATATATATATATATATATATATAATTTTCAAACCGATAATAGCAAACTCTAATGTTAAAGATCTCGGGGTTATACTATATGAACACCTAAAATCCTCAGAGTAATATGCGGCTGCAGCAAATAAAGATAACAAAGCCTTGGGATTTATCAAAATAAATTATACCTTTACGAACGAGAACATTATTTTGCCGTTATTCAAAAGCATTTTAGACCCCATCATGAATATATATATATATGTATATATATATATATATATATTACCCTGGGGATAAGGGATTAGAATATGCCCCACGTGCCTTCTGCGTGTCGTAAGAGGCGACTTAAGAGGTTGGGTCGGTGGGCTTGCGACCCCCACCCGGAAAAAAATACATAGCAACGATGAACGAACAATCGGCCTCGGATGCGGACGGACCCTGTGTTGACGAACCCTGACCGACTATGGACAAGCCTACTGACATTCTGAGTATAGGAACATGGAATATGAGTGGCATGAATGATGGCACAAAAGAGAGAGAGGTACTGGAAGTGTTAGTGAATGCCAGGCTGGATGTATGTGGAATGACAGAGACCAAATGGAAGGGTACAGATGTGAGAAAGTGGGAGTGTGGAATGGGTGTGTGTGGTGGAGTGAGTGAGGGAGCAGCGAGTGAAGGTGCTTGTTTGTTTGTAAGTAACAAATGGAAGGAGTGTGTAAGAGAATATGGGTCTGTGGGTTCAAGGATTGTGTGGGTGAGAATGAAAGTAGGAATACAAACGTGGGTGATTATGTGTGTGTATGCTCCGACAGAGGATAAACTTGTAAGAGAGAGAGATGAGTTCTGGGTGAATGTGGAGGCGTGCCTGGATAAGTTTGAAAAGAACGAAAAAAGATTTCTGATTGGGGATATGAATGGTAAGGTGGGTGATAGGAAAGTTGATGGAGTGGTGGGAGGGTGGGGGTACCGTCAAAGGTGAATGGGAATGGTAGTGCACTTGTGGACGTATGTGTGGGGAGGAGGTTGTGGATAGCCAACACCTTCTTCCGACACAGAATGATACACAGGTACACATGAAAAGTGGTGTAGACAATGAAGGATGAGACAGTGGTTGAACGAAAGTCGCTGATTGATTATGTATGTGTGGATGAAAGAATGAAGACATCTTTGATGGATGCTAGGGTGTATAGGGGTATTGGAGGGGGTCTGTCTGATCATTATGTAGTAGTAGTTAAGGTTAGGATACAAAAAAAGTGGGTGAGGAGAGCTGGAGGGAGGCGAGAGGAGGGTGGAGAGGCTACAGGAGGAGGAAATCAGGGAAGAGTACAGGAGAGCAGTTGAAAGATGACTAGGTGGGATCGACCTGGAAGATATGGAGGAAGTGGAGGAGATGAGCAAGGTGTTTAAGGAAGAGATCTGTGCAGCATGTGAGGAGTTGTGTTGATTGAGGAGAAGAGGGAAGGGAGTGAAAGGTACAGCATGGTGGACAGAAGAGGTAGAAATAGCTGTGGAAGACAAGAAGAAAGCGTATAGAGAGTGGTTGGGTAGTAGAGAGAATGAAGATTTGGAGGGGCAGAAACGAACGAGGTACGTGGAGAGAAAGAGAGTGGTGAAGAGAGTAGTGAAGGAAAGTAAGAGAAGAGTAGATGAGGAATTTGGAAGGAATCTGAGTGTAAAATGGAGGGAGTGTAAGAAACTGTTCTGGAAAGAAGTCAAGAAAGTTAGGGAAGGTAGTAAGGGAAACAGTAAGGGTGTGAAAGATAAGAATATGAGAATGCTAGCCTAGAAGCAAAGAGAGAGTCCAAAGATGGAGGGAATACTTCAACGAGTTGCTAAGTGTAAGGAATGAAGAGCCAGCAAACATAGTTGGATATGGTATGGGAGGGAGAAGAGGAGAAGTAGTGGAGGAGGAGGTGGGGATCAGGAGGTCAGCAGTGTGAGAACCATGAAAAGAGTGAAGTTGGGGAAAGCACCAGGAACAAATGGAGTGTGTGGGGAAATGTTGAGGTATGGTGGTGAGATAGTGATCGAAATGGTATGGAAAATGTGCAAACTAGCATGGGAGAATGGGAGTGCACCCAATGACTAGAAGACTGGCATAATAGTCCCCCTATATAAGGGCAAAGGGGAAAGAGGAGTGTGTGGTAACCACCAAGGAATATGTCTTTTAAGTGTAGTAGGGAAGGTGTACAGTAGGGTAGTGATTGAGAGAGTGAGAGTGAGAACGGAGAAATGGATAGGCGACGAGCAGGGAGGTTTTAGGAAGGGAAGAGGATGTGTAGATCAGATTTTTGCCCTGAATTGTGTTGTGGAGAAATATCTGGACAAGCAACAAAAGGCGTATGTTGCCTTTATGGACTTGGAGAAGGTTTATGACAGAGTGGATAGAAAAGGTATGTGGAAAGTATATACTTAGAATATACGGAGTAGATGGCAAGTTGCTGAACGCAGTGAAGAGCATGTATGAGGGTGCACAAGCGGCAGTACGAGTGGAGAATGAGCAGAGCGAGTTCTTTGACCAGAACGTTGGGTTGAAGCAGGGATGTGTGATGTCCCTGTGGTTGTTTACTGTATAAATGGATGGAGTCATGAAAGAAATAATAGGAAGAGCAGTGGGTGTTGGTGTATCGCTGAAAAGGGAGGGAAATGAGTGGAAGCTGCCTATACTGCTGTTTGCGGATGATACAGTTCTGATGAGCGATAATGACTGGGAGTTGCAGGGTCTGACAAATAAGTTTGGAACAGTGTGCGAAAAACGGAATTTGAAGGTAAATGCGGGGAAGAGCAAGGTTAAGGTCTTCGAAAGGGATGAAGTCACAGAGTGTGAGGTGAAGTTGAACGGTCAGGCTATGGAGATCGTCAGCTCTTTTAACCCTTCTTGCCCGGGCTCGCCATCCTAAGGACATTATTGAGATCCGGGCGATCTGGCAGAAAAACGTCGTAATAGGCTAGCCCTATCTTTGTTATTTTAACTGCTAGAGAAATCACACCCATCTCAAAACGAAGCCGTGTTTCGTATCTGTAGACTGGCGTTAAGTAGAGCTCTCTAGGTCAACTGGTTCAGTTGTGATGACAATTGCCGTGGAGCACATTTTGCCGCGATTTTAGCAATATCTCACAATAATAACAACTAATCTTGTTCTCCAAAAACCATAACAACAAAAGTCGGATTTCTCCCTCTTGATTTCGAAGGTGCGCCTCGCTCCGACAGGCTTTGTTTACATACGGTTCGACGCACGGCTTTCAAACCAAGCTTAATAGGCTTTCAAGCTTACGGATTTAAAAATGACACCCGGGCTCCTAGCCATCTGCCGCGGTGTCATTTTAAAATGACAACCGGGGAGGAAGGGGAAAGTATCTGGGCAGTGAGTTGAGTAAAGATGGGACTATGGATGAAGAAGTGTGGGAGAGGGTGCAACAGGGGAAGAGGTTTGTAGGAACATTGAAAGCAGTAACAAGAAATAGAGTGGTTAATATGGAAGTGAAGAAGTCCTTGCATGACAGTATGGTATTCCCGACACTAACTTACGGAAGCGAAGCATGGACGTTCGGGAAGAGACTCAGACCATGAATGAGAGCAGTGGAGATTAGTTACTTGAGAAGTGCGTGCGCAGTTACATGGAGGGATAGACATACGAATGAGGAAGTAAGAAGTAGGTGTGGTGTGGAGGTAGATGTGCTGGAATGTGTGAAAAGGAACAACTTGAGATGGTTCGGCCATAATATGGAACGTATGAAAAGCGAGAGAATGACTAAGAGGGTGTACGAGAGCGAGGTGGAAGGACAGAGAGGGAGAGGTGCACCGAAGGAGAGGTGGAAGGATGGAGTGAGGAAGTATATGGATGAAGGCGGTGCTGGTTGGGAGGAGGGGCGTCGACTGACTGGGGACAGAGGTGCATGGGGGCGGTTCTTTTGTGGCCACACCTTCGGGGATCACGGCGTCAGGCAATAGATATATAGATAGATAGTACATGCCACTGCTTATATTTATATTTATATTATCTGTATGCATAATGAAACTAGATTCTATTATATTCCGGTTAACATAATTATGATTTACATGAAACAATTGATGAAGCACTATCCCAGTCAATATTGTGGTTGTGATCTCGTACATGTATAAAGACACCGTTTGAAACTTGTCCTGTTTGAACACTTGTCACATGTTGTTTAACACCTTACGAGCGGCCTATGCGGTTTATTTATGTGTACCACACAGCTGGGTGTTTTTAGCCAAAATAGGGCTGTTTACGTGATCATTTTCATGCCTAAATAAGACCCAGAACGTAAAACAAGTACCTATCCCTGAAAGGGCATAAACAGAGCTTTCGAATGACACCATAACGATCCTTGTATGATGGATAGTTTTCTTGCAATAACCGTGCAACGCGAGTGCAAAAAGCAGGTAATTCGGTACTTTCAGTACATAATTGAGTATGTAGCGAGTGAGAGAGGGAGGAGGGAGCTGAGATTTGTGTCAGTAGGTTCGCCGCGGTGGTCTGGAGCAGTCATACGCTCGCTAGTCTCCTGCCACCACTTGTCTCTCTCTCTCAGCCACATTACGTGCTGAAATTGCCACTCGAGTTATGTCGAGCGCCGCCACATAGTCCAGCTTTATTTAACTCGACTTATGTTGCTCGCCGCTAAATAAGGGTTAACTCACTGAGCACGAGCTAATTAAGATTAAAAACACGCTGTGAGACCAGCTGATTTTTGTAATTGTTTTTAAAAACTTAAATAGGTGAGACATGAAGAAAACCAAAATATAAGCACTCACCTCAGTCATTTGGGGGTCCTAAGGGGGGGGGGGGGGGGGGTTCAGCCATCAGCTGGTGCCGGACACACTTCAAACCTCCCGCCCCGGCACATCACAGTTGAGCGCTGCAGCTTGGCGATGTACGATGCGTCCAGTTTTCGAGTAACAGTTATTTACACCACCCGAGCATCATGTTTGCCTTCATAGTTCATATATTAGCAACTTGTATCACATAATGTCATTGTAAGTGATGTTAGTGTGATAAGTGCATATATTCAAGTTTTATAAGTGCCACAAATGGCAAGCCTCGCGCGCTTCCTGGTTACCATGGCGACTGGCGGCCATCTTGGTCCACGACGCACGCACATATACATGGCCAGCTGACTGACAGCCGATTCCCCATACAGTAACTTTCACTTTTATTATGCCTCTTTCACTTACTGTTTATTGATTTTATACTTTATCGTATGTTTTATAGTTAGAATATGAGTTTTACACATTGTTTTAGGCATTTTTGACTTAGAAATATGGGTTTTGACATTGTATTTTTTAGTCGGGAGACAGGGGAGATGGTGGTGAAGGCAGGCGTGGGGGTACTAGGGGTGGACCACGTACACCGCGTTTGTTGTGTACGTAGCAACATGAAGCACTCTCTCGTCTTTCGTCTCTTCTGACCCCTACGACGACCTGGCAAAGTTTTGAGGAATGCCATGTGGTCTGGGTCGTCCTCTTTCTCCTCTTCCCCAATTGGTGGGGAGTCAAATATGTCATTGGGAGCAGTAGGGGAGCGATACACACTATTCCCTTTGTTTCAACATCGCGAGGCGACGAGGTAGGACCAACACTCGTGTACTAAACAGGACAACGTCACAACTGGCGGCCCAGTCCTCCACTCCTCCCGCGCTCTCTCTCCCTACTCCCAACCGCAGTGGGACTTGGGTGTTGCCATGTATTGCCACTGTTGGGCAACATTATAAGGTATATCTCATACAAATTTGAATCCATTAGCTACCATAGGACAAGAATAAATAAGCTCGAAAGTGGAGGTGAGATGAGTGGGTAAACTGGCTTTCCCCATCCGCCCGTACCCACCCGCGCGGCTGGACTAGGGGGTGGCCGAGAACTGCCACTGTTCGGCAACATCATAAGGTATATACCATACCATCCTAAAGCCTCTAGCTACCATAGGACAAGAGTATATAAGGTTGAAATTGCTGACGCAGGTGCTGCGGTCCTAGAGATTAGCGTTACATACATTGCCGACGCATCACGTGCGTCGCTGGGGTCCTGTGGAATACTGTATTTAACAGGTAGGCTCAAAACCAAACCCAATTTTGCTTTCTCTGAGGATCTTGGCTCCTATTGGTCAAAGAATATGTGATGTCGGAAGGTAGGAAAAAAACTTGCATTACATAGTATTTATTATAGTGAAATATGGCGCAATCCATTGTGGTTACATTCCTTAAAATTCCAATTTTGTATAGCTATGGGGTAGTACAGTGTATTTGTTTGTAGTGGGAGGTCTAATGCCCCTTTCCCACTGATGCGATTTCATACGATTTTCGTCGCCGAGGACGTAGTTTTGTCAATTCGCAATGAATTTGTGCGACGTCAACGATTTTGACCGTAAAAAAACGTTGACAAGTTTACACTCCGCGACGATGTCGCCGATGAATATGACGTAATCGGCGACATTATGCGACGTCATCGGCAAATTCAGCAATGGTTCGCCGATCACTTCGGCGAGAACTGTCACATTTGAATAAAGTATTGCGAAATAATGCGAAGGATGAACGAATCCTCGACGTATGTTCTGCGACGTCTTCAGCGAATTAAGCGATACCCAACCCATCTCGTCGAAAATGTAAAAAATTATCTTGAAGGGGGGTCTAGAGTTTTCTGTTTTAAGTTTGATGGAGGTCTAGTGAGGAAACTAAGAAATAAAGGAATGAATGACCAAACAAACGGTCCGTTTCCCCTTAAGTGGGGATGGGCGTAATATTTGCTCATTTATATATTTGATTATGATTTATTTAGTTACATCCCTAGACCTCCCATCAAGCATATAAAGCACCCCCCAACACCCTCCTTCAAGATCAATTTGTAAATTTTTCGATAGAAAAATATCCTGGCCGAAGGCCGGTTCCTCAAAAAGTACAGGCTTGCTATTGCTAGCCAGGAAAAACTCGACGCCTAAATGACACGAAAAGTCTTAATATTGACAACGAAATGGGGTGAAATGTCTTAAAATCGCCAAACTAATGGGCCGAACATCATAAAATATGAAAACTAATGGGGTTAACCATGAGGAAGAAAGGGGACAAGAAAAACGACCCATCTCCCCTTAATTCGGAGATTGGCAATGTCCGTCTTCGCCGGAGACATTTTTCTATCAAATATTGTACAAATTTAGCTTGCTCTCTAAACAAAAAACATATATGTTGGCTCGCTACTGCTCACCAGGAAAATATTGAAACCTGGATGGGGGTAAACGTCTTAAAACAGTAGGCTGAATGGGGCCGAACGGATACAAGGCATAGAGAGAGGGAGAGAAAGAGAAAACAAAAAAAGCGAGGTGAGCTCAATTAAGCCGTAACGTAAACATTCGGATGTTTACGTTATGGACTAATAGATCAGATATATCGAATCCTAAATGGATAAAATTGCTTCTTTTGTGTGGTGTTACCAAATTTTGTGAAGGACTTAAGGACGCGATCGCGTCCACACGTGCGTCAGGGAAAAATTACCTCAGGACGCAATTGCGTCCATACGTTAATGACTTTAATATTTTGCCTTCTACAATACCCACACGAGACACTGTTAATTACAGCATTAACTACCATGCCCCTATAGAGAATTTCAATTAGCTCAGTCACTTTGCCTTCTTGGGGTATACCCATTGTAAATACTAATTTTTATTCTTAATCATTATCCATGTTCTTCATTGTAGTTTTGTTTCTGGTTGATATTTATTGTTTGTACGATTCTACGTCTATTAGGTCCCCTCGAGTACTTGCTACTATCATCAGTATTATATATATATATATATATATATATTTGCATTCACTATTATAATTATGTATAAATATAAACCTTACATACCATAGCCTGTGTATATCTGTTCACTGCCTGGTCTACCAGACAATGAAAGGACCTTCCTCAGACAGGTGGTGCAGCTCTTGCAATAGGTCAAATAAACTTTAAGGTTAATTGCAGTACAGTAAAAATCAAAGATTAAAAATGTCACCACAAATCTCTGAGGAGCCGAGCCGAGTCAATGGTTATCACTCAACCGCAGCAGGTCGCAGCAGTCACACATCCTCTAAGATGCTCAGCCATTCCCTCCCCAACAATATGTATAACCATTTCATCTTGTGGAGGGGCCAGAAGGAAAAGAAACACCGCCTTTCGCATCCACACCAGCTTACCGAAATGCTGCAGAAGTCCCATATCATCGTAAGGATGATGCCTCTGGTACCAGGCCCTGGAACACCTGAAGCCAACGTCCAAGTTGCTGACAGAAAAAAATATTTACCCTCGAGTCACGAGGTCCAAGTCCAGCCCAGAAAATCACAATAATAATGGAGTCTAATGCAAAAACCACAAGCTTTTTTGAGACAGAAGCAACAGCTTTGTCATTTGCTACTCAGGCTCCACCCTGGCTGAAACCGGAAGTACGGGCAAAGGGGTTAGCCACGCCTCCTAAGACCCTGGGGAATTTCTGAGCCTGCCCTGGCCACCTGTTCTGCTGCCTCTCATTTTGCCGTTCCCCAAGACTTCCGGATGAGACCGGCCTAAACGCTCGTCTTCTAGGGCGCGACAGAGGGAACTTCTTCCCCAGAAGAAGAGGACTACCAGGCAAGGAACAAAATGTGATGCCCTCTTCGGCAGCAATACGGACAACAGCTCACCTTGCTAACAGCAACAGCTCCCTCTCTGGTAATTCCGTAAGGTAAACCTGAGATTATCGACCACATGACGTGAGATGCTTCATCATTCTGGTGATGAGATACCTTACTCCCGTTTTGAGTAGCTCATTCAGGTTAAGTCTGGCTGTTACAACACGGGTGTGAGCAGCTACACTCAACCTGTGGTTACAGTTACATAACACCTGTCTTGAGCATCTCATCCTAGATGTTGGGTTTACAACTACAATCTCGACCCAAAGCGGCAACGTTATCGTTGGCTACTAGCTACAAACACACCACTCATTGATGGAAAAAATGTTTAATGATAAATAAAGTTAAATATCCTCAGAGTAATTTTGTTTTGTAGGAATAATGTTTAAGAGGCTAAACTTTAAGATGGGTGGGAGTTAAACCATACCATTAGTTCTAGAAAGTTGGTGCAGTGGAAATCCCAGCACATGCCCTCTAAAGTTCCTCATTTATATACTGTAGGTTTTAGGTACCTCAACTAGGTTTAATTGTGCAACAAAGAGAGAGAGAGACGTAGATTGAAGGTCAGCGCCTGATACTCCAATTTTTATTATGTTAAAATTCACTTAGTGGCCCCCGTTACTTACATCATCAACAAATTACTCAACATTAAATATATAGCAGGACACGAGATAAAGTTACATATAGTTACATAGATACGCACGCTGCATAGACCTTGCGGCCCCTACTATAGGCAGTCCGGACTCAATTCCAACAATATTTGCTACTAAGTCGAAGGTAAGGATGGCGAAGCACAGAGCGAGAGAGAGAGAGAGCTGCTGAAGATATTACAACGTGTTAACATTTTAATTCTTTCAATAACAAGTGCTTAGAAATTTCTGGGATATTGTGTGCTGTTATTGGAAACTATAAAGGAAGCTGGAAATAATTATGTTAAGGGTTCTCTTCAACAAAAGTATATAAGCCTAAAATATACAATACATCTTCATGTTGAGAATTACGGCTGTACTTATGTTTTACTAGAGAGTCAACGTTGAATTTAGGAGGTAGTACATTTATTGTCCATCACACTGTAGCAGAGCAACTTCTTGCATGTGGTTTTTGATTCTCCATGACAAAATGTGTTTACACAAGGAGGCATTTTAAATAGAGTATAGCATAACCTTAGAATTAGTTTATCATTCTCAAAGCATGAATCTCTTTTTAATTTAAACTATTTTTGAAAGTAGGAGAGTTATGTTGAGATCTTTATTACTGATGAGGTAAACAAACAGCATAACGTAACTACAATCCCTGGGTAATATATAATTCAAATTTTCCACTTCATAATCTTTATTCCTATTAATATATAACATAGTGGTATTTCTTGACTATGATTTACTCTTGATATTTTAAATATTTCTTCACTATTCAATGTATTATACTGCTTTGAGCATGTGCAGCTGTCTGAACCCTTACGGTCTCACCGACGTTCAATGCGCGAATGATGCCTTTCTTAGATGAACCCTACTTAACCCGGCGCACGCGCGCAGGTACGTGTAGTGAACACCACAGTTCTGGGCGGCATTATTAACCCTCTCCGACATATGACGCGATTTTGAGCCTATTAGGGATACTTTAAAACCTTTGTTACCATCAGGGGTAATTAGAAACCTTTAGTTTAGTTACTTCAACCTCTGCAGTTGTCTTTGAGTTAGCTGTGGGCAGAAAACTAATTTTGGAGAGGTAATTATAAGAATGAGAGAACTCTATTTCTTATTGCTAATCTGGCAACCTCTGCGTCATATGAGTCTGAAGGGGTTAAGCTCCATTCCTGCCTATAATCGTCATTTTATGATAAATATTGTTATTACTTATTCATATGTGCCTATTTTACCTTTAATATGAAGATAGTAACCTGTAACAACAATAAAACAAGTGGGAATATCATTCGGATGGTCAAAATCGCGAATTGTTAGCGAGCGGTTCATTCATCAAGTGTGAGCCAGCCGGCCTCACACCCTCTTCTCTCGAGGGTTGAAGCAGTACTGAGCTACTCCCTCACACTTTCCCGGTCTCTACCTTATGTAAGACACACATGACCACAGCCTAGGATCGGTTTGGAGATGTTTACACAAAAATATACCAATGAATAAGGGAATAACAGGGAAAATAGGTGATACTTGAAGGGTGGGGGGGAAGGAGGGGATGTGGAGGAGTGATATGAGGTATGGAGAGGAAAAAACAATGTTTATAGTGCTACTGGGGCCTTTTAAAAGTGTTTTTTAGGCCTTACCTCTTAAGAGCTTTCTCGCCGTCGCCCAGTAAAACCTCTTAAGAGTGTTCTTGCCGTTCCTGGGTTTATATACATTGATCTAAACTAGGCAATTATATCAGATGGTCTTACTAAATGATGCACATCTGTTGGGTCTTACCCATTAAACTCTTATGAATAGTGTTATTGTAAGTAGTTACTATATCAGAGACGACATTAATACTGGAGAGTATTATTCTGGGTTAAATACTTGTATATCTTTTATTTTAGTATTTTAATGACCCTCTGCGCAATAGCTGCTTTAATTTCCCTGAATTGGGTGGAATATCTCTGAACATGTTTACTTTGGAGGAAGCCCTTCATCTCCTTATTAGTAAATTCTGTCCCCAAATCTGTCATTAAGAATTGTATAATTCCCTTTCGCTTCTGGATTTTTCAGAATGGTAGCAGTGGTATAGCCAGGCTTTTCTCAGCAGGGGGGCACCTGGGGGGGAACCACGTCTCATGGGAGGGGCACCTGATACTATAGTACCTCTGGTAGGAAAGAGGTCTGCTTGGGTGTGTGCTAGTTTAATGAGCCATTTAGCATGTGCCGTGCGGTTGAGGTTGGTGAAAACCAACAATTCCCTGCCTTAAATATGTTTGAAATGGACCTCAATTACGGGCATTTTGTGGATTGTATAGAAACAAAGGGGGAATTTAACTTTAGTTTATTTATTCATAGTATACTTACTAGCTTACAATAATCACTCATTTGTAAAGATTGATACGTATCAGTCATACATGAATTATTATGTTACCTCTACCAACCGACTTTACTCCTAAACTCATTTAATGAAATCAACAAATACATGTGGCAGTCCAGGGATTCGAACCTAGGATGCTCACACCGAAATTCAGTGCATTTATCCCTTGCGCTACGAAGACAGGGTTATGAAATACACCATTTTGAAGTATATGGTTGTGGATTATAAGATGCAAATGCGTTGTGTAGTTGTTATATTCAATTAAATATATATATATATATATATATATATATATATATATATATATATATATATATATCTATATATATATAGTATATAAATATATAATAAAGTATTATAATATATTATATATATATATATATATATATATATATATATATAGATATATATATATATATATATATATATAAATCAACACCAGCGCTGGTACAAACATCTTTATTTTGGTAACGTTTCGGTTTAAGCATACACCATCTTCAGACCTGAACTGAAATTAAATAAAAGCCTATATGAATGGCAGAGTAATTTTCTAATGTAAATATTCTTATTAATAATTAAATTTAACAAATCTAGAATAAAACTTAAACTTAATAGTTATAAAAATAATAACCTAATTCATATTAGAACTAGTAAAGTGAAAGAATAAAATGAGAGACGAAGAAATATTATGTGAGCAATAAAAGGAGGGGGGAGGGGGCGAAGTTAATAACAAATGTTTACATAAATATAAGAACTAACCTTTACATAATTATTAGAAACAGAGTAGAGGAGTGGAAGAGTCGTGCACACCCAGGCTGGGTTTATGTAACTGGGTGAGCAGGGTCTCCGACAGGAGTAATGTGACTGTGTTTGGGGCAGTGGTGAGAATTGAAAAATCGGAGGGTTTTATGGGGTGATCAGATGATTTAGAGTGGTTTCGAATGGCAGAAAAGGAAAGATTTGAAAGAGGTCGGTTAGTTCTAAATGACCTACCCCGATGCTCCGAGATCCTGGCGGTGAGATGTCTCTTGGACTGACCAATATAAGTCGTATTGCATCGACTACATTTAAAGGAGTACACCACCGAGGACTGTAGAGCATCGGGGATTCGGTCTTTAATTTTAAAGAAGTGAGACAAAGTTTGGGGAGATTTGAATACCACTCTCAGTGATATTTGCGGGTAGTGTTCACGAATCAATTTAGCGACTTTATTTCGAATTGAATATGATTTGTTGCCTAGAAATGGGATAGTGAAATAAACAATGGCTTTCTGAGCTGTAAGGATCGGAGTTGAGGAGGTTCTTAATTTATTTAGTTGCTTACCAATCAAGGTATTTGTTAAATTTATTGGAAAGCCATTAAGTTTCAGTGTTTTACGTAAGAATTAAAATTCGAGGTGGACGGACATGTAAGACGAACATATATGGTAGGCTCTGGTGACTAAAGTAAAAAATAGATTTTTCTCATATTGTATGGGAATGCTAGAATTTAATTTTGTTGTAAGTCCTGTAAAGGTTGGCTTTCTATATATAGAAGTACTAAATTACCTATTCTGTTTTTCCACTAGAACATCTAAAAATGGCAATTTATTGTCTTCCTCTGTCTCGCAAGTGAAAGTCATGTTTTTGTGTCTCGAGTTTAAGTAATTCAAGAAAAGGGGAACGTGGTCGGGTGAACTAAAAACGACAAATGTGTCGTTGACATAACGGTTATAGACAAGAAGCTTGAAGCTATCTGGACATTCACAGAGCCATTTTGATTCATGAAACACTAAGAATGCGTTCGAGAGGGTTGGAGCGAGTGGATTTCCCATAGATAAGCCGTCGTTTTGTTTGTATATGTTATCATTGGATAGAAATATGGAATCCTTAACAGCAAGGGAAAGCATTTTATGAAATTGCGATTTATCTAAGCCAATAACTATGTTATTATTTTCAGTGAATAATTCATTGGTGCACATGTCGATAGTTTCATCGAGGGGGATATTCGTGAACAAGGATTTTATGTCAAATGAGGCCATAGTACAATTTTCATAAGTTAAGTTACAAATGTTTCTTGCGAATGAGAAAGAGTCTTTAACAGTGAATTCATTAGAAGTTAAGTCAGTTAATATTGGTACAAAATATTTGGCCAAATTATAATTACATGTGTTCATTGCTGATAGAATTGGGCGAAGTGGACAGTCTTGTTTATGGAATTATGCATCGGGGTAGGTCATGTAGAACTAACCGACCTCTTTCAAATCCTTCCTTTTCTGCCATTCGAAACCACTCTGAATCATCTGATCACCCCAAAAAACCCTCCGATTTTTCAATTCTCACCACTGCCCCAAACACAGTCACATGACTCCTGTCGGAGACCCTGCTCACCCAGTTACATAAACCCAGCCTGGGTGTGCACGACTCTTCCACTCCTCTACTCTGTTTCTAATATGTAAAGGTTAGTTCTTATATATATGTAAACATTTGTTATTAACTTCGCCCCCCCCCCCCTCCTTTTATTGCTCACATAATATTTCTTCGTCTCTCATTTTATTCTTTCACTTTACTAGTTCTAATATGTATTAGGTTATTATGTGTATAACTATTAATTTTAAGTTTTATTCTAGATTTGTTAAATTTAATTATTAATAAGAATATTTACATTAGAAAATTACTCTGCCATTCATATAGGCTTTTATTCCATTTCAGTTCAGGTCTGAAGATGGTGTATGCTTAAACCGAAACGTTACCAAAATAAAGATGTTTGTACCAGCGCTGGTGTTGATTTTTATCATCCGACTCCGATTCCCGCAACAAGAGAGTATTGCTTCTATATATATATATATATGAGGAGGTCCGTGCCAGAGGGGCCAACTCGCCACGAGTAGAGTTTTGAGTTATTGATGTTTAAAGTAGCGGAGGTAGTCACTCGTGTGTTGACTCTAACTCGGTTTGAGCGTGACTACTGAAGCACGTCTCGTACAGCGCCTGTGAGTGGTCGGGCGGGCGGCCATTTATTTCCCCATGTCGTAGCCGCGCTCTCATTGGCTGAGCGCGTTGGCGAGTTGGCCCCTCTGTCTACCCAGATTCACACCCATAAACGGTCTGCCAAACGGCAAAAACAAGGGTCCCTCAACCCTATGTGCAGTTGCTATAAGGACGAAAGTCGGATGTTTTTTTTTTGCCAGATGATTCCCAAGAATTTCACGGAGCGGGAACCAGCTAGAGCGCTGTTTTTGAAAATGTGGCGAGTTGGTCCCTGTGGCACGGACCTCCTCATATATATATATATATATATATATATATATACCTGTATATATATATATATATACAGTATATATATATATATTATATACCGGTATATATATATATATAGTATATATATATATATATATATATATATATATATATATATATATATATATATATATAGTATACTTATATAGGCCTATACATGTATATATACCGGTATATATATATATACAGTATATACATAATATATCAGAGGTGGGCACTTCCGTAATTACTTCCGTGAACCATTAATTCCGCTGGAGCGGAAGGCCTATATTAGTGAGCGGATTAATATAACAGATAAATTCCGCAAATATCCGCGGGTTAGAAAAGTATAACTGCTTCCGCAATCGCTAGAAGCCTTTCAGTAGTACTCAATATCTCAGCCCCCCTATGCGGGTACTATTTATAGACGACAAACTCCAACAGGAATCCCGCGTGATGCTATAGGCGACGCGGCATTGTGAAGTGACAGTTGCCGCGAGTGGAAGGGTACTTGGTAGTCGTGGGCGTATCGATACCAAGTATATATATTTCAGATACAAACTCTGTACTTGAAAGTAATAATTCTGAAGGCATGGTATCGTGTGTTATGAGTAATAGACACCTACGCAAAATAATCATGAAATATATAAAATGAATGACAAATAATGCAAATAATAGATAAATCTATTATCTCCATACAGTATTACAAGTCTACCACCCTAGTACTCTTGAATTCCATAATAAATAAATAAGCAATATTATACAATATATAAAAAATATGAAGTCAAACTCAACATGACCACTGGAATAAAGTATTAACCCACTGAACTCCAGCGACGCAAACAGTGCGTCGGCAATGTTATTTACCCTCAACCCCAGGACGCATATGTTGCGTCGGGGTTTAGTTACTCCGGTCCTATGGCACCTAGAGGGCTCAGATTTGTATGGGAACTGTGTAAGTATCCCACGCAACAATGCGGATGGTTGAAAACTCTCAAAGTCCAACCGCGTGCGCGTGAGCGCGCAAAAACCTGTTTTTGCCTGATTTTGCCTACCCATTTCCCAATGTTAATTCCGACTTTCGGGAGCACCGTAGGACCCCTTAACCTCTCCGCTGCACACCCGCTATAGTATACAAGCACCCCTGTGCGTAGGTATGACGATTTGGGCGCCCCTTGCAAATATCGATGAAAAGTACATCAACGTGTAGGGAATGAAAGCGCGCATCGAGCCATATATATTTGACCCCCCAAAAAATGTCTGGGGGGGGGCGGTCCGTAGTTGAAAAAAGTGGAGCGAATGGCATCACGCGGCCAGATTGTCATCGCGCAGCAAGATTTCCCGGGTGAATATCCGCGCGCCCAGGGGGTAGGAGTAGAGGGAGGGGAGGGCGGGTTAGGGTGTAATGTCGCATATGTATCCTATTTTGAACACTTTTATGCTATGTAGAGTATGTGTACATATATGTACGTATGTGTACGTATGTAGGCCACCCATATACCAAGGAATATGCCGCATATAGACCAAATATGCGACATATAAGCGAATTATGAGAGAGTTTAGAGGCGGGAACTTAGGTGAGAGAGTTTACGCGACAGACAAGTGCTTGTGTACCGCTTGAGTGAGTGCGGGGACTGCGGGCCGAGCGTGTGGCGGGGTGGTATCGAGAGTTGCCAAATTGTACAGGGTCTGTTGGCTGTAATATCACGTATATATCATATTTTCAGCACTGTCATGCTATATATAAAGTATGTGTACGTATGTAGGCGACCCATATAACAATGAATATACCGCATATAGAACAATTATGCGATATATAAGCCTTATGAATGTGTTTAGGGGAGAGTTGGGAGTGGGATGGGAGGGAGGGAAGTCTGTGTGTCGCTGTCCAAGGCATCCTTGTCCAAGGCCAGCCACGGCAGTCAGCTGTATGTTAGGGCGGTGTCGGCAGGGCCAGCAGAGGTCCTGGATGTCAATATTATGGTGGTCCCTGTCGCCTTGCCCTTTCTCCCTTTCTTCCCTTTGGCACGGGCAGAGGCAGAAGGGGTGGCTGGTGGTGGCACGGTGGTAGTGGCAGAGGTAAAAGTTTTTTTACCCATGCCCTTCCCTGTCTTCCCAGTGGCCCCCGCAGGTTCTGCAGCCCCAGGGCGGCCTCCTGCGTCAGTGATAGTGGTGGCAGTGGTGGCAGTGATGGTGGTAGTGGTGGTAGCAGTGGTAGCAGTTGCCTGGGTGGTCGTGGCAGTGTCCCCGAAAGTCAATGACCTCTGTGCACTGCCCTTGCTTGCATGTGTTTGACGTGCAGGTTCCTCGTCCTCGGAGCTACTCGTGCCGTAGTAATGGTAGCTCGGGTCTTTAGCAGCCACTCTCTGCCTTCCACGGCCGCTGACACCACCAGAAGGAGGGCTGGTTGTGTCATCAGGGCGAGAGCGTGAGGGACGTCTAGGCTCCATGACAAATGCTTGTGTACCGCTCGAGTGAGTGTGGGCCGAGCGTGTGGCGGGGTGGTATCGAGAGTTACCAAGTTGTACTACAGCCACACCAATTTGTAGCCGCCTGGCTGTAAGCCCGCGGTTTTGGTACGCGCTAAAAAACCTGGATTATATTAGGCTTTCAGCAGCGCAACGGTAAAACTCTTATTAGTCTTTCAGCACTTGCCGGGTTAATGACCTAGGGGATAATTTTGTTGTGGGTTTTCCTTCATTTCTAACCCATTCCTGGTGTTTTCTGGATTTTTTTTTTTTTTTGAAAACCTTCTGGTCCTGGGTGGTACATTTATTAATAACTAGCTGGGGTTCAGTGGGTTAAAGATTAGTAATAACAAAAACAAAACAAATATATATATATAAATATATATATATATATATACAGTATATACCGGTATACATATATATATATATATATATATATATATATATATATATATATATATATATATATATACAGTATATATATATATAATATATATATACTGTATATATATATATTTATATATATATATATATATATATATATATATATATATGAATATATATACAGTATATATAATATATATATATATATATATATATATATATAAATGGGGATGGAGAGAGAGAATGGCAGGCACGGGTTTAACACCTTATGAGCGGCCTATGCGGTTTATTTATATGTACCGCCCAGCGGGGTGTTTTTAGCCAAAATAGGGCTGTTTACGTGATCATTTTCATGCCTAAATAAGACCCAGAACGTAAAACAAGTACCTATCCCTGAAAGGGCATAAACAGAGCTTTCGAATGACACCATAACGATCCTTTTATGATGGCTAGTTTTCTTGCAATAACCGTGCAACGCGAGTGCAAAAAGCATGTAATTAGCCACTTTCCCGATACAATTCCTTATATAGCGAGTGAGAGAGGGAGGAGGGAGCTGGGATTCGTGTCAGTATGTTCGCCGCGGTGGTCTGGAGCAGTCATACGCTCGCTACTCTCCTGCCACCACTTGTCTCTCTCTCTCAGCAACATTACGTGCTGAAATTGCCACTCGAGTTATGTCGAGCGCCGCCACATAGTCCAGCTTTATTTAACTCGACTTATGTGGTGAGCCGCTAATTAAGGGTTAAGAGTCAATATTTACACAATGACTGCGGCACTTGTCATATGACAATTGCTTGTTCACCACTGTACCATACGGGGGTTTAGGCTTAAAATTAATCTTCATTCCCTGCACATTTGCATGTATAAATAAGAGCTATAACGTATTTCAGTGATATATCCCTGAATGCAGAGGAATAGACATTTCCAATGACACCTGAATCATGTCTGTACGACCAATGGGTGCCATGCAATGATATTGCACAGGTGATGCTAAATCGGTAAAAAATTGCAAATTTGAGCGGTTTTCGCTATCTCCGAGCGTTTAAGGGAGTTCGAGATGTCTCCCACTGCCACTAGTGATGGCCCAGACACGGGGGGCTATTGATGGGACCGTTCCTCGCTGCTTTTACTCGCTCGCCTGCCTCCCAGTTCTTGTTCAAGGCAGAAATTCGGCAATTGTCATATGACAAGTGCCGCAGTGATGACCATATTTTTTTATATAACAGCCTGCAGTCATGAGTTAACAAAACCAAGGTTATGCATTGTAGATTGCGAAGAGACAATGTGGAGAAGAGCGGTGCATACCCATGTGCAGTGTGTGGATAGGGTGTGGGTGCTAACTCGATTTGGTGTAGCACCGGTCGATGTTGGGTGCACCATGGGAGTAAGCTCTGTAGTAGAATAAAAGGACCCCTGCTGAAGGATAAGTCAGAAATCGAGAATTTTGAGTGCTTAGTGTGCAAGAGTTAGCTTGTGTTAAATAATGATCCTGTGGCTGTGAATTTTGGAAATGAGTCATTGGAGCTGGAGGACAAGTTTTATTACCTAGGAGATACCATCTCTGCCGGTGGTGGGGCCGCCTCTGCCACTGTCGCTAGAATTAGACGTGGCTGCGGGAAGTACAGAGAACTGCTGCCAATTCTGACCATGAACAGAATGCTTCTCCCCCTGAAGGGAAAGGTGTATGCCTTGTGACGTTAACCACTCCGTTAGAACAGCATGGCTTGTCCTACAGTGACTCGCTAGGATCGCCAGGGCAGTGGATGTGGCTACAGTTGATGTATTATTGTGTGCTTTATTTCATATGAAAGCTCGTGTCATGGGCAGTCCAGAAAGGCTCTTTGTTTTCGCCCATGTCAAGGCTTTATATATTTAATTGCAAAGTATATGTTTTATCATTAAGTAGTAATGATTTGAAAGAGAGAGAGAGAGAGAGAGAGAGAGTAGAACAGAGTGAGAGGAGGCGCGCAGTGTTTTTTGCCATGCTCGATGACGTCACAGCTGGCTGGCCTCTTGGGGATTGGTTGGAGGAGTTTTTTACCATGCTTGGTGACGTCATGTTTGGCTGGCTTCTTTGGCATTGGCTGAAGGAATTGTTACCGCTTTGCCTACGCGATGCGAGCTAGTGCTAGTATATATACAGCTCTCTTGCCACTCTCTCCCTCAGATCTGGTTTCTAGAACGCATCCCTCTTATCCCTTTGATATCTGTCCACCTCTCCACACCTGAGAACCTTTTCCTCTGCCTATCTCTCTCATTTTCCATATCTTTCACCACCTTTTATTAATATTATACCCCCTCTGGTTAACTCTGCATAATCAGCTTCATGCTGGCCAGTTGTATTGTGCTTTAAGGTCTTATATAACCCATGTATGTTAGTTGTTAAGATAAGTTGATCACGAAACATTGGTTGGCATTCACATTGTTCAGTACCGCTTCCTATAATTATTAGTGTTCTGCTGGATTAGATAATGCTAGACTAGGAGTCTGATATTATAAGGTATTGTTTCCGATGGGTGCTGGCTTTAGTTAAAAGCTGCACGACATACCTGAGAACTGGAGTTGATTGGGTAAATTCTAGTCTGTGTGCCATTGAGAGTAGAGCATGCACGAATGAGGGCTTTTTGCCTATACCATTCTGCACTGTTCTAAGCTCGTTGTTTGTTTTTGAGGTACGCCAGGAGAACGCTTAATACTTCGGTATTAAGGTTTCTCAAGAGAGCTAACCTTCATTATAACGTAATACTTGACGCACAGACTTGAGATTTGCACTAGGCTATGCGGCATGCCATGCGCACCAGTATCTCGTATCATTGACTCTAGCTAGACTTTATCAGTCATAGTAGACATTAAGTATATTAACCCAATTACTCTTATTATGCATACCCGTTTATGATTACACAAGCATTTCGCAGCCTAGTTTGATGTATTGAGACACAAACGACTTAGGCTCTTTTTGTTGATAGGAATACTGCATTGTCATGGCGATTATTATTGTTGTAGCGTTTAGGATATTCTTGGCTCCGACTGCATTATATATCCTGCCTTTTTGTGTGCATAGCCTGGACGAGCATTGTTCCGCTGCCTGCCTTTTTGGGTTCCATTTCCGATTCGAGCATCTTGATAGCATCTAACATTTAAAGAAGATTCCTTGTTGGTGTTGAAGGACTTTAGTGCACTTTCTTTCATGCAGGAGTGCCTGACATTTATTGATTAAAGTAACGTAAGCTGTAACTTCTCTTACCACCTTACTTTGCATACCATAACCAAGCACCTTCGGTTATAGGTAAGTAGTAGGCTGTTTTCACATAACATTAAGCCTAGAGTAGATGCACATTTATTGAGAGTTTAGTAACCTATTATTGCATATAGAACTCTGGAGAGTATTTGTGTTCTTTGTTCACTGGGAATATACATCAGAGGTTGGATCTAGCTCTTTCCGTTGTAGCATTTATGCCATTACTAGTCCAATGAATAAGAACCCTGATATATTTAAACCTCAGTCGTAACAAATGGCGACCTTACCTAGGATTTGGTGAACCTACATTTATTAGCAGGGAACATTTGTTGTTTTGGGGAATATTTTGCGGGGGATCAGCAAGAATATTTGTTTTTTTTGCAACATAGTATAGCCCTTGAGTATTTCCGAGAATTTGTGTGTGTATATTGAGGTATAAGAGTCTGGGGTGCTTCTTTTCTGAATATTGAGGTGGGAAATTTTTGTGAGCATCATGTCTTATACCGGATCAGAGGAGAATGGAGACACAGTACGTAATGTCGAAACTGAGGAACAACAGTATGATGAAATGGTTAATCAGGTGAACTGTGAGAAGGATGCCAGGATATTTTTGCAATGGCCTGTTACTGCCGAGCGGTTGGAGGGTATGGATCGGTACGGTCTTCAATGCCTGGCCACAGCTATCGGTCATGCGGGTACTAGCAGCATGACCAGGGATAACTTGATAACGTGTGTACTGGGCAGGGTGACTGGTGAGCGAGATGGGTTGAGTGCTCAGAGCCCTTCGGCCATGCTTCCCCTACACTCGACTCCTAGCCATCCCAGTGGTTTGCCGACCCCGGGAATGCTTCCACAGTTGGGTGGTGACTGGCAGGGTGGGTTGCCCCTGGGGGTGACCACCGGTAATTTCAAACATTGTAGCACCTTCACCTCCTCAAGGGTTATCTCCAGAATTATTGTTTAAGCTCGAATTAGCAAAGCTTCAGCATCAGCAGCAAATAGAATCAGCTAAGATCGAAGAGAGAAAATGTCAGCTTCATCAGCAACAAAGGGCATGTGAGCTTCAGCAGCAATTAGAATTAGCCAAGATAGAAGAGAGAGCCAAGATAGAAGAGAGAAAACAATCAGTCAGCAGCACATAGAGCTAGCAAAAATCCAAGCTGATTTAGAGTCGACTAGGTACTGTGCCGACATGGACGTAGAGAAGTCGCGAGTAGAGACAACGGGACAGCGACTTGGGGCTGGTAACCGTGTTCATGATCAATCTCTCTCGCACTTATTGAAACTGGTTACGGTGTTTAATGAGAGTGGTGTAACAGAATTTTTCGCACGCTTTGAGAAGAAGTGCCAGGAACACCAGTGGCCAGAGAATAAATGGGCAGCACTTGTATCCTCTAGATTAATAGGCAAGGGTCTTAAAGCCTACGATGCATTACCTTTGGAGTCATGTATTGTGTATGAGGATCTCAAGGAGGCTGTCCTGAGGGCTTACGAACTGCAACCAGAAACGTACCGTTTGAAGTTCCGGGGTGTAACCAAAGGAAGAGATAGCACCTTTTTGGAACACGCCCGGGACTTGTCCGATGCTATGGGGAACTGGCTCCGATCTGAGAAGGTAACAACATTTGATGGAATTAAGCAGTTAATGATGTTGGAGCAGTTCTTTAAGAGCACGGGCGGTGATCTAACTTTGAACTTCAAGGAGAAAAACCCAAGAACTCTAGTAGAAGCGGCAGAAATGGCTGATCTACGGCTGTTGTTGATTCGGGGTTGCGGGTCCTCACAGAAATACGATGCAAGTGCTAGTGACCGTTATCCTCCCCCTCCCCGTAGCAATGACACATTTAAACAAAAGAGCAATGACACAAAAACTGAATCCAAACCTAACACCACACCGTATGAGAAAAGTCAGGGGCTTTTTACATCACAGTATAAGCCGAAACCGAAATTTATGTGTTTTAACCCTCCTGCATCCAGCAACTTAATTATCTAACTTATGGTAAGACATTCTCTAATTTGCCATGAAATATCAGGCTGGGCGAGTTTTCGAAGCCTTGTGTTTTTCTGTATTTTCATCCACCAGAATGCTGTTTATTGTGATGTATCATATGTCAATGGAAAGAGGAATATTTATAGTACATGATAAAACAAAACAAAATGTAAATAAATCGAAATATTAAAGTGTAAATGAGTCCGGAATACAATTATTTCCAATGCATTTGTCTTCACACCGTCCTAGCTCTAAATTGTGAGTGATGACCATATATTTTTTTTTGCTCAAATAATTAGTATTTTTTCTCCTCTTTCCAAATCTGAAAACAGAAATTGTTTATCTTCAATAGTTCTCAAGCAGTGACCGAAAACAAAAAAAAATTGATTGATATGGTTTATAAAATTTTCGATTTATTTCGTTGCTACGATGTGTATGGTTTTAAATTTAGGCTGTATGAATACGGCAAATAATGCTGATGAGTATAAAACAAACTAGAAGTTCCTAGGACAAATACTTTTTGCGCTATGAATATTTGAAATGAAGAGCCAAAATGCGAATATTTATGCTTCACCCATCTCTGTTCCGGCGATGCTAGCCGGGTTCCGAGCTGTTCCCCACCTCGTGGTTGCGTTATTTGCTCGGATACGTATATAACTGTATATATCACCAGAATCGAAAAATTGTGCTCTTTCCAATGGTGAAAACAAAAATAATATAGCATAATTGGTTCGCAAGCTATGCACAATTGTTTCCATGCAGTGACCGAAAACAAAAAATAGATATGGTTTATAACATTTTCGATTTATTTCGTTGCTACGAAGTGTATGGTTTTAAATTTAAGCTGTATGAATACGGCAAATAATGCTGATGAGTATAAAACAAACTAGAAGTTCCTAGGACAAATACTTTTTGCGCTATGAATATTTGAAATGAAGAGCCAAAATGCGAATATTTACCCTTCACCCGTCTCTTTTCCGCCAATGCTAGCCGGGTTCCGAGCTTTTCCCCACCTCGGCATTGGTTTATTTGCTCGGATACGTATATAACTGTTTATATCACCGTCATCGGAAAATTATGCTCTTTCTAATGGTGAAAACAAAAATAATATAGCGTTATTGGTTCGCGAGCTATGCGCAATTGTTTCCATGCATTGATGTTATGTAATATATGAGAATGTTTATACAGTTGTATATCTTTGCCACAATGTACATCATTTATATAAATATATAAATATAATATATATATATATATATATATATATATATATATATATATATATATATATATAAAATAAATGAAATAAAAATATAAATTAAATGAAATAAATCAAATCAAATAAATAAATATATAAATAAAATAAAAATGTAATAATAATATATATACTCGATTATGGGCCTTGGGCTTGCTCGGGACCTCGGGGCTGATCCGCTAGACACCCTGGGGAACAGGAATACAAAAAAAAAAAAAATATATATATACCGGGTATATATATATATATATATATATATATATATATATATATATATATATATATATATATATATATATATATATATGTATATATAAATAAAATAAATAAAATAAAAAATATAATAATAATATAGATTCTCCATTATGGGCCTTGGGCTTGCTCGGGACCTTGGGGCTGATCCGCTAGACAGCCTGGGGAACAGGAATAATAACAAAAAAAAATATATATACCGGGTATTATATACTACATATATATATATATATATATATATATATATATATATATATATATATATATATATATATTATACTGTATATATAAATAAAATAAATAAAATAAATAAAATAAAAATATAATAATAATATAAATACTCGATTATGGGCCTTGGGCTTGCTCGGGACCTTGGGGCTGATCCGCTAGACAGCCTGGGGAACAGGAATAATAAAGAAAAAAAATATATATATACCGGGTATATACGTATATATATATATATATATATATATATATATATATATATATATATATATATATATATACATATACTGTATATATAAATAAAATAAATAAAATACAAAATATAAAAATAATATAAATACTCGATTATGGGCCTTGGGCTTGCTCAGGACCTTGGGGCTGGTCTGCTAGACACCCTGGGGAACAGGAATAACAAAACAAATATAGACGGTATATATATATATAAAATAAATAAAATAAACCTAAATAAAATGAAATAAATAAAATAAAATAAATAAAAACTAATAAATCAAATATATAAATATAAAAGAGCAAGGTTATGGTCTTCGAAAGGGGTGAAGTCACAGAGTGTGAGGTGAAGCTGAACGGTCAGGCTATGGAGATCGTCAACTCTTTTAAGTATCTGGGCAGTGTGTTGAGTAAAGATGGGACTATGGATGAAGAGGTGCGGGAGAGGGTACAACAGGGGAAGAGGGTTGTAGGAACACTAAAAGCAGTAACAAGAAATAGGGTGGTCAGTATGGAAGTGAAGAAGTCCTTGCATGACAGTGTGGTAATCCCGACACTGACTTACGGAAGCGAAGCATGGACGTTGGTTGAGAGACTCAGACCAAGAGTGAGAGCAGTGGAAATGAATTACTTAAGGAGTGTGTGCGGAGTTACATGGAGGGATAGACAGACTAATGAGGAAGTAAGAAGGAGGTGTGGTGTGGAGGTAGATGTGCTGGAAAGTGTGAAAAGGAACAACTTGAGATGGTTTGGCCATATGGAACGTATGGAAAGCGAGAGAATGACTAAGAGGGTGTACGAGAGCGAGGTGGAGGGACAGAGGGGGAGAGGTAGACCGAATATGAGGTGGAAGGATGGAGTGAGGAACTACATGAACGAAGGCGGTGCTGGTTGGGGGGAGGGGCGTCGACTGACTGGGGACAGAGGTGCATGGGGGCGGTTCGTTCGTGGCCACCCCTTCGGGGATCACGGCGTCAGGCAATAGATAGATAGATAGATAAATATTTAAATAAAATACAAAATATGATAATAATATAAATACTCGATTATGGGCCTTGGGCTTGCTCGGGACCTTGGGGCTGTTATATACTGTATATAGGCTATATATGTAATATATATATATATAATAATATACTGTAATATAACTAAAATTCCATAGAGTACTTACCATACTTCCTGTAAGCATTCCTGTGACATCTTCGTGATTATAATGTATTTATTTCGTAGGCAGTATTTATTGATAAATATATTTGTCTTTCAAGCAAAAAATAGTGTAAAGTCATCAATGATACCTAGACAAAACTGCATCAATACTCAAGGGGTTAACCAAGATTCACTCCCCTCAGTCACCAACAGTCACAAGTAACATCTTATATACATATATAGTTCGAATTATTCACTAAACACTTTCACTGGGTAGATGAAATAATCCATAATTGCCTGCCTATAGCTAGGCATGGTGGGCCAGAGTGAGGGAGCCCAGAATTTAAAGGGCCGGGACCCTGCCTCACAGTCTGGGTGCCAGGAAACTACTGACTTTACAGAGGCCGCGCTCCTCAGAGAGGGACGCTATGGGGTTGCTAGATACTTCCTTGTGTAACTTACTGATGCCTAACTTACCAGTCCAAATTGAGTGAAAATCGAGTCATAAACTTATTTTTGGCGAATATTTCTAACTTACAGGTGGCATTATGACGCGATTGCATCATACGAGCACTCTTGGAGGGATGGCGTTATGACTCGATCGCGTCCTATAGATGCGGGAGGGTTAAGTGCCACCAGGAGGGTCATAAGGCAAATGAGTGCCCTAGTCGACCTCCTCCGGCAGCCGTGTCTTTTGCTCACGGCATTGGAGTGTTCAAGAGGACATCGGAGTTTGTTAGAGGCAATTCTTCCGAGGTAAATACACTGCCAGTGCAGAAGGATCCGGAAGGCTTATTCCCTGTCCGTGATGCCTTTAGTGACCACAGGGACCACTCGGTTGTGTGGAGTGGGGGGGTAGAAGACATGAGGTGAGAATTTTGCGTGACACTGGGGCATCGCAAACATTGTTGAGGAATTTCACTGGTAAACCTGTAAATACGGCGCGGGTGGTTGTGGTTCAGGGGGTTAATGCAACAAGGTCATACCCGCTTGTAAGAATGAAGATGGAAGTTGATGGTGTGACTCGTGACCTGGATGTAGGAATTGTGGAGAAGTTACCTGTTGGGGGCGTCGACCTCCTTCTCGGCAACGACTTTGCGGGGCCTACTTCTGAGGCTCCAGCCTTGGTCGTTGCCGAGAAGCCGGCCGACGTGAGTAGGGAGGAGCAGGAGTGGGTTGAGAAGTGTCCGGTGCAACCTATGGCGTGTGTTGTCACCAGATCTCTTGCATCCAGGGAGTCACATTCTGGTCAACAGTCTTTAGACAAGCGGAGGAAAGGTACCGAGAAGGGGTTGAAAGTTGATGCGGTTGAGAGTTTAGTATCAACGGACATTCTCGGGGACTCATTATTAGGACCGATTTTCGAGTCTGGAGAAGACCCATTAACTGTTACTAAGAAGGCAGAGGATGGGCTTAAAAAGACGAAAAGACAGCAACGAAACACAGAGAGAGAGCAACGGGAGGCTAAATTCAATGTAGGAGGGGGGCATGAGTTGTTTCGCAAACACATAGATAAGCTTGCTCCTTCGGACATTCGTAAATTGCAATTAGAAGACCCGGAGGTTCTTGAATGTGGTACCGGTGCTGTCGAGTTGGAGGAGGACAGTGATGCACAGTCGGGAGATGTAGCAACAAGGTATCCTGACGCGTACCCTATGAAAAAAGGGTCAGCGAAGACGGTGGTCCAAAACTTGCTAGTGTATTTTTCCCGGTATGGTTACCCGCAGGGAATTCAGTCAGACCAAGGATCCAACTTCACTTCTAGCCTCTTTGTTCAAGCAGTGCCGCAGCATGGGATTGTTACGGTTGTGTCATCTGCGTATCATCCGGAGAGCCAGGGTGTGTTAGAGCGATGGCACTCAGCCTTGGAGTCTGTGCTTCGTTATTGTTGCTTTGAGAGTGGGAAAGGTTGGGATCTTGGCCTGCCATATGTTTTGTTTGCTGCACGGGAGGTACCTGGGGAAAGTTTGGGATTCAGCCCTAATGAGCTCGTCTTTGGACACCGTGTCAGAGGGCCTCTCCATATGGTTAAAGAAATATGGGAGGGCACAGAAAAACCTTGTTCTATACTCAAGTATGTCCTCGACAGTCGAGAACAGATGTTGCGCAGTCTGGAGTTGGCTGGCTGTAATTTGACTAGCTCTCAGGCCCTCATGAAGGACAGGTACGACCTCAAGGTTAAACTCAGGGAGTTTCACGTGGGTCAGGAGGTGTTGATTCTACTGCCCCTTGTAGGTCATCCCTTATCCGCGAAGTACACTGGTCCTTATAGGGTGGTTGAGGAGCTATCGGACCTGGATTACTTGGTAGCCACTCCAGACAGACGTAAGCGCAATCAGTTATGTCACGTTAATCTCATGAAGGAGTATGTGAGGCACCCCCCTGAGCCTCTCACTGTGCCTGTGATGACGTTTAGCAGTCAAGGTGGAGAAGGAGAACGGGACAGTCAAGCTCAGGTGGAGGGTAACTGGAAGGATAAGAAAGTCAAATGGGCGCCTGAGTGTGAGAAGGCGTTTAGAGTAGTAAAACACCTGTTGTGCACTCACCCGATCCTCAGGGCCCCTGACTTTAGCCTACCTTTCCAACTAGCAACGGATGCTAGTGGTATGGGGACTGGTGCCGTCCTTATGCAAGAGGACGATGATGGGCTGGAATTGGTTGGAGGAGTTTTTTACCATGCTTGGTGACGTCATGTTTGGCTGGCTTCTTTGGCATTGGCTGAAGGAATTGTTACCGCTTTGCCTACGCGATGCGAGCTAGTGCTAGTATATATACAGCTCTCTTGCCACTCTCTCCCTCAGATCTGGTTTCTAGAACGCATCCCTCTTATCCTTTTGATATCTGTTCCCCCAATCGCACCTGAGAACCTTTTCCTCTGCCTATCTCTCTCATTTTCCATATCTTTCACCACCTTTTATTAATATTATACCCCCTCTGGTTAACTCTGCATAATCAGCTTCATGCTGGCCAGTTGTATTATGCGTTAAGGTCTTATATAACCCATGTATGTTAGTTGTTAAGATAAGTTGATCACGAAACGTTGGTTGGCATTCACATTGTTCAGTACCGCTTCCTATAATTATTAGTGTTCTGCTGGATTAGATAATGCTAGACTAGGAGTCTGATATTATAAGGTATTGTTTCCGATGGGTGCTGGCTTTAGTTAAAAGCTGCACGACGTACCTGAGAACTGGAGTTGATTGGGTAAATTCTAGTCTGTGTGCCATTGAGAGTAGAGCATGCACGAATGAGGGCTTTTTGCCTATACCATTCTGCACTGTTCTAAGCTCGTTGTTTGTCTTTGAGGTACGCCAGGAGAACGCTTAATACTTCGGTATTAAGGTTTCTCAAGAGAGCTACCCTTCATTATAACGTAATACTTGACGCACAGACATGAGATTTGCACTAGGCTATGCGGCATGCCATGCGCACCAGTATCTCGTATCATTGACTCTAGCTAGACTTTATCAGTCATAGTAGACATTAAGTATATTAACCCAATTACTCTTATTATGCATACCCGTTTATGATTACACAAGCATTTCGCAGCCTAGTTTGATGTATTGAGACACAAACGACTTAGGCTCTTTTTGTTGATAGGAATACTGCATTGTCGTGGCGATTATTATTGTTGTAGCGTTTAGGATATTCTTGGCTCCGACTGCATTATATATCCTGCCTTTTTGTGTGCATAGCCTGCACGAGCATTGTTCCGCTGCCTGCCTTTTTGGGTTCCATTTCCGATTCGAGCATCTTGATAGCATCTAACATTTAAAGAAGATTCCTTGTTGGTGTTGAAGGACTTTAGTGCACTTTCTTTCATGCAGGAGTGCCTGACATTTATTGATTAAAGTAACGTAAGCTGTAACTTCTCTTACCACCTTACTTTGCATACCATAACCAAGCACCTTCGGTTATAGGTAGTAATAGGCTGTTTTCACATAAGATTAAGCCTAGAGTAGACGCACATTTATTGAGAGTTTAATAACCTATGATTGCATATAGAACTCTGGAGAGTATTTGTGTTCTTTGTTCACTGGGAATATACATCAGAGGTTGGATCTAGCGCTTTCCGTTGTAGCATTTATGCCATTACTAGTCCAATGAATAAGAACCCCTGATATATTTAAACCTCAGTCGTAACAGCCTCATGTGTTAGAAGTGCAATGACGTATGCCTTAGAAATATGGGCCATTAAAGTAGAGGATGTCAACAGAATGGAATGTAATGAGATGAGAATGGTAAGATGGATGTGTGGGGCCAAGCTGCAGCATAGAATAACAAATGATGAGATGAGGAGATGTTTAGGTTTAAAGAATATTAGCGAGGAGATGCGTACAAGTAGACTGGTATGGTATGGGCATGTGGAGAGAATGGATGAACACAATTGGGTGAAAAGATGCCTGTCTGTGATTGTTGAGGGAGCTGCACCAAGGGGTAGACCGAGGAAGACCTGGGATCGGACTGTACTTGCTGATCTCAAATCCAAAAACTTGACAAGTGAAGCAGCCCTTAACCTCTGGACTACGGCCAGAGGTTCTACTTGGCGAATGCGGCCAGAATCTTAAGATCCAAGGCCTAAAAAAAAACGTTTAAAACACCCCAGTGGAACTCAAAACAAAGAAATTTGTGTTTAGGTGAGATAATTCCACTACATTATTAGCTACCACTCCTACACATGTGATCCAGCCCCCCTTTCCCCTCCTCAATTATCAGGTATTTGTTCTATTATTCCCGATATTTATAGAGTATTTTCATAGGAGGACGGGTGGGAGAAAGAGAGAGATGGTGCAGGAGTGTATCTCTGACCCTCCAGACCTGTCTGAGAGCTCCCCTTGTCTCTCAGTACCATCCGAGACAAGAGAGAGGAAGGGTGTTTGTCTCTCACCGCTCAAGGTCAGATTACCACCGCAGGGCTAAAATATACGATTTTCACTAGCCAATTGCTGTTACCACTTGTTTTATTGCTTTCCAATGTTCTTATGTTCACATTAAAAGTAAAATAGGCGCATATGGATAAGTATTAATTATATATATTGTAAATTGACAATTTTAGTCAGGAATGAATCACAATACCTTCGCATGGTGGGAACTTTCAAATACCATAGCTGCGCAGCTTAGAGGTTAACAGGGTTGCTTGGAACGCCGCCATTAGGACAAGAGACTGAAACTGCACATATGTGTGGAGCACTCAGTCTTAAAATATGATGTATGTATGTATATATAATTATATATATATATATATATATATATATTAGAGATGGACCAAATATTTGCTTCTGCATTCGCATGTGCGAATATTAGCTATGTTTTTCAATATTCGCATTCGCATTCGCATCCGCATTTCCATTCATAGCTATCTGCGAATATGCAAATGTTTTCACGAAACCAAAGCAAAATAAACAAATATAAAATATTAATTTTAAAAGTTAACACAAACGAATAAATAAATGTGTAGATGTGCGTTTGGGTTGCTAGAGTGGAATGAAAGAGGACTGAGCAGTGTTGCCACTTAGCTTTATTTAATAGTACCAGATCGAACCAGTGAAAAGTACCACATTATTCGAAAACTTACCAAGTACAGTGAATTCAGAACTTACCTTATATTAAATCTCTAGATTTCCAAACTTTGAAGTGTTTTCAGTTATACTGTCTCGAGTAATGTCACACTCCCTGCTATGACCGTGTACTTTCATCACTACTGCCACTTTCTGAAGAGTTCACCTTCTCTTTATCACCCATTTTGTCTAGCCAAAGATTAATTCAACGGGCTGAAGAAGCCAGGAGAACGGTCACCGAGATGGAATGTGAAAGCCTACTGATTCAGTGAGTTGGAGATGATTAACCTAACAAGTGCGCATGGGGGTAATTGGAAACGTCCCCCTGTGCTGACGTATTTGAGGTGTTTCCGTCACTAAAATATTCATTGTACCATTAATAGCATTAATACTTATCCATATGCACCTATTATGGGTTGATTATAAAGGTATTAACCTGAAACAACAATAAAACGAGTGAAAACAGCGTTTGGATGGTCAAAATCGGAGATATAGCCCGCGAGTTGTATAATGTATAGATGAGGCAAGCTGCTTTCCCGCCAATTTCCCCCAAGGCCACTGAGACACAGTCAATCGATACTCTCTCTCTCTCTCTTGCATTCGCTTGCTATCAGTGATGACCACACCCTCCAACCGGATTTATAATGTTAGCACGAAAATATACCTCAGAATAAGGGAATAACAGGGAAAATAGGTGATAACTGAAGGAGAGGAGGAAAGTGGGGAAGGAGTCAAAAGTTGATTTTTGTTTTCACTCACTCTTAAGAGTCTCCCCGCAGTCCGCCGGGCGAACTCTTAAGAGTCTCCCCGCAGTTCCCGGGTTAAGCGACAGTGTTTTCATTGACACTCCTGCTAAATTAATTTATCTGATCCCTCCAAACCTTTAAACTGGGATATATTCCATATATCCCATTAGTTTGGATTTGAAAACCCAACAAAAGCATTTATTATTGACGTTATATAATAAATTTCATGTATAAATGTGATTGGTGGTAGATACGAAATTTGATTAACCCCTTCTGTACCAGCGACGTCTTTTTCATTTGATTTCAGATACTTTTAGACGATTTTATGAAGCTTTGGAAGAAAATGTGGTAGGTAAAAGGATTCATTGAGATAGTTTGTAGCTTTTTGATTGGTAGACATCCTTCCTAAGCTCAATAAAATCGTCGGATAGTTGCCAGATTATAATGAAAAGTATATGACCGGTACAGAAGGGCTTAATAGAAAAAAGAAATCTTCCGCTAGATTGTTGTTTAGATATACTAGATTTAGAGGAAAAATAGCTAAAATGGCATCGCTGCCCGGTAAACGAACGTGTGCTGGACCTCCACAGTTGAACCGTCACAATATTGCCATTTCAGACATATCCAATGTAATAGCATGTCAATAAAGAATATTCCATCATATTTCCTCACTGATTTCGTATTTAGTACTAGATATTGACTTCGTTATTGAAATGTTCGCAATTCGCATTCGCATTCGCAAATTTTACAATAAAAATTTTGATTTCCCATTCGCAAATATGGAAAATTTATTTTCGTTCCATTTCTAATATATATATATATATATATATATATATATACTATATACAGTATATTATACAGTATATATATATTTTATATATATATATATATATATTTTTTTTTTTTTTTTTTTTTTTTTTTTTTTTTTTTTCAGGCAGGTGAGATTAAAATAATAGGCACAGTTTGCATTATTGAGTTTATTATTGATACTCTAAATTTTTCGTATTGTTTTTCTAGTATTTACAGGAAGTTGGTAAAGGAGGTTTGCAAAGGGTTCCGACGTTTCGATGGGCGCAGCCATCATTATCAAGGAGAAGTGAAGTTAGAAGGTGATAAGTCAAGAATATATAGGCGATACAAGATCAAGAGAGGGTTTATTGTGTGCTGGCTGTATGCTGGTTGGCTAACCTCAGGCTAGCTCTGGTATGGGTTAGGCGCAGGAGTGGGCGGGGCCTCTGCTTCGTTTGTCTGCGTGTGGGGAGGGGGCAATCCTGGGGGCATCATGGGGGGCCTCACTTTGGAAGGGCATGCCGAGGGTAGGATCTGGCTGTATTCCGCTTGTGTGTTTAAAGTAGGTTTGTATGTTTGTATATATATAGCTTCAAGAATGAATAGGCGGCGTGAGTCTATTTCTTTATCAAGAATAGAGGTGTGTTTATCAAGTCGGCTCTGGTGAGTTCCTGATGGTATGGGGATGTGTGGTAGTGGTCCTTGATAGCTCCGGCTTGAAGGTGGAGGGTACGGCGACGTGACAGACGAGTCCTTGTCAAACCGACGTAAGTGTGAGGTCCACAGTCCTCACTGTTACAGGTGTGTCGGTATATGACATGGTCCTCTTGTGACGGTTTCTTAGCGGTAGCCGGGCTGTTGCGAAGGACTAGTTGTGAGGTTTTCATTGATTTGTAGTATATGATAAGTTTAAGGTGTTGGTCAGGGTTCGTAGTTTTAACGTTGTTGCTGATAATGTCTCTCATTATGTTTTCGTCTGTCTTGTGATCTGAGGACATGTGGTTTGTATAGTAAATTTTTATGTATTCAGTGTTTGTATTAGTAGGCATGTCGTGATTGTACCATGTTTCAAGGTGTTTGTTGATGGTGTGAGCGATGTCCGAGTTGCTGTACCCATTCCCGGACATTGTACCCAACTCGGACATCGCCCACACCATCAACAAACACCTTGAAACATGGGCAGCGCCCATCAAAACGTCGGAACCCTTTGCAAACCTCCTTTACCAACATCCTGTAAATACTAGAAAAACTATACGAAAAATTGAGAGTATCAATAAAAAACTCAATAATGCAAACTGTGCCTATTATTTTTATCTCACCTCCCTGAAAGAAAATATCCTCCCTGGCTACACTAATATCAATATATATCTATATTTATATATATATATATATATATATATATATATATATATATATATATATATATATATATATATATATATATATATATATATATATATATATATATATATATATATATATATATATATATATATAAAATAGCCACTATATTGATGGATTATATTGACTGAAATGTATTGATTAACATTTATTGACCGAAAAAGCACATGTGAAGGGGCTTAAAACCTTCTTGGTCATCCCCGATTATTTCTGTATGTTTGGCTATCATTTCGTTCACCCTGCTCAATTATAAGCGTTATTGTTCAAATGGATACATTATTGCCTTGATAAGGTGTACTGAACACACCCTGGATATACATTAAGCCTACGCCTACGGCCTACACACCGAAATATCCTATATCTCTCTTTCCCTCATTTTCTCTCCTCCCACCTCGGGAGGAGAGAAAATTAGTGAAAGAGAGAGAGAGAGAGAGAGAGAGCACCCCGAAACCGGATATACGTTAAGTCTATGCCTACACATTCCACATTGAAATAGCGATTCCTGTCGTTTGGCGCACCTGCTTCCATAATTTTCTTACGGTGGGGGAGAGTTGATTAACCCTCGGACTTCGGGCCCTTTAACCCTTAAAAAGCGGCCCACCACTTAAGTCGAGTTAAATAAAGCTGGACTATGTGGCGGCGCTCAACATAACTCGAGTGGCAATTTCAGCACGTAATGTGGCTGAGAGAGAGACAAGTGGTGGCAGGAGACTAGTGAGCGTATGACTGCTCCAGACCACCGCGGCGAACCTACTGACACAAATCTCAGCTCCCTCCTCCCTCTCTCACTCGCTACATACTCAATTATGTACCGAAAGTACCGAATTACCTGCTTTTTGCACTCGCGTTGCACGGTTATTGCAAGAAAACTATCCATCATACAAGGATCGTTATGGTGTCATTCGAAAGCTCTGTTTATGCCCTTTCAGGGATAGGTACTTGTTTTACGTTCTGGGTCTTATTTAGGCATGAAAATGATCACGTAAACAGCCCTATTTTGGCTAAAAACACCCCGCTGGGCGGTACACATAAATAAACCGCATAGGCCGCTCGTAAGGTGTTAAATACTCCCGCCAAGCCCGAACCCGGGTAAAATATCAAATTCTCGGGATTTTGCCGTGCTTTTTTACACACTAAATAATGGCCTAACCTAGCTTATATATATATATATATATTATATATATATATATATATATATATATATATATATATATACAGCGGCAGTTGTCGTTGTTGTCTTGCTTTTGGTGAACACTAGAAGTCTCTAGACCAAGTGGTTCAGTTTTTATGATAAAAATAATTAGGTCAGTATCCTGGACGAAAGGCTAGAATTCATTGTTTACTCCCGACTTTTGTCATTTACCGATACTCATATCTCTGCAAACAAATGGTCTAACCAAGTTTTTATGCATACAAGAGGTAGATATGGTCGCTGCCGTGCGATGGGTGAAGACTAGAACACTCTACATTGTGTAGTTATTGTGTGAGGTGATAAATAAGACGGCGAATGAGGTGGGAATTCCGACCTTCGTCTGATTGCGGCGCCACCGCTCTGCCGTCCGCAGCTATGGGCCGTTTATATTCGTTCAACAATTTATTATTGATTATGGATTATTTTTGTATGTATTGTGTAATAACATTGATTATATTGATAATTGATTATAGATTACTGATATATTTCACCATTGTAAGCATTGCTAAATCACTGTCATCTGCTTTCATGCATATATTGGGACACAGGTTCAGAAGATACAAGCTTTCGTAAAGCTTGCTTACAAGCAGGAGTCAGCTGACTGGCTGGCTGTGTGTTCTTGTTGTTGTTGGTTATATGGACGACCCGCCAAGACAACAACACTTTTTCTAGTGCAGTTTTAATTGGTTTTAAGCCTTAGATAACCCGTAGGTGCTTCAGAGGCCACAGTGTCTCTCAGTGGCAATAGCTAATGGCCTCCTGAGCAAACATCCGAGTCTGGAGGGTTAACCCTCCTCAACATTATAATGAATGATAATTAGATGCCTCTCATTGGGTATACAGAAGTATCGATCCCTGTGGACGGGCACACCTGCTTCCAAGTTTCTCACGGTGGGGGTTAATTACACACATACAATTATTTTAGATATACCTCATGTCTGGACACTCATATATCATATTATGTCTAAATGATCATCGTAATCCTACATCTCGAGGCTAAACATTAGCAATGTTCAATTTCTACTAGTGAAATTATGATTGAATTACCTTACTTAAATAAAGAACAATGTATATAGGCAGAACGGAAGAAAAAGATGATGGAAAAAAAAAATACTCTATGGTAGTTCATCCCTAAGATCTGGATGGTGGTGGGGCGAGAATGTTGTGAGCGGAAGACAGCAGCGGCGCGAGAGAGTTGGGAGCAGGAGAGAGCGAGCGAGCGAGCGGGGGAAAGCAAGCAAGAGAGAGAGAGAAAGTGCACCCTAATCCTAGATCTAGAGGCTCAAACTAATAATGTCTAGTTTCCACAGCAACTAGACATTGCGCATATTTTGAAACACTGTATATTTACACACAATTATTTTCGAAATACCTCATGTATGCACATTGCACACCCGAATATCATTTGTACAGTTGACCACCCTAATCCTAGATCTAGAGGCTATAAACTAGAATGTCTAGTTGCCGCAGCAACTAGACATTCTATATACCACCCACCTTAATTTGTTTAATTTTCTGGGAAATCCAAATAGTTCTGAACTTCCATGATATGCACAACTCTACTGGAGGTAGTTCAATTATTGAGATACACTTTAGATTTTCGATTTTTCGGGGTCCTTCCTAGTTAGGGGACCTAGCCAATTAAATACATTTTCAGCTGAGTAAAGTGGTTAATATATTTTCATACCATGCCGTTAACAGATTTTATTAATACTTTCTGTCACATATTACCATTATATTTGTTATTGTTGCTGTGGTATTATTGTATACTTTGTGCAGATTTGGCATGTACCTCCCTGCAAGCACTGGGTGGAGCTTTCACCGCCCCTGTGATGATCTATACATGTCACTACAATGCCACAACAGCCTCCACACCAGATATTATCAGCATACTACACCCCACCAACTTACTAGGCACTGACGCCACACCAAACATCATCACCATCACCCCATCACCATCCAACACCAGTAGTTCTCCAAGCTCTACCAGAACCTCCATCGCCAATCGGTAAATACATTTATCAGTTTAGCTACTGAGTTACAACCTTCTAACTTTAATACCAAACTAAATTTGTTGTTTTTCAGTTACTGTTGGATAAAAACTGACATTATCATAAGCATAAACCAAGCAACTAGGCCAAAGATAATTACAAATTAATCTATGACTATTTCAACCTCTTCTTATTTACTTTCATGCATCATGTTATCGTTCATTATGGAAGCAAACGTATAAGAAAACTAACTGAAAGAAACTTAGACCACTTCGTTCGTTAACCAATTTATAACACCAACAGTTAGATTAATATTTTGTATTCACATTCCAATTAATGAACTATTAAAACAATCATTATCAAAACATTTTACATTTTTTTTTTTTTTTTTTTAAGGAGACAATGAACGGAGGAAGGAAAAACACAGATAAAACAAAAAGGTCCATGTCCCTAAAGGCATCCTCCATTCATAAAATGTTTGTAACAACTGGATTTAAACTGTTGTAGATTGTAAGTTTGTGGAAAGCAACTCGAGGGAAGTGAATTCCAAAGAGTAGTAGTTCTGGGGATAAATTAATTTTGATAAGCAGAAGTTCTGCATTGTGGAGGATCTCTATCTCTATTGCATGATGCCGTGATCCCCGAAGGGGTGGCCACGAACGAACCGCCCCCATGCACCTCTGTCCCAAGTCAGTCGACGCCCCTCCCCCCAACCAGCACCGCCTTCGTTCATGTACTTCCTCACTCCATCCTTCCACCTCTCATTCGGTCTACCTCTCCCGCTCTGTCCCTCCACCTCGCTCTCGTACACCCTCTTAGTCATTCTCTCGCTTTCCATACGTTCCATATGGCCGAACCATCTCAAGTTGTTCCTTTTCATACTTTTCAGCACATCTACCTCCACACCACACCTCCTTCTTACTTCCTCATTAGTCTGTCTATCCCTCCATGTAACTCCGCACGCACTCCTTAACCTGTTAAGCGCTAAATAGCCCTAGGAGCTAGGGTAGTTATTTGTGCATTTCTGCCAAAAAATTCGATCTCACAGAATTTAAAAAAAAGTACATCAATGTCTTAGAAATAAGCAGCCACATCCGCCAATATATATATATCCACCCTCCAAAAATGTGGGTGTGGAGTTACGGTGGCTGCAAGTTGAAAACAATGGGCTGATAGGCACGACATCCCCGAGCGAGCGAGTGTGTGTGAGTGAGTCAGGCGGGAGGAGAGAGAGAGAGGGTGGAGGCAAGAACGTGCGATTGATGAGAAGCAACGCTCTATATCTCGCCTAAAAAGCACCTTTATGGTTTCACCTGTTCATATTCATGAGTAAGGCAGCCCATGTGAATAATATACACTGATAAATGAAGCGCAGAGAGGCATACGGACGAATAATAGGCGAAATAAGAGTGGTGGATTGAGAAAGGTGGGTGGCGCGGGAGAGAAAAGGGTCAGATTACAGTAGGTAGGTGAGATTAGCGTAGGTATATGCACAAATTTAGACCTTATAGACGCTTTGTGTTGTCGTTGCTATAATGTAAACAACGATAAGGCTTCTTGGATGGCGCAGTATGTTAGAGTAACCCGATATATCATTACACCATTTTTACGCACTATTTGCTTGCAACTCATGGATGAAAGGTTATTTATTTACTTGTAAATTTCTTTACTGTTTGTTCGTAATGATAGAATATGTTAGGTTATGTAAAAGTATTATACATACAAAATACTTCGATATACACAAGTGTATCGAGGGTATATATATATTTTTTTTGTCAAGCATTCGTCTGCCCGAAAATACGTACGCACTAATCGCTGTCAGTTTAGTGTGATCTGTCATGGTCTAGTGGTTAGAGTGATGGACTGAGTGAGATGTAGGCCTAGAGACGTAGGCCTAGAGACGTGGGTTCGAAACCAGAGAGGTTATGGGGATATTTTTGGAGTGTTTATATCACTTGATTTTTGTTTTTTGTACATACTTACGCCCTGCTATTCATAAAGTCGAAAACTTTGATGAATAGCAGAGCGTAAGTATGTTTTTTTGTGTTTATTTATTTTTTTTTTTTTTTTTTTTTTTTTTTTTTTTATTATTACAAAAGGTTGTTACAAAAGGTTAGTACATAAGTATAATATTACATAGGTATATATATAAATAAAACAAAATATTGCCTGGCTAATGAATTAAACTGAAATAATAAATGAAAATATTGCTTATATATACAGTATACTGTATACAATAATATACTGTATATATATATATATATATATATATATATATATATATATATATATATATATATATGTTGGTAAAGCCAGGTAATAAATTTTCTTTAATACATACGAGGTTGAAAGAAATGGCAATTTCTGCGTTGGAAATTTTATTATTCAAAGTTTCCAGGTCTCTGATGAGTTTTCGCTGGGTGGCAGGAAGTAGATGAAGGAGATGAGCAAAGTTCATGGTGGTACAGGGTTACATTAAAGTACATGAAGATACAGGATATACGACGCGTTTCACTGGACAACCAGCATTATCAAGTAAGGAAGGAATGATATAAAAGGTAAACAGGAAGGGTATATATAGAGGGTGGAGGATCAGAGGAGGCGGAAAACAGGGGGCAAAAGTCTGTGATTGGTGGAAGGCTAAACTAGGAGAGAAAAAGGGGGTAACCGCTTCACGCATGCGCACTGGATGCGGGATGGTGGTCGACAGGTGGGGTCGAAGCTGTTTGGCTGCGTGTCGAGGGGCGTGGCCTAAGTTGTGTGGCGCCTGCAGAAGACGAAGCTGAAGGAGGTAGCGCGGGGGGCTGCGTCAAGGGCACCGGGGGCCGAGGAGGGGTGTTAGGTCCTGTAGGGTAGTGCCTTTTGGCAGAAGGAAGGATCTGAAGGTCCAGAGTTTGGTTGTTGATGTTGGGATGTAAGGCTTGGATGGACACAAAATGAACACAAAAATGACGAGGCCGTCTTAAAAGAAATAATCTCCAAGCATGTCCACCCAACCAACCCGGAAAACAAAATCAAATTAATAATTTATTACAAATCCCCCAAGACCTCCAACCTCGTTCTCCGCAACAAACCAGCCTCCACCAAGATAAAGAGCCCGATGACCGACGATCACGTCATTTACCAACATACCTGTAATTATGAGGACTGTGGACCTCATTCCTATATTGGTATGACGCAGACTCGTCTTTCACGTCGGTTAACTCTTCACCTTCAGGCTGGAGCCATCAAAGACCACTATCTCACCCCTAACCACCCTCACCTCACACGCAACGAGTTAGAGAAACACACCACCATACTCGATAAAGAAAGTGACCCAAGGAGATTACCTATACTCGAAGCTTTATACATCCAAGCCTTACATCCCAACATCAACAACCAAACTCTGGACCTTCAGATCCTTCCTTCTGCCAAAAGGCACTACCCTACAGGACCTAACACCCCTCCTCGGCCCCCGGTGCCCTTGACGCAGCCCCCGCGCTACCTCCTTCAGCTTCGTCTTCTGCAGGCGCCACACAACTTAGGCCACGCCCCTCGACACGCAGCCAATCAGCTTCGACCCCACCTGTCGACCACCATCCCGCATCCAGTGCGCATGCGTGAAGCGGTTACCCCCTTTTTCTCTCCTAGTTTAGCCTTCCACCAATCACAGACTTTTGCCCCCTGTTTTCTGCCTCCTCTGATCCTCCACCCTCTATATATACCCTTCCTGTTTACCTTTTATATCATTCCTTCCTTACTTGATAATGCTGGTTGTCCAGTGAAATGCGTCGTATATCCTGTATCTTCATGTACTTTAATGTAACCCTGTACCACCATGATCTTTGCTCATCTCCTTCATCTACTTCCTGCCACCCAGCGAAAACTCATCAGAGACCTGGAAACTTTGAATAATAACATTTCCAACGCAGAAATTGCCATTTCTTTCAACCTCGTATGTATTAAAGAAAATATATATATATATATATATATACAGTATATACCAAAACATATGAACGTATCCTACAACTATAATTTGTACATGTTATGATAATATTATCACGTTGGTCAGGTACGGGCAAGTAGGTAGGCAGGCAGGTGTTTTGAGATCACGTTGGTCAGGTACGGGCAGGTAGGTAGTGAGGTAGGTAGTGAGGTAGGTGGGCGGGGCAGGAGTGTGGCTGAGGCAGGGCGACACAGGTACCACTCCTAGTAGTACTTGAGTGAGTGGTAGTCCCTGAAGCACTCGCCCAAACACAACCCAACGTTGCATTCCTTGCACATTGATGTGACTCTGCTTCTTTTTTGTGGCTTTCTGGTGGAGTGGGCACAGACCTGGCACTGTACTTGCAGCCTCCGGGTGCCAGATAGCTCGGTGTGGATAGGGTAGTGTTTGTCATACCCATCAATGACTCTGTCTGGGAGGTTGACTGCACGGCGACCCCTGTGACCGGAGACTGGTTGGTGTTTTTGTAGGAGTTGGTAGGCGACGTTGTAAATGAACTCCCTGAACTTGAGTTTTTTGTTCGGGGCCATGTCTTTTTTGACCAGCCACATGTTGTAAGGGTTGAGCATCGTGATGTCAACAAAGTGAAGGAAAAGCTTGTGATACCATTTCACTGTTTTTCGTAGACACTCAACGCCTGCAAGCTGGCAATCAGACTTGTCCACAAGGCGCATGTACTTGGTATAATCTACCACCATATCAGGTTTCTGGATAGACTTCTTGGTACGGTAGTGGAATTTACCAGAGTCCACTTGGGCACCTGTATGGACAGTCGAAAGCAGGTGGACTGGTCGCTTATCGAGCCACTTTACCGCCAGAACTTTCCCCGACTTCTCCAGCTGCTTGTAGTGCTCTTTCTTCTTTCTTCTTGGTCTTTCCTGTCTGCGGCGCCTTTGTTCCTCTGCCAAGTCGTCATCAGAAGCGGTGTCACTGTGGGAGGGGTTGTCCAGTTCTATGCGATTGCCTTGGAACTTAGGCATGAACTTCCTGTTAGTTCTGACAGTCCCACATGCCCCCGTTTTGTGGTCATGGAGGAACTGGCAGAGTGCCGGACTTGTATACCAATTGTCGGTGTACAACGTGTGCCCCTTGTTCAGGTAGGGCTCCAGCATCTTTTTCACAATGTGCCCTGACATGCCCAATGGGTCGTTGCCACCGACTTTTGGAATGTCTACATCAGTGCCGGTGTATACGATCATGTCGAGCACTATTCCACTTTCACAATCGCACAACACAAAAATCTTGATCCCGAACCTGTGTCTCTTCAAGGGGATGTACTGCTTGAACACCAGGCGTCCTTTGAAAAGCACGAGCGACTCATCAATCACCAGGTTGGCAAAGGGGTAGAAGAATTTCCTGTACCTTTGCAACAACATGGTCAACACATCCCGAACTTTCCATATTCTATCAGCTCGGTTTGGATTATTATTGTCTGCGAAGTGCAAAAATCGCAGAAGCAAGAAAAATCTATCACGAGCCATATACTTCCGGAAAATTGGGGTGTTGATGATTGGGTCATGCTTCCAATAATGCTCCATTATATGCTTCCTGCAGAGAGGCATGATTAGCAACAACGCAAAGAACACAAGGAGCTCAGGGACAGTCGTATCAACCCATGCACGAATTCTTGCTCTAGGAGATATCATATCAATTCTTTCCCTCACCCTGGTAAAATAGCCATTGGTTTGGGAAACGAGATGAGATAATACCTCCTGGTCAACAAATGCACAGAAGAAATCAGATTCCGTGGACTGGTCATTGCAGGGCCAGTCTGCTGTTGAACCAGCCAGATTGTCATTGAACTGGTGCAAATCTGGTTGGAAATGGGACCCTTCAGACCAGGCAAAATTATACGCCCGTGGGGGATCAGGATCAGCCCCTCCGTCAGCCACGTCGTCTGCGCCTTCGTCGTCAGACAGGTCTTGCTCATGGTTACGGTGCAGAAGTACATCGTCGTCTTCCGAATCCTCTGCACCTCCCTCATATTGGTCTTGATCCTCCTCAGACTCGCTCCCACTATCACCACCCCAGCCATAGTTCCTGGGATCGAAGGCTTCCCCTTCTGCAGCGTCGTCGTCAGAGGAGTCAGGAGGGAAGACGAGGGCGTCAAACTTTGATGGCGTTAGACCGGCTGCCAAAACTCTACGAGGCCCTCCAACAGCAGCAGGGGCATGGGTGGGCGTGGGTGGTGGAGCAGGGGCGTGCGTGGGCGGTGGTGCAGGGGCGGCCTTGGTGGGCAGTGGTGCAGGGGCGGCCGTGGTGGGTGGTGGTGGTGGCAACGCGGGGGTGGTAGAGGCGGGAGGTGTCACCTTACTCCTCTTGAACTGATAAGGGTGACCTTTTCCCTTACCCTTCTTTCCAACTACCCCCGATGCTCCTGCATCCCCAGGACGGCCACTTGTACTTCCTGTGGTGGTGGTGGGCGCCGTGGGCGTCGTTGCCACAACAGTAGAGGCAGTAGTTGTTGTGGTAGAAGTTGTCAGAGCAAATGCTGAGGACAATGACCTCTTCGCACTCGTCGTGCTTGTTGCACGTGTCGTGCCTCTCCCAGCACGTGTCGTGCCTCTCCCAGCACGTGTAGGTCTTCTTGGCTGCACTGGCTCATCCTCCTCAGAAGTATATACGTAGGAGGGGTCCCTGGCACGTGTTCGTGTCCTGCCACGAGCACTAACACCGCCAGCAACAGGGTTGGGCGAGTCAACAGGGAGCGAGTCAGGGGAGCGTGTAGGCTCCATAGTGACTGAGAGCGTACTGCGTGTGTAGACAGTGTGGGGTGCGTGCGGCGGGTGGTTGTGGGTGGCATCGAGAGGTACCATGTCGCACTAAACATGGCGCAATTTGTGACTCCCTAGACAGCTTGGCGCCGTTTTGGTACGCCTTTAAAAATCCTGCTTCCGTGAGGCCTATCGCGTTCCCTATAGGAAGCCTTCCGTGAGGCCTATCGCGCTTGCCGGGTTAAGTAATTCATTTCCACTGCTCTCACTCTTGGTCTGAGTCTCTCAACCAACGTCCATGCTTCGCTTCCGTAAGTCAGTGTCGGGATTACCACACTGTCATGCAAGGACTTCTTCACTTCCATACTGACCACCCTATTTCTTGTTACTGCTTTTAGCGTTCCTACAACCCTCTTCCCCTGTTGTACCCTCTCCCGCACTTCTTCATCCATAGTCCCATCTTTCAACACACTGCCCAGATACTTAAAAGAGTTGACGATCTCCATAGCCTGACCGTTCAGCTTCACCTCACACTCTGTGACTTCACCCCTTTCGAAGACCATAACCTTGCACTTCCCCGCATTTACCTTCAAATTCCGTTTTTCGCACACTGTTCCAAACTCATTTACCAGACCCTGCAACTCCAATTCATTATCACTCATCAGAACTGTATCATCCGCAAACAGCAGTATAGGTAGCTTCCACTCAATTCCCTCCCTTTCCAGCGATACACCAACATCCACTGCTCTTTCTTTCATGACTCCATCCATATAATTATACAGTAAACAACCACGGGGACATCACACGCCCCTGTTTCAAACCAACATTCAGGTTAAAGAACTCGCTCTGCTCACTCTCCACACATACTGCCGCCTTTGCACCCTCATACATGCTCTTCTCTGCTTTCAGCAACTTGCCCTCTACTCCGTATATTCTAAGTACTTTCCACAAACCTTCTCTATCCAGTCTGTCCTAGGCCTTCTCCAAGTCCATAAAGGCAACATACACCTTTTGTTTCTTCTCCAGATACTTCTCCACAACACAATTCAGGGTAAAAATCTGATCTACACATCCTCTTCCCTTCCTAAAACCTCCCTGCTCGTCGCCTATCCATTTCTCCGTTCTCACTCTCACTCTCTCAATCACTACCCTACTGTATACCTTCCCTACTACGCTTAGAAGCCATATTCCTCGGTGGTTACCACACACACCTCTTTCCCCTTTGCCCTTATATAGGGGGACTATTATGCCAGTCTTCCAGTCATCGGGTGCACTCCCCTTCTTCCATGCTAGTTTGCACATTTTCCATACCCATTCTATCACTATCTCACCACCATACCTCAACATTTCCCCACACACTCCATCTGTTCCTGGTGCTTTCCCCAACTTCACTCTTTTCATGGCTTCCCACACTTCTGACCTCCTGATCCCCACCTCCTCCTCCACTACTTCTCTTCTTCTCCCTCCCATACCATATCCAGCTATGTTTGCTGGCTCTTCATTCCTTACCTTACATTTAGCAACTCACTGAAGTACTCCCTCCATCTTTCGACTCTCTCTTGCTTCTCGGCTAGCATTCTCCCATTCTTATCTTTCACACCCTTACTGTTTCCCTTGCTACCTTCCCTAACTTTCTTGACTTCTTTCCAGAACAGTTTCTTACTCTCCCTCCATTTTACACTCAGATTCCTTCCAAATTCCTCATCTACTCTTCTCTTACTTTCCTTCACTACTCTCTTCACCACCCTCTTACTCTCCACGTACCTCGCTCATTTCTGTCTCTCGGATTCCCTCTACTACCCAACCACTCTCTATATGCTTTCTTCTTTTCTTCCACAGCTATTCTTACCTCTTCTGTCCACCATGCTGTACCTTTCACTCCCCTCCCTCTTCTCCTCACGCCACACACCTCCTCACATGCTGCACAGATCTCATCCTTAAACACCTTGCTCATCTCCTCCACTTCCTCCATAACTTCCAGGTCGAACCCACCTAGTCGTCTTTCCACTGCTCTCCTGTACTCCTCCCTGACTTTCACCTCCTGCAACCTCTCCACCCTCCTCACCATTCCACCCTCCTCTCGCCTCCCTCCAGCTCTCCTCACCCACTTCTTTTGTATCCTAACCTTAGCTACCACTACATAATGATCAGACAGACCCCCTCCATTACCCCTATACACCCTAGCATCCATCACAGATTTCTTCATTCGTTCATCCACACATACATAATCAATCCATGGCTTTCGTTCCACCACTTTCTTATCCTTCATCGTCAACATCCGTTTCCATGTGTATCTGTGGATCATCCGGTGTCGGAAGAAGGTGGTGGCTATCCACAGCCTCCTCCCCACACATACGTCCACAAGTGCACAAGTGTGGAGGAGAAGGTGTAAATTCATGGGCGCTCTCAGCTGCCCTAGTTCTACGGGGAAAGTTGTGGAACGGCGGCACAATTGAAGCAAGGTCTTCGGAACAATTGCTGTGAAAATATCTGTAGAATAATGCAAGGGATGCAACGTTTCTTTGTATGGATAATGTAGGAAGGTCCTGTGTGATTGCAGGGTTATTGATTAATCTAATAGCTTTATTTTGAATTTTGTCCAACTGACTCAATGCAACCACTCCTCTTCCACTCCACAGAGGTGAACAGTAATCCATCTGAGAACGCACATGACTTTTATATATTACGGCCAACTGCTCGTCAGTGAAGAATTCTCGAACTCTGTACAGGAGTCCCAGTTTTTTAGAGGCATTCTTAGCAATGCTTCTAACATAATGTGTCCAGCTCAAGTTAGTAGTTAATGTTACACCGAGAATGTCAATACTAGGGGAAGTGGGAATATTTACATCATTAAAATATATATGGGAGTCGGTGAGATTCTGTCGGTTAGAAAATTGAATGTACTTGGTTTTCTGTGCATTAAAGGAAATTAGATTCTTTTGTCCCCATTCATTAATTCTAGAAAGGTCCTGGTTCACAGAAATTGCAGTGTTTATTTTTGAATTTATAAGATCGGGTTGGGTGAAAGAATTGGTAAATGTGAAGGAACTGTGGAGTGTTGAGTCATCTGCGTAGGAATGTATTGGATTATGAGTGGTAGATTCAAGATCATTGATATGAATGAGGAACAGAGTTGGGGCCAAAACTGATCCCTGGGGAACACCAGCATTTATTGAGTGAAATTGAGAATAAAGGCCATCTACCATTACACATATATTTCTGTTATGAAGATAAGAAGAAATTAGTGGAACTAATGATGCTAGGCCGTAGTGTGACATCTTCGACAATAAGGATTGATGCCAGACTCTATCAAATGCCTTTGATATATCCAGTGCTATTGTATGTGTTTCACCATGTTGGTCTGTAGCTTGGTTGATTTGATGCGTAAGAAGGCAAAGAATGTCTGCAGTTGATCGACATCGTCTAAAACCATATTGCCTATCACTGATTAATTTATTATTCTCAAGATGCTTAATTATGTGATTATTTAATATAATTTCAAAGACTTTACCAAGAGTGGAAGTTATAGCTATTGGTCTGTAGTTTGATGGATCTGAAGAAGCACCTTTTTTAGGAACTGGATGGATGTTTGCTTCTTTCCAGGATACTGGGAAGCATGAGGTATGAGTACACAGACGGAAAAATGTTGCCAATACAGGAGCGAGCACCAAGGAGCAATTCTTAAGGGGAGGTTTTTAGTTGATTCCCTAGACTTCCATCAAGCTTAAAATTACTCCCCCTTGACCCCCTTTCAAGATAAATTTGTACATTTTTCGGTAAAAAAAAAATCCCTGCCAAAGGCCGGTTCCCCTTAAAATACAGGCTCGCTATCGCTCGCCAGGAAAAAATCGACACCTAAATGGCACGAATGGTCTTAAAATTGACAGAAATTGGGCGAGGGTTCTTAAAATCGCCAAACTAATGGGGCAAGCGTCTTTAAATCTCACAAGCAATGGGGTTAAACATGAGGGAGAAAGAGGTTCAGAAAAAATCCTCCAGGTGGAAATCTCCTCTTAAGTACTATTGGAGGAATTTCATCTGGACCAGGAGCCTTATCTACTGAGAGATTCTGCAAAATAGTTTTGACATGTCTGGTGTGGATCTTAAGTGAGGGAATTTCAGGCGAATTAAAATTAAGTACAGCGACATCGATGAAACAGTAGTGAAGTTGGATTTGAATGAGTTAAGAGTAGACCAAAATATTTTGTTATCATTTGTATTATTTAGAAGTTTATTTGCCTGCTTGTGGAGAAAGTTTGATTTAGCTAGTTATATTTAATAACATTTTGGCATGATTTATGATGTTTCTAAAGTAATTAAAGGCTTCATGTGTTTTTGATCTTGTGTATGCATTGTAGGCTATTGCTTTTTGTTCAGTTACTCTAGCACAATTATTATGGTCAAACCATTTAAGTGAATTAGATCTTTTACTGTACTTTTGATGAGGAATAAAAGTTTCCATTCCAATTTTTATAAAATCTTGTATGTGGCTCAAGGTGGAGTGTGCATCATTAGACAAAAAAGAGGTCCAGGGAATATCAATAAAGAAATCTTGAAGACCCTCCCAGTCTGCCCTAGCGTAATGCCATTTAGTCACCAAAACAGGTTCAGAGTGGGAAGGTGTGGTAGGTGATAGACAGGTGGCCTGTATCAGACAGTGATCAGAAGATCCAAGCAGGGACCTCACTGTAGCATCATAATTTTCTGAATTGGTTGTTAAAAATAAGTCCAGTAGGTGGAATTATGATCAGGAATATCTGGTACAAGGGTGGGTTGGTTGACTAGTTGAGTGAGATTAAATGAGTCTGCAAATAGCTCACATTCAAGACCAGCATCATCAGTCCTGGCTGAATGAGTGAGCCATTCAACATTATGGACATTAAAATCACCCAACACAGTGATTTCAGAAGAAGCATTTAAGTTGAGGACACTGAGTTGTGAGGACCGAGAATCAAAAAGACTTTGCTCTGGAGGAGTATTTGGGGAACGGTAGATGCAACATATGTATTTAAATTTACCAGCAGAAATTAATTTGTATATCGAATAATCAAAATAGGGACAATTGAAACTAGTAACCTCCTCCAGGGCAATTTCAGATTTTGCGAAGCAACATACACCTCCTTTAGGTCTGAAATTTTGGAGCAGTTGATAACCTGGAAAATTAAATCTAGATGTGTCAGATGTGGATGTTACTTGAGTCTCTGTCAAAAAAAAAGGAGAGTAGGGTATTCTGCTTGAAGAAATTGGTGTACAGAATTGATGTTAGAGTGAAGTCCCCTTATATTGCTAAAGAAAAAGCTGCACCGACGAGCAGCTTTGGGACGTTGCAATGCTGTTGACACAGTCGCATGATGACGACCGGGAGGGCCCTGTGCCGATGACCCAACCCTGCCGGGGGTGGATATCCGAGGGACCACCAGGTTTGCTCTTAACAATTGTACTGCCATGATTTATAAGGTAAAGATATGTATAGGGTTGCTTGTATGATATGTAGTGGGAAGAGTAGTGTTTTATGGATAGAGGATAGCGATGTAGGGCAATGTCGTGAAGTTGGATGTGTATGTTATATAAAGAGGGTTTTCCTGATACCCCTGATGTGTGAGGCAGAAACATATGTATCCAGCTACCAAGGCCTGGGAGAGAAAATGGAATTCAGGCTATTCCCTGAGTCTCCCGAAACCTTGGCGGTAGTACTTCCCTGGGCGGGGCTGCCTACCCCTACTATGAGTGGTAGATATGAGATAATTGATATGAATGAGGAACAGAGTTGGGGCCAAAACTGATCCCTGGGGAACAGCAGCAGTTTTTGAGTGAAATTGAGAATAAAGGCCATCTACCATTACACATATTTTTTCTGTTATGAAGATAAGAAGAAATTAGTGGAACTAATGATGCAAGGCCGTAGTGTGACATCTTCGACAATAAGGATTGATGCCAGACTATCAAATGCCTTTGATATATCCAGTGCTATTGTATGTGTTTCACCATGTTGGTCTGTAGCTTGGTTGATTTGATGCGTAAGAAGGCAAAGAATGTCTGCAGTTGATCGACATCGTCTAAAACCATATTGCACATCACTGATTAATATATTATTCTCAAGATGCTTAATTATGTGATTATTTAATATAATTTCAAAGACTTTACCAAGAGTGGAAGTTATAGCTATTGGTCTGTAGTTTGATGGATCTGAAGAGGCACCTTTTTTCGGAACTGGATGGATGTTTGCTTCTTTCCAGGATACTGGGAAGCATGAGGTATGAGTACACAGACGGAACAAATTTGCCAATACAGGAGCGAGTGTTACGACAGGCACTACGAAATAAACAAGGGCACTTAAAAATGGACTAGATGATAGGCTATATCTGCAACAACGGTATGCTAATTCCAAACCCTTGAACTATTACGCCGGTGAACAAAACACTTAAAACCCTCCAGAGTTAATCTACTGGAAAAAGGGGTATCAATTAACTGGGTTTTAGTGCACTTCTACAAAGGCTTTCTGGTGACGGCAAAGCCTACTCACAACAGGAGTACTTTACGTTAATAAAATGCTCTCAAGTAATAACAATGCTTAAATAAACTATAACAAGATTTAATAAAGGAGTATATGCTTATGTTAACTTTAGTGTGAGTCTGTACTCAACACTAAACTCTTCAATGCTCTATGAAAACACTGGAAGTCTAGTCCTACAGCAAACAGATATGGAATCTTCTGAAAACGTCTGATGCTCTAAGATGCTCGTCAAATATAGAACAGAAATAATGCAGGGGCAGGACACCGAAGCGTGTATTTTAAATACACCAACAAGTAGGATACATATATATAAAACAAGGGAGTGCAACAACTCTGTGACAGCACTAATAATAGCCACTCAAAACAGTACTTCCTTAGCCAAAGTAACAGCCATACTGGGTTGTGCACCAAGCATCAACCTAGGCTAAAATAATACGTGAATAATTCCTAAAGCATACGCAGTTAAAGTTAATAAACACAATGCTGTCTTTATTTTAATTTTAACGTAATAAACTTTCCTTTCCCTAGTAGTAATATCGATAGTAAAATAACTTATAATTGTTTTTATTCCCAATTAATAAGATTTTGTAAAATCTGCACTAAAGTAGATGACTTTTGGGCTAGAGCTAGGTTACTATACAGACTCTTAGTGGACAGAGGTTTTGAGGCAAGTAAATTGTTCCATAAATTTAATCTTTTTAGGGTCAATTATTGTGACTGTATTCTAAAATTTGACATCAATAATTTTAATCAAGCATTTTTAACTTGAAGTTTCTTGTATAACCTCTGCTTACTTTTTGTCTGTATTTATTGTTTATCTTTTTCTTTTTCTATTATTATTATTATTATTATTAATATTGATGATTTTTTAAATTTATTGTTCTTGTTAAAAGAGTACTCTTTGTTTAAATCTGTTGTTACTTCATATTTTGCAATTATTTCTCTTTATATTATATGTATTCATTGTCGATAGTATCAATTGCTTACTTTTGCGATTTCCTTAGTTTATTTGTGCTATAAATGTAGGTTATTTGTAGGGTAGTTATTGATAGGGGTCACTTGAAGCATGCTATGCTTACAGGTACCTACCCGATAGCACTATCGTTAGTGAGTGCTGTACTGTATTTTATATATTATTTTGTAATAGTATAGATATCTTATCAATATTTGTATTTTTTACTATTGTTAATGTCTTGTCATGTTGCAAATTTGATTTTAAATAATATTTTTGACATTTAACATGTTTCTTTATTCATGCAGAGTTTAGTAAAATTTGCCAGAACGTCCCGGACTTCCCAAACTTGACTACTTCCTTTAACGTGACGATAGTGCGTTGTTATATGTGCGATTGGTTTGCTTGGGAAACAGATTAACTTGCTCATGTAGTGATGTACACCCTATGTGGTGGATTGTGTTCTTTTATTTAATAATTTTCATTTTAGTAAGCGTTGTTTCCACATAGCGATTTTGATAATTTAATTTGACTTTATATTGTCCTTGTCCCAATTTTGGTTTGTTTAGTTTGCAAGTTTTACATTTTAATTTATTATTAATAAAGTCTAGCAGCGGTGTAAAAGGTACCAGGAACCTAGGCAGAGTGCAAGCATGCTCGTAGCCTACTGTCTCCCCTTGAACAGATTTCCCTTATGTTACGTTAAGTGACTAGGAGGCTCTCTTGGTAAGTCCAGATATCAAGTATCTGGTCTTGCCCTGGCGCTCCACAAAGGTCAACAAAATGAGGTAGCAAGCATACAAGTAAGAGTAGGCAAAAGCCCTTCGCTTGTATACTGCTGCACTCGTAAAGGAATAAATATGCACAAGGGTTACAGGCTACCTAGTTCCGTCGAAGTCGTACAGGCTCTGAATTGCCATATACATAACTCAGACAACGATAAAAGATACCCACCACTGTCTAGCATTAAATAGTAACAAAGAACAACTCAATAATTAGAAGCACCCAATGATAATATGACTCATGTGACTATGACTAATAATCCCTAAAGCTAGTGCAAAAATATATGTGAGAACTGGTGCTGGTAATACGACTGGCCGACTATGGAAGTCGTATGCAGAACCAGAAGGGATAAGTAATTGAATAAAGATAAGAAGTGTTGGAAAAAAAGAAGTTCAGAGAGAGAAACAGTAGTACAGGGGGTTAGATTGGAGACAGATTGCAAGGAACGTCTAGGATCAAGCACACCATGCCAAGCTCTAAGGAGACACGCGGGTAGGAGCCCCCTAGCACCAACACTAAGACAGCGGCACCCAATCACAGACCACTACGTCATGAAGGGCAAGCCTTACGCAGACGACTCAACCTTACACTACTCCATTAGTTTTTCAGAACGCCCCAGCCAGCAATCCCTCAACGACAAACGTAATGAAGCCATAGAACTCTTAAATTCTGATCTAAATACTATTTCCAATTGGGGCAGAGAAAACCTTGTTAACTTTAATGCTTCCAAAACCCAATTTCTCCATCTATCTACCTGTCAGGATCTCCAAGCGGTCTATCCCTTATTCTTCAACAATACAAAAATCAACCCTTCATCTTCTCTCAATATTCTTGGTGTCTCTTTTTCTTCTGCTCTCATTTGGAAGGACCATATTACCAGTCTTGCTAAGGCAGCCTCCCAGAAGCTGGGTGTGCTCAACCGCCTTAGGGGTTCTTTTTGCACAGCTTCTTGCTCTGTACAGGGGCATAGTGCGCCCTTGTATTGAGTATTGTTCACATGTGTGGGGAGGTTCCTCTCACACCGCTCTCCTAGACAAAGTGAAAGGAAGGCCTTTCGTATCATTAACTCCCGTCCACTCACCAACTCTCTGCAATCTCTCTCTCTCCGCCGCAATGTTGCATCTCTCTCGCTATTCTATCGCTACTATATAATCAGTGTTCCTCAGAGCTATCCCAGTGCATACCACCTCCTTTACGTAGGGCACGTGGTACCCGTCTTGCAACTCAATCCCACCCCTACTCTGTGCAACTCTCCAACCCAAGAGTGAAACGTTACTCTCAAACTTTCTTCTACTCAACATCTGAGCTCTGGAACTCTCTCCCAGAATCAGTCTTTCCCTCTTCCTATGACTTAAATTGCTTCAAACTCCGTGTGTCCAGGCATTTTGGCTCGAACGTCCCTTGATTTTGGCCCTGTCACTCTTTCAACTATGGGGGAGGTACTCGCTATAGGCAGTTATGCCTTTTGTCTCCCTCAATCACATAGAAAAAAAAAAAAAAAAAAAAAAAGCGTCATATGACGCGCCAGGCCCGCCGGCCAATCACGAGCGTGGGAAACTCCGCCCAAGCGAGGAAGGCACACGTACATACACACGCACATAATACCACCTCGCTGCCTCCTTCGTTCTCTCTCTCCTAGCAATTCACACTACATATCTTATACTCTATCACTGATATAAAATACTTCAAAGTGTCACAGACAAGAATAAATACCACCACTGATCTGTCTGTGACAACATGAATACTAAGAAAGAAAGAACATCGTTCTACGATTATTATAGCCCATTTCACTGCCCTGGCGAGCGCTAGCAAGTTACGAGTACATTCTGGCAAGCTGGCCAGCGTAACACCCCGCCAAAGATGTGGGACGTTTTAACCTCAGGTAAACGCCACATCTGACCAGACAGAATTCCCACCAACCCCGCATCACCCAGCTACTCCCCCAAGTTGTGAAAACAAGGCACAATCACAAACATAAAACACTTCATTATATAAAAAAATCTACACAACACTTCCCCAAAATAATAGTATCACTTAACATGATTAGATTAATATCCAGTATTCGAGAATGGATAATAAGTCGTAGGCGTGTGCATAAACCTTTAACCGTCCTGGTGGTGTAATGGTTAAGGTGGCAAAAATATGTGTGTGATAACCCGGGTTCGAATCCCGGTGGATCATATATACTTTAATTAATTTCATTGGGGGTGTGGTGGTGAGATTAATAAAATAAGTTTATTAGTAGGTTTAGGGATATTTTTCGAGAGGCCGGTCTATATGATCTGTGCCCCATGAATATTCTTTCCTCTCACTTAAACAGTAGGCTACCATAGTGCGGTTGGGAATATGAACTTGATTAATATCCAGTATTCGAGAATGGATAATAAGTCGTAGGCGTGTGCATAAACCTTTAACCGTCCTGGTGGTGTAATGGTTAAGGTGGCAAAAATATGTGTGTGATAACCCGGGTTCGAATCCCGGTGGATCATATATACTTTAATTAATTTCATTGGGGGTGTGGTGGTGAGATTAATAAAAATAATATTAATAATATTACGCTCAACGAGCAAGCTTCAACAAGCCTAGCCTACTAAGACAAAAACTCAGAATGTCTTAGATTCTTGCTGTAACATACTGCACTCATATACTATCAAAAGAAAGAGTTTTTATGTGAGGTTTTTGTATTATTTTTAATAGTGTTTTTGGCGGCTTTGCTCTACAGGGGCAAGCCTAATTTTTCTCCACTCTCAAACAAACACTGACTGAACGGCGAGGGTTCTCCTTAAAACATACCCTCCCATGACAAACAATCAGCCAGAACATTATCAGTGCCCTTAACATGCCACACATCCAACATGTGTTCCGGCAGCAAAACAACACCTTACACTGATAAACTGCCCAGTCCATCACAAGACTGGCACTTCTCTTCGCTCTCTCCGGCAACGGGACCTGCCAATAACCTTTCACTAGTTCTACCTTAGTGATAAACGAGGCAGCCCCGATGCGGTCTATGGGGTCGTTAACTCTGGATAAGGTATAGGCGTCTGTCAGGGATAATGCACCAACACTCTTGCAATCAACACAAACACGGATCTTACCACTTAACTCAGGTTGTAAAGTTACTGGCAACGACCACTCATGATATCCCTTATCCCTCAGACCCTTCTCCAACATGTAGTCCAGCTCTGCTTTCACAACAGGCTGTTGAGCAGGATTTATACGGTAGGGAGCCAATTTGAACCTTGCACTGTCTCCAGCCTCCATGTCGGGTTCTACCCCGTACATCAGGCCTGGAGAATCAACAACCATGCGGACGCACTGCCACAGTCTAGCAAACAACTTCTCTTGACGCTTAGGAACAAGAGCTTGCAACTTATCTCGAAGAACAACATGCTCATTGCCTGCCCACAACCCCGCCGGGACCGCAGTTTCTACACTATAATCTTCTGTCAGCGACAGAAAGCAAAGAGGAGTCATAAACAGTAAGGCATCTAAATGGACCAATGTAAGTAGCGGGGTACCCCAGTGATCAGTACTAGGTCCAATTTTCTTTCTAATTTACATCAATGACAGAGATGAGGGTCTCACCTGTACAATCTCAAAATTTGCTGACGATACAAAAATTGCAAATAGCGTACTCTCAAAAGAACAAGTTGACGATATGCAACACAATCTAGATAAATTGTCATGTTGGGCCCAAATTTGGCAAGTGAGTTTCAATGCGGATAAATGTAAAGTACTACCGGTACATATCGGATACCTACAAAGGAGTACAAAGGAAATCAAGCAACAACAGATCTAGTGACCCTTCTAGGTTGCTTTTCCTCCAAAACACTGAGGATCAAGTGTCCAAACAGTGGTTTAGAGTGGGTAAGGGAACATTGGAAAGGGAATTACTGCCCTGGAACTAATGTCCGTGGCAGGATTAGGAAGTTAGTAGGGGACAGATGGGTTAGTAACTGAGGGGGGGATAAAATAAAGTTATTCATTTACAAACGCAGTCAGTCGCGGGTTTGATGCGAGATATTTGTCTAGGCGGAGTTTAAATGAATCAACGGTGCAGTCTATAACGTTTTTCGGGGAAGCCCATTCCACAAGTTGACAACTCGGTTGAAGAAGAAATTCTTAGATTCGTGTGAGTTAAAAGATTTACCAATAATTTTGCAACCGTTTCCCGCGTGTAATTAGATTGGTCGATAGTGAAGTACTTACTACAGTTCATATTGTCGATGCCTTTGATGATTTTGAACACTTGAATAAGTCACCTCTTAATCTGCGCTGGGTTAAAGGAAATAGATTTAATTCTCTAAGACGCTCTTCGTATGGTTTGTTCTTTAGGCTAGGTATCATTTTGGTAACTCTACGTTGAACTCGTTCTAGCTTGTTTATATCTTTTTGGTAATAAGGGCACCAGGATTGAACGCAGTATTCCAGAAGAGGGCGGACTAATGAATTGTAAAGGGTTAGGATAACTTCTTTGGATTTATGCTCAAATGACCTGCCTATAAAGCCATTATTTTGTTTGCCTTCTTAACAACTTCTGAACATTGTTGACTCGGTTTTAGGTTACTCGATATTGTTACTCCCAGATCGGTTTCTCTGTTTACATTCTTAAGCTGAGTGCCATTCATCGAATAGTTTGCTTTCTCATTTAGGTATCCGATATGTAGTACTTTACATTTATTCGCATTGAAACTCATTTGCCAAATTTGGCCCAACATGACAATTTATCTAGATTGTGTTGCATATCGTCAACTTGTTCTTTTGAGAGTACGCTATTTGCAATTTTTGTATCGTCAGCAATTTTGAGATTGTACAGGTGAGACCCTCATCTATGTTGTTGATGTAAATTAGAAAGAGAATTGGTCCTAGTAACCGATCCCTGGGGTACCCCGCTACTTACATTGGTCCATTTTGATGCCTTACCGTTTATGACTACTCTTTGCTTTCTGTCGCTGAGCCAATTTTCTATCCATTCAACACACCGTCTTGTATTCCATGCGCTTTTAGTTTTAGCAGTAAACGTTTGTAGGGAACTTTGTCAAAGGCCTTTTGAAAATCAAGGTATATAATATCTACAGCTTTACTCTCATCGTAGAGGTTGAGGATATCGTGGAAGAAGTCTAAGAGGTTTGTTAAACAGGAACGTTTTTACGAAAGCCGTGTCGAGTATCTTTAAGTATGTTATTTTCCTCTAAGTGATTTACGAGTCTGTCTCGTATGACCGTTCTAGCATTTTACATACAACTGAGGTTAAGCTAATTGGACGATAGTTACTGAGTAGGGATTTGCTGCCTTTTTTGAATATCGGTGTTACGTTGGCTAGCTTCCACTGATCGGGCATAGTTCCAGACTGCAAGGATTTATTGAATAGTAATGTCAGTGGTTTAGAGAGCTCATCCTTAGCTTCCTTTAGAACTCTAGGCGAGATTGTATCAGGTCCAGGCGTTTTATTTACCTTGAGTTTATCTAAACAATTCAATACTTCTCTCTCTGTAACGGTGATATTGCTTAGAACATCTGAATTATCAATCTGAATCGGCGATGGTGTAGGGATATCACTGAGGTCTTCTGTTGTAAAAACTGATGCAAAGAAGGTATTGAGGGCATTACTCATTTGTTCTTCGTCTTTGGTGTATTCTCCATTTTCATCGACTAACGGTCCAACAGTTGAAGTAACGACTTTTTTCTTTCTGATATAACTATAGAATTCTTTCGGGTTTGTTTTACTTTGATTCGCAATATGTAACTCTAAGGTCTTTTTACTTTGCTTAATTAACTTTTTGGCTTTGCGTCGTAGCTCTACAAATTTCACCCGTTCTTCGTCATTTTGTGAGGATTTTAATCTATCATTAGCAAATTTTTTAGCAAGCAGGCAGTTTGAAATATCTTTATTCCACCATTTGGGCTTATTATTATGGCCTGGACGCCGAGTTTTCGATGGTATGCAGTCTTGCACTGCTTTTAGGTAAGTGGCTTCGAATAACTTCCAAGATGTATTTATGTCGTTATTGTGAATTAAAAAGCTCCAGTCAGTTTCTTAAACATAGCTCTAAGTTTATGGAAGTTTGCTTTCTTGAAATTAGGGACTTTTCGATGCTACTATTTGGTTCGTTACTAGTAAACTTTAAAGTGAAAGTATCGTACGATGGTCGCTGTTACTGAATTCATCACCAACATTCAAATTCTCTATTAATTCTTCTTTTGTTGCAAGTACAATGTCAAGAACGTTATTACCACGGGTCGGCGTTCCAACAAATTGATAAAGCGAACTCTCTTGCAAGTTCGTATACAAGTCATGTCCGGAGTGTGAAGTAAGAGTATCGCCCCACTTGGTCACAGGTAAATTAAAGTCACCAAAATTACGGTATCTTGTGAGTTACTTACATCTGCAATTTGTTCGTAAATTTCTCGGTCAGTTTGCACTGATTGAGCTGGAGGTCTGTATATTAATGCAAGTATTATTTTGGTACCTTTATTATTCTTTATTAGCACAAAAGATGCGTCGACGTTCACAATTTGAGGTTTTGACAAGAGGGTAGGGTAAAGACTTTCTTTGATATAAAGTAAAACGCCACCTCCATAAATGAGCTACCTAAATGAGAAAGCAAACTATTTGATGAATGGCACTCAGCTTAAGAATGTAAACAGAAAAACCGATCTGGGAGTAACAATATCGAGTAACCTAAAACCGAGTCAACAATGTTCAGAAGTTGTTAAGAAGGCAAACAAAATAATTGGCTTTATAGGCAGGTCATTTGAGCATAAATCCAAAGAAGTTATCCTAACCCTTTACAATTCCTTAGTCCGCCCTCTTCTGGAATACTGCGTTCAATCCTGGTGCCCTTATTACCAAAAAGATATAAACAAGCTAGAACGAGTTCAACGTAGAGTTACCAAATGATACCTAGCCTAAAGAACAAACCATACGAAGAGCGTCTTAGAGAATTAAATCTATTTTCTTTAACTCAACGCAGATTAAGAGGTGACTTAATTCAAGTGTTCAAAATCATCAAAGGCATCGACAATATGGACTGTAGTAAGTACTTCACTATCGACCAATCTAATTACACGCAGGGAAACGGTTGCAAAATTATTGGTAAATCTTTTAACTCACACGAGTCTAAGAATTTCTTCTTCAATCGAGTTGTCAACTTGTGGAATGGGCTTCCCCGAAACGTTATAGACTGCATCACCATTGATTCATTTAAACTCCGCCTAGACAAATATCGCATCAAACCCGCGACTGACTGCGTTTGTAAATGAATAACTTTATTTTATCCCCCCCTCAGTTACTAACCCATCTGTCCCCTACTAACTTCCTAATCCTGCCACGGACATTAGTTCCAGGGCAGTAATTCCCTTTCCAATGTTCCCTTACCCACTCTAAACCACTGTTTGGACACTTGATCCTCAGTGTTTTGGAGGACAAGCAACCTAGAAGGGTCACTAGAACTGTTGTTGCTTGATTTCCTTTGTACTCCCTCCTTCTCCACCTTTGTCCCTAGAACAGCCAGGTCATGAGAGGGACAATCTGTACCACCTGTGCAGTCACTCCCACAGTTCATAAATGCTAATGCTTCCCCGCCGATACCGTACATGCGCATCCCCGCATTCCTTGCAACTACATCTGCTTGTGCAGCATCACCGCCTTCAGCGCCACGGCCAGATACAGTCGGTCTATGGTAGGGCTGTTGCATTTTACTAGGGCAGCATTGGGAGGCTATGCGACGATCAGGCGTATCTAGTCCATCGTTACCCTCACCAATCTGTTTAATGGCCTGATACTGACCACCATCCTTATCAGCCATGGGTCGACCCTGACCTGACAACCATGCCAAAGCCTCGTCGGCCACCTTGAACAACCGAAACAACGAGGCCAACGGTTTACTCACACCTAAGTGACCTGCCAGCGGAACATCGTGCACCGCATGAGTTGTGAGGCCTGGGTGCTCGGCACAAACAGTGGGGTATGAACCGAGCAGGGGCTGGATAGCTGCACGCTGCTGCTCAGGCAGGTGCTCAAGCGCTTCCACAGCCACCTGACTCGTGTCCCCCGCCCACTGCTCCGCCGAGACATGACAATCCCAACTTTTTACCACCTGTGCCTCACTGCCCCCCTCTCCTTCTCCACCTTGGCCGCTGCAGACCAACACAGGGACAGTAGGCTGCTCAGGTGGTTGCCTCACAAACTCCTCTAACAGGTTCACATGACATGCTTCCCCGTCCTCGTCGAGTTCAATAGCCCCGTTGCCACAACTCTCAAGACTAAGATCTTCTAGTTGCACCTGGGAACTACTCTGTCGCGGAGTGCCATCACGCCCTACCATGTCACTAGGGGGGACAGGTTCTGGGGCCACTCCGGAGCTCAACATTGGGTCAAGTACCGAGTCACCAAGGAGTGTCGCTGGGTCCAAACTCTCAACCCGATCACCAGCCTTGACTTTCTCCTTCCGACCCTTCCTCCGCTGGTCTGAAACTTGGGTACTAGGCTGTGACACCTGAGCGGAGTGAGATCTCTCGAGCCCCTCTTGCCCCTCCCTACTCGTGTTGGCCGCCCTCTCGGCAACGACTAAGGGTGGAACCTCGGAAGTAGGCACCGCAAAGTCGTTACCGAGAAGGAGGTCGACCCCCTCAACTGGCAATTTCTCCACAACACCCACATCCAACTCCCGTGTCACACCGTCCACCTCAAGCTCCACTCTGACCAGCGGGTAAGACCGCATAGCATTGATGCCTTGAACCACCACAACCCGAGCCGCGTTAATAGGCTTGCCAGTGAAGTTCTTAACAAGTGTCTGGGAAGCGCCCGTATCACGCAGCAACTCAAGCCTATGCTCCACACCAGCCCACATCACAGTGCCGTGCCCCCTATGACCACAAAATGCATCTCGGACGGGTGACGAGCCCTCCTGCTGCTTCTGCACCGACTCTGACTTCGCAACCGACGTATTACCCCGGGCAAACGAGGAAAACCTCAAAGACACACCGATGTTGCTCACTTGTGACACCACTGCTGTAGGCGGTGTGCTCGGACATGAGCGCGCAATATGCCCCTTCTCATGACACTTGAAACACTCCACTTCGCTCTTGGACTTCCTCTGAGGTGAGGAAGGGCCCTGGCCTTTCTTTAACGGGAAGGGTTTCGACTTAGGATAAAAATTGGCACCAGTACTCTTAAATGGGTAATTAGTTGTGTCCTTAATTCGGGGGGGTGGAGTGGTACACCCCTGGTTACCTGGCTCAGCTCTCTGTGCAGACCCGCACCCACGAATTGATGACAACCTGAGGTCAGCTAGCTCAGCCGCCTTCTGCAGAGTTTTAGGTGGCTTTTCTTTCAGGTTAAGAGTCGAGTCACTGCCAGTACATTTAAAAAATTGCTCCAACAACACTAATTGCTTCACTGCATCAAACGTAGTTGCCTTCTCCGACCTTAACCTATTCTCAAATGCATCTGACAGCTCTCTAGCGTGTTCCTGGAAAGTACTCTCCTTTCTCTTGGGAACAGCCCTAAATTTCAGCCTATAGGTCTCTGGCTGCAACTCATACGCCCTCAGGACAGCCTCTTTCAACGCCTCATAATTCACGCAGGAATCTAGGGGCAAATCATCATACGCCTTGAGTGCTTTCTCCGTCAATCGTGACGAAACAAGGGCTGCCCAGTTCTCCTCGGGCCATTGGTGCTCCTGGCACTTTTTCTCAAACCGGAGAAAGAATTCGGTAACTCCTAACTCATCAAATACTGGAACCAACTTTAGTAGATGCGACAGGGACTGGTCATGTGGTCGACCCCCCTGGACGACCCGGTTCCTCGTCACCTCTACACGAGTTTTCTCTAGATCAATATTGGCACAATACCTTGCAGACTCATACTTATCCTTGAGCTCAGACTCATGCTTTCGCTGCTCGAGCTCAGCCTAATGCTTTCGCTGCTCGAGTTCAGCCTGTCGCTCCTGCTGTTTAAGTTTGGCGAGCTCGAGCTGAAACAACATCTCGGGAGACAAACTTTGAAGAGGGGGTGCTACTAACGGGGACCCACCCAGTGAGTCACTTTAGAGGCACACCCAACCGCCAGCGGGCATCAGCCTGCGGGAACGTACCCGGCTCCGGAGCCCGAAGGGGCGCCATGATAGGAGTCGAGTGGAATGGGGGCTGGGCCGAAGGTGCCCCAGCTCCCGCTCCACCTGAAGCCCCATGCACCCCACCGAGCACACAGGTAACCAGCTCACCTCTCGACAAACCGCTAGTACCGGAAAACCCTAAGACCGTGGCTACACACTGCAGTCCGTACTGGTCCAGCCCTGACACCCGGTCCGCCGACACAGGCTCCTCCAAAAAAATCTGAGCATCTTCCTCATTGTTCACCACCCGAACGCCGTTTAACAACTCCACCTTCTCCACCTCCTCGCCTGTCTCTCGCACTGTGCCCTCACTATGTTCATACCCGTCCAGTGACATGATGGAGTCAACAAAACAAAAATCTCAAGTCAAGACAAAAGTAGCCAAACTCTCAAGTAGCTTTATTCACAAAAAATATTCGAAGACGTTCTTGAGTGCAATACTAGGTCACCAATAAACTCCAACAAGTTCTATATATCCTCAAAACAATGTCCACTGCCAACACTGCGAGAAATAAATTCAACCCCACATGGCAATAAGATTTCTCATAAAAAAAAATGCAATATTCAGTTCACTCTATACTTGTCTAAGGTCGCCATTTGTTACGACCGGCACTACGAAATAAACAAGGGCACTTAATAATGGACTAGATGATAGGCTATATCTGCAACAACGGTACGCTAATTCCAAACCCTCGAACTATTACGCCGGTGAACAAAACACTTAAAACCCTCCAGAGTTAATCTACTGGATAACGGGGTATCAATTAACTGGGTTTTAGTGCACTTCTACAAAGGCTTTCCGGTGACGGCAAAGCCTACTCACAACAGGAGTACTTTACGTTAATAAAATGTTCTCAAGTAATAACAATGCTTAAACAAACTATAACAAGGTTTAATAAAGGAGTATATGCCTACGTTAACTTTAGTGTGAGTCTGTACTCAACACTAAACTCTTCAATGCTCTATGAAAACACTGGAAGTCTAGTCTTACAGCAAACAGATATGGAATCTTCTGAAAACGTCTGATGCTCTAAGATGCTCGTCAAATATAGAACAGAAATAATGCAGGGGCAGGACACCGAAGCGTGTATCTTAAATACACCAACAAGTAGGATACATATATATAAAACAAGGGAGTGCAACAACTCTGTGACAGCACTAATAATACCCACTCAAAACAGTACTTCCTTAGCCAAAGTAACAGCTATACTGGGTTGTGCACCAAGCATCAACCTAGGCTAAAATAATACGTGAATAATTCCTAAAGCATACTCAGTTAAAGTTAATAAACACAATGCTGTCTTTATTACTAATAAAGTCTAGCAGCGGCATAAAAGGTACCAGGACCCTAGGCAGAGCGCAAGCATGCTCATAGCGTACTGTCTCCCCTTGAAAAAATTTCCCTTATGTTACGTTAAGTGACTAGGAGGCTCTCTTGGTAAGTCCAGATATCAAGTATCTGGTCTTGCCCTGGTGCTCCACTAAGGTCAACAAAATGAGGTAGCAAGCATACAAGTAAGAGTAGGCAAAAGCCCTTCGCTTGTATACTGCTACACTCGCAAAGGAAAAAATATGCACAAGGGTTACAGGCTACCTAGTTCCGTCGAAGTCGTACAGGCTCTGAATTGCCATATACATAACTCCGACAATGACCAAAGATACCCTCCACTGTCTAGCATTAAATAGTAACAAAGAACAACTCAATAATTAGAAGCACCCAATGATAATATGACTCATGTGACTATGACTAATAATCCCTAAAGCTAGTGCAAAAAATACATGTGAGAACTGGTGCTGGTAATACGACTGGCCGAGTATGGAAGTCGTATGCAGAACCAGAAGGGATAAGTAATTGAATAAAGAAAAGAAGTATTGGAAAAGAAGAAGTTCAGAAAGAGAAACAGTAGTACAGGGGGTTAGATTGGGGACAGATTGCAAGGGACGTCTAGGACCAAGCACACCATGCCAAGCTCTAAGGAGACACACAGGTAGGAGCCCCCCAGCACCAACACTAAGACAGCGGCACCCAATCACAGACCACTACGTCATGAAGGGCAAGCGTCATATGACGCGCCAGGCCCGCCGGCCAATCACGAGCGTGGGAAACTCCGCCCAAGCGAGGAAGGCACACGTACATACACACGCACATAATACCACCTCGCTGCCTCCTTAGTTCTCTCTCTCCTAGCAATTCACACTACATATCTTATACTCTATCACTGATATAAAATACTTCCAATGTCACAGACAAGAATAAAGACCACCACTGATCTGTCTGTGACAACATGAATACTAAGGAAGAAAGAACATTGTTCTACGATTATTATATCCCATTTCACTGCCCTGGCGAGCGCTAGCAAGTTACGAGTACATTCTGGCAAGCTGGCCAGCGTAACACGAGCACCAAGGAGCAATTTTTAAGTACTATTGGAGGAATTTCATCTGGACCAGGAGCTTTATCTACTGAGAGATTCTGCAAAATAGTTTTGACATGTCTGGTGTGGATCTTAAGTGAGGGAATTTCAGGCGAATTAAAATTAAGTACAGGGACATCTTGATTTATTTCATCTAAGATTGAGTTGGTGGAAAAAATATCCGCAAGAAGGTTAGCTTTACTTCGTGGATCACTTACAAGATTGCCAGTCGGAGATTTTATTGGTGGAATGGATGAAGCAGTAGTGAAGTTGGGTTTGAATGAGTTAAGAGTAGACCAACATATTTTGTTATCATTTGGATTATTTAGAAGTTTATTTGCCTGCTTGTGAAGAAAGTTTGATTTAGTTAGATTTAATACAACTTTGGCATGATTTCTGATGTTTCTAAAGTAATTAAAGGCTTCATGTGTTTTTGATCTTGTGTATGCATTGTAGGCTATTGCTTTTTGTTCAGTTACTCTAGCACAATTATGGTCGAACCATTTAGGTGAATTAGATCTTTTACTGTACTTTTGATGAGGAATAAAAGTTTCCATTCCAATTTTTATAAAAACTTGTATGTGGCTCAAGGTTGAGTGTGCATCATTAGAAAAGAAAGAGGTCCAGGGAATATCAATAAAGAAATCTTGAAGACCCTCCCAGTCTGCCCTATCGTAATGCCATTTAGTCACCAAAACAGGTTCAGAGTGGGAAGGTGTGGTAGGTGATAGACAGGTGGCCTGTATCATGAATATAATTCCAATTTGTATTTACTCTCCTTAACTTTACATATGGGTTTGACAGAGATGAATGTCTGCAGTACGTGGAGACCCTGGGAGGAGAGCAAAAGGAGGAGCGGTGTTACCAGTGGAATTTTGATCACTCCACATTTGGCGACACTCTAACTTCAGAGGTCACTACAGCCTGTTCAAATTAAATTGGCAGTTTATGTCACACTTCTCCTCGTAGTTCTTCCTAGTATGTCCCCTTTTGGATACATAATAGCATTTATTTATCAAAGCCCTCAGGCCACCAACCGTCATTTATTAATATTCGCATAAATATTTATGGACTGAAGACCTACTGTTAGCATTATCTGAGGGCAGTCATGGTGGTTATAATGGTTTCATTTAATGATTACTTATGGTTTTCATTGTGTTTGCTATTTTCGAGCAATGTATTATTAGTTTGCCCACTAGACTCGGAAAACCTCAACAGTCTACCCAGACCCCCTTCAAACTAAAATATACCACCCAGACCCTTTCTAGTGAAGTATGTAAATTATTAGAGAAGTTGCAGACTCCCTAATTCTCGCCCAGAAAAACAAAATTGACAACTGAATTGGGTGAAATGTCTTACATTTGCCAAATAAATGGGATGAAACATCTTAAAGCCTCCAAATTAATGAAGTGAAACAGGAGGCTCCGAAATGACCCGCCTCGCACCAGATAGGGTTAACAAGTTAACTGGCTATTCCCTATTACAGAACCTACAGCTATCTTACAATAGTCACACTGTAAACAAATATCCGAATAGTATTAACAAGTTACGACTTCTTTAATCTATTTTGCAGTTGAATTACGGTAATAAGATAATACAGAACTATAAATATTGATGATTAGGTATGATTGTGACAATTAGAATTACAGTGTTATGTTGGCAATACAGCTATCGAATGTTGATGATAAAGGTTATTGTGTGATACTCCTTTAATTGTCACAGGATATTGTCACTTATAATAAATATCCAGTCTATAGCATTATTGCGATGTGTGAACCTGTTGACATCAATACTATATGATATGTATAGTTTGTCTATTTTCAGCTGATGGTAAACGGAATCTCTTAGCAGCCGATTTCTAGATATGTAATGGAAATAATGATATACTACGTCTCTGCTTCCTAATAATACTTCATAATTTACAACATTATTTACTTCAAATTCTTTATAATGGCGAAATAATTAAGGTGAGAATATGTCAATTTACTGTCAGCTGAAAACAAACGGACTAAAGATTTGATGATGGAAATATCTTTTAACAATGGCTACTATCGAGTATGTAAATACTTTTCAATGATTGCGGACTGCAGGTCAAATGTGACGTTGACAATGTATATGGTCTATGACCCTATGTCAAAATCATGCGTTACGGCAGTAATCTTTGTGTTCTGTACTTGAATGACTTTACACTGATTTCAGAATACTAAATACCTATATTTCTGTTACCTATATTTAGATGTGATAAATTATACACTGGTGCTGTAAATTAAAAACAGTATCATATCGTTCCTTTTACATTTTAGAACATACATCATCTAAGAATATAATAGTTACTGATTACCAGTATAAAATAATAATTTCAGTGATTTGCTAGATATTTGACCTAATTTGTATAGTTTGTGCGAAATTGCAGCCTTCTTAGCCCAAGCTTAATGGTTGAAAGAAAACAACAAGTAGTTATGAGCAGGTGGTGATTAACCCTTTCGGTATCGAATGACACTGTTCTTCCTTTCTCTGTGGCTATCATAAGATTTTATTTTATTTTACGAAGAATTTGTTGTAGTCAAAATCTTAAATGAGGTAGTGTTTGCCTCTTTCATACCCAGAGGCCCTTCCTAAACTGAGTGAAATTGCCAATTGTTAGCCTGAATATAGTTATAGTAACACCCTCGTCCATGAAGGTATTAACACTTATAAATTCATGAGCATGCATAAGTTTATTAAATTTCCTTTTGTTTTCACAAATGTTTACTACAGATGTCGTTGGTGTGTGATCTGTCGTACTTTGTGCCGCTGTACCAGAGTGTTTACATGTTCGGCAGCTGTGTTGGAGCATCACTAGGAGGGCTGCTCTCAGATAAGTAGGCTTCAAGTTATTTCATTCGTAGAACAGTTTAATCTCTATAGCCTCATCCATGGTTATATGTACTGTACGAAATATAAGGAAACACATCCTAGACACTTATGAACATTTAGTCTGTATTATCAAGTTTGTCTCAGTTTGGTTCAGAAAGTTTGATGTATTTATGTAAAAAGAGGAACACAACGTTATAGTTAAGAAGGTGGGCCATGCCTTATGAACATGATTGTACAGTTACCAAGACAAGAACCTGGTGCAAGAACTATGAAATGTTCACTGTAATTATTCACCATAATATGTAATGCATAGTATTAATGTGAATGAACGATATTGTCCATTCCCATGGACACTATTATACAAGTCAAATACTAAATTAACCTATCTCTCTCTCTCTCTATATATATATATATAAATATATATATATATATACAATTATATTTTTATGTTTATGAAGGAGACAAAAGGCAAAACTGACTGTAACAAGTGTCTCCTAGGATATTGAAAGAGTGACTGAGAGCCAAGTTCAAGGTATGTCGGAGTCAACATATCTGAACACACAGAGCTTGAAGCAATTTAAGCTTAGTTATTGGATGAGAGATAGACAGATTGAGGGAAAATGTTCCAAAGCTTAGTTGTTGAGAAGAGGAGAGACTGGAAAATTGGTCTAGTCTTGGGTTAGGGAGCTGGACAGCTCCCAGTGGGAGTGTGGTGAAAGGTGTGTGCCCCCAACTCTCCATAAGAGAGGAGATATACACTGAGAAAGCTCTGAAGAACATTGATTATTGTAATAGTGTAATAGCAGTAGATGAGTAGATGCAATATTGCAGGGTGTAGAGAGAGATTGTAGGGAGTTAGTAAGAGGAATTGAGTTGATAATATATAATGCTTTTGACTATGCAATTCGAGAATTGTGGTATGGGTGAAACCTCCCCCCACATTCGAAAAACACTCCTCAATACATGTCACAATGTCCCTGTATACAGAGCAAGTAGTTGTGCAGGGGTGTAGAACCCACAGAGACGGTTAAGAACACCTAACGTCTGGAAAGCTGATTTAGCAAGAGTGGTATTATGATCTTTTCAAGAAAGGTCAGAATAAAAAGAAACACCTTGAATGTCAAAATATGATGAAGTATTGATTTGTGTATTGTTGAAGAATAAGAATTAGTTGTGTGGAAAATGGTGACAGGTAGATAGATGGAGTAATTGAGTTTTAGAAGCATTTAATGTAACAAGATTTACTCTGCCCCAGTCAGAAACAATTGAAATATCAGAAGAAAGGCATGCTATGGCTTCATTGCGTGAGTTTTAGAGTGATTGCATGGTGGGTCATTGTGGGAAACTAGTTTAATAGTGTAAGGTAGAGTCATCATCGTAGGCATGGATAGGAATAGAGTTACAGCTGAGAAGATTATTAATGATATATTAGAAAGAGATCTGGTGACAGGACAGAACCATGGAGGAACACAGGAGTTGTTAGGTTGAGGAAGTAAGCGATGGCTGTCCACAACAGCAGCTATGGAATGGCCAGAAAGGAAATTAGGCACAGATGGAGGGCTATAAACCAATGGAGGGTAGTTTGGAAATTAGAGACTTGTGTCAGACTCTATCGAAGGCTTTTAATATGTCTAGCACAATAGAAAAGGTCTCACCGAAGTCTTAAAAGGAGGATGACCAAGAGTTAGTATGTTAAGAAAGAAGATCACCAGTAGACCAACCCTTAAGGAAACCATATTGACAACTGTAAGCAGATTATAAAAAAATAAATGCTAAAGAAATTTTGAATTATGAATAGTTTTAAAAACTTTACAGATGCAACAATGAGAACAATTGGACGATAGTTAAAGGTTTGAGAGCGGTCACACTTCTTTGGGACAGGTTGAATGAGAGAAAACTTTCAGCAAGAAGGAAAGACGTTTGATGAAAGACAGAGACGAAAGAGTTTGCCTAGGCAGGGAGTCAGCACGGAAGAACAGTTTTTGAGTACAACCGGAGGAACACCATCCGGTCTGAACGCCTTCTTAGTATTTAGCCCAGAGAGAGCAACAAGTACATTCTTAGAAGAGATAATGATATTAGTAATAACTAAGAGAGAGGGTTGGAGGCGGGGAATAGCACCAGAATCATCCAAGGTGGAGTTTTTAGTGAAAGTTAGAGTGAAGAGTTCAGCTTTGTCATAGGAAAACATGAGCTACACGACAGTGGTGCCGTTAGAGTGGAAAAGAGGAGGAAAAGACGAGAAAGTAAAATTGTTGGCCAGGTTTTTGGCTAGATGGCAGAAAGCTTGGGAAGAGCTAGAATTGGAAAATTCAGAGCATTTGTTGTTGATGATGAATATTATTTCGTTCAAGAAGGCAAAGAATTTAGCCCTGTACACACCCGTTCGCTGCTATACAGGGATACCACTAGCCATTACTTGGTCACCTTTGTCTGTACCATATATTACGGCAAATTATGTACCTCCTCCATTATGCAGCCAATATTAAAACACGAATATATATTCTTAAAACTCGAGTAAGATGTGGCAGTCAGCAGATTTTATATGCGTTGCCAATCAATCAATATAATGTGCATAATAATTGCTTAAGCATATCTTTAAACGTTTAGTGACAGTTCATGATCATATAATGCGATGTTTACATTTACATTAAACTATATGTTTCCTTGGCCTTGTTTATTATGTGTTCTGATATTGATATAGCCAAAATCAGATAGAGCAATCACAATCCTTGTTAATCACCTCCTTACTACACCAAGTATTGCCAGATAAAACTACGAGGATGGGCCAACTGGATCCTTGACAGACTGTACATAGACTTTAATGATTACATTGCAACAGTACAAATGGACAGAATTTGTCAATTACATGGTGATATTTCGAGGTTTTGAGTATTTTTACACAAATATTATAGAACAATTTTTCCTTTTTCTTGTCATGTAAGACAAAGTGCATACAGAGCACTCCTTATGGCCAAAATCTGGCCGAGAGGACATATTTAGCTCCTGCGGCCAGACGATATAAACAGGAAACGATCGTTTAGATATATTTCTATAAAATCAAATATTGATTATATGATAATTCTGATTCCAGCATCGAATAGAGAAGCAACAATATTTGTGATTTCATATGAAAAGTACATATATCTTTTGTGAGTTTCTGAAATATCTTGAGGTTAAGAATGGAGAATTACGATATCAAAAGGAAATATTACAAATGTTCACTGTACGCGATAATCATTAAAGGTTTTATGGATTGTTTTCGGTATTATTGTAGCTATGCCTTCCCTCTATCTCCTAATATGTAGTTAAGTACTGTCTAACCGATAATTGAGGGTACAAAATCGAGTGATAAATAACATTCTCGGAGGCACACCACCGGGATAAACAATTTTTGCCGAGAATGTGTGAATTTTTGTGGAGTAACTTAACCCCTTCTGTACCAGCGACATCTTTTTAATATTGTTCTAGCTATATCAAGACGATTGTGTGCAGTTGAAGAAGGGTCTGTGGTATCAAAAATGGTCAAGTGACCTAGTTCGAAGCCGGTTATATTGCTTTATAAACTGTATAAATTTGCCTAATAGTAGCCAGAATATAATTAAAAAGACATTGCCGGTACAGAAGGGATTAAGCAAGTTTAGGGTCATGCGTGTTTTGAGAGAGAGAGAGAGAGAGAGAGAGAGAGAGAGAGAGAGAGAGAGAGAGAGAGAGAGAGAGAGATAGAAAGAGAGAGGCAAAGAGAGGGAGGAGGGGAGGGTAAGAGAAGGGGGTTAGTGAGATAGTCATAAGGTACATTCATAAACAATATTTATTATTGATATCTATTTAAACATGTACAGTATATCCATGTTTGTATTTATATATATATATATATACACAGTATATATACAGGGTGATTATAAAGTCCCTATACATTTCAGTGATATCGTTACTAAAAAAAAAAAAAGTGCCGGTAATCTGAAACAATGCTAACAAAAGAAAAACAAACAACCGTTGTTTGTGCTCGTCTGCGTGAATTGTCGTATGAACAGGTGCGGACAATTTCACCTGTAAATTCAGAAAGTCAGGCCCCACCAGGCTAGCTATCAAGAACCTGGTCAACAAATTCAAGCGAACTGGTAATGTTGCAGATAAAGAACGTCCTGGGAGGCCGGCCATATCACCAGAAAGCGAGCAGTGTAAAAGATGCGATCACACATAGCCGTTCCGCATCTACCAGGAACCATCTACCAGGAACCTTAATAGGGAGCTTGTTATTCCACAATCCACTGTGTGGAACAAACAATGGCTGTTTGCTCTTCTATTGCTAGCATTGTTTCACAGTACCTGCAAAAGAAATGTATTTAGTAACGATATCACTGAAATGTATAGTGACTTTATAATCACCCTGTATATATATATATATATATATATATATATATATATATATATATATATATATATATATATATATATATATATATATATATATTTATACCGTATATAAACTATATATATATATATAAAGACTATATATATATATTTTTGTTTAGATTGGGTCGTCGTCCAGTGTTCGTGTGGGGGATTGTGTTGTTCGTGTGTGTGAGCTCCGTATTAGCCGTACTGCCGAGCATCATCCTCATACTGGTGGCTCGCTTTGTACTGGGAGTCCTACACATGGCTGCTGTACAGTCTGGTTATGTCTTAAGTGAGTATAACAAGTCTTTATTAACCCTTTCCGTCATATTAAGTTCCAATAAGTTAGAGTTGGCAGAGTACACAGCTTTTGGGTCTCGAATTTGGCTTATGAGTGTTTTCGAAGCCTCACATATTTCTCTATTCCCAGCCACCAGAATTATGTTTATTGTTATGTATCGTATGTGAATAGATGGTTGAATGACTATACTACATGAAAATAAAAAATAAATGGAAATAAATGGAAATATATAATGGAAACGTACTCCCGAATTAAAATATTTACCGCGTAATTGTGTTCACACCGTCCTATCTCGGAATTTTGAGCGATGACTATGTCTTTGTATATGCTATAATAAAAGTATTTTCCTCCTCTTTCCAATGGAGAAAGCGGAAATTATCTATCTTCCTTCTATAGTTTAATAGTTTTCAAGCAGTGGGCAAAAACAAACAAAAAGTAATATTTTGCTGGATATGGTTTATTGATTTATTTTTTTAGTTACGAGGTATATAGTTTTCAATGTACTCTTTATGAATGCGCGAGATAAAGGCGATGAAGATAAACAAAACTAGAACTTCCTACATTAAATACTTTTTTTTCTATGAATATTTTAAATCACGGGTCAAAAAAGAGAATATTTACATTCCGCCGTCGCCCCGCCATGGATACAAAGCGCGCTCAGAGCAGTTCCCTACCTCGGCGTTGCGATATTTGCTCAGGTTCGTATAAAATAGTATATATCACCGGAATCGGAAAATTATGCTCTTTCTAATGGTGAAAACCACAACACTACATCATAATTGGTTCGCGAGCTATGCCCAATTGTTTCCATGCAATTTGATTGCGGTGTTAATGAAAGACAATGTTTATACAGGACAATATTTTAACCACAATTTTTGGCCCCAAAAAAATCAGAAATATGAAATAAATAATAAATAAATTAATATAAAAGAACAAAATAAATAAAATATAATACAAATTCTTTAAATCAATTAATAAATTGCTAAATGGACAAGTAAATAAATAGGTAAATAAATATAAATAAATAAGTAAAAATATACATAAATACATATATAAATATATAAATAAATATATAAATAAATAAGAACATACATCAATGGAATAAATAAATAAATGGTGATTGGCCACAAACTTTTTCCGGCAGATAGATGACTCCCGCGAGACGGGAAACGACTCCTGGGTTGACACTGAAGAAATGAAAAGAAATAAATTTTAGCTTCCAAAAAAATATGAATAAATTCATACATAAATAAATAAATGTTTCTCATAAATTTTTTTTTTTTTTTTTTTTTTTGTATTGTGTGTGTGTGTGTGTGTGTAAATAAACTAATAAATAAATTTGATGCCTAGAGCAGATCTCCACGTCACCCTGGAGGTACTGCCGTAGATGCGATATGATATTTATAGTGGTTTCCCCAAGAGGCCTATATCCACTGTCGTGCAAGACTGATTTGTGCTGACTGTTTTTTTTTTTTTTTTTTTTGGATTGTTTTATTATTATTTTTTTTTTTATGATGATGATGATGGGTGAATGAAGGTGGGTGAATGAAGGTGGGCCCCAAACCTCTGCAGTGATGATTGAATGAATGAATCAATTAATGAATGAAAGGGTGATGAAGGTGAATGGAAGAATGCATGAAGACTAAATGAATGAAGGGGTGATGGTGATTGCAAAGGGTTAATGAAGGTGAATGGAAGAATGCATAAATGAATGAATGAATCATGCACAGAGCCTGGCTATGGGACATCTGCACCGGATCGATGGAAACGATTGAAGCAATTGGTGACATCGATGCAGAGGCTAACGAGACAAGACTTGCATCGATAGCTTGTGTCCTTGTGATGTTGGTTCCGCTGGTAACACATATGGCTCCATAGTGGCTTGCTGTCAGGGATCCTCTCAAGAGTGTAGTTCAAGGCCATGTTGAACTGGTCAAACTCCAGAACAACATGACGTGGCTTTGAACCCCTTCCGCGTCGAGGACCTCTTCGACGTCCTCGTGGGCTTGAGCCCTACCTTGTATGTCCATTACTAGTGGAAACTGGTTGGCACCCATAACAGGTGCTTCCCTAGTACCACCAGCAGCAGCAGCTGCACCCGGTACTACTGGTGCGGGGGGGTCATCTAGGACATTGACTTCCTCCCCAGCATCAGCAGCATCATCCGGTACTTGTGCCGCATGGGGTGCATTCTCAGCGAGTGCTCCCCTGATGGCAACAGCAGTAACAGCAGCATCTGGATCTGGACCTGGTGAGAGGGGGGGATCATGAAGGAGTGCTCCTCCAACGCCTCCACCAGCAGCAGCACCAGGAGGAGTGCCAGGATCAGCAGGAGCGGCTTGGGAGTCTGGATTGTTGTCCGCTGAGGGCGACCTAGCTGAAGAGCTTTCGGAGGATTGTCGACGTCTGCGCTGTTGCCTGCCTCGCCTGCGACGGCGGGATGATGCATACTGGTCTTCCGGAAAATCCTGTGCATGGTGGATGTCTCTCCCCGACAAAGGCCACTCTGCAGGGTCGAAGTTCAACAAGGATCCAGCTATGCTTTCCTGGAACTCCAGCATAGTCATCTAGGTGTTGTTGTACTTCTTGAAGAGTACGAACCCATTAACCCTTAAAAAGCGGCTCACCACATAAGTCGTATTTAATAAAGCTGGACTATGTGGCGGCGCTCGACATAGGTCGAGTGGCAATTTCAGCACGTACTGTTGCTGAGAGACAGAGACAAGTGGTGGCAGGATACTAGCGAGCGTATGACTGCTCCAGACCACCGCGGCGAACCTACTGACACGAATCTCAGCTCCCTCCTCCCTCTCTCACTCGCTATATACGGAATTGTATCGGGAAAGTGGCTAATTACCTGCTTTTTGCACTCGCGTTGCACGGTTATTGCAAGAAAACTAGCCATCATAAAAGGATCGTTATGGTGTCATTCGAAAGCTCTGTTTATGCCCTTTCAGGGATAGATACTTGTTTTACGTTCTGGGTCTTATTTAGGCATGAAAATGATCACGTAAACAGCCCTATTTTGGCTAAAAACACCCCGCTGGGCGGTACATATAAATAAACCGCATAGGCCGCTAAAGAAGGGTTAAAGAGGGCCATTTGGATGAAGTAGAATACGATCTTCTTCGTCCATTTGACCATCCTTCGCTGGATGGGATAGTACTGGATCATCTGATCGAAATGATTCACCCCACCCATGTGGCAGTTGTAGTCGTCAACACAAACGGGTTTCAGGATGTTCTTCCTACCCCGCTGCCACCTGCCATCTACCTTCTTCTTGTAGAAGACCAGCTTTGGCATGGTTGTCTGTTCGTGGAAGGTGGACACCATGTTAACAATGCGTTTGTCTTTCCAAAGCAGGACTAGGGTTTTGCCGTTGTTCATTGCCTTTATTGCATCGTCTTCCAGTGCCGATGCATGAGTAATTTCGCGCAACCGCAACGGAGCCCCTCGTACAAGCCTCAGGGTGCCACACATAGATCTGGTGTGTGAGCATTTGCTGGCACAGGTCAACTGAGTTGTAATAGTTGTCCATGAACAGCTTGTAACCCTGGCCTCGCAAGGACACCGTTAGACCCTCAACCGTTCGCTGGAGAGTTTGACCCTGGCCAGTGTAGACTTGAAAGTCATGCACGAAACCAGTCCGGGCCTCTGCCAGGATGTACAGCTTGATTGCGTACTTCTGCGGCTTCATCGGGTTGTAGCACTTGAATGAAAGGCGATCCTTCCACCCAAGGCAGCCTTCATCGATGGACACCTTCTCTTCCGGGATGTAGGCATTCTTGAAGCCAGCAAGCAATGAATGCGTTCTTAGAACGCATTCGTTCTGGGGGCGAAAACATCTCGCTACGTATTTGCTAGGTTAAGTTAGTTTAGTTGGCATTAGAAGTGATGGTAGTAATAGTGGGATTAATGGTGATAGTAGTGATGATGGTGATAATAGAGATGATGGTTGTTGTTGTATTGATATTGATGACAGTAGTAGATATGATGGTGACAGTAGTAGATATGATGGTGACAGTACTAGTAGTAGTAATGATGGTGACAAGTAATGATAGTTGTAGTGATAATAATGACAGTAGTGATGATGGTGTGAGTATTAGTGATGATGGTGAGTAGTAGTGATGAAGGTGAAAGTAGTGATGATGACAATAGTTGTGATGATGGCAGTAGTAGTGATGATGGTGACAGTAGGATACATGATGGTAATACTTGTGACAGTAGTAATGATGATGGTTATAGTAGTAGTGATGATGTTAACAGTAGTAATGATGATTGTAAGATGGTGGTGATGATAGTAGTAATGCTGGTCAACTCTGCATAAGCAGAGTTTGGTATCCCCCCCCCCTCCCGTATAGGGGGTACCACTGGAAAAAAATGTCTGTCGTCGTCGTTGTCGTTGTCCGTCTGTCTCGAAACTCCTCCTAGACCGTTGGACGGATTTTCACCAAATTTCACACGAATTGTTGCGTGAATGCAAACGTCAGTCAAACAAGTTTTTTGAATTAATGCAATAATGATGATTTTAGGTCCACAATATGGTTTTACCCCCCTCCCCCCTCCCTTCCTGGACCCCCCTCCCCCCCCCCCCCCCCCCCTCTCTCCCGGACCCCCCATCCCCCCCCCCCAGCAATGATGGCGTTCTGGGAGCGAAAACATCTCGCTACACATTTGCTAGGTTAAGTTAGTTTAGTTGGCACTAGAAGTGATGGTAGTAATATTTGGATTGATGGTGATAGTAGTGATGATGGTGATAATAGTAGTGATGATGGTTGTAGTTGTATTGATGATGATGACAGTAGTGATGATGATGACAGTAGTAGATATGATGGTGACAGTAGCAGATATGATGGTGACAGTACTAGTAGTAGTAATGATGGTCATAATAGTAGTGATGATGGTGAAAAATAATGATGATAGTTGTATTGATAATAATGACAGTAGTGATGATGGTAGTGACGATGGTGTGAGTATTAGTGATGATAGTGAGTAGTAGTGATGATGGTGAAAGTTGTAATGATGATGACAATAGTTGTGATGATGAAGATCATAGTAATGGTGATGATGGCAGTAGTAGTGATTATGGTGACAGTAGGATACATGATGGTAATACATGTGACAGTAGTAATGATGATGGTTATAGTAGTGATGATGATAACTAGTAATGATGATTGTAAGATGGTGGTGATGATAGTAGTAATGATGGTTGATAGTTGTAGTATCAATGATGATAGTAGTGATTAAGATGGTAGTGACAATGGTGACAGTAGTAGTGATGATTGTAATTGTAGTAGTGATGATGATCATAGTAATGGTGATGATGACTAGTCGTGATGATTGTGGCAGTTATTGTGATTGTGTTAGTAAGCATAGTTGGGTATGCCGTTTTGATTTTGGGCAAAACGGCACGTCTACTTTATTGTTAAGAAGCTCACAAAGAGGATCATCAATTACTGGCTGTGCTCACAAGATTATTTGACTAAACTCAGGAATAATGAAGGTTAACCCCCTCCGTCATCTATCATACGATCGCGTCATATGGAGGTTTTGCCAAAAAGGCTCATATGACGCTACTGCCTCATATGGACTTATCAACTCTGCGTAAGCAGAGTTTGGTATCGCCCAACCGATCACTACTACTCACCATCATCACTAATACTCACACCATCGTCACTACCATCATCACTACTGTCATCATTATCACTACAACTATCATCATTACTTGTCACCATCATCACTACTAGTACTGTCACCATCATATCTACTACTGTCACCATCATATCTACTACTGTCATCATCATCACTACTCTCATCATCATCAATACAACTACAAACATCATCACTACTATTATCACCATCATCACTACTACTGTATCACCATGAATCCCACTATTACTACCATCACTTCTAATGCCAACTAAACTAACTTAACCTAGCAAATGCGGAGCGAGATGTAGTAATGATGGTTGATAGTTGTAGTATCAAAGATGATAGTAGTGATTAAGATGGTAGTGATAATGGTGACAGTAGTAGTGATGATGGTGACAGTAGTAGTGATGATTGTAATTGTAGTAGTGATGATGATCATAGTAATGGTGATGATGACAGTAGTCGTGATGATTGTGGCAGTAGTAGTGATGATGGCAGTAGTAGTGATGATGGTGATTGTGATTGATGATGGTATTAGTAGTGATGATGGTAACCCATCGCAGAGTTGGGTATGCCGTTTTGATTTTTGGCAAAACGGCACGTCTACTTTATATATGTGTGTGCGTGCGTTTATGATATAATCATTATATGTATTTTATTTTGAATGTATGTGTTTATGTATAAGTCCATGTTCATGTAATGTTAGTGTTCAAAAGTAGTATTCAGTATATTTGTCATGGTCTGTTAAGCAGCTACCGCTCAGCAGACTAGGCCATTATCAACTCTGCGTAAGCAGAGTTTGGTATCGCCCCCCCGCCCCGTATAGTGGGTACCACCGTAAAAAATGTCTGTCATTGTTGTTGTTGTTGTTGTCGTCGTCCGTCTCTCCCGAAACTCCTCCTAGACCGTAGGACGGATTTTCACTAAATTTCACACAAATATTTGTTGCGTGAATGTGAACGTCTGTCAAAAAATTTGTTTTGAATTTATGCAATAGTTATGATTTCAGGTCCAAAATATGGTTTTACCTCCCCCCACCCCCCCCCACCCAGCAATGATGGCGTTCTGGGGGCGAAAATATCTCGCTACGCATTTGCCAGGTTAAGATAGTTTAATTGGCATTAGAAGTGATGGTAGTAATAGTTACTACTATCATCACCACCATCTTACAATCATCATTACTACTGTTAACATCATCACTACTACTATACCCATCATCATTACTACTGTCACAAGTATTACCATCATGTATCCTACTATCACCATCATCCCTACTACTGCCATCATCACCATTACTATGATCTTCATCATCACAACTATTGTCATCATCACTACAACTTTCACCATCATCACTACCACTCACCATCATCACTAATACTCACACCATCGTCACTACCATCATCACTACTATCATCAATATTTGTCACCATCATCACTACTATTATGACCATCATCACTACTACTAGTGACAGTTACAAAGTGGTGTACAATCTATCTTATTCTAGTTACATTGTAGTTTATCTTATTGTACCAGTACCTCCCTACAATCAACCTAGTTGTTCCCCAATTCGTCCCTCTGCCACGACCATTTCAAAGTCCAAGTCTCTCACTCTTGTCCTCTGTAGCGGGGAGGACCTTGTACCCCTGAGACATAGGAGTGCAGACCTGAGAAGAGAGAAAGAGAGCCGGCATCTCATCCAAGTTATGACTTGGCTTCTATGCTGGCGCTTTTTCTCCGATATTTGTTCAGCTAATCTGGCATAGAAGACACTTGCAGAAGGTCCCATACCTCCCGACGATGAGAAGACCAGAGGAGTAAAGCTTCCTTGATCCCTGTTCAAAATTCTTTCTTCATAAGCGCGTTTTTTCTCACTTTCGTTTCTCAAGTATGCCGCCTTGTCCTCGCTCACGATATGTTTGTGCTCTTGGGTTGAAGATTCTGATGTCGAAAAAAGCCCGTTGTCCCCTCGTCCAAAAACCTTGAGCACTTACGTCCACTCTTGCTTCATTTGAAGTATTTGCAGTATTGTGGGCCAAGCGCTGTCCGTCCATAGGCAGAAGTTCCGGTTCGATTCTGACATCATGGCACACCTCGTCCAGCATTTGTGCAGTGATGTCTCGTACTTCATCATGCCGGATACAGATGAATCCTCCTTTCTTACAAGTCATACAGTGGTCTGAGTTGTTTATTACACCACATGCACATTTCAGCGGCAGGTTCGAAACTGGCCACCCATACCTCAAGGCTACGGCATCATTGAATTCTTGTTTATTTAAGCTGAAGCCTTTCTCCTTTATTGGTAATGATGTGAGCCAATTTGAAGCCCCCGTGTCTTGTGCCATCTCAACTCTCATTTTCAGTTCTTCCCTACATCTGGTCTTAATTTGTTCTAGGCTATGTTTCTGTCTCTCTTCTCTGCTCTTTGTAATTTCCTGTCTTGCATTTCGTTGTTCCTCTTCGTCCACCTCATCATTTTCAATTTGCTCCCGTATTTTTTCTGTCAGAGACGTAGTAAGTTTAAGGGAATTTTGGTTCTCATGTAGTGCCGCCTCCACTGGGTTTATGATCCCCATACCTCCGAACCTTGGCGGAAGAGCTAATAGATCTCTTAGCTCTTGCGTGACACCTTCCATCTCTGTTAGGGCCGGTATGAATGTTCCTCTGATTGCTTCTTCAAGCGGTTGGAGCATCTGTCTAATGCCAGGCACTGTTCTCATCACTACTACTAGTACTGCCACCATCATATCTACTACTGTCACCATCATATCTACTACTGTCATCATCATCACTACTGTCATCATCATCAATACAACTACAACCATCATCACTACTATTATCACCATCATCACTACTACTACCATCAATCCCACTATTACTACCATCACTTCTAATGCCAACTAAACTAACTTAACCTAGCAAATTCATCACTACTATCATCAATACTTGTCACCATCATCACTACTACTAGTACTTTCACCATCATATCTACTACTGTCATCATCAATACAACTACAACCATCATCACTACTATTATCCTATCCAAGCTCTATGAGAGGCTTTTGTCCAGACGCCTTTCCTCTTATTGTAATAGTCATAATTTGATACCAAACTCACAGTTTGGTTTTCGTAAGGGACTGGGTACATGTGATGCACTTCTGACACTCACCCATGACTTGCAATCTTCATTGGACCAGGGACATGAGTCTCGCGTCGTGGCTATTGACTTTAGTTCTGCTTTTGATTTAGTCAACCATAAAGCACTTCTGTTTAAGTTACAGCTCATTGGTATTGGTGGCAATTATTAAGGATCTTCGAAGATTTTTTTACGAAAAGATCTCAGTCTGTGGTCATTGATGGGTGTCATTCCCCTTCTGTTACTGTTGTTTCTGGTGTTCCACAAGGCAGTGTCCTTGGGCCTTTGCTTTTTATTATTTTTACTGCTGACCTGTGTTCCGAGCTTGAAAATAAACTAATCTCCTATGCTGATGATACAACTTTATATGCGTCAATTGCATCACCAATAGATCGACACGTAATTGCTACTGCTCTGAATAGGGATTTAGCCAAATTTACATCATGGTGTGAACTTTGGGGCATCAAACTTAATGCTCCATTATCATCAGCAGATCTCGTACCTTGGATCCTCCCCATCCTTATCTACAAGTTTCTGGCGAGCAAATTGAGAATGTGGATACTCTGCGTTTGTTAGGAGTTACTCTTGATCCCAAACTTACTTTTGAAAAGCATATTCGTTCTTTCTCCTCTTCCATTTCCCCAAAAAATTGTCTGCTTCGCAAGGTTTATAAAACATTTGCTTGTGACGCCACAGTTATCAAGTCTTTTTATGCTTTTATTTTGCCACATTTCGAGTACTGCTCACCTGTCTTGTTGTCAGCAGCTGACTGCCATCTCAAGTTGCTTGACAGGTCGCTAAATTCCATCAGTTTTATTCTACCTAATTTGTCTCTTGATCTGTGTCATCGACGTAAAGTTGGTGCCCTTAGTCTTTTATTTAAAGTTTTTAACAACCCTCAGCATCCCTTACATGGGGTTCTGCCTGGGCCCTATGTCCGGGCTCGTGCAACTAGATTCACAAGCAATCTTAATTATCTTGCCATGAGCCGTGTTAATTTTTCTACTACACAGTTTTCACGGTGTTTTGTGCCGGCCATGGTTGACTTGTGGAATAAGTTGCCAAATGAGCTAGTCAATTCAGCTAATATCTCCATTTTTAAGTCTAGAGTTAATGTGTTTTTGCAGCATTAATTCTAATTTTTAAACTTATTTTATTCTATTTTATTGTATTATATTTAAGCTTGATATCCTCCACTGCATAATATGTTATCTGTGTTTAATATGTGTATGTGTACGGTACAGTATACAGTGTATGTTTTTATTTTTTCCTAAGTTGCCATAGTCTCTCTCCAGTGCCTCCGGGTGTTTTGTGTGGATTGATCTTGATGGTGTTTCTGCACCCTGGTTGGAGACTTCGGCATCTCATATAATAATAATAATAATAATAATAATAATAATAATAATATCACCATCATCACTACTATCACCATCAATCCCACTATTACTAACCATCACTTCTAGCACCTAGGAAATGCGGAGCGAGATGTTTTCGCCCCCAGAATGAATGCGTTCATAGTGTGTGAGCCCCTTCGGGGCTCGCACACTAAGAACGCCATCATTGCGGGGAGGGGGGTAAAACCATATTTTGCCGTTTTGCCCAAAATCAAAACGGCATACCCAACTCTGTGATGGGTCAACATCATCACTACTAGTCACTATCACCATTACTATCATCAACAGTACTACTATTATAGTCATCACTACTACTCTTACCATCATCACTACTACTCTCATCATCACTACAACTTTCCCCATCATCACTACTACTCACCATCATCACTACTACTGTCACCATCGTCACAACCATCATCACTAATGTCATCATTATAACTACAACTATCATCATTACTTGTCACCATCATCACTACTACTAGAACTGTCACCATCATATCTACTACTGTCATCATCACTACCATCATCATCATTGCTGTCATCATGACTACAACTACAACCATCATCACTTGTATTATCACCATTATCACTACAATTACCATCATCACCAATATTATCACCATTATCACTACAATTACCATCATCCCCACTATTACTACCATCACTTCTAATGTCAACTAAACTAACTTAACCTAACAAATGCAGGGCACAGAACGCCTTCATTGCATGGTGGGGGGGTTCTGGGGGGGGGGGGGGGTAAAACCATATTTTGGATCTAAAATCATAACTATTGCATAAATTCAAAACATCTTTTTTGATTGACGTTCGCATTCACGCACCAAATGTTTGTGTGAAATTTGGTGAAAATCCGTCCAACGGTCTAGGAGTTTCGAGACAGACGGACTACAACGACAACGACGACGACGACAGATTTTTTGTTCCAGTGGTAACCACTATACAGGGGGGCGATACCAAACTCTGCTTACGCAGAGTTGATCATATCATGCCAGCCAAAATAAAAGAGAAAGGGTCTCTCTATATCCACCTTCCTAAGCTGAATAAAATCATCTAGTATGAACCATAGCCCCCAACATCCTCCTGGTACTGGTGGCTTGCTCTGAACTGGGCAACCTTCTGGTGTTATAATTAGGGGTCCACTTCGCCTTTCTTTCTCTCTCTCTTGTGTTTTCTCTTTCTTTGGGTTGCGTCCACTCGGTCCCTTTCAGCCTTTTAAGACGTTAATTCCCAGCCAAGTGTTAATTATGTCCTGGCGAGCGATAGCGAGCCAGCATAGTATAGAGAAATCCGGCTTCGCCGGACACATTTTCCTATCGACAAATTTACACATTTGGCCTGCTGTTTAATCCTTTATCCAAAATGTGTTGGCTCGCTATTGCTTGCCAGGAAAAATAATCGACACCTGGATGGGGATAAACGTCGTTAAGCAGTAGGCTGAATGGGGCTAAATTAATACAACCCAGAAGGAGAGAGAGAGAGAGAGAGAAATAGAGAAAATGAGCGAGGTGGTCTCCTTAATCTCATATATAAGTTTAATCAAATAATTTAGTGTCAGCCACAATAATGAAACAACGTGTATTCTGACTATCTCTTGAGTGAGCATAGATAGTCTGTGATGAACCCCCTTAATGAACACAATAAGATCATCTAGCTCCAGTCAGAACACTTATATAGATATCTCTGTAACCCTTTCACGAAGCATCAGAAAATATCCATGGAAATAATTATAATATATGAAGATGCAGTCAGTCTGTGCCATAATTGAGTACCCTTATTCACTCGGTAACTCCTTTCTTGAGTACAATTAATATAATCATCTTGTGTCTGCTATCCTTCGTTATATTTGTTTTTCTATGTGAATGAAGGAGACAAAAGGCATAACTGCCTGCAGCGAGTGCCTCCCCCAGATTTCAAAGAGTGACAGGGCCGAAATCAAGGGATGTTCGAGCTAAAATGCCTGGATACACGGAGTTTGAAGCAATTTAAGTTATAGGAAGATGGAAAGACTGATTCTTGGAGAGAGTTCCAGAGCTCGGCTGTTGAATAGAAGAAAATCAGAATAACGTTTCACTCTTGGGTTGGAGAGTTGCACAGAGTAGGGGTGGGATTGTGTTGCAAAGCGGGTACTACGTATCCTTCGTAGAGGAGGTGGTATACACTGGGAAAGCTCCGAGGAACACTGATTATTGTAGTAGGGATAGAATAGCGAGAGAGATGCAACATTGCGGCGAAGAGAGAGATTGCAGAGAGTTGGTGAGTGGACGGGAGTTAATGATACGATAGGCTTTCCTTTCTACTTTATCTAGGAGTGCGGTGTGAGAGGATCCTCCCCACACATGTGAACAATACTCAATACAAGGAAGCACTGTGCCCCTGTACAGAGCAAGAAGCTGCACAGGGGTAAAGAACCCCTTGAGGCAGTTGAGCACACCCAGCTTCTGGGAGGCTGCCTTAGCGAGACTGGTAATATGGTCTTTCCAAGTGAGAGCAGAAGGAAAAGAGACACCGAGAATATTGAGGGAAGATGAAAGGTTGATTTTTGTATTGTTGAAGAATAAGGGATAGTCCTCTGGAGGTTCCTGACAGGTATTAAGATGGATAAATTGAGTTTTGGAAGCATTAAAGGCCACAATGTTTTCTCTACCCCAATTGGAAATAGTAGCTAGATCAGAAGATAAGCATTTTATGACTTCATTACGTTTATTTTTGAGGGATTGCTGGCTGGGGCGTTCTGGAAAACTAATTGAGTGGTGTAAAGTAGAGTCGTCTGCATATGAATGGATGGGACTGGATGTACAGTTGAGATCATTTATGAAAATTTGAAAGAGAATAGGAGATAGGATGAGGAAATGAGCAATGGCCGTCCACAACTGCAGCTATGGAACGGCCGGAAAGGAAATTAGAGACAAAGGCACAGATGGAGGGACAGAAACCGAAGGAGGGCAGATTGGAAATTAAAGATTTGTGCGAGACTCTATCGAAGGCCTTAGATATGTCTAGTGCAACAGAAAAAGTCTCACCGAAGTCCAGAAAGTTGGATGACCTTGAGTTAGTAAGATATGAAAGAAAATCACCAGTAGAGCGACCCTTAAGGAAGCCATACTGGCGTTCTGAGAGCAGATTATGAGAAGAGAAATGCTTAAGAAATTTGGAAGCAAGAATAGTTTCAAAAACTTTTTGAGATACAAGAGATGAGAGCAATTGGACGATAGTTGGAGGGTTGAGAGCGGTCACCCTTCTTTGGGACAGGTTGAATGAGAGCAAACTTCCAGCAAGAAGGAAAGACGTTAGAGGAGAGACAGAGACGAAAGAGTTTGCCTAGGCAGGGGATCAGCACGGAAGCACAGTTTTTAAGTACAACAGGAGGAACACCGTGTGTAGCTTAAATTTGTCCCTATCATGAGCTCAAACACTACAGTATTGGAGGACAAATTTCCTCCTTATAATCTGGCCATCAATAGCTGATTATATTCAGCTTGGGAAGTAATTTTGGAAGTCATAGGATCTCTAACCCAAGAACGAACCGTTTTTACCAGTCCTTCTTCTACTCAACAAGTACACTCTGTAACTCTCTCCCGCAATCTGCCTTTCCTTCATCATATGCTTTAACTAATTCGAGCTCCATGTGTCCAGACATTTTGACTCTAACGCACCTTTAACTTAGATCTCTATTCACCATTTCAACTTTGAGGGGACACTTGTTACAGGTAGCTTTGCCTTTTGTCTCCGTCATACACATAAAACAACATAAATAGACTTTACGCATTTAATTCCTATGCCGCCTTTTACATATAGCCTAAGTAAATATTCTTATAGTCAGAATAAAGTGAACAAAGGATTATTGGATAATGAAAGGATAATACTATAGCATATACTGTAGGTTGGGAAGATTGTAGGCACCAATCAATAAAATGAAACCGTGGAATGCCACTGGGAGCTCCGGCATAATTGCTGAAATGCTAAATGCATCAGGAGATACTGGAGTAGCATTGGTCAAGGAGCTGGTTAATATTAGTATAAGGGAACACAAATTCTCGGTATATGGTAGAAATATGTGAGAGCAAATAATATACAAAGGCAAGGGAGATTCCTTAGATAGAGGAAATCATAGAGGTCAGAAAATGGTTGACCAAGTCATGAAAATATGTGAAAGTCCTTGCATGTATGATCAATGAAAGCATAGCCATTAGCGTAAAACACTTCAGATTTATGCCAGGCGTGGCATAACCAATGCTATTTTCATTCTTATTAAAGGTAGGTTCACACATAGGCGAGTCGGAGCGCGAGGCCAACGCGAGTCGCACTCGCCGCATACTCACCATAATGGAGCCCGAACCCAACGCGAGTAGCATCTGATGCGAGTATACACGCATGTAACACGAAAATAACACAAGTTTACATGAGTTTACACGAGTTTACACGAGTTTACAGGAGTTTACAGGAGTATCCGCGAGTGTCGGCGAGTGTAACACGACCCCAACACGCACCGCCAAAATTTGAAAAATAACGGTCAAATTCCAGGGTACGAATAGTGCGAGTTTACGGGAGTCTACACGAGTGTGACAGGAGTTTACACGAGTTTACATGAGTTTACACGAGATGAACGCGAGTCTACAGGAAGTTTACAAGAGTGTATGGGAGTTTAACACGAGTGTGTGCGAGTGTTGGCGAGTGTCAGGGTACGTATATAAAGAGGCCCCCACTGGCACCATTATTCACACCACGCAACACCACCACGGACGGACGTATACTCTGCAGGATACAGCCCAACCCACCCACCCACCAACACACCATGTCCATCAGGAGGGGGAGAGCGGCAGCTGTGCTCATACTGAAAATGCAGATGCGTCTCCTAGACCTCGAGGAGATGGAGGAGAAGGAGGCTGAAGAAAGACGTCAAGGGGAAAGGCCACGAATGAGAGTTTGGGCTAGGAGGTGGCTACTGAGACGGCCACAGTTCGGTGTGTACGAACAACTTATGGAAGAGCTTAACACCTTACGAGCGGCCTATGCGGTTTATTTATGTGTACCGCACAGCGGGGTGTTTTTAGCCAAAATAGGGCTGTTTACGTGATCATTTTCATGCCTAAATAAGACCCAGAACGTAAAACAAGTACCTATCCCTGAAAGGGCATAAACAGAGCTTTCGAATGACACCATAACGATCCATGTATGATGGATAGTTTTCTTGCAATAACCGTGCAACGCGAGTGCAAAAAGCAGGTAATTCGGTACTTTCAGTACATAATTGAGTATGTAGCGAGTGAGAGAGGGAGGAGGGAGCTGAGATTTGTGTCAGTAGGTTCGCCGCGGTGGTCTGGAGCAGTCATACGCTCGCTAGTCTCCTGCCACCACTTGTCTCTCTCTCTCAGCCACATTACGTGCTGAAATTGCCACTCGAGTTATGTCGAGCGCCGCCACATAGTCCAGCTTTATTTAACTCGACTTATGTTGCTCGCCGCTAAATAAGGGTTAAGAGAGAGGACCCCAAAGGAATCCGGAATTTCCTACGTGTGGACGTCCACCTGTTTAGGGAGTTGGTGGCACGTGTCGGGCCTAGGGTAGAGAAGCAGGACACCTTCTGGAGGGATGCTTTGTCACCTGGGCTGAGGATTGCAATCACACTCCGCTACCTGGCCACTGGTGACTCATATCCTAGCATACAGTACGCGTTCCGTGTGGCCCGGAACACCATCTCCCTCATTGTGCCTGCAACATGCGAAGCCATCATTGCAGAATACCAGGAGGAGGTTATACGTTGCCCCAGGACACCGGCGGAGTGGAAGGATGTTGCCAGTGAATTTGCCAAGCGCTGGGATTTCCCGCATACCGTTGGTGCCATCGACGGAAAGCACTGTGCCATCAAATGCCCTCCAAATGCCGGTACAGAATTCTACAACTACAAAGGCTTCCACTCCATCGTGCTCATGGCTATTGTAGACGCTGACTACAAGTTCCTCTACTGTGACGGGGGTAATCACGGTAGCTCCTCAGATGGTGGGGTCTTTATAAGAACAAATATCAGAGCAGCATTGGATGGGTGCACCCTGGGACTCCCTGCTGCCGAACCCCTGCCCAACGACGACACACCTGTTCCCTACTTCCTGGTGGGTGATGATGCCTTCCCCATGCGAAGGTGGTTGATGAAGCCACACTCTACCCGGCAACTGACTGTACCGGAGCGGATCTTCAACTACAGACTGTCCAGGGCTCGCAGAGTTGTTGAGAACGCCTTTGGCATCATGGCAAACAGGTATGTGTTTGATTATGTTAAATGTTTGACCAGAAATATAGGTATCGGTGATGGCACCCTACTAATATGAAGTATACTAGTCAGGTATTAAATATACATGCTCGTAACAATTATCCCTATAATTAATATGGATTAATACACTCCCCCGTCTGCAAGTCCAGTTTTGACTAAAAATGATCCTAACCTTTATTTCCCTATTTAATATGAACTATACTATTCAGTGTTGAAATATACATGTTTTCTCTCTCCCAAATTCAGGTTCCGGTGCCTTCTCCACAGCATTCCCCTCCACCCGTCCCGTGTTGAGTCTGTGGTGATGGCGTGCTGTTGCATGCATAACCTTATGCGAATGAGGTTCCCTAATCACCACGCCAACCTAGCGGACGAGGAGGACCCTGAGACGCATGCTATCATCCCGGGTGGTTGGAGGGAGCTGCGGGACAGGCTGAATTCCTTCGAGAGACTATCCAGGAATGTCGTGACAGCCCAGGCCAAGAGGCAACGCCAGCACCTCACCGACTACTGCTCATCACCCAGTGGCAGTGTCCCCTGGCAGAACGACCTGATAGGAGGGTATGTATCCATATCTTGCCATTGCTTTCATTAATAATTTTGTAGTTTACATATTTTGATTATGTTGTTAATCATGTTTTAAATCCATTAAACCTCATTAATATATTCTCTATTTGTTAATCGCTTTTTATAAAGTGTCATATATGTTTAGTATATAATATTTAATGTAAATTTTTTATTTATTTATATTTCATGTTGGATATCAATCTGTATATTATTTCTTGTCATCATATATTCTTTGCATATATTGCACATCATTATTTATGTTTTACTATAAATATTATTCCAGAAACCTATTTCAATCATATTATATTTCTTCTTTTCCTGTCTTCATTATCGATGTTAATATCCATATTATTTATAACACAACTTGAATTCATATTAACTTATATTTTGTCGCTGTTGACAAGTCTTTTCCCTGTTTATAAAAGGAACCTTTCTTGAGAATGTTTACCCATCAACTCTAATAATATAGTTTGGATCCAAAACAACAGCTCACATTATTTTTTTTTATTCATAAACATAGATATATAGCATGTTAATATATAGCCGAAAGTAATATAGTATATAAATATATACCAGAAAGTATAGAAATAATAAGAGATATTCATTTTATGTGTAGACATAGTATTATATATATTCGTCTTTCCATCACTGGTGGGTTTATGACTTTATTATTATACACAAAGGTTTCACACATTTTCGTCATCCCCTGGCCTGGGGGTGTTGACTTTGGTGTTCAACCTTGTTTATAGGAAGTTCCCTGGTGTTGGCGGCCTACTAGTAGCTGGGCTTGAGGGAACCGCTGTTGCAATGTTGGCGCCATGTGAGGCGCCCCCGCCCACCAGTCATGTATATGTGCAGGAGACCTGAATGGCGTACCAGCCATCAGCTCTTGGAATGTGGGGTTTGTGAAGGCTGCTGGCATGCGTGATGGTCCTGGCTGGGGTTGCATCTGTGGTGGTGTGGTGTGCATCTGCGGGGGGGCTGGTGGTGTGGTGTGCAACTGCGTGGGGGCCTGGTGGTGTGGTGTGCAACTGGGGGGGCTTTGCTGGTATCACCATCTGGGGTGACGTGGAGAGGGTGACCTCATCCCTGGCCTGAAGGACTTGCTGCATTATCCTCCGTGACAATATCTCCCCTACAGCGTCAGGGAGCCTCTCGAGCTGCTGCTCCAAGTACCCCACGAACTGTCCATACTTGGTCTCCTTCCCAACCAGGGATGTCACCAGGCGTGACATGTCCTCCCGCATCGCCTCCCGCGTCGCACTCAGCTGGAGAAACAAGAGTATGCAGGTTAAACACCTTTGGTACTTATAAAATAATACATACATGTCATGGTAATTTATGCTAATAACGTTTTTATGTTTTTCTCCTCCAGATGCATATGTCTTCCTCTACAGGAATTGTTTGCGGTTTACAGCGTACACGAACATAGGATTTACATAATACTCTCGTAATGACTAATATACTCTCATAATGACATATGTTAAATGTTTTCATATTTACCTCCACAGGTGAGAATGTCTCTACAGACTTCCGGCGCTTGTTCTGGCTGCTGGACCTGGCAGTGGGAGTTGTGTTGGTTGGAGGGGGCATGGCAGTGTCCTCTCCATCACTCTCGTCCTCGGCAATCACCTCCACATTCACATCCGGCGAGACGTCATCGGTCGGGTTTGGAAACTGAAACACAACAAAATTAATATATCCTATTTAAATAAGACCTTTAACCTATTTTAATATACTTAAATATATGTACCATGACAATATAAATAAATATAAGAAAATATTTGTTATGTTTACATGAAGCCTTCAATTATAAATGTGTGAATTCAAGTATATATGCACAAGATAAGCATGATATTAACAGCCATGAATGAATATGTATAAAATCATATGCACAAGATAAGCATGATATTAACAGACATGAATAATATATGTATAAAATCATATGCACAAGATAAGCATGATATTAACAGCCATGAATGAATATATGTATAAAATCATATGCACAAGATAAGCATGATATTAACAGACATGAATGAATATATGTATAAAATCATATGCACAAGATAAGCATGATATTAACAGCCATGAATGAATATATGTATAAAATCATATGCACAAGATAAGCATGATATTAACAGACATGAATGAATATATGTATAAAATCATATGCACAAGATAAGCATGATATTAACAGCCATGAATGAATATATGTATATAATCATATGCACAAGATAAGCATGATATTAACAGCCATGAATGAATATATGTATAAAATCATATGCACAAGATAAGCATGATATTAACAGACATGAATGAATATATGTATAAAATCATATGCACAAGATAAGCATGATATTAACAGCCATGAATGAATATATGTATAAAATCATATGCACAAGATAAGCATGATATTAACAGCCATGAATGAATATATGTATAAAATCATATGCACAAGATAAGCATGATATTAACAGCCATGAATGAATATATGTATAAAATCATATGCACAAGATAAGCATGATATTAACAGCCATGAATGAATATATGTATAAAATCATATGCACAAGATAAGCATGATATTAACAGCCATGAATGAATATATGTATAAAATCATATGCACAAGATAAGCATGATATTAACAGCCATGAATGAATATATGTATAAATCATATGCACAAGATAAGCATGATATTAACAGCCATGAATGAATATATGTATAAAATCATATGCACAAGATAAGCATGATATTAACAGCCTGAATGAATATATGTAAAATCATATGCACAAGATAAGCATGATATTAACAGCCATGAATGAATATATGTATAAAATCATATGCACAAGATAAGCATGATATTAACAGCCATGAATGAATATATGTATAAAATCATATGCACAAGATAAGCATGATATTAACAGCCATGAATGAATATATGTATAAAATCATATGCACAAGATAAGCATGATATTAACAGCCATGAATGAATATATGTATAAAATCATATGCACAAGATAAGCATGATATTAACAGCCATGAATGAATATATGTATAAAATCATATGCACAAGATAAGCATGATATTAACAGCCATGAATGAATATATGTATAAAATCATATGCACAAGATAAGCATGATATTAACAGCCATGAATGAATATATGTATAAAATCATATGCACAAGATAAGCACGTTATTAACAGACATTAATAGCCTAGGTATACATGGTTAAATAATATTTTCCAAATGTGATAGCGAACAGTTCTTTAAGTATATATTGTTTTAACACATATTAGGTATGTTTATATTAGTTCTAACCTTAGCTGTGACCTTGGTCTTTACGCGGGAGATGTGCCCTTTGAGGAAGGCAAACTTCTGCATGATCCAGGTGTCCCTCTCTGATAGTGGCTTGCCCTCGAATGTCCCAGGTGTTCCCGCTCCACTCTTCATATCGGTCAGCTTTGAATACCTTGACCGCATGTTGCGCACCCAATGTGCCAGATTACCGCCTGTGTAAAGAGTAATATTTATTAAGCAAGGCCCCTTATATATATGATTTATATCCGTAATTTCACAGGCCAAACATGGCTTGATAATACATTATTAGTTAATGCTGTTAAATACAAGCGTAGAGGGATGTATATGATACTGGCAACACACATACATATATGCCAATTTAGCAAACTTTAACATAATAGTAATTATGTATTTCACGTATAAATCACATGGAATCAAACCAAGAACAGAACATCAAGGTATTATATAACTTATGACAATTAATATTGCATGCTGCATGTTTTGTTGTGGGTACTTACCTGTGACATTAACACCCAGGGTAGCAGCCTTCTCGTCGTAGGCGCGGAGTTTCCTGCGCGTATCTTTGTAGGCCTTGCTACGCTTCATATATAACATGGGGGTGTCATTCACCCACTCGGCCAGCATGTCCTCAGTCTCGTCGCTCAAGATCACCCTTGTCAACTTATTTTTCTTAATGGCGCCATAACGCACAGGGCCCGCACCGACAGGGGGGTCAGGGGTATCATCATCACTGTCACTGAGGCTACCTTGGGTGTCCTGACTGGTATGAGTATCCTGACTGGTCTGAGTATCCTGGCTGGTCCGAGTATCCTGGCTGTCGTCAGCATCAATATCGCCATCAAACACGTCCATGTCCTCATGTCCACTGGGCTGGCTGTCCGGCACAATGTCATCCGAGTCGTCCAAGTCTTGCGACGCAACAGGCCTCCTGGCAGGGGGTGCGATGCGGGGTTGTTCGGAAGGTGTAGCCTTGCCTTTCTTTCCAACACCATCACCACCCTTCCGAGACTTGGTGGCCGCCACCTTCTCCTTGGGCAAAGGCATGGTGCAGGGCAGGCAGGTAGGGCAGCGTGGTAGGGCAGGCAGTGTGGTAGGGCAGGCAGGTAGGGCAGCGTGGTAGGGCAGGCAGCGTGGTAGGGCAGCGTGGGTCGCTGTATGGCCCGGGTCAATGGGTCGTTGGTGGGGTCACGGTGGAGAGTGGACGAGCACCGCGGGCGGTCCCTTTTTATAGGGGGTGTTGACGCGGTGGTGCCACCTACTCGCGCGGTGTTGCCAGCAGTCGCACACCACTCGCGTCGACTCACGTTACTTTCACCGTTACTCGCGTAGACTCACGTTGGTTTCGCATAGACTCACATAGACTCACGTTAATATCGCGTAAATTCGTGTTTGTTTCGCATAGACTCGCGACATGTATTGTGAAATCCAGACCACCACGTGGGTACTATCGTTTACGCGTGTTACACTCGCGTTACCGCGTGTTACACTCGCGTTAACCCGTGGTAACTCGCGTTAGCGTCGTGTTGACTCCTGATTGACTCCCGTTAAACTCGCCTTTGGCAATATTGGTTGTTTACTATAGTGTAGACTCCTGTTGTACTCGTGTAGACTCACGTAGACCCGCGTGGACTCGTGTAGACTCGCGATCATTAAATTTGTAAATAGTACAACGTGACTGTCACGCGAGTCTACATGAGTGTCACACGAGTCTACAGGAGTTTACACGAGTTTACGCGAGTCTACGCGAGTCAACGCGAGTCTACGCGAGTCTATGCGAGTTGGCGTCCTACTCGCACTTGACTCTCCAAATTTTGTGTCTGCACAAAAATTTTGGCCGCGTTCACGAGTCTACGCGGTCCACCGCGAGTCCACGCGAGTCTGTGCGAGTGTCGGCGAGTGTCGGCGAATTTGGGATAATCATTGGCGAGTGCAAAAAAATCATAACTCGCGTTGGAGTTGCGCTCCGACTCGCCTATGTGTGAACCTACCTTTAGGCAACTTCTAGAGAGATTATTTGAGAAAAACAGGGAGTTATACCTAAGGCCTTCTGGAGAATGCCTTTGACAGAGTGCGAAAAGAAGTTATGCAGTGGGCCATGAGAACATTTGGATTGAAAGAATGGTTGGTGCATAAGATAATGAGAATTTATGAGGGGTCATGGGGCAGCAGTTAGAGTGAACGAGGCTTTGATAGTGATGGGCTGGTCTATCAGAGTGAGAACTGAGCGATCTCTGCCATACCCATAGCTTACTCTGACTGTTCCTTTTACTTATATATTTTCTAGATCTCAAGTGACGGCGTCTCTTCCGTGGATTGACCTCCCAATCAACCAAGATTGGAAGCCAAAGTGTCACATTTTTCCTTTGCCCCTCAACTTTCTCTTCATAATTGCTAAGGGGCACAGGGCCCTGGGTGGGGCTTTGGTTTCCCGGGCGTTTCTGCACCCTCCTCAGCTCCCCACCATGGAGTGGCTTCGGTCACCCAGGCTTTATTGTGGTCGGCAGGGAGGGTTCTGTTGGGGTGCTCGGTTATGGCCTTGGCCTTGGTCGGGGCCTTGGGGCTGTTTGGCCAGGCAGCTTGGGGAACAACAACAACAAAAACAACGAGGCTTTGAGTGAAGATTTCCAAGTGAAAGTCAGAGTTCACCAAGGCTCAGTGCTGAAACCACTACTGTTTGTCTTGGTCTTGGAGGCACTGTCAAGGGACATTAGAGCAGGACTCCAATGGGAGTTGTTATATGCAGATGACCTGGTTCTTATCACAGAATTGTACAGGAAGTGGAGGTAAAGTTCAATAGATGGAGAGAGGGTATGGCAAACAAAGGTTTAAGAGTCACTGTAGGACAAAACAAAGATCTTGATCATCGGAGAAGGGCGTGGAATTATGAAAAGAAGTGGAGATTTCCCCATGTGTCATTTGAGGGAAGGGGGTGGGAAGTAGCGTCTGTAGTGACTGGGTGCACAAGCAGTGTAGTGAGGTAAGGGGATATTTTACAAGAATCATATATTTTGAGAGTGCAGTATGTAAGGGACAACTTGTGTTGAATGACTCATTAGATAGTATCGATATAGGCACTCTAACTCTGGAGAGTGTGAATACATTTTGCTACTTGGGCGATATGGTATCTGCCGGAGGAGGCGCTGAAGCTGGTTACATTTGCTTGTGTCAGAAGTGGCTGGGGGATGTTCAGAGAACTGTTACCTTTCTTGACAATGCAGGGGACTCTCACTTCATCTTAAGGGAAAGGTGTATGCTTGGTGTGTTAGGAATGCAATGACCTCAGCCTCGGAGACGTGGTCGGTTGAAACAGAAGATATTAAGATGTTACTATATGATATATGAATGGTATGGAATAAAAAGAGAATGGTGAGATGGATATGTGGGGTTAAACTGAGGGATAGAGTATCGAAAAAGGAACTAAGAAGATGTCTAGGCTATATAATTATCAATTAAGTGATGCACAGGAGCAGACCTGGTTGGCTTGGACACTTGACCTTCTGAGGATTATGATGCATTTTGGCAATTTATTGTTCTTTATCATTAGACAATTGTTTTCAGTATAGAAATAATGTATTGGAACTAAAAATTTAACTGAGAAAGTTTTTATCTATTTTATTGCTTTAGATCCTTTCTGAATTGCATAATATTTTCAAATAATAACCAAAATAATGTGTAAGACTGAGTTACTAAATACTGAAGGAGTTAACCTTTCAGTGATGGAGACGATGTGTGCCTCGGTACGTCCCCTGGCCGGTATGATGGTGATGGCACCCTGGGGCATGGGTATGATGGTGTACGGGGGTCTGGGTTACACCATCAGGCATTGGAGATATCTACAGCTGGCTACCTCACTACCCTACATGGCTGTCTTCCCTCTTCTTAGGTCAGTCTCCGGATAAATCAAGTTACTCTCTTCTTAGACCATGTTCATATTATTTTCTATTTGATATCTACCTGCAGCTGGCCACCTCAGTGCTTTACGTGGCTCTCTTTTCTCTTCTCAGGTCAGGCTTAGAGTGTATTGAGTTATACCATTCTAAGTCCTGCTCATATTATCATCTTTTAATTAACAGTAAAGGACAGTAAGCTATTACTATTTATATTACAATGTTACCATGGGCTCTGGCTGTGGTGGTGTACGGGGGACTGGCGTATGCCATTTGAGCCTGTAGATATCTGTAGCTGGCCACCTCACTACCCTACGTTTAATTCTTCCCACTTCTTAGATCAGGTTTACATTTTATCAATGTACTCTCTTCTTATATCATGGTCATATGATTCTCTTTGGAGATCTGCTACAGACCCTGAAGTACTCTAAATGGTACTTGTAAAATTGACCGTAAAATATTGTAAAACACATCCATAATATTATCAAGACCGTAAAAGGTATCTGTGAATAATATAATGGCAATACGGTATATATTACAATAATATTAACATGGTCCCTGACTGTGGTGGTGTACAGGTGTCTGGGTTATACCATCAGACACTGGAGAAATCTACAGCTGGCTACCTCACTGCCCTTCATTGTTCTCTTTGGTTTAGTCAGGTCAGGATTTGATTATCTTATCATTACAATCACCACTGTATTTAAGTCAACACCTGTTTAACAAGTCCTCTTAAAAGCAATCTTAGCTAAATTTGTAATTCTAATGTGGAAATTAATGGACATTCTCTACGTAGTAGATAAGAACACTATATGAGGGGGAGCTTTACAAAAACCGCTTCTTTAGTCCACTGACCTGAAGAAGCTATTTGTTTATAAAATGTTCTTCATGGAATGGCGTTTGAATTAATTCTCTCAACTTTTTGGATTATATTGTTACCCTTTACCTTGTGTTGTGTTGTATGGTACTAATAGTGATGATTTTATTATTAATGATGCTTCACCTATTTAACAGGTTGGTAGGTTTGTGACATATGACTGTTGGTGCGAGGTAATAATCGTGTACTGGTAATATTGATGGTGATAATAATATTAATGAGTGTTTCAAATGTTATGTTATTTGTTGCTCACAGGTTGGTAGTGGAGACTCCTAGATGGCTGCTTGTTCGAAGTATTATTGTTGGTAACAGGTTGGTGTGTTGATAGTGTGATAATATTGGTGACATTAATAATTATGGTGTTATTTATACAGTAATATCAATTATGGTGTTATTTATACAGTAATATCAATTATTTCCTTTTGGATATTTTCAGGTTTGTAGGTGAGTCTCCTAGATGGTTGCTGGTGCAAGGTAAGGTACAGGCGGCCCAGAGGGAGGTTAACAGAGCAGCCAGGTGGCACAGGGTCCAGCCTCCACCACCACACACTCTCATCACCATCAGGAATAGTCTTCACTCACAACACTCACCTAGGGTACACTCATTACTAGTTAATTATGTAGTGATTCGGATCCTTAATAAGAGACCTGTTAATTCTTAAAAATTAACCACTTTTTCTGATATTGGTTTCCTTATTTCATTAAATAGTTCCAGATTATTATCTTTGTATAGACTTTCAATCAAAGTTGCAGCTAAATCATAATGTGTAAACAAATTGAAAACAACAACAACTTATTATTATAAACTACATGCAATTGTCAATTTCCAGAGTGACGACGAGACAGAGGTAGGCAAGATTATGACAGCGTGGATTTGGTTGCGCAAGCAAATAATGGATCTGCTGGTGCTCTTCAGGTTTGGCTTTCCAAATAATGTTATACCTAAACAGCCAAAATACTATAGTATGTCATTATTATATGGTCTTAGTGATGCACACTCTCATGTCTTAAATCTAAGGTTGAACAAATTGTAAAATGTTTGAGAGTTACATTTTAATGCATAGAAATTTAAAGACAACTCTGTCCTTCTCTTTTAAATAAGGTAAAATAATCAAGTAAATTGGCTATAAGCAGTTGCAGATAATGTAATTAATTATTGTTTATATATTCCATATCCTTTAGTCTATATTTCAAAGCCCTAGTGGATTCAAGTTAAAAAATCTTCAGCCAGTGATGTCTAAGACTCTCAGTAACTCATTGACTGATATGTTTTTGAGGATTTCCAGTTATCTCAAGCCATATCTATTAAGAGTGATGATGTGTCTCACTTTGATGATATATAATTGTATAAATCTTTATATCTCCTAATATATGCTTGTTGATTGTGGTAGTGTGGCTCAAATTATCTTGCTGACAGATATTTTCCCTTCTTGCTAGCACTGCTAAATTATTCCTACTGACGGTGGTAGTGAGCCTCAACTTCTTCACGTCCTCTCTGGTGTACTTCGGCCTGAGTCTGAGCGCCGTTAACCTCAGCGCCGACCCATTTGTATATATGACTCTGAGTGGGTTGGCGGAGGTAGCAGCCTACACTCTGTCTGGTCCCGTATTAGCCAAACTGGGTCGCAAGAGGCCGGCGGTGGTCTGTTTCTTCATCACTGGGGTGGCTCTGCTGGTCATGCCTTTCTTACCGCAAGGTCAGTGAATAAAATCTGTAACCCTATCTTATTCGATCAATTAATATTTAGTTTTGCCCCCTTAGATTCCCTTCAAGCTAAATACAATGTTTTCCAAACCATCCCTCAAGACAAATTTTATATACATTTTTGGTAAAAATATATCCCAGCCAAAGGTTGGTTTCTTTTTTCATTATAAGCTTGCTAATCGCTCGCCAAGAAAGTTATGCCCCCTAATTTCCACCTACCAAGTTTCACTTGAGACCCCTAGTAACTGCTTCTGAGCTAGCGCTAGAGCTATGATGCCAACATCAACAATGCTGAATACCTAGGATATCAACAGTATATCACGATTTTTTGTGATTATGCATTTTTTATCATATAGCGGATGACTACACTAAATGAATATATAGTATGGTAGGAACACACAACTGATAATGACTACAAACATAATTATTAGGTGATTAAATATTATAACAAAAGAGCGAAAAAATACCTTCTGACATTTCAGTATTATCTACTGTACATATACTGTATATATATATATATATATATATATATATATATATATATATATATATATATATGTTTATAATCTCTCAGTGGGGTTCGAACCGCAGACCGTCAGGACGATAGCCAGCGCTTTAATCAACTACACCACGGCAGTGTAGTTGATTAAAGCGCTGGCTATCGTCCTGACGGTCGGCGCTTCGAACCCCACTGAGAGATTAGAAAAATTTAGTGGCTCAAATGTATTTGTGATATATACTTAATATATATACAGTATACAGTATATATAGTATCATAGATAACAGGAGAACTGGATTTGACACGAAAATGGACACTTTGCAGTAAGGGACCCAAAGCTGGAAAATGGATCTTTAAATTCAATCCTCAAAATCTCGGCTCATAACCCACATTAATTGATGAAACTCACGTTGAGGATTTTGTGGGAGCACCCGGTTCTGGCCATAATAATATTAGCAGTAACACTACCTGCATACTAAAAAAAACGCTTGCATAATGCAGAAAGATAAAGTGTTCCTACTTAAAGTATGATATATTTATGTGTGCATTTCAAAGTTTTAGGAGCTTTTAGCAATATCTACTATTTTTAAACAATATTTGAAGACGTCCACCGACGCTATCGCCGACGAGGAGTTTAACCTCGCACCTCACCGTTTTCTGTTGACCCATTTTCTTACGATGTGCAATTTTGGGTTGGTTTGTCACTCTCCTGCAGTAATATTTAGTTATTTGACGTCTTCTACATCATCTTTAGGAGCAATGGGGGTCTGGGGGCGGCAGCCCCCACATTAGTTATGGTTGTCAGGTAAGGTTAGTAACACTATTGTCATCGGAGGAGGAAGCGGGTGCTTACCTAATCGTAATTAGTGGGGGAGTATGAAGAAGCCTTCTTGTATAGACCCACACCTCTAATATTTAGTTATTTCAAGTTAAAGCCTCCCAAAATTGGAGGTGGGTTTGTTTACGATCTGCCGCAAGTGTAGCCTAGCCGAGTCGCATTATCAATGGTAGCATTAACCTAACCTGACAACCTAAACTAACCTGAGGGTTGCCGCCACCATACCCCTGCTGCTGTCCGCACATCAGTAGTAGGGCTTTTTAAATAACATAAGACTAATACAAAACTGATTTCCAGTAATAATCATTATTATCTATCTATCTATCTATCTATATGCTCAGGCC